>JAHLJS010000002.1:54318450-54918450 GCA_038502445.1 Eremochloa ophiuroides
CTAACTTCACAATCATTAATATCATAGTTTCTGGAGACGATGTACAAAAGATGGGCACAATGAGTGGTTCGGCCGAACCACCCACAGGCAAGTTAGCACCACCATTGTGCTTAGAATTGCATGAAGAAGCCACTTGCAGAAGATGGACCTTTGGTTCCACCAAAGGTGGTTCGGTCGAACCACATATGGTGACACCAGGCCATGACATTTCAGCACATGAGTCATATCAGCATGCACAAGGAAGATCAGGGCAAATGAAGCACATGCATGGTTCGGCCAAGCCATGCATGGGGCCCACAAGGACTCTGCTAACGTGGCACAATCCGTGGCACACCCCCTGGAGTCCATTTCCACCCTTAGGTCACAAGTGTGTTTTCAATCAATGGCTAAAGACCAAAGCACATAGATCCAGGCGTGAATCGATAAGACCAAGGCAAAACAAGTACATAGCCACACTCCATGACAAGTGGGGACCATAGTGGTGGGCCCACCTCACCACAGGTGGGTCAGCTGAACCCCACTTGGTGGGCCCCGAGGCTCGGCATTACTCCACTATCATAAGAAAGCTTCTAGAAGACCTGGCTGGGCCCACCTACCATAGGGTGGTTCGGTCGAACCACTCCTTGGGCCCAGCCAGGTCGGTTGAGCCTCTACCGCCTTCCTCATGTTGAACGTGTGCTGGAAATTCTCCACCCTTGATCCTAAGGCGGTTATATGGCGGTGGATCCAAGGGTGGAGATGGAGAACCACGCGGATCGCTGACATGCCACTACCCTTCATCCCCCCTATAAATACCCCCCATAGGCCTTCACTTTAGAGCATGATTCATAGGAGAAACCACTATGTAGTAGGTTTAGCTTTGCTATAGTGCTGTGCTAGTTGGGAGAGAGTGAGGGAAGTCTTCAGGAGAAAGCCCCGGGCCTGTTGGGAATCTTCTCCAAGGTGTACCTCAGCGGATGCGAATCTTCCAGTAAGTTTTACATCTGAGTCCTTCTAGTATTTGATATTCTGGTCTTGGTATTTTAAGTATATACTTGCTTTACTTGCACATTGCTTTACTTAGTAAAAGTGCTCTAGTCTCTTGCAAGGATTAGAGTAGTAAGTGTAGTGTAGACGTGGTGCCTAGGCTATATCTTATCAGTGTGGGCTGCTTGTCGCACGGATTGTTTGTGGGTGCCAGCAAGTGATGATAGCCTTGTCTAGTCTTAGTATCGCACCATGTGTGTAAGATAAGTTATTAAAACGGTAGGGCATCAATACAATAGCATAGCCGCCTCGGGAGGAGTCATATCTCCTCCTGTTTCGCCTATCGCCTCTTGTAAAGGGAGGAGGTGGTAAACCTCTTTATACTTAGAACACCAAGACTAGATATCTTTGCTATATAAGAACCTCTCTACCCAGTTATCATAGATCCTTTGTCTCATCACTGGACAGTCTCGAACCTAATTAGAACACTTCACGTTCCCCGTGGAATATACGATATCTGGAATACTTCCGGTGAAGGCTACATTGACTACCGTACGCTTGCGGTATATCTGTTTGTCACTTCTGGTGTCAACAAGCTTTCTGGTGCCGTTGCCAGGGAGCGGTAGCTGTCTTAACTAGAATCGAGTCGTCCGAGTTACCCTTCTTTTCTCTTTCTTTTATTTTTATCCTTTCCACACCATGAACCAAACACCCATCTCACATCTTGCCGCTCCAAAGGGCGCTAGTTTAGAGCCACCACCATGATCCCATCCTATTCTTTCGCCTAGCTATGAGCTTCGCCCAAGTTTCGTAGCTAAGGTTCAGGAACAATCTTTTGCTAGGGAAGAAGATGAAAACCCCCTACTCTCACTTACGTGAATTTGAGCAATTGTGTTCTTGTCTTCAAATTGAAGGCATGACACTGAAAAACCTTGAAATGGAAGTTATTCCCGTTCTCTTTGATGGGGGTAGCTAAACATTGGTATGCTCGACACGTAGAGAGTGCACATGGAGAGTGGGAAAGCCTTCAATCCAAATTCTGCTTAGCTTTCTACCCTATCTCTCGTGTTGCTCGTCTTCGACTAGAGGTCCTAACCATCAAGCAAAAGGAAAAGGAGACTCTAGGTGCGGCATGGACCCGTTTCACAGATCTAGTATCCCTTGGTCCTGATCTTGCTATAACCGAGCCAGCTTTGTTACAACATTTTTACCTCGGTCTTAGCTAAGATTCCACACAATTCCTTGATATATCTTCTGGAGGAGCATTCCTTCGTTGTACCATTGGTGAAGGGAAGAAACTTCTTGCTAAAATCCTTGAAAACACTCCGCTCGCCCAAGGGTATAATGAACCTCCTAACGAAGAAAAAGAATTAATCCCTAGGCAAAAAGAAATCCCGATAGCCGAATCAAAATTAGTCTCATCCAAAGATTCCGCCATCGATCCTGAACCACAAATACCAGAAACATCGGAGGAGAAAGAAATTTGTCCTATAAATTGCTCCTTCGATTCTCTTATCTGACCTTGCTAGTTTTGGGAATGCCTACAATCATCCTATCCAAAAGAGACCTTCTAAGAGACACCGCTCAAACCCTCTCAAGAAAGGATCTCTTCAAAAATATCCCAAATTAGCATCATCTAACGCCTCGAATTCCCATGAGGCACATAGGGAAACATCTAAGATCTTGGATGAACCTCCAAAAGAAGTGCTGACTGTGCCCATAGAAGGAGAGCCAAAATGCCTAGAAGAACAATCTATCCCCTCCTCTTCTATGCCCACATCCGCCATGTCCTTTGAACCCATTTCTAAACTCATCCTTGACCCCGATGACCCCAATTGTGCCCTTCCTCCAAAGTCTTATGATGATCCAACCATTGACTCCGGGGATTCATTAAGACACCCGAGGTGTGAGAGTCATCAGGCCCATAAATCTGACCAAAAAGGGCAACAACAACGGTTAGTGAATCTATCTACCGTTGTAATTAAAGAGTGGTTAAATGAGGCCGAAGCATCAATGAAGGTTGCTAAAATGCCCACTTATGTAAGAAGGATATCTTGTCAAGTAATGGGCATTTATAGCAAAATTTGCTATGATCCTAGCCTCGGCATCAACATCATTCCTCATTTCCATGTTCAAAGTTCATCAAAGAATCACCAAGCTCCAATCCCAAAAGCGTCTTAATCTCCCCAATGGTCAAGTCCTTGATTGTTTAGGAGTTCTTCAAGACATACCTGTAGTGATTGATGATCTAAATATCTTCCTAGATTTTCACATCTTTGACCTTTCTGGACTTTTCTTTCATCTCACATTCATTGGAAGGCCAATCATGCGAATCTTGGAGGATGCTAGAAATGAGAAGCTTGGTCATAGAATAGGTGACGAGTATCTACCTGTTTGGTCTTCACAGCCTCTCAACATAGGGGTAGAATCCAAATCTGTTCTTGATCCAAGGGGTGAGCTTAAGATGATTTCACAAACAACCATGACATATCCAAATCTTGAGGAGGATCTGGAATGTCATGAGAATAAAATCGCTCACCCACTCCTTGAGATGGAGAATTTCATCAAAGGGCATGGAAGTTATCCTTCGATCCTCTCATCAAGTCCTTGCGCGTTTGAGAAATCTCCCGACTCAATCTTTCTTTCTATCACTACCCAACAAGAGATCTACAACCCCTTCACTCTTCTTGTGTCCAAAATCTTTGCAGTAGAGGTTGTATGCTTTTGTTTATCATAAGTTCTCCAAATCTCATAGTGGTATGAATTCTTGCAGTTAGGCCCCCACAAGTTGGCTTTAAATTAACGTCATTGAGCTTGTGTGCCTAACTTGAGTAGGGTAGTAAGACTTTTGGTTCTGTTGGTGTGTTGCCACCAGCAGAACCCCTGCACTTGATGTTTTCTCTATTTCCATGACTCAGGACACACCTGACACCATGTGTGAGTGGGTCATTTGACCCCCTCGAACACATTTGGGTGTTGAAGGACAACCCGAGCAAAAAGCATCAGTGCAGTAACACATCATTAGAGGTAAGAATGCACAAGGAAGGAACCAAAGTGGCTGGGGCTTCCAAGTTGGGGTCGGCCAACCCCCACAATGGACCCCTCAGCCCACCAGTCAACCTCCACTACGTTGAGACATACTTCTTGACTGGTTTGACACTTTCCCTTCCTCTTCTTTAGTGCACTCCTCTTACTTTTGTCTTCAACCCTCTAAAAAAATGCTTCTTGTCTTCACTACTTTTGCTCTTGTCTCTAGTAGAATGAATCGTGTTTATTCTATTATGCTTCCTTTTCTATGTTAGCATGCTTTGGTTTGGGTGTATAGATCAGTCATACCTCCATAGTCTTTTTAAATTAAGCATGGTACTTAGGTTAAATAGACTACCTTAATCAAGTAAGACATGGTGTTAAGCTTGATTATTGAATCAAACATACTTGCATGGAACTTGGTTGCACTTTTGGACTAACCCCTGTAGCAAGAGCCTCGACATCTCTATGGGTAAGTCATAAGATCATTCAGGGAGATAGATTGAGATCCTCATGGTCAAAAGTCAAGTTATTCGGCTAAGGAGAACTTTGATGCAACTGAGGAAGACCACTGCTACAACCCATCATCTTTAAGGTAAGTGGCCACCTTCTTAAAGTTTTCCATTTACATGAACCTTTGAAGAAGAAGTTGACATGCTAGAATTCATCTCTGATAATGAATTGACATAATTAAAATCTACATGTCTTACTTTCTTTTTCAATTGTTTGTATAGCTTGATCACTGGATAGGCTCTCAATTAACTTGAAATCCTTCCTTTCTTTACCTCGGGTCCCCAAAACCCCCAATTAGAAGTGGACAGCCAAATTCGGTGACCACTTGGGACAAAAATTAGGCCAAGCTACATAATTTTTAGAAATGCATAATCTGGTCGCACTGGGCCATTCAAGCCCAGGTTGGGCGACCCACACTTGGCATAATTTGAAATTTTGGAAAATAGAACAAGGTTCAGGAGCTCTTGTAGGCCACGTGACAAAAGTTTGGGGCAAATATATGGGTCAGCCGACCCATACTTTTCATCCCCCAAACTCGTCACATTTAGGGAATCACTTGGCAAATGAGTGAGGAAGTGGCCACGGCCATATGACCCATTATTGGGGTCAGCCGAACCACTAATGGCAACCTGGTGCCACCCATTGGCTCCAGAACATTGTGCCAATGTTCCCTCGACGTTTTCTCGCGATTTCAAAAAGGAGAACATTGGCACTCATCTTCTTAACCCCTTCCTTTCCTTCTTCTTCCTTCCACCTCCATTCTTCACCATTCTAGCACCTTCCTTCAACCTTAATCCATTCGAGAGATCACTTTTTGAGACCCTAGAGGTCATCATGGAGGTCAAGGTGCTTGAGGTTGAGCCCTATGGAGTATACCAGCCCCTACACGCCTTCGACGCCCACCTTTCATGAAGAACCACATGGTCATTGGCGGTGGGCTGGGATAAGGGAAGATGTTGTTTTCCAGCTCACATACAAGGAGAAGAAGTAGTTGCATGAGTAGAGAAACACCACTAGTTCCCCAAAGACCACCAGGCAGAAGGTTAATCCTCTATGATCAATGGGCCATCAAGGCACTTTGAGGACCGAGAAGAGTGTCATGGAGAAGTTCCTTCGTGTGGTTTCCATAGATAGGAACGACAATAGTGTCTTAGAGGAGCAAGTAGCGGAGTTGAAAATGACTCACTTGGATTTAGAAGACAACTTCCGCACTCTTCGCATTAGCACTAGTGCAAAGATCAAGTGTATCTCTAAGGCCATGTTGCGTGAGGTCATCCACTTTTCACGCTATATATCTTAAAAAAAGAGAGAAAATAAAAAAATTCACAAATAAGAAAGACACTTAGCTAGGTTTATTTCCTAGTAATTTGTGCCTATGTTCAATAAAAATCTTGGTTCTACTGGTGTGTTGCCACCAGCAGGGCCCCTGCACTTGACATTTCCTTTGTTTCTCTAATCCAGTATGCGGCAAGCCAAGTGTGGAGGGAGGTCAGTGACCTCCCTAACACACTCAGAACAATTCTAAACGCACCACGATGATGTCCACAATAAGACACGTCGGCTCGACTAAACCTGTCCCAAAAAGCCTTTAAAGGCAGGTCAGGCGATGGGCACATGAACACAAAACGCAAGTGCAGGAGCTCCTTCAAACGTGAGGATTCGAATGGAGATCACCGGAGTGGCCAGAAGCTCTATGGTGGGGTCGGCCGACCCCACCTGGGACCTCTGGACCCACCAGCGTCTACTTGCTTCCCGACTGGTTTGCCACTCCTACTATCCTTTGTTCTTTCATTTTTACTTTTTATTTGCTTTCCTTAGATGAAATAAAATAAAAATAAAAAGAAGAAGACTTGCATCTGAAAATAAAAAGTGACATGATTTATGACATTTTAAGGGTAAAAGCGTCACAAAGTTCAATTCTTGCATATATGCTTATACTTGTGGGTCACATATCTTGATAGGATTATCATATTGACTTAGTTGTTGACAAATGTGATATAGTTCTTAGCTCATGATTCATACCTTTTCTATTCAAAGTGCTAAGAGATTTATTTTCTGAAAACGTCATAAAACCATAGTGTCACTCACTCCTCAATAGTAAGGAAATTCCTACCAAAGCCATATATGATCATACCATGTTCAAAACCCCTTCTAATCATGCTATTTGCAATTGCTTTGAGTTTGGTCAAACCTTGTTGACCCTAGTTGAGAATTATGTCACAGTCCCAAGATCAAGATCACATACACGCCACCTATACACATTCTGCTTCTACACTGGAAGTACGCGAAAACATGCCATCCATCTCCGTCATAAATATGCTCCATGCTTTAAAGTTTAGAATATCTCTCTAAGTATGACTCAGTAGATGAGACACAAAGGCTATTAAAAAATAGACACATGAAGGTCCATTACCTTATTCAAAAAAAGAGTGGACACATGGAGGTCCATTGCTTTGAAATGAAAAAAAAGAAAAGGAAGAAAAAAATGCTAGCCATGTCTCAAAATAATAAAGTATAGAGAGATCATGTCAAATAGAGGAGCATTCCACACACTTGCACATCTTGATCTAGGTTTATGACATTCTTCTCCTTGGATCCTCATTTTGACTTTACAATAAATGCAATGCAAGTATGCTATCATGTTATCCCTACCTGAGCTCCACATAAGCTTGATAGGTGTAGGATGAAACAAAAGAAGGCAAGCTGATGCTATGCCTTGGTGAGGAATCATATACCTACTGAGTGACTTGAGTGTACTATTTGAGGAGTAAGAATAAACTATGTGCTTTCTTTTTAAATCATTATCAAAAACTCTAAGTGCTAAGGATATGAAAATGGAAAGATGACTTTGCTTTGAGAACTGTTCCAATTTTCAACATCTGAAGGATATATGCTAGACAATACCACAAACCCACTTGTATGAGATATATCTTGAGTAAAGCTTTGTGTTTGCTAATACCTTGAAAATGTCATAATCATATTTTATCATTCTCTCTAACCTTTGCTCGAGGACGAGCAAAGACATAAGTGTGGGGGATCTTGTTGACGGTAGTTAAACCATGTTTTTACCCCATCAAAACTGTCAACAAGACATTCTTTCTGGAAGGAAACCATCAAACACATAGTGACTTAGGTACAAATAACTTGGTTCCACATGTAGTTGTCATTATTTGGTTGCAGGCGCTCAGAACAGGTACTTTTCAGTGTCCGGAAGCTCTATATGAAGGTTGGGCAACCAAGCAAATATGGCCAAATGACAAACCAACTTCACAATCATTAATATCATAGCTTCTGGAGACGATGTGCAAAAGATGGGCACAATGAGTGGTTCGGCCGAACCACCCACAGGCAAGTTAGCACCACCATTGTGCTTTGAATTGCATGAAGAAGCCACTTGCAGAAGATGGACCTTTGGTTCCACCAAAGGTGGTTCGGCCGAACCACATATGGTGACACCAGGCCATGACATTTCAGCACATGAGTCATATCAGCATGCACAAGGAAGATCAGGGCGAATGGAGCACATGACTCTGCTGACATGGCACAATCCATGGCACACCCCCTGGTGTCCATTTCCACCCTTAGATCACAAGTGTGTTTTCAATCAATGGCTAAAGAGCAAAGCACATGGATCCAGGCGTGAATTGATAAGACCAAGGCAAAACAAGTACATAGCCACACTCCATGGCAAGTGGGGACCATAGTGGTGGGCCCACCTCACCACAGGTGGGTCGGCCGAACCCCACTTGGTGGGCCCCGAGGCTCGGCATTACTCTACTGTCATAAGAAAGCTTCTAGAAGACCCTGGCTAGGCCCACCTACCATAGGGTGGTTCGGTCGAACCACTCCTTGGGCCCAGCCAGGTCGGTTGAGCCTCCACCGCCTCCCTCATGTTGAAAGTGTGCTGGAAATCCTCCACCCTTGATCCTAAGGCGGTTATATGGTGGTGGATCCAAGGGTGGAGATGGACAAGCACGTGGATCGCTGACGTGGCACTACCCTTCATCCCCCCTATAAATACCCCCCATAGGCCTTCACTTTAGAGCATGATTCATAGGAGAAACCACTATGTAGTAGGTTTAGCTTTGCTATAGTGCTGTGCTAGTTGGGAGAGAGTGAGGGAAGTCTTTAGGAGAAAGCCCCGGGCCTGTCGGGAATCTTCTCCAAGGTGTACCTCAGCGGATACGAATCTTCAAGTAAGTTTTACATCTGAGGCCTTCTAGTATTTGATATTCTGGTCCTGGTATTTTAAGTATATACTTGCTTTATTTGCACATTGCTTTACTTAGTGAGGTGCTCTAGTCTCTTGCAAGGATTAGAGTAGTAAATGTAGTGTAGATGTGGTGTCTAGGCTATATCTTATCAGTGTGGGCCGCTTGTCGCACGGATTGTTTGTGGGTGCCAGCAAGTGGTGACAGCCTTGTCTGGTCTTAGTATCCAACCACGTGTGTAAGACAAGTTATTAAAATGGCAGGGCATCAATACAATAGCATAGCCACCTCGGGTGGAGTTATATCTCCTCCTGTTTCGCCTATCGCCTCTTGTAAAGGGAGGAGGTGGTAAAGCTCTTTATACTTAGAACACCAAGACTAGATATCTTTGCTATATAAGAACCTCTCTACCCAGTTATCATAGATCCTTTGTCTCATGACTGGACAGTCTTGAACCTAGTTAGAACACTTCACGTTCCCCGTGGAAAATACGATACCTGGAATATTCCCGGTGAAGGCTATATTGACTACCGTACGCTTGCGGTATATCCGTTTGCCACTTCTGGTGTCAACATCGGCCGAACCCTACATGGGGCCCACCTGGCTCTGGTGACGTGGCATGATCCATGTCACCCTCCACCCAGCTCATTTCATCCATCAGATCAACATGTGCTTCCATTCAACGGTGGAGAAACAAAGCACAAGGATTCAACGTGACAAACATGCAACCAAGGTGGAACCAACACACGGGGACAATCAATGACAGATGGGGACCACAGTGGTGGGCCCAACTCACCAGAGGTAGTTCGACCAAACCACCCAAGGTGGGACCAGGCCACTGCTGTACTCCATGATAGGTGGGGACTCCTTCTAGAAGACCCTGGCTGGGCCCACCTGCCATAGGGGGGTCGGCCGAACCCCCTTGGTGCCTAGCCAGGTCCGTTGGCCTCCACTGCCTTCCTGCATGCATCCCACGAGATGGAATCACCTCTGCCGTCCATCTTGAGGCAGTATTGAGGCGGTTCATCCAAGGGAGGAGAGGCTTGGAGCACACGGATTGCTGACGTGGCGCCCCTCAACTCTCCCCTATAAATAGAGGCTGCCATCACCCTCTTCAAGACACCCAAGATACACAAGAGCCACAAGAGACAAGAAAAGCTCCACTCTTTCATAGTAGTAGTAGTATTAGTCTAGTGTCAGAGTTAGAGTCAAGTCGAGCTACGCTTGGAGTCTCCAGAGTTGTCTGCTGGAGAGTCTGGTATAGCTCTTGTACCTTTCCTTCTGTAAAACTTTACCTTTATTAATATATTATCTTTACTTTACTTTACTAAGTCTCTACTTAGTGCATTACTATTCTTTATAATATTGTTGTGTTTTGTCTTAACTTATAGTTGAGTTATATTGGATAGTGATCCTGTAACCAGCTCAGGTGTGTAGTTCATCGCCTGTCATAGGGTGCTTTAGTTGTTGGTACGCAACTAAAGTAGTAAGGCTTAGTGTAAGCGTGGTGCTTAGACTAGATCTTGCCTTTGAATGCCGCTTGTCGCACGGATTGTTTGTGGGTGCTAGCAGGTGGTGACAGCCCTCTCTGGTCTTAGTATCCCTCCACGTGTTTTAGGCAAGTTCTTCAAAGGTAGGCTCCCATAAGAGAATAGCCGCTTCGGGTAGAGGTTATATCCCCTACTGTCTCGCCTATCCCCTACACACCGGAAGTAAGGTAGCTGTCTTAGTATAATTCATCCATTTGATAAGATAGTTCACAAGAGAAAAGTAAGTGCCATAGGAGTCTTTTACTCACTCGTTGTCCTCCCACCTAGCTCTACTCTACTAGTTATCTTTTAGTTATCCTAAACCTTATCGTGTCTTGGTGTCATTACGCTTTCCTCTATATATCGATTTACCCCCTATCACTAGTTAATATTAAGTTGCTATAGACTTAAGGATCTCTCTCTTTTTATTAATTATTCCTAGCAACTGCTTTCCCTTAGGATAAAATAAATAACGATACCTTGGAATACTCCCGGGTGAAGTGCTACAGCGGTATATTCTGTGCGCTTGCGGAATTATCCAATAGACAAAAGAAATACCCTCAGGGCACTTCTGGCGCCGTTATCAGAGATAGCTTAACACCCTGCCTCTGGTGGTTGCGCTAAGAAGTTTCAACACCATCCTTGGTTGATAACCATCTTTTCAATGAGGTCTTTAGCGTCCTTGACATTGTGTTGCAGGAATGCTCCTCCAGCGGCAGCATCAAGGTGACTATGGGCTAATCCGGTCAGCCCATGGTAGAAACCTTGGATTAGGAGCCATTCTTCAATTCCATGATGAGAACAAGCACGAATGTACTCCTGGAGGCATTCCCATGCTTCGAGAATCTTCTCATTAGCTTGCTATTGGAAGCTTGAGATCTTTCCACGAAGAGCGCTGGTTTTGCCCATCGGGAAGAATTTCTTGAGAAATGCATTGGCGCACTTCTCTCAAGTGGTAGCTTCATTCTTGTTGGCATAGAACCATTGCTTTGCCTTCCCAAGCAGTGAGAATGGGAATAGGCGAAGACGGATGGCGTCTGCCGAGATATTCTTGATAGTGAAGGTACCACACACCTCCAAGAAGTGCAGGAGATGGGCATTAGCGTCTTCATGCGACTTCCCACAAAACGGCTTGGCTTGCACCATATTGATGAGTGCTGACTTAAGCTCAAAGGTAGCATCCCGCAAGTTGAGCTACGGACCGATGGCAATATTGTCCACCGACGGTGCAGAGAACTCAGAGATGGTCTTTTGGGCCATAGCTTCCTTGATTGATAGTGCAGAGCCTCTTTCCTCTAACGGATTCAGGTTTGAGATGAACCTTTGAGGTGGAACTTGACGGCATCTAGTTCTCCTCAACAATTGTTCAGTATCTTCAATAAAATTTGATGGCAATTGGAAACCGCTCATGCACTGTCTAGCTTCACGATAACGAGGGGTAAGCCCCTAACACTAATCGATAACTAAATTGATAGTAGACTCCGGATTCAATTTTTATTAATATTCCTAGACTGATGCTTTCCCCGGTAACGGCGCCAGAAATGCTTGTTGACACTTCTTAGCGCAACCACTAGAGACAGGGTGTTAGGCTATCTCTGATAATGGCACCAGAAGTGCGCTGAGGGTATTTCTTATGTCTATTGGATAATTCCGCAAGCGCACAGAATATACTGCTGTAGCACTTCACCCGGGAGTATTCCAAGGTATCGTTATTTATTTTATCCTAAGGGAAAGCGGTTGCTAGGAATAATTAATAAAAGAGAGAGATCCTTAAGTCTATAGCAACTTAGTATCAACTAGTGATAGGGGGGTAAATCGATATATAGAGGAAAGGATAATGACACCAAGACATGACAAGGTTTTAGGATTACTAATGATAACTAGTAGAGTATAGTTAGGTGGGAGGACAACGAGCGAGTATAAGACTCCTATGACTCTTACTTTACTCTTGTGAACTATCTTATCAAATGGATGAATTACACTAAGATAGCTACCTTACTTCTGGTGTGTAGGGGGTAGTGCGAGACAATAGAGGATATAACCTCTATCCGAAGCGCCTACTCTCTTATAGGAGCCTATCTTTTAAGAACATGCCTAAAACACGTGGCGGGATACTAAGACTAGATAGGGCTGTCACCACCTGCTAGCACCCACAAACAATCCATGCGGCAAGCGGCATTCAAGGGTAAGATCTAGCCTAAGCACTACGCTTACACTAATTCTCACTAATCTAGCTGGGTACCAAACATCTATAGCACCCTATGACATGCAATGAACTACACACGTGAGCTGGTTACAGGATCACTATTTAGTATAACTCAACGAAAAGGTAAGACAAGACACAGCAATACTATAATGAATAGTAAAGCACTAAGTAAAGACTTAGTAAAGTAAAGTAAAGATGATATAGTAATTAAAGTAAAGTCTTACAGAAGGAAAGATACAAGAGCTATACCATACTCTCCAGCAGACGACTCCGGAGACTCCGAGCGTAGCTCGACTCGACTCTAACTCCCACACTAGACTAATACTACTACTAAAGAGTGGAGCTCTAGCTTCTCTTGTCTCTTGTGTATCTTGTGTGTCTTGAAGAGAGTGATGGCAGCCTCTATTTATAGGGGAGAGTGGAGGAGCGCGACGTCAGCGATCTATGTGCTCCTTACCACTCCTCCCTTGGATGAATCGCCTCAAAACCGCCATAGGATGGATGGCAGTGGTGAATTCATCACGTGGAATGCACGCAGGAAGGCGGTGGAGGCCAACCGATCTGGCTAGGCACCAGGGGGGTCGGCCGACCCCCTATGACAGGTGGGCCCGGCTAGGTGTGGTCCCCACCAGTCATAGAGTGTCGCCTTGTGCTGGTTCTGTCTTGATTGTGTTGTTTCAGGCCTTGATATGTGTGCTTTGATTCTCCACCGTTGAATGGAAACACATGTTGATCTGATGGTTGAAATGAGCTGGGTGGATTGTCACACGGATCCTGCCACGTCACCAGAGCCAGGTGGGCCCCATGGTAGGGTCGGCTAACCCTCACATGGGCCCACTCTGAGCTCTCCTCTGTTCTACGTGATGTCTTGAGTCATTTGTTGAATTGTGATGGCCTAATGCCCATACAAGTGGTTCGGCCGACCCACTTAATTGAGTTCCAAGTGTTCATTTCTACTTTGTTTTGATCTTCCCTACATTCACAAGCTAAGAGTACAAGTGGAACTAGTTATTTATAAAATATGTTAATGATATGTTTATTCTCCCTTGAATCCGAGGCATGTTGACGTTGTTTGAATGTGGATTTTCATGGTATATCCACCGTCAACACCCATCAACATGTCATATGCTACCACTTGATCATATAAGCATAAAGAACAAAAGTGGTACCATATATACATTAAAATCTTTGTTTTCATGAATGAGCCTATAAGATGCATTTCATGTCTATATGCACTACACAAGTCCTTATCAAAGTATGAATGCCATGTCAAACAATTTTACCTTGCTTTAGTCGAAGGAGAGTCATGTCATATAATATGGGATGCTTTTCACTTCATGTTGGAGCAGTCTAGTATATTTAGTTCACTTCTCAACTTGCAAAATCTTGATTCATCAAGTGGCTTGGTAAAGATATCCGCTAGTTGATCTTCGGTGCCAACACTTTCAATTGCAATGTCCCCTTTGATTTGGTGATCTCTAATGAAGTGATGCCTTATGTCAATGTGCTTTGTTCTTGAATGTTGCACGGGGTTGTTGGTTAGCTTGATAGCACTCTCATTATCACATAGCAAAGGCACTTTCTTGTATTTCACTCCAAAATCATTCAAAGTTGCCTTCTGTTGGTGTTAATTAAGAGTCACTTAGTAAATTACTTAGCCACCTCTTTTAAACCTATATCTCTTACAATAAATAAGTTGTCATCCCTAGCATGAATATAAGAGATATGTATAGAAACTCCCTAGATTAATACTAAGCAGTTATTATGAATGCAAGTGACTAAAGAGGATATAATTAAGTTCAAAGTATCTGCAAGCGCACAGATTAATTATACCATTGTAGCATTTTACCCGAGTATTCTAGGGTTGTCGATTTATATTTTTACCACAGGGAGAAGGTATGGAGCCAGGCATGAGTGGATAGATTCAAGATACATTACTTATGAATAGAATCAATCACATAGCACATACTTAAACAGGGTAAGCCAATAAAGATATGAATATGATAATAAAGGCTTAGATATCTTTTCAGAGAGATGTGGACTACTCAAAGTTAAAGTCAACCAAAGTATAGGGTTACTTAAGAGATCAGATTCCTATATCATTCCTAATCAATCATGTTATTCATCTACTCTAGCAAATATATAATCATGTATAGCACAATTGACTCTTTATTTATGCACCAGGAACATTATTTAGGAAGAACAAGAACAGAGCAAGTCTACCTTCATAATTTAGTTCTACTCTCTCTACATACGGGGAGTGAACTACAAAGGACTCAACGGGAGTGTCACATCCGCGATCTACCACATGACCTGGCACATAAAGCGTATTCGCAGGCAAATAATATTTAAGCACCATGCCTCTATAATATCTACCACTTAACCCACTCGAGTACTGGATTAAGCGCTTTGCGAACTCATGCATAAACTCATTACCAATCATAACTATATCAAATCTACTATTAGAATAAACTAGGAACATAACAAATCGAAACATAGTATTAAAATAGCATAAAGTCAGAATAAGAGGTAATACAATAGATTTACCAATCTCTAGTAGACAGGCGATCCAGAATCCTGAGCCAAAAACTCAACTCTACTTCAATCTACTATCTAGGTCTAAACTAGAACTTTGAGTGTCTAACCCTATTATCTGGTGGAGAGCTCTTCTCTTCTGATCTGAGAGATATGAACTTCTGAGCTTATGAAACCCTGGGGGTCTGGGGTGCTTATATAGGCCGGTGGGATGAATCGTAGCACTTGGATTAAACCGACTTCGACGGGCGGTGGAGATTGCGTGAAATTTTGGGATGTGGGTCCACGTCAAAACGCAGACGAGAAGGACTCTAGGTGGGATCGGCCGATCCCTCCTGGCTGCCAACTGGGTCCCACTTAGTCAGGCGTGTCTCTAGTATTCTCTGGAATGTTCTTGTTCTCCTTTCGCGTCGGAATTCGATATTTTCATCTGTCATGTGGGTCTCCCTTGGTTCTTTTCTGATTAACACCCTGCAAAACATAGATTCACCAAAACTCATGGAATTCTGTTAGTTTAAACCCTATTCTATGTTTGAGGATGTTTTTGTGCTCTTTTTCATGTCTTGTTGATGTATAAAATTGAACAATAACTACCATCAACAAGCTCCCCGATGCTTAACCTTTGCTCGTCCCTGAGCAAACAATGAATTACTCCTGCACACATGCCTTCATTAAAAATTTCTCTACCAAAACAGAGTGACCAATCTAACTTTCAAATTTATCCATATGACCTGCAATCATGGGGCTCTTACTATCACTTATCCTTGGGTAATTAAAAGATAGAATAATCAAGTAAGCGCTAAATATCAAATCCATTATTTCACCTCTGTTCCGGGTTTTTTTGTATTTTCAAAATAAAACTCAGAGCTGTACTTGTATGACACTCTCTCAAGTCTCTTATATGTGGTATTTGTGGATCCTTACCAAAGCAATAAGGTGTATGCTTTCCTTCCTACAACTGATAAGGCTTTTTGTGGAGCTCATAGGTGGGGAAAAACAGTGAACACTTACTTGCAAAGCATTTATTTTAATGTCAAACAATGGATCAAAGAGAGTTAAGTCATACAATCAAATCAAGATGTGCATGTGTGGTATGCGGGGTGTAAATGGTGACTAATTCTACTTTTGCTCCTTGGAAATAGATCTCTCTTTTGAAACTTTGAAACTTGTGTTGCAGGACAACATGGGCTAGCTCTTTCTTTTACTTTTCAGGTGGGCATCTAAGTACCCATTGTTTTATTTCAACGGACACTTGTCCATTTTTTTCCTCTCAGGCGGGTATCTGAGTACCCATTGTTTTCTCTCACAACTCTCACTTTTGCCTAACCTCATGCCTCTTCTCTGCAACTTATTTATTTTGGAGAGATACTCACAAGAACTTTGGATAATTTATTTGGGTGGAAATACATGGAATATTTTTGGTGTTTACTCCCAGTGTAGAAGAAAACATTTTTGGATGGAATGGCATGTTGTGGTGCCTGCCCCCAATGTAGGGATAGTGCCTAGGTGGGTGGAGTGTGCGTGATCTTGATTTTAAAAGTATGACAAAGCTCTCATGAGGTATGCAACAAAGCTTGACTAAATTCAATGCAAAACAAGCAGCATATATGTGAATGGTTTTCTATTCTAAACATGATATATGGCTCTGGTAGGAATTTCAGCTTTTGTCATACAAGGAACTCATCTTGTTGATTTTAGCATTTTTCAAAATAAAGTATCCGGAATTTAGTGTCATAATGAACTAGACAGATAGCAACTCAAACTTTCTTACATGATAACTCTCAATTATTTAGGCTTAGCTCAAGTATGCTCTCACAGATTTCAAGTTTTTAGGACAAATTTTCAAGTTAAACTAATCAACTCAATAGTGGGATAAATTTTAATTTAAGCATGGCACTAGAGCAACTATCATCTAGGTTCAGATTCTCAAAGTTCCTTTTATTCACACACTCAAACTTAAGCAAACTAAATAAACTAATTAAACAAACTAAGCAAACTACTAGCACACAATTTTTTTTAAAAAAGTGGGTCGAGATGAGTTACCTGGTCATGCGGGGGTCCTCCCCCAAGCTAGCTGTTGGTGCAGCCTTACTGGTACGGTGGTCGAATGTGGAAGTGGGTGAAGAGCGCTTCCCAATTGTTGTCATGCACCGCCTGGCGCTGCTGGATCTGGTACTAGGCTTGTATGAGGGCGTTCTAGGTCTCTTCAATCCTGCCCAGCTGAGTGCGAAGCTCATGCCGGTCCTGCTGGTACTCGTGATAGTTGGGGCCGGAGTAGGAAGCATGTCCGGGCTGGTAGTGCATTCCTCCAGACGTTTCCTCCTGCATGTCAAACTGACCACTACCTTGATGATACTGGCCGTAATAGCCGTGCTGCCACTGGGTGCTGCTCGCTTGCTGCCAGAATCCCTCCGAGTGTGTGGACGGGGTCGCCTCCCACAGGTTATTAAAACCATGTGAGGTGCCCGTGTGGTCGAACGTCTGGTAGCCAGTAAATGCTGGCCCTTGTGGAGTTAGGTCTGTGCCATAATATCTTTGCGGTATCCTGTCCAGGCGTGCTGATGCGCTCCTGCCGACAGTGGCCCTGCTTAGCAAAACAATAAAAGAGGGTGCAGCGTACAATCCGAGTCCCGGGTTAGGCGACGGGATCTCAGTTGTACGCCACCATACATCATAGTAATGGGAAGGTTGTTTTTTCCTTCTTTAATTATTTGAGCCTGCCTAAAATGTTCAATGGTAATCTCAGGCCGGTCTTCAGTTATAAAATCAAGAGTGGCATTTTTTAAAGACCCAAACTACCAGCAATTCAAGTTACCAAGGAGGTATGCTCGATGTGCCCAAACTTCCTCTCAAAAGTTTTGATCCAATGTGCTACTAAGGCATGACAGGTGAAACTTTCTTGCGTCTAGCCATGGCAAACATAATTTGTAAACCCTCGGTCCTAACAATGCGAACATCATCTCTAGGAAAAAGTGTAGTTCCTAGCCATCGGTGCATAAAGCGCAAAGTAGGCAGCTGAATGGAATTGGTAACAGTATGTTTACAGCTATTTTTATCAGTTATCTCTTTCCAAAATTTAGCTCTATCAAATTCTGGCAAAGCAATATCCATGTCTACCACACATTTTGAATTAAAACCAAGGTGTTGGCTATGTTCTTTCCATGTTAAAGATATTTCCTTATTAAACATACAGAAGGAAACTCCAGTATTTTCAGCTTTAAGTGTGCAAAAAAATTTAGCAGTGAGAAGCTTGCTACCCGGTTCAGTTATTTGCCAAAAATCCTCCCAACCAATCTCATGAAAGATAAGGGCGAACTCAGAATCCATACCTGTATCGTGGAGAAGATCGTCACTGAAGACACTCGTCAGTGTGAATGGGAGGTTCTTGAACTTGGCCTTCTCGGGGCGTCGCAGCTTCAAATGCTTCTCATCGGTGAGGATAAGAGTGGGTGCTGTATGTAGTTCTTGGGACGGGGGATCAACGTTCATATCCGAGCCATCCGATGAACGGCTACGGGTAGAGCGTGACGATCCCGAACGGGTGAACTTCTTCTTGAGCCAGCTCATACCTGCAAAACGTTAGTGCACACCACAAAAGGAAACTTGCACACTGGGGTTAGCACAAAATGTTAGAGGTTAGCCGTCAAAAGTCAGTCATTCAAAGGTTAGTCGTTCAAGGATTCGTTCAAGTTGATCAAGGTTTTAAGCTCGAACTTGATGCGACTTTCTACTTTGATTTTAGCATCTCCTCTAAATTCTATGTTTTTCACTCGAGAAATCAGCAGAACTTCTACTCTCACAGGCTTCACTCTCAGGCTCTCTCTACTCTCACAAATGAAGAGTTAACTACTACCCAAGCTTTCTGAATCAAATTGTGAACAAATGGAGTGCTCTCGGGTTTGAGATAGTGCAAATGGAGAGCTGAGAACTTGGGTTTTTATATAGGAGGAGGAGGAGGTTCGGCCGAGCTAGGGGTGGGGTCGGCCGACCCCACCTGTTGGCCATTTCCTCTCTCCTTTCTCGTGAGTGTTCTTTTCTTCAATCCAAAGCTTGTGAATGCACCGTGGTGTCTGATGGCTGGTTTCTCAAAGTGGTGCATGGGTGTGATGGATTGATGGAAAAGAATGGATGGTAGTGAATAATGGTGGATGATAGTGGGTGATAATGGAGGTAGAGGTGATGGGTGTTATAGGTGTGGGACCTATGTGTCTCCCGTATTCTACCGTAGACAAATACCATGCAAATACGGACTATAAAAATAATACTTTTATGAAACTACAAAATGCAAGGAATTGAACTATGAAATTTTTATAATTTTCTGACTCTATGGTGAAATAACTCTACCGGAAGTTTTTACGCTCCAGGAAAAACCTATATGAGACTCTAGAAATATTACTATGCAAATTTTTACTTTGTTTTTATGATGCATATGAAGAATATAAATGCGGGAAATAAATACGGGTAAATACCAAGTTACCTCTCGGCGAAGGTTCGGGATTTTCTCGTCCGCCGAATCGGACTTCTTCTTCTTGCTCAGTTAGCTGGTGCGTTCTCTAGTCCGGGAGATATTGATCCAGCTGGTTCGTCTTCTCCTTCCACCATATTTGCAGTGACTTGTTGTTCTGGCCTTGGTCGGAAAGCAAACCGCTCTTCTTTCCCGTTTATGTTGAATCTGATTTCTCCTGCCCCGACATCAATGTGAGCATTGGCCGTGATCAAAAAGGTCTCCCAAGGATGAGGGATACTTTTGAGTCTAGTTGCATGTCAGGGACCACAAAATCTACTGGCAGGAAGAAGTCTCTTATCTTCACTGGAATGTTCTCCGTGATTCCCTCAGGGTAGCGAATTGATTGATATGCCAAGTTGAATGCACATTGATTTGGGTTCCAAGGTGGAATATCTGAGCTTTTCAAAGACTGATTTGGGCATCACACTGATACTTGCTCTAAGATCGCATAGTGCATTGTTGAAGTATTTGTCACAGAACCGACCAATTTATACGAGCACAAGTACAACGATCGCATTTTTAATCGCAATCCAGTCGCACTTGAGCCAATATAAACCCGATAGTCCGGAAATCTCGAAGGATTTGCAAACATTTCATACCCCAAGGATCATTCATTCAGCAATACCCGATCACATGACACATAAGTTCGTAACCGAATTTAAACATCAGAGTACAACATAGTCTTTTACACAAATATAATAGTAGCGGAAGTTAACATAGTTTTACACCACAGAGTTCAAATTCGAGTACCATCAAATGACCCTGTCACAGCATTCTTACAACATCTAAGGATAGATAGTGACCCTGCCCTCGGGTCTAGTCTTCTTCGCCCGCAGGGGTGAATCAATTCCTGCAATACGCGTAGTAGACTACACCATCTGCAACAATGGGAATAAAACCCTGAGTACTCAATTGTACTCAGCTAGACTTACCCGACAGGGAGTAAATAAAAAGACTCTCAAGGATATGCAAGGCTTGTTTGGTGGAGCTCAGAGGGTAGCATCATTTTTGCATCAAAAGCATTACTACAGTAGATCCTCAACTTATTCCTTTTAATTGTGATAAGCTTCGATTTCAGTTAAGCTATTTACTAAGATTAGCCACTATACTAAGCATTCACTGAATATTATAGCAATCAATAGAACCATATGATTTCCGATATCCACAGATATCAACCTCATCTCACCATAATCATTATGTTCAAGTTATTAGCCTCTACCTCACCAGAAGATCAGTTCAGTTTCTCACTAACCAGGAGAGATGGCGATTCGAATCGATTTTACCAGCTGGCAAATATGCCAATCACAAACCCTGTCAGCCGAGCCACTGGCTTCTTGGGCCACTGTTAAATCTTTCTGAGACACAATATGTCGCGAGTTTGGCGGGGACCATATTCTCAGAGACCAACCCACTCTCCAGGATGCATCAGGTCCCTGACCTGCCCTTGGTAAGATGGTGTCTCCGCACATGCTTCCTACCTCCAGAATATGTCTGCCTAGTCGCACCAAGGCTCGGCTCAGAAGGAAATACTCGGCTTCGCGGTCAGAACGACTTATCTGGCCAGCTATGCGATGACGTCTTTCAATCTCAACTGATGTCTGGTGGCCTCAGTCCTAGTCGGCCGCAAGCAGCACCGAAGACGGCATGACCTCAACCATGTCATGCGGCTCCCCGCTACCTAGCCTTGATTCTCTCATTAGACACTGTGGCATGGTGGCACATATAGTCCATTATGTGGAATCCAACCCCATCATCATTAGTAACCACCTATGCTCGCGAAGGACAGGAAATCCCTCGACTTCTACCGGTCTAAGCATGGCTAAGCATAAGATCGAACCCATCCCCTTGTCTAGTAATAACTTCAGGATCAAGTATAAGTGGACAAGGTATAAATGCAGCAACGGTATCAAATCAACTCCTATACTTAAGTGCACAATCATACGATTTAATAAAGACCAGTGCATTTGTAAAAAGAGTAGGTGGAGACTTAGGGATGCTCCGGGGCTTGCCTTTCACAAAGTTAGTAGGTTGGTGATCAGGGCACTCCGGAAGTTCAGCCTCTTCTTCCTGGCCTTCGGGAACCTCTGGCACTTCAATCTCCGGCGGAACTCCCTCCTCCGGTGGATCGAACTGCAATAACGTCATGCCTCCCGGCGATCCTGTATGCATGATATGTATATATGAGAACTGAGAATGCACATGAAATGCAAGATAGAGATGCACAAATTAACCCATGATATGCAATCAGTTTAACAATCCACACTCATTTACTGAGTACGTGCATATTTCTTCTCTAGATAACCAACTCATAGTCACCCTTCTTAAGCAAAGCATAGAACAATTTCTCGTCCCAGGTGAGAGGTCTACAACCTACACTTAATAATCAACATGCATCAACTAACCTACCACAACCAACTTACTAATTAACAGGCATGAGCAACATCAAATAAACAAAACATTAACATTGCTGCCTTAAGCTTAAATTAGGATCAGCTCTACTATTTTAAACAAGAGATAATGCTGAGCATCACAGAAATGCATAAAAACACTTCACACCCAAAGATATTTGCTTAAAAACAATTAAACAAACCCTAGCCTATAACTGGACCTACTGTTTACTGTGACCAAAAAAATCCATAAAAATTACAGTAGCTATTAAACATCCATATTAGCCTATTGACAAAATTTCAAGTCATTTGGACAAGTATAACAGTCTACACAAAAATAACAAACAACCAGCCTTTTAAACAATGGAAAATACTTAACACAGTGAAAAGTATCAAACAATAGATTTCCCAATTTTCTTAGCTTCTTTCCAACATAACATGGTCCAAGAAAAATATTCATGACCATATCCTTAACATATTAAGCATGGTGATTTTTGCAAGATTAAAGCATAAAAGGCACATTATACTAGACATCATATAAATAACAGTGCAACACCAGCAAACATATTTTTCATAGATTATACTTCCCTAAACAAGATTAATGCAAGTGGAATCACATCTTTAGCACATTCCTACAATTACTTATGCATTTATCAAGTTTGCAAGCAATTAACAATTTAAATATAACTGCACAGAAAAAGTATTCCAAAAGTACATTTTATATTTTTCCTTGATAGAGCTCAGAAATACAAACACAACAAAATTTAGTTCACCCCAATTGGACACTCTTAGCTCCAGATATGAATTTTGTAAGATTTTACACATTTTCTGGAAATTCATTTTATAAATCATAAAACCCAAACCCGATAGAGACTGCTACGTGCACCCGGCTCAGTGAACCAGAGGCGCACCAGAACGGCTGACTCGCGGGCCCCGGGGTCAACCCGACCCCACGCGTCAGAGAGAGGGGCAGAGCCGCCGGCGCTGACCGGCGAGAGCTCGCCGACGGCGAGGTCTCCGGCGACAGCGAGGCTACCTACCGACTCGTGGCAACGAGACGAACCCAAAGGACCAACTGCCGAGGGTTGTCCCCCACCGGAGCGAGCTCGACGGCGGCAATGGCGGACGGCGGTGGTCCGGCGAGCTTGCGCCGGCCGATTCCGGCCGTTGCTCGCGCGGCTAAGCACCGTTCCGAGATCCTGGAACCCTAGCGGACCTATGCGTGCGACGAATCGAACTATTGCGCACAGGAGCTCACTGACCGCGCTCGCATGGCGGCACGGCGGCGAGCGGGTTCACGGCGAGCTCGGGTTCCGGCGAACCTACGGCGAGACCGACCCATCCGACGGCCTAGACTGGATCTACAGCTAACGGAGACTCCTAGACGAGCAATGGAGAGAGAAGCTGACCCCGGCATCGCCCTTGTCGCGGTGACCCGAAAGCTCGGCGGTGCTCCGGCAATGGCGCGGCGGCGAGAAGGCCAAACCGTTATACCTTAGCTCGGCTGAGGTCGGCAACGGGTCGAGGATGAAGAGCAGAGCAAGGCGAAGCGACGGCGGAGATGGAGCGGTCGGAGACAGCACGGTGACGGCGGATTTCACCGCGGCGACGGCTCGGCGGCGATGGCGCTGGTGGAGGGGAAAACGGCGGGCAGAGAGGCGAGAGAGCGGGGGAGAGTGAGAGCGAGCGAGTGAAAGTGAGAGGAGCGTGCTAGAGACAGGATGGAGTGTCGCCTTTGTAAAGCCGACCGGCGCGGTGGCCAACGGCGGCGTACGGCGCCACCTGGCGCGCGGCGTCTGACGGCGCGGCCAGCTGTTCGGCTGATTGCCGATTTGAATCGGCCGGATTCAGTTGCAGAAACCGACTGAAACTCGACTTTTGATCAATCTCTAGCTCGTGATCCAGGGCGTTTCAGTGAAAACTTCACTAATATGGATTGAAGAGCTACATGAGTAGATCATTTGGTATTAAGACACTTTACTCTAGATCGGCCTGGATTGAGAGATACAGGTCGATGAACATGGGTACACCGAAACTAAAAACTAGTTTTAGACTTAGCAAATTTTTGAAACTTCAAAACAACTCCAAATCTGCACTAATTCAACTTTTTGACCACCTTCCGCCCATTTTCATGAGTTGACCCAAAAATAAAGTTTGTTGCTTATAAAATTCTACCCAACTTTGATTAAGGGTGCACTGACATGCAAAATCTCTAAAATGCCCTTCTTGTTTGGTCAAATAGAATAGCTTTTAGAGGGCTCTCTAGTCAACTATGAGCTAGAGGGGTATTTTGGGGATTTCACCAACATGAACATTGTTCCAAATGTTATCCCAAACATGTCTAAAGTGTTTAGAACAGTAAACAAGCATCACATTTGCATGTCAACACATTTAGCATGTTAAGGACATATAAACAAACATATAGCTCTAAAAGGGAATCAATTCAAATGAAATGATGATGATGCATGGAATGACATGATCTATGCTTGATGACATGCAAATGCAAGTGTGAAAATAGTAACTAACACTAGGGTGTTACAGCCCTTCCCCCCTTAAAAGAATCTCGTCCCCGAGATTAGAGTTAATTACCATTGTTTATAGAAAGAAGGATAGACTTCCTTGAGATAGTCTTCTCGCTCCCAAGTCGCATCCCAATAACTTTGGTTGTTCCACACCACCTTATAGAACTGGATCACTCGGCTACGGGTGATTCTCTCTTTGTAATCTATTACTTCAATAGGCTTTTCTTCATAGGTCAAATCTGATTTCAACTTGATATCACCAAAATCCACTTGTTCTTCCGGTACTCGTAAACATTTCTTGAGTTGGGATACATGAAACACATTGAAGATAGTGGACATGTGTGGTGGCAACCGTAACTTGTATGCTACTTTCCCACTTCTTTCTAGAATTTGAAAAGGACCTACAAACCTTGGAGCTAACTTTCGTTTCACTCCGAAGCGTTGTACGCCTTTCATAGGTGACACTTTCAAGTATACGTAGTCACCCACTTCAAATTCCAATGGCCTTCTTCGCTTGTCCGCATAACTCTTTTGACGAGTCTGAGCGGCTTTGAGATGTGTTTGAATGGTATGCACTCTCTCTTCGGCCTCTTTCACAAAGTCAATCCCGTAATATCTCCTTTCGCCTGATTCAACCCAATTGAGAGGAATTCTACATTTGCGCCCATACAAAGCTTCAAAAGGAGCCATTTAAATACTCTCTTGATAGCTATTATTGTATGAGAACTCGGCCAAAGGTAACCATTCTTCCCACAAACCTTTAGACGATAGAACACAAGCTCTCAACATATCTTCAAGAATTTGGTTTACCCTTTCAGTCTGACCAGAAGTTTGAGGATGATAAGCTGAGCTGCGAACCAAATTGGTTCCCAAACACTTGTGTAGATGCTCCCAGAAGCATGCAATAAATTGCGGGCCTCTGTCGGAAACTATCGTCCTCGGCACACCATGTAGCCGAAGTATCTGAGCAAAGTAGAGCTGTGCCAACTGATGAGGACGATCTGTAGTTCGAACTGGTAAGAAATGTGCAATCTTAGTCAATTTATCTACAATCACCCAAATAGAATCATGGCCTTTTTGCGTTAGCGGTAACCCAGATATGAAATCCATGGTTATCTCATCCCATTTCCACCCTGGAACGGGTAAAGGTTGCAATAGACCTGCTGGCTTAAGATGAATAGCCTTCACGCGACAACAGGTATCACACCTGGCCACATAGGCTGCAATTTCTTTCTTCATTTTGGTCCACCAGAACCTAGGTTTCAAGTCTTGATACATCTTACTACTACCGGGATGGATAGACAACTTGGACAAATGAGCCTCGTCCATAATCTGATTCCTCAACTCACGGTGTTTCGGTACTACCAATCGATCTTTGAACCACAATATACCTTTTTCATCTACTCGGAAATGAAGCATTTCTTGTTCTTTCATCTTTCTCTTGATATGATATATGCTAGGAACTATTTTCTGACCTTCAATAATCTTGCTTTCCAAAGTACAACTGAGAGTAATATTATTCAACACCACCGGATGCACAAGATTGAATCCGTCTGCTAGCAAGGGCTGCAATACATTGCAATGAGACTTTCGGCTCAAAGCATCGGCTACGACATTGGCCTTGCCCGGATGATAGTGTACTTCTAGATCATAGTCTTTGATCAACTCCAACCACCTTCTTTGCCTCATGTTCAACTCAGGCTGAGTGAAAATGTACTTGAGACTCTTGTGATCGGAATAGATATGGCATTTGTGACCCATCAAATAGTGGCGCCAAATCTTCAATGCATGAACTACAGCGGCAAGTTCCAAATCATGAGTAGGATAGTTTTGCTCATGTTTTCTCAATTGACGCGAGGCATAAGCAATGACTCGGCCTTCTTGCATGAGAACACATCCTAACCCAGTGCCACAAGCATCGCAGTACACATCAAAAGGCTTTTCAATATCAGGTTGTGCAAGAACTGGAGCAGTGGTCAACAACGTTCGCAAGGTGCGAAAGGCTGTTTCACACTCCTCACTCCACACAAACTTGGTATCCTTGTGCAATAACTTGGTCATAGGTTTAGCTATCTTAGAGAAATCTTGGATAAAGCGGCGATAATACCCAGCTAATCCCAGAAAGCTATGAACCTCAGACACATTGGTAGGTGACTGCCAATCCAACACCTGCTGAACTTTTGACGGATCTACAGAAATACCTTCAGCAGATAAGATATGGCCCAGAAAAGGCACTTTAGTCAACCAAAACTCACACTTGCTAAACTTAGCATATAGCTTATGCTCCCTGAGTCTAATCAAGACTATTCTCAAGTGTTCAGCATGATCCTCCATGTTTTCAGAGTACACCAGAATATCGTCAATAAAGACTACCACGAACTTATCCAACTCAGGCATGAATACCGAATTCATTAGGTACATGAAATGTGCAGGAGCATTGGTTAATCCAAAAGACATAACCAAATACTCATACAATCCATACCGAGTGGAGAAAGCCGTCTTGGGAATATCTTGTGGTCTGATCTTAATTTGATGATACCCAGATCTTAGATCAATTTTGGAGAAAACCTTGGCCTTGGACAATTGATCAAACAAGATATCAATACGAGGTAGAGGATACTTGTTCTTAATTGTCACAGCATTAAGTGGCCTGTAATCCATGCACATACGCAAAGTTTCATCCTTCTTCTTAACAAAGATTGCAGGACAGCCCCATGGAGAAGAACTAGGGCGAATAAACCCTTTGTCTAATAACTCCTGGAGTTGTTTCTTGAGTTCAGCTAATTCATGAGGAGGCATTCTATATGGCCTTCGAGAAATAGGTGCCGTACCGGGAATAAGTTCTATTGCAAACTCCACATCTCGATCAGGAGGAAGTCCAGGTAGATCATCAGGAAAAACATCAGGAAACTCACACACTACAGGGATGCTCTGAAGTGTCACGGCCTCAACTGAGAAAGAGAGACTAAAAAGATCTCCCCTACGGGGCAGATGAACCTGAAAAGTGCCTTCACCTTGGGGTTCCTTCAGTGTCAACATCCGGTTAGGGACGTCCAACACCGCACCCCGCTTGTCCATCCAACTAACTCCCAAAATAACATCCAGACTCAACCCTGGTAGCACAATAAGACTACTGATGAAAACCCGATTACCAATCTCAATGGTCACATCCCCGACACCATGACGCGTACAAATTTCAGCCCCAGCTGAAGTTATCCGGAAACTATGGCTCAACTCAACAATTGGTAATGCATGCTTTTGTGCAAATGCTTGACTCACGAAAGAATGCGATGATCCTGAGTCGAACAAAACAATAGCAGGATGCTGATTCACAGAAAACATACCCGCAATGACTGGTTCACCTTCCGGAAGTTCCTCAGCAGTAGTGTGATGCACACGACCCTGCCTTGGATGAGGGCAATAGCGAGCAAGATGCCCCTGTTGACCGTAATTAAAGCATGGCCCCAGACCTTGGTTGGTCCTCACTTGAACGGCATTGCTTGGAGGAGCATTGTTCTTGTTCAAAGGCACTGTGAAACCTTTCTTGTAGCGTTGTGGCGCTGGCTGCTTCTTTGGAGGGGGTCTGAATTTTGCTCCAGGAACAGCCGGACGGTAAGCAGGGCGATTTGCCACCGCATGACTAGCTGCTGGAGTCCTTGACTGAGAAGTGCTTCCTTCAAATGGCCTCTTGCCTCCCTTGGAAGCAGTGTGCAAGTTGTTCTGTTTCTCTTGGATATAAGCTTCACTGATGAACTCGTTAAAAGTTGTACGAGCGTTGTTCGCCAGAGTCTTCATAAGCTTGGTACTAAGGCCTCTCTTGAAAGTTTTGATCTTCTTTTCATCTGTATCTACCATCCACGGGGCATACCTTGACAGATTGTTAAAGGCATGATGATACTGAGTGAGGGTCTTGGTACCCTGAGTAAGCTGCATGAATTCATTGACCTTCATCTTGATCAAGCCTGCTGGAATGAAATGTCCCCTGAAATCCCTGGTGAACTGCTCCCAGGTGATATCAGCGACCATAGGGTAGGCGGTCTTGCGATTGGCCCACCATATTCCAGCTTGGCCTTGCAGCAGCATAGCAGCAAAGCTAGCCTTCATGGTTTCAGTCAATCGCAGCACAGAGAATGACTGCTCAATAGTGTTTAACCACTCATCAGCTTCCAGCGGTTCAACGGCCTGCTTGAATACCGGAGGCTTAGTGTACATGAAGTCCTTATAGTTACTGTACTGATCCTCATCGTTTTCGCGGCGTCCATCTCGATTGCGATTGTGGGTGTTACTAGCAACCATCTGCTGCAGAATCGCTTGCTGAGTGTCCAAGAACTGAGCAAACATCTGCTCCTGGGTACGCGGTGGAGGAGGCGGGAACTCCTCATCCTCATGCTCATTCCCACCACCACTGGTTGACCCATGACGACGGGTATGAGGTGCCATCTGTAGCAACACACAACAACCATTGTTAAGTGTCAGTTATGCCAAAGAAACCGAAAGATTATGCCCAGAAGATATCAATGATCATCTCTGATAACCAACAAACGGCACAATAATTCAATAATCATCACAAAACCGCACAATAACAAGGCACAACCAAAAAGGGTTTCCAAACTGCATAAGTTACCATTACTTAATTAAAAGTTTGATGGTTCCAGCCCTGAACACACAGGGTTCTCTCATTACAATTCAGGTTCTACCCATTACATGACAATAAAGGTTTTCCCAATACAAAAGGGTGCCGATCATGGCAAGATCACTAGAAAAAGCCTAGTCATTGTGGTCACTGTCCATGCCGGACACGTTCCCACCATGGTTATCACTCTCGTCAATAGGCACGATCTCCTCGGGGTCTTCTTCCTCTTCTTCCTCACTTGCTTCACCATCATCAGCTGCAACGAAGATCTCAGGAGCAAACTCCGCTGCACCCGGAGGATGAAACGGATCAGCACGGTTGTTCAGACGATGAACATCCTGCTGCAACTCCCAAACCTGCTGCTGACTAGCACGCAACTCCTGCAGAAACTCATCGCGCTGACGTGTCAAGCTCATATTGCGATTGTCAAGCTGGCGGCGAAGATCTGCATTCTCCCTCTCAAGCACCTTGACACGGCGATCAGCTGCCAACAAGGCGCCAGTGCATCGTAACAACTCATTGCGACAGGCAGTGAGAGCTACCACCAAGTCATCTGAGCTACGACGAGCCATACGTGCCCACTCTTCAGCTTCTAACTTCTTCTCCACAGCATCATGCAGGGCTTCAACGCACTTCATCCAACCATTCCTAGTGGAATAATGCATCCTCAAGACAGCAAACATAGCACTCATAGAAGCACCCGTGCTATGAGCACGCTCATCCCTGCCTCGCTCCAAAGAAGCTTGGCTAGACTGAGCCCACTCACCCTGAGAAGCATCCACCCTGGGAAAAACATTTGCTGGCCCCAAATCAGCTCTCTTGTTGAACCGGCTGCAAATATCCGTCAACACCTCGAAAGCTGCAAGCTGCGCACCATCCCATGACATCCTCATGTCAACTTCCACCTTTATTCCTGGAAACGACCAACCCCTTTCAAGCACAGAGATAGTCACCCAAACATCAAACCAAGGCTGCACCATGGTTTTCGCTGGCTTCCAGAAATACAGTGGTGGCTCTGCATATCCCACAGACTTCAACAACCTCCATAGCACAGTGGGTGTGCCAAACTGCTCCAGAAACTGACCACTCTGCGGCTCACCTTCAGCTGCCATCTGGTACATTACAACATCTTTCAGCATTTAGAATAAGATAGGGCAGCACAATTTTTATCATAGGGAAGGAAATAGTACAAATAGCTTGAGTTAATTTCATGATCATGACGCATGCACATGTCAACGACCTCACATATAGTATATATTAACTAACGTTAAAGTCGGTGGCATACCACGTGCTCTCATATACGTAACTAACCGTGCTATACGTTTTGTGTGGTTAGTGTACCTGCAGAAGATTCATTTCAGCCCAAATCCCATTGTATGCAGGGCAACAAGAAGCACTTTTCGCCAGAAATGTTCTCATGAACATTTTCGACCCCAAACGTAATTACTCCACCTTACTTCCATAAGTACACATATGGATCACATGTACTCACTTCAGTAACCATAACACTCACCATCGATCGATGGTTGTTCGATCTTACACTCACATCTCACCTTACCTTAGGCGACGTGGTACATTGACCCATAAGAAGCAATAAGAAACCGACACATTCATAATTATCCGCACGATAGAACCAAATAAACCACAAATAGAAACATGATGCAATTTCCCCCAAGTCAGTACTTACATAAGCCACCTAATTACCACATATATATAGGGTTATAGGACTTGGTCATTGGTACTCATAAGTTTCGCAAACACTTGGTTTAAATCACCTATACACACTACCAGTTGGCAATAAGTTTGTAAAACTCAAAACTCTTTTAGTTTTCAAATAGTCAAGGGACGGTATATGCTGAATTATGCTCTGGTACCAGCTGTCACAGAACCGACCAATTTATACGAGCACAAGTACAACGATCGCATTTTTAATCGCAATCCAGTCGCACTTGAGCCAATATAAACCCGGTAGTCCGGAAATCTCGAAGGATTTCAAACATTTCATACCCCAAGGATCATTCATTCAGCAATACCCGATCACATGACACATAAGTTCGTAACCGAATTTAAACATCAGAGTACAACATAGTCTTTTACACAAATATAATAGTAGCGGAAGTTAACATAGTTTTACACCACAGAGTTCAAATACGAGTACCATCCAATGACCCTGTCACAGCATTCTTACAACATCTAAGGATAGATAGTGACCCTGCCCTCGGGTCTAGTCTTCTTCGCCCGCAGGGGTGAAGCAATTCCTGCAATACGCGTAGTAGACTACACCATCTGCAACAATGGGAATAAAACCCTGAGTACTCAATTGTACTCAGCTAGACTTACCCGACAGGGAGTAAATAAAAAGACTCTCAAGGATATGCAAGGCTTGTTTGGTGGAGCTCAGAGGGTAGCATCATTTTTGCATCAAAAGCATTACTACAGTAGATCCTCAACTTATTCCTTTTAATTGTGATAAGCTTCGATTTCAGTTAAGCTATTTACTAAGATTAGCCACTATACTAAGCATTCACTGAATATTATAGCAATCAATAGAACCATATGATTTCCGATATCCACAGATATCAACCTCATCTCACCATAATCATTATGTTCAAGTTATTAGCCTCTACCTCACCAGAAGATCAGTTCAGTTTCTCACTAACCAAGAGAGATGGCGATTCGAATCGATTTTACCAGCTGGCAAATATGCCAATCACAAACCCTGTCAGCCGAGCCACTGGCTTCTTGGGCCACCGTTAAATCTTTCTGAGACACAATATGTCGCGAGTTTGGCGGGGACCATATTCTCAGAGACCAACCCAATCCCAGGATGCATCAGGTCCCTGACCTGCCCTTGGTAAGATGGTGTCTCCGCACATACTTCCTACCTCCAGAATATGTCTGCCTAGTCGCACCAAGGCTCGGCTCAGAAGGAAATACTCGGCTTCGCGGTCAGAACGACTTATCTGGCCAGCTATGTGATGACGTCTTTCAATCTCAACTGATGTCTGGTGGCCTCAGTCCTAGTCGGCCGCAAGCAGCACCGAAGACGGCATGACCTCAACCATGTCATGCGGCTCCCCGCTACCTAGCCTTGATTCTCTCATTAGACACTGTGGCATGGTGGCACATATTGTCCATCATGTGGAATCCAACCCCATCATCATTAGTAACCACCTATGCTCGCGAAGGACAGGAAATCCCTCGACTTCTACCGGTCTAAGCATGGCTAAGCATAAGATCGAACCCATCCCCTTGTCTAGTAATAACTTCAGGATCAAGTATAAGTGGACAAGGTATAAATGCAGCAACGGTATCAAATCAACTCCTATACTTAAGTGCACAATCATACAATTTAATAAAGACCAGTGCATTTGTAAAAAGAGTAGGTGGAGACTTAGGGATGCTCCAGGGCTTGCCTTTCACAAAGTTAGTAGGTTGGTGATCAGGGCACTCCGGAAGTTCAGCCTCTTCTTCCTGGCCTTCGGGAACCTCTGGCACTTCAATCTCCGGCGGAACTCCCTCCTCTGGTGGATCGAACTGCAACAACGTCACGCCTCCCGACGATCCTGTATGCATGATATGCATATATGAGAACTGAGAATGCACATGAAATGCAAGATAGAGATGCACAAATTAACCCATGATATGCAATCAGTTTAACAATCCACACTCATTTACTGAGTACGTGCATATTTCTTCTCTAGAAAACCAACTCATACTCACCCTTCTTAAGCAAAGCATAGAACAATTTCTCGTCCCAGGTGAGAGGTCTACAACCTGCATTTAATAATCAACATGCATCAACTAACCTACCACAACCAACTTATAATTAACAAGCATGAGCAACATCAAATAAACAAAAACGTTAACATTGCTGCCTTAAGCTTAAATTAGGATCAGCTCTACTATTTTAAACAAGTGATAATGCTGAGCATCACAGAAATGCATAAAAACACTTCATACCCAAAGATATTTGCTTAAAAACAATTAAACAAACCCTAGCCTATAACTGGACCTACTGTTTACTGTGACCAGAAAAATCCATAAAAATTACAGTAGCTATTACACATCCTGATTAGCCTACTGACAAAATTTCAAGTCATTTGGACAAGTATAACAGTCTACACAAAAATAACAAGCAACCAGCCTTTTAAGCAATGGAAAATACTTAACACCGTGAAAAGTATCAAACAACAGATTTCCCAATTTTCTTAGCTTCTTTCCAACATAACATGGTCCAGGATAAATATTCATGACCATATCCTTAACACATGAAGCATGGTGATTTTTGCAAGATTAAAGCATAAAAGGCACATTATACTAGACATCATATAAATAACAGTGCAACACTAGCAAACATATTTTTCTTAGATTCTACTTCCCTAAACAAGATTAATGCAAGTGGAATCACATCTTTAGCACATTCCTACAATTACTTATGCATTTATCAAGTTTGCAAGCAATTAACAATTTAAATATAACTGCACAGAAAAAGTATTCCAAAAGTACATTTTATATTTTTCCTTGATAGAGCTCAGAAATACAAACACAACAAAATTTGTTTCACCCCAATTGGACACTCCTAGCTTCAGATATGAATTTTGGAAGATTTTACACATTTTCTGAAAATTCATTTTATAAATCATAAAACCCAAACCCGATAGAGACTACTACGTGCACCCGGCTCAGTGAACCAGAGGCGCACCAGAACGGCTGACTCGCGGGCCCCGGGGTCAACCCGACCCCACGCGTCAGAGAGAGGGGCAGAGCCGCCGGCGCTGACCGGCGAGAGCTCGCCGACGGTGAGGTCTCCGGCGACGCCGAGGCTACCTACCGACTCGTGGCAACGAGACGAACCCAAAGGACCAACTGCCGAGGGTCGTCCCCCACCGGAGCGAGCTCGACGGCGGCAATGGCGGACGGCGGTGGTCCGGCGAGCTTGCGCCGGCCGATTCCGGCCGTTGCTCGCGCGGCTAAGCACCGTTCCGAGATCCTGGAACCCTAGCGGACCTATGCGTGCGACGAATCGAACTATTGCGCACGGGAGCTCACTGACCGCGCTCGCATGGCGGCACGGCGGCGAGCGGGTTCACGGCGAGCTCGGCTTCCGGCGTACCTACGGCAAGACCGGCCCATCCGACGGCCTAGACTGGATCTACAGCTAACGGAGACTCCTAGACGAGCAATGGAGAGAGAAGCCGACCCCGGCATCGCCCTCGTCGCGGCGACCCGAGAGCTCGGTGGTGCTCCGGCAATGGCGCGGCGGCAAGAAGGCCAAACCGTTATACCTTAGCTCGGTTGAGGTCGGCAACGGGTCGAGGATGAAGAGCAGAGCAAGGCGAAGCTACGGCGGAGATGGAGCGATCGGAGATGGCGCGGTGACGGCGGATTTCACCGCGGCGACAGGCTCGGCGGTGATGGCGCTGGCGGAGGGGAAAACGGCGGGCAGAGAGGCGAGAGAGCGGGGGAGAGTGAGAGCGAGCGAGTGAAAGTGAGAGGAACGTGCTGGAGACAGGATGGAGTGTCGCCTTTGTAAAGCCGACCGGCGCGGCGGCCAACGGCGGCGTACGGCGCCACCTGGCGCGCGGCGTCTGACGGCGCGGCCAGCTGTTCGGCTGATTACCGATTTGAATCGGCCGGATTCAGTTGCAGAAACCGACTGAAACTCGACTTTTGATCGATCTCTAGCTCGTGATCCAGGGCGTTTCAGTGAAAACTTCACTAATATGGATTGAAGAGCTACATGAGTAGATTATTTGGTATTAAGACACTTTACTCTAGATCGGCCTAGATTGAGAGATACAGGTCGATGAACATGGGTACACCGAAACTGAAAACCAGTTTTAGACTTAGCAAATTTTTGAAACTTCAAAACAACTCCAAATCTGCACTAATTCAACTTTTTGGCCACCTTCCACCCATTTTCATGAGTTGACCCAAAAATAAAGTTTGTTGCTTATAAAATTCTACCCAACTTTGATTAAGGGTGCACTGACATGCAAAATCTCTAAAATTCCCTTCTTGTTTGGTCAAACAGAATAGCTTTTAGAGGGCTCTCTAGTCAACTATGAGCTAGAGGGGTATTTTGGGGATTTCACCAACATGAACATTGTTCCAAATGTTATCCCAAACATGTCTAAAGTGTTGAGAATAGTAAACAAGCATCACATTTGCATGTCAACACATTTAGCATGTTAAGGACATATAAACAAACATATAGCTCTAAAAGGGAATCAATTCAAGTGAAATGATGATGATGCATGGAATGACATGATCTATGCTTGATGACATGCAAATGCAAGTGTGAAAATAGTAGCTAACACTAGGGTGTTACAGTATTGTTCTCCAATCAAGCAATCTATAGTGGGGCATCCTGGGTCTTTCTTCTTTTCTGGTGCTATATTGAGGATAGCCGCACTACATTCTTCTGTCAGCTTGATAACTTCAGTGGTTGGTAGAGGTCTCTTCTTGTTGAGGATGTCTTTGATGTATCTTGCATAAGTGGGGACTTGAAGTGCATCCAATAATGGTATGTTGACATATAGCTTCTGGATGACTTCAATAAATCTGCTGAACTGCTCATCTTGTTGACTCTTCCGTATTCTTCGTGGGAATCGTAGGAAGTTGACGTCATGGAAATCTTGTGTCATTTCATGCTCTTGTGGTGCAACTTCTTCCATTTCAGCGTCTCTCTTTTCTTCTGATTCTGCTGGTGCTGCCGGTACCCTAGTTGTTCCTCGTGGATGTGTTCCTTTTGGATATGGGGGATCTTGGGTTGATTTGCCACCTCTTGTAGTTATAGCTTTGACCTGCTCATGGTTAGCTGGCAAGAGGCAATGCAGCAGACAATTGTGCTATTTTTAATTCTATCTTCTTATTGTAGACAAGTTGATCTTTAATAGCAGAAGAAAAGTTATCCATTTTGACATTTATACTTTCCAAGATTTTATCATTAGAGGCAAGTTTCTTAGCAATATTATCATTAATTTTAGCTTGCTCTAATATCAAATCTCTCAAGGATGGTTGTTTAGGATAGTTACCTGGGTACTTACCTAGGTTGGATTGTTGTTGACTCCATCCTTGCTTTTGTTGACGTGGGGTAGAGTTGTTGAGAATAGCGTTGATGTCCTCTTGCGGTGGATCAAACTTCACTCCCAAGTACTCTCCCCATTTGCGGTGGATCCTTCTTATAGTCGTCTTCGCTGTGCGAGCAAACCCAATAGTACGTCCATCTTGGTTGATAATGCACACAGTTCTTCAGTTGTCTCCTCACTCTGATGACAATATTGAGTATTGTCATGGGTCTAGCTTTGATTCTTGGCTATTTTCTCCATAAGTACTTCAGCTTTTCCAGGAGTGAGTGACAGGAATGACCCTTCAGCGGTTGCATCAAGTTGGTTACGACTCCTTTGAGTTAATCCATGGTAGAAACCTTGTAGGAGTAACCAATCTTCTATTCCATGATGGGGACAATCTGAGATGTATTCTTGATAGCGCTCCCATGCTTCTGAAATGGTTTCTTCTTTCTGCTGCTGAAAGTCGATAATCTTTCCTCTTAAGGCATTGGTTTTGCCTATAGGGAAAAACTTTTCTAGGAAGGCCTTAGAACATTTTGCCCATGTGTTGATGTGATCTTTGTTGGAGTAGAACCACTGCTTCGCTCTTCCCAAAAGTGAAAATGGGAACAAGCATAGTAGTATGATGTCTTGAGCAACGTTCTTGATGGTGATGGTGCTGCTAATCTCCAGAAAATTCTGATGATGAGCACTTGCATCTTCATGTGCCTTTCCACTGAATGATATAGCTTGAACCATGTTGATGAGGCTTGGCTTGAGCTCGAACTCTAAGTTATCGGTGTTGAGTGCTGGTCTGGTGCGGATGTTCTTGGTGCTTGGTGTAGCGAACTCTCGCAGTGTTTTCTCAGCCATGGCTTCAGGAACTTGGTGTTAGCTTCATCTTGTGCTGATTTGATTCTGATGTTTGAAGTTTATTGAATCCTGTGATACCTTGCATAAAATGTAGACAAGAAAAATAAGGGGTAATTCTGTAAAAGCAGAGGTACTTGGTATGATTCCATCACTAAGTATGTACTTGATCTTTTTCTCAAATGCCTTTCCATTACTTCTCCCCGAAAACGGCACCAAAAATGCTTTTTGGTATTAATTAAGTGTCACTTGGTAAATTACTTAGCCACCTCTTTTAAACCTATATCTATTACAATAACTAAGTTGTCATCCCTAGAATGAATATAAGAGATATGTATGGAAACTACCCAGATTAATACTAAGTAGTTATTATGAAAGCAAGTGACTAAAGAGGATATAATCAAGTTCAAAGTATCTGAAAGCGCACAGATTAATTATACCATTGTAGCATTTTACCCGAGTATTCCAAGGTTGTCGATTTATATGTTTACCACACAGAGAAGGTATGGAGCCAGGCATGAGTGGATAGATTCAAGATACTTTACTTATGAATAGAATCAATCACATAGCACATACTTAAACAGGGTAAGCCAATAAAGATATGAATATGATAATAAAGGTTTAGATATCTTTCCAGAGAAATGTGGACTACTCAAAGTTAAAGTCAACCAAAGCATAGGATTACTTAAGAGATCAGATTCCTATATCATTCCTAATTAAATATGTTATTCATCTACTCTAGCAAATATATAATCATGTATAGCACAATTGACTCTTTATCTATGCATCAGGAACATTATTCAGGAAGAACAAGAACAGAGCAAGTCTACCTTCATAATTTTGTTCTACTCTCTCTACATACGGGGAGTGGACTACAAAGGACCCAACGGGAGTGTCACATCCGTGATCTACCACATGACCTGGCATATAAAGCGCATTCGTAGGCAAATAATATCTAAGCACCATGCCTCTATAATATCTACCACTTAACCCACTCGAGTACTGGATTAAGCGCTTTGCAAACTCGTGCATAAACTCATTACCAATCATAACTATATCAAATATACTACTAGAATAAACTAGGAACATAACAAACCGAAACATAGTATTAAAATAGCATAAAGTCATAATAAGAGGTAATACAGTAGATTTACCAATCTCTAGTAGATAGGCGATCCAAAATCCTGAGCCGAAAACTCAACTCTACTTCAATCTACTATCTAGGTCTAAACTAGAACTTTGAGTGTCTAACCCTAATCTCTGATGGAGAGCTCTTCACTTCTGATATGAGAGATATGAACTTCTGAGCTTATGAAACCCTGGGGGGTCTGGGGGTCCTTATATAGGCCGGTGGGATGAACCGTAGCCCTTGGATCTAACCTGACTTCGATGGACAGTGGAGGTTGCGTGAAATTTCGGGATGTGGGTCCACGTCAAAACGCAGACGAGAAGGACTCTAGGTGGGATCGGTCGATCCAGGGGTGGGATCGGCCGATCCCCCTGGCTGCCAACCGGGTCCCGCTTTGTCAGGCGTGTCTCTAGTATTCTCTGGAATGTTCTTGTTCTCCTTTCGCGTCGGAATTCGATATTTTGATCTGACATGTGGGTCTTCATTGGTTCTTTTCTAATTAACACCCTGCAAAACATAGATTCACCAAAACTCATGGAATTCTGTTAGTTTAAACCCTATTCTATGATTGAGGATGTTTTTATGCCCTTTTTCATGTCGTTGATGTATAAAATTGAACAATAACTACCATCAATACCTTCATCCAAAGTAATTGTGCACAACAACTTCCGGCACTAATGTACTCTGCTTTCAGCCATTGAGAGAGCATCACTATTTTGCTTCTTTGATGACCAAGATACAAGTGACCTTCTAAGCAATTGACAAGTTCCACTAGTGCTCTTCCTATCAACCTTGCAACCAGCATAGTCAGAGTCTGAATATCCAATAAGCTCAAAGTTGGACCCCTTAGGATACCACAAACCAACATCTTGTGTGCCCTTCAAATACCACAATATTCTCTTTGCGGCTTTCAAATGACTTTCTCTTGGTGAGGCTTGAAATCTTGCACAAATGCACACACTAAACATGACATCCGGTCGAGATGCGGTCACATAAAAGAGATTTCCAATCATTGATCTATATAGCTTTTGATCTACCATTTTGTCACTATCATTCCAAGTCCATGTGCCCATTAGTTGCCATAGGTGTATTCATGGCCTTTGCATGTTCCAATCCAAATTTCTTCACCATGTCCCTTATGTACTTGCCTTGACTTACAAATGTATCATTCTTCATTTGCTTTACTTGAATATCAAGGAAGTAGCTAAGTTCACCGATCATGGACATTTCAAACTCACTTGCCATTATATTGCTAAATTCTTCACAAAAATCTTGATTAGTTAATCCAAATATGATATCATCCACATATATTTACAAGACAACAAATCATTGCCAAGCTTCTTAGTGAAGAGAGTAGTATCAACCTTTCCCATTTTGAACCCTTCAGAGAGCAAGAAATCTCTCAATCTCTCGTACCATGCTCTAGGTGCTTGCTTCAAACTATACAATGCCTTCCTAATCTTGTACACATGGTTGGGCTTCTTCACATCTTCAAATCCGGGAGGTTGTTCCACATATACCAACTCATTGATGTACCCTTTGGGAAATGCACTCTTGACATCCATTTGATATAACTTGATGTTGTGGGCACAAGCATAGGCTAATAAGATTCTAATGGCCTTCAATCCAGCAACCGGTGCATAGGTTTCTCCAAAATCAAACCCTTCTACTTGAGTGTAACCTTGTGCAACCAATCTAGCTCGTTACAATCATATTGTGTTTCTTTGGTCTTTCTACTAGCTCCCACACTTGATTTCTTGTGAAATTATTGAGCTCTTCATTTATGGCATTAACCCAATCAACATCTTGCAAAGCTTCCTCAATCTTGGTTGGCTCTATAGATGACACAAATGAGAAATGCTCACAAATTTGAGGTAGCCTTGCTCTTGTTTAAACTCCACTTTGAATACCACCAATGATTTGATCCAATGGATGATCCCTTGCAATAGAGACCGGTTGGAGAATAGGAACTTGATCATTGGATTGAGATGAACTAGCTTGTTGATCTTGCACTTCAGATTGATCTTGTGAGTCACTTGCACTTGCTTCATTATCAATTTGCACATTTGTATGAATAGCACCATCATCTTCATCATCATTGACTTGCCTCGGCCTAATATCACCAATATCCATATCTTTCATTGCATTTGCCAAATCATTGCCTCTCACATCACTAAGGTTTTCAACTTCATCTTGAGAGCCTTGAGTTTCATCAAATTCAACATCATGTACCTCCTCAAGAGTACCACTAGCCAAATTCCAAACTCTATATGCTTTGCTTGTGATTGAATAGCCAAGTAAGAAACCTTCATCACATTTCTTCTCAAACTTGCTCAATCTTGTGCCTTTCTTGAGAATATAGCATTTGCAACCGAAAACCCAAAAATGTGCAATGTTGGGCTTTCTACCATTCAATAGCTCATATGGAGTCTTTGCAAGCATACCATGACAATACAATCAGTTGATGTAGTAGCATGCGGTGTTGATTGCCTCGGCCCAAAAAGAATGACTAACATTGTATTCACTTAGCATTGATCTTGCCATATCAATCAAGGTTCTATTCTTCCTTTCAACAATGCCATTTGATTGTGGTGTATACTTGGGTGAGAATTGATGTCCAATGCCATACTCATCACACAACTCATCAATCTTGGTATTCTTGAATTCACTACCATTGTCACTTCTCACTTTCTTGATGGTTATTTCAAATTCATTTTGTCCTTCTCTTGACAAAAGGCTTGAATAGATCATACACTTCACTCTTAGTCAATTAGAAAGAATACCCATGTGTATCTAGTGTAATCATCCACAATCACAAATCCATACTTGTTTCCACCAATGCTAGTATATGTGGTTAGTCCAAACAAGTCCATATGCAAGAGCTCAAAAGCTTTACTAGTACTCATCATGCTTTTCTTAGGATGTGTATTTCCAACTTGTTTACAGGCTTGACATGAGCTACAAAGCTTATTCTTTTCAAAAGTGACATCTTTCAAGCCTCTAACTAGATCATGCTTCACTAATTTGTTCAAATGTTTCATTCCAACATGACCAAGCCTTCTATGCTATAACCAACCCAAACTTGATTTTGAGATCAAACAAGTTGACAATTGAGTTTCACTAGCATTGAAATCCACAAGATATAGGTTGTCATATCTAAAGCCTTTGAATATCAAATTTGAGCCATCAATACTAACAATTTCAACATCATCAACCCCAAATATGCACTTGAAACTGAGATCACAAAGTTGTGCAACCGAGAGCAAATTGAAGTTCAAGCTTTCAACTAGCAACACATTTGAGATGGACATGCCATTGGATATTGCAATCTTACCAAGTCCTTTCACTTTCCCTTTCTTGTTATCACCAAAGGTAATTGCATCATAGCCACTATTTGCACTTGTGTTGAGAGAGCCAAACATAGTAGAATCCCCTTATCATATGTTGAGTGCATCCACTATCAAGCACCCAATGCTTTCCTCCGGCTTTGTAATTGACCTACAAAAAGAGATCAATTCTTTTTAGGTACCCAATGTTGTTTGGGTCCTTGGAGGTTAGTGACTAAGCTATTTGGTACCCAAATGGCCTTCTTCTTTGGACCCAACATGGATGTACCAACAAACTTAGCCTTCACACCACTTGAGCCCTTTGTAAGAATGTAGCAAGAATCAAATTTAATTGAGAATACATGAGAGTTGGATTGCTTACTTTTGCAATCTTGCTCTAAATGACCAACTTGCTTGCATTTTGTGCAATACCGGCCATTCCTCTTCACAAAACTAGTCTTGTGAGGAGCAAAGGCTGTTTTGCCTTTCTTGGGGATTGTTGGTATAAGATAACTCAAACAAATAAACACTAGGATTACTGCAAGCGGATAGATACCGATGTAGCACTTCACCCGGGAGTATTCCAGGAATCGTTATTTATATTTTACCACAGGGAAAACAGATGACTAGAATCTAGACTTAACCCTGTGAGCTTCTATCAAGGACGGAGAAAATAGGTGATATAGGAGATTGCTAAGGCTTCTAGTTCTAGTCCTCACAAGATATGATATGATTGTTCTTGAAGGGGATTTACTATAGGAATACACCAACAAAGGGTAAATTCCTTAGTAATGGAATCCTACGGTCTTACTGACGGGAGGTGGACTATGTAAAACTCAACAAGGCTAGGTCACCCTCGCGATCTACCACCGATCCAGACAGTATAGGGCATTTACGAGTAAATATAATCTAAGCACCACGCTTAAATTATAAATAACTACTTCAATCAAGGAGCTACCAAGACTAAAGCACTCAAAAGAATTGTAAACCTTAAGAACAATAATAGCAACGATAATCACTTGGATTAGAATTTGAACTCCGAAGAAATCTTCAGAAACAAGTCCTAAAGAAGAACTTGAATCCGCGGGTACAAGTCGTAGAGCAGTCACCGACAGGCTAGCAACTCCCCCAACTATCTCCAGCTCTACTACCACACTACTTTTGGAACAAGAATAGCCCTAATCTGGAGAGACTACAAGGCTATTCTTCTATTTGATCTTTGGCTCTAGATCCTATCTTGGGTTTCTACTCTATTATAGATATGTCGGTGGAATTCTGAAACCCTGGATTGATTTCTCTCTGGATCGATATGAAACCCTGGAGGTCTGGGAGTCCTTATATAGGCCGGTGGGATGAACCGTAGCCCTTGGATCAAACCGACTTCGACGGGTGGTGGAGATTGCATGAAATGTCAGGATGTGGGGCCACGTCGAAACGCAGACGAAACGGACTCTGCAGGGGATCGGTCCGACCTGTCAGTGGGATCGGCCGATCCCCTCTGACTGGCATGTGGGCCCCCTTTGCAGGTGTGTCTCTGGTGTTCTCTAGAATATTCTTGATCTCCTGCCGCGGCGTAAGTCGGTATTTTTCTCTGTGATGTGGGTCCTCTTTGGTTCTTTTCCTGTATAGTCCCTGGAAAACATAGGTTTACCAAAACTAGTGGAATTCTGTCAGTTTAAACCCTATTCTAGGTGTTGGCTCTCATTTATATTCTTTTTCATGATTGGTTGACGGGTAAAATCATACAATAACTACCGTCAACAGGGATATAGCCAAATCTCTCTTTATGGAGAGATGCTCTTTGGCTACCCAAGCACATAAGCAATCGGTTCTCACCACCATAAGCCTTGACTAAGGAATGATTGAGCTTTTTAACCTCCTCCTTTAGGTTCTTGTTCCCAACTACTAGTGAAGGGTCACTAGTGGGTGAGGTAGTAGTGGAAGTGCTACAAGAAAGGTTAGTGGCAACAACAATAGGTTCACAAGATATATCACAAGTCACACCTATGTTACAAGTTTTAGTTTCCTTCATTTGTACTTGACTTTGCAAGTTCTCATGTTGAACCACTAGAGAGGAATGAGCTTCATCAAGCTTAGTGTGAGACTTTTGAAGCTTCTTATGGTCTTCGTTTAGACTCTCATAAGATGCTCTAAGCTCTTCAAGTTCTTGCTCAAGGGATGGTTTATCCTTGCGCAAGCCCTTGCATTCCTTTCTAATTGAATCAAAATGAATACGGGCATCATCAAGCATGTCAATTAATTCTTCTTTTGTTAGGTCATCATCACTATCATCATCACTAGATTCACTATCGGATAATACCTTTGAGCCTTTGGCCATGAAGCAAGAAGAAGTGTCGAAGATGGAAGGCTTGTCATGAATGGAAATGCTTGCATGTGCCTTCCTCTTGCTCTTCTTCTCATCATCACTATCTTCATCACTTGAAGATGCATCACTATCCCATGTCACCATATGAGAATAGTTCTTCTTCTTCTTGTGTGAAGATTCTTTCTTTTCTTTCTTCTCCTTCTTCTCATGCTTGTTCTTTTTCTTGTCCTTGTGCTCATCATCGCTTGAGTGTGGGCAATCGGCCACCAAGTGATCTTTGCTTCCACGATTGAAGCATCTTCTTGGCCCATCAAATTTCTTTGAATTCTTCTTTCTTCTTGCTCGGTAGCCCTTCTTCTTCATGAATTTGCTAAATCTTCTCACTAGAAGAGCCATCTCCTCATCACTCTCACTTGTGCTTGAAGGGTCTTCACTTGATTCAACATTTGCTTTGCCCTTCCCCTTTGATGATGATGTGGCTTTGAATGCCACACTCTTCTTCTTCTCATCCTTGGAGTCTTCATCCTTCTCTTTCTTCTTCTTGCTTACTAACTCCTCCTTGTCATCATCATCCCTATAAGCATCATCGGTCATCACCTCCGCTAGCACTTGGTTTGGTGTCAACTCACTCAATGTAGTCTTCACCAAAACTGTGATCAAGTAAGCAAAGCGCTTGGGCAAGCTCTTCAAGAACTTCATTGAGAAGTCACTATCCTTCACTTCTTCATCCACCGCCTTGAGCTCATTCACAGTCACTTGCAATCTATGGAACATTTCCGGCACACTCTCATCATCCTTCATCTTGAAACTTGCAAACTTGTCTTTTAGGATGTAAGCTTTTGCGGTCTTCACACCCTTGGTGCCCTCATATGTCTCCTCAAGCTTCTTCCAAGCTTCATCAGCACTCTCAATGTTCTTAATTTGCTCAAAGACCTTCTCATCTATGGCCTCATGAATAGCACAAAGCACAATGTCATTGAGCTAGAGCAACTTCTCTTCGGCGGTTGAGGGGTTGGCCGCATTGGCAATCTCAATCTTGGTCTCCACAACCTTCCAAACCTCTCTATTGATTAACTTGATGTGTGAGGTCATCTTGCTCTTCCAATATGCATAATTTGTGCCATCAAATTGGGGTGGCTTCTTGGTGTTGTTGATGTGTGTTGACATTTCTAATGTCATCACCAAAAATAGAGTTAGACTCTATATTGGCAACAGCACTAAAAATGCTCGCTGGTAATAATTAAGTGTCACTTGGTAAATTACTTAGCCACCTTTTTTAAACCTATATCTCTCACAATGACTAAGTTTCCATCCCTAACATGAATATAAGAGATATGTAAGGAAACTACTCTGATTAATACTAAGCAGTTATTATGAATGCAAGTGACTAGAGAGGGTATAGAATATTAAGTATCTGCAAGCGGACAGATTAATTATACCATTATAGCATTTTACCCAGGAGTATTCCGGGTTGTCATTTATATTTTACCACTAGGAAGGGTTGACAATAAATGGGATGTAAGTAGATAGATAGATGCATATGCATATGCAAATATGGAGATAACCATGCATGAGCTACTTACTCAGAACAGGGGTTATGTCACAATAATGATGATGTATATGATAAGCATAATGATCAATCCAATCAATCAGTATATAATGATCACTTAGAGCACTTCCTATCTAGGCACTAGTATGGATTAGGTTGAAGCATAAGGATATCCTAAGTCATTCTAACTATACTATCAAAGACATTTTAGATTGGTGCAATTATACTAGCAATCATGGCGAAGACACTTCATATTCATACTTAAGGGAATAGTACTAAGGAAGATCAAGATCATAGCCAGCCTTCTAAAGTAATAATAACTTCCTACTCTCCCAACATTCGAAGTGTGGACTACAAAGGACTCAACGGGAGTGTCACATCCGCGATCTACCACAGAACCCAGAATATAGGGTGCATTTGCAGACAAATCACATCTAAGCACCATGGTTGCATGCTGTTCATCACCCACCCATGATATCAATGAATGAGCGCTATACAACCTATGTATGAATATGAATGCATCCTAACTATGCAAAGTATACAATCTAGATAAGCAATGAATAACATAATTAAGAACATAATCAATAGTAGAATAATGTCAATCAACTTTATCTCAAGCACTCAAAAGAGGCTTGAGATACAAAAGAGAGCTTACAATGGCTCCAGGAAGCCTTCTAGCTCCAGACAGATCCGCAACTCGAGTAGAACTCGCCTCCTTCTACTTCTAACCTATGTAACTATGCTCTAGATGGTGAAGCTCTAATGATTCTAGGGTTTCTGGTTGACGACTGAATTAGTTGATCTCTGATTGATCGATCGATGTGAAACCCTGGGGGTCTGGGGGTCCTTATATAGGCCGGTGGGATGAACCGTAGCCCTTGGATCAAACCGACTTCGAAGGACGGTTGAGATTGCATGAAATTTTGGGATGTGGGGCCACGTCGAAACGGAGGCAGAAAGGATTCTCTGGGGGATTGGTCGACCTGTTAGTGGGATCGACCGATCCCCCCTGACTGGCATATGGGCCCTACTTCCTCTGGTGAGTCTCGGGTGTTCTCTAGAATCTTCTTGATCTCCTATCGCAGTGGAATTTGTTATTTTAATCCGACATGTGGGCCTTCCTTGGTTCTTTTCTGGATAACCCCCTATAAAACACTGATTCACCAAAACTGTGGAATTCTGTTAGTTAAAGCCCTATTCTATGGTGGTGTTTGCCTTTATACCCTTATTTCATATTTAGTTGACGGGTAAAATCATACAATAATTACCATCAACAAGCTCCCCCAAGCTTAACCTTTCCTAGTCCCTTAGCAAAGCCAAACTTTAGCATGTATCAAAAAGTTATAGCTACCCCTCACAAGTATCCGGTTTTAAACCAAGAAAGTACTCAAGTATTAGAGTAGACCAAGCTAACCTTCAGACTTACCTTTATTACCTTTAACCATGGAGCTTGTAGCCTTCTCTTGGGTCTTGGGTAATTGAAGGACAGAATGTCTAAGTTAACCACTAAGTCTCAAGCTCTGTCGTTCAACTCTTATCCTGGAGTTTTTGCAAGTTTTCAAAATAAACTCAGAGTTTCGTGTGTATGACTCCCTCAAGTCTCTCAATATGTGGTATTTGTGGATCCTTACCAAGGCAATAGTGATGCATGCCTTCTCTCTCTCACCCTATAACTAATGGCTTATGTGGAGCTCATGGGTAAGGAGACAGCTCATACATACTTGCAATGGATATGTTGTAAAGTCAAACAATGGATCCAAAGAAAACAAGTCATACAGTTGAATCAAGATGTGCATGTGTGTGGATGTGAGGTGGTAGGTGGATATGTATATGGTGGCTGATCCTAATTCTACCTTTTGCTCCTTGAAAACATCTCTCTCTTCTTTTTAAACACTAAGGAATTGTGCTGCAGGAAAACATGGGCTATCTTTTTTCTCTTTTTTTCAGGCGGGCATCAGAGTACCATTGTTTTGATAAATTCGGACATTTGTCCATTTTTAGCTCTCAGGCGGGCATCTTTGTACCCATTGTTTTCTCTTATCTCACTCTTTTGCATAGCCACATGCCTCTTCTCTGCAACAGTACTTCCCTTTTTCTTTTTCTTTTGAGAGATAGCAACAAGAATTTTGGAGCATTGATCTGGGGTTACCAATGGGGTATATTTTTGGATGTTTCCTCCTAGTGAAGGAGTAAACTTTTTGGGTGGACTAGATGGAATGTATGGAATGTGGATGCGCCTACTCAGGAATTGAGTAGTGCATTATGGGTGGAGTGCACATGATCTTGATTGTAAAAGCATGACAAGTTCCTAAGGTATCAACAAAGCTTGACAAAGCTCAAAATAGAGCAAGTAGCATAAATATAATGTGTGTTTTCCTATTCTAGCATGTATGGCTGTGGTAGGAATGTAAAGTTCTTGTCATACAGGAACTCATCATGTGGTTTTAAGGGTTTTCAAAATAAATCTCCAGAACTCAAGTATCACTAGGAACAAGATAAATAGCAGATCATACTTTGCATATCATATCCCTCAATTACTTTGACTTAGATCAAGCATTTGCTACCCACAAGTTTTAAGTTCAAAATAAATCTTCAAGTTAAAATGGTTGTATCTAAAACTTGGGATGATTCAAGGTTAAAAACTAAGTGTTATGAGGAATCATGGTGGGGTGCTACTTATCAAATCCTATGCATTGTTTCCATCTAATCTGAGCAAAATTATTGTAAGCACTCTCTTTTTATTTTATTCAAGCACACTAACTAACATAAACACTATTTATTGATTTTCAAATTTTATCTCACTAGCTAACTCACTAGCTAACCAGAATATGGATTTAGTGGAGGGTGCCCTCCCCCAAGCTGGATGTTTGACAGGGTCTTTGATGTGGCAAGTTGAGTGATCCTTCTGAAGCAGGCGTACCAGCAGTGTAGGTGCGTCGGGTTGACTAGCTCCTTGATCTTGTATTTTCCTGTAATACTCAATTGCCAACAAAAATACAAAATCTCATGGAGCGGGGTTAGGTTAATACCACTCCATGGTAAGAAGTTTCCTAATTGGGTGGACCTTCATGTGCCCACATATTTTTGGGTTTTTCTAAAAAGTGTAGACCTTCATGTGCCCACATATTTTTGGGTTTTTAATTTTATAAATGCAGAAAGTAAATATGATGCAGAAATCTATTCTGGATGCAAAAATTATTTTTATGCCACCACGGTGAATAGTCTTTATGAGCTATGCCACAAGATTAGTCACATGGGGCTTTTAGATTTTATTATGCAAAACAATAAATATTTTTTTATTTTCTTTTTAATGCAGGAAAGTAAATATGCAACTACTAAGGTATTAATGCAATGCTTGAAAGTAAATATGGATAAGTACCAGTTTTACCTTTTGGCGAAAGCTCGGTGTTTTATAGTCCTTCCGACAGGACTCCTTGTTTGTTCATTCCTTGCGGGGTGCTTCGTTGGGTTGAGATGACCCTGGTTGCACTTCTGATGATGAGCCGGAAGGTGACTCCTTCTTCCTCCATTCCTTTCTAGTTGGTGAAGTTGATGTCACTGGTGAGGTTGAAGCTGGGGGCTCATCCTTCATAGTCTTTTCTTCTTTCTTCTCTTCTGGTTTGACATAGTCACTTCTCTTGACTTCTCCTTCATAATCTGCCCAACCATCCTTGAGTGGTTGGTTCTTCAGGTGTTGGGAGGAACGACGTCTGCTCATTGACCTGTTCTTCTTTGGCTGCTCATAATTTGTGTAACTGTTGAAGTAGCAGCAGAGCTTCTCCTTATGGAACTGGAAGTGGACCTCCCCTGATCTCATGTAGATAACTGCTCTTATAGTGTTGAGGAACGATCTTCCAAGTATGAGCAGTGGATCATACTCTTCTTCTCCCATGTCCAGGACCAAGAAGTCAGTGGGGACATAATGATCTTGAATCTTTACCATAATGTCTTTAGCGATCCCCTCTGGAAATCTGAACATCTGGTCCGCCATCTGCAACTGTGTGTAGGTAGAGTACAAGGGTATCTTGCCAAATAGAAAGTCATAAGTTACCTTGGCCATTATATTGACACTTGAGCCCGTGTCGCAGAAGGTCTTGTAGAAGATCTTCTGGTTGATTGTGCAGTCAATCGTCGGTACTCCTGGATCGTCTAGCTTGGGCATGTGTGGTGAAACCAGAAGGTGATCATACTCAGATCGAACTGAGTTGATCATCCTCACAGCTTCAGTGTGATTTTGCCTAGCCTTGTTCTTCCTTCTGCTTGTCTTCTTCTGTGTAGGCTTGTCTTCATAGATGTACGGCTTCTGTGGATGGGCTGGACTTTCCAGCATCTTGTTCTTGAACCTGAATCTTTTTTTGCTTCCCCTGATAGTGAAACAGATCTTGGCGCTGTCGGCGTAGATGATAGCCTTGGCGGTGCTAAGGAATGGTCGTCCCAAAATGATTGGGGACTTCTCATCTCCTCCTGTCTCAACTACCACGAAGTCGACAGGTACGTACGAGTGTCCAACTCGTACACATACATCTTCCAGGATCCCCTTCGGATAGCAGAGTGACTGGTCTGCTAGCTATAAGCACATGTTGGTGTATAGGAGTGCATTTCCATGGATCTTCTCATAGATCACCTTGGGCATAATATTGACGCCTGCGCCAAAGTCGCAGATTGCTTCCTCGAAGGCGTGTTGACCAATGGCTATTGGTATGACGGGCCTTCCTGGGTCTCCTTTCTTTTCAGGCAGAGACTCATCGTTCCATCCTTTGGACCGGTGCTCTGCATGGTACCATCTTGCATTGAAGATATCCACCAGATTTGCGGTTTCTAGTTCTTCTGGTTGGCTTGGGATCTTTCCTTCGTTGGCTGGATGGATAGATGATGCCAGCTGAGCTATTTGGGATTCTAGCATTTTATTGAAGCTGAGCTGGTTCTTGATTGCAGAGGCGAAACCATCCATCCTGTTGTTGATGGTTTCTAGCAACTTGTCATTGGAGACTAGCTTCTTGGAAATGTGATCTAGCAGTTTGGTCTGGCCAGAGACTAGATCTCTCAATGGTGTGTTGAAGTTGTTACCTTGGTAATTACCAGAGTAATTACCTTGATAATTGGGCCTCTGTTGCTGATTCCAACCTTGGTTCTGATAATTCTGATTCTGGGGGCGGTAGCTGTTGTTATTGTTGTTGTTGACGTAGTTCACATCCTCCTGAATCTCCGGACAGCTGTGACCTGAGTGGCCAGTGCCTCCACATTCTTCACAAGTCATGTAGGCATCGTGGATGTGGTTGACCTCTCTCTTGTCAGTGACTCGGTCATCAAGCTTCTTCATCAGCAGGTCCATCTTAGCAGAAATCATGTCAGTCTCCTTGAGCTGGTGCATTCCTCCTCTCTTGCGGGTCGGGGCTCTTTCTTCATTCCAACTCTGGGTGGATGCCATCTTCTCCACAAGGGCGGTAGCTTGCTCAATGGTGAGTGACAGAAAGGCTCTTTGTTGACAATTCCTAACGCAATCACCAAGGCTAAAGATATCCCCGGCAACGGCGCCAGACAACTTGTTGACACTGGATATAGCACCCAGGGAAATCCGCAAGCGTACGGATGTCAAGGTAGTTTTCACCAAGGAGTATTCCTATGTACCGAATTTCCACAGGGAACGTGAAGTAGACTAGTTAAGAACTAAGTGTATCCAAAGGTAGGTGATAAACAGGGTAGAGAGGATCAGTGTGGTTTCTTTATCTAAGGCAAAACTAAGAAAGACTTTAGTTGCCAATACGGGGCAAATGCGCGGTCCCAAAAGATTGGGATTACTCACATCCAGAAAAGCCCTACGCCAATAAAACTAGATTGAACGTGGTGGAATCTAGAGGATCTTAGGGCTGTCACAACCTAAGACCTACCACTACTATCCGTGGGCCTAGCCGCATTCACAGGTAAGATATAGCCTAAGAACGTCGCTTAATCTATAGTCTTACTACTCTAATCGTACATTACTAACTAGAGCACCTTAACCAGACGGTGAACTGTAAAGCAATAAAGTAATACTTAAGTAATGTGAAAGAATAAAGTTACCACACTTGAAGAAGACTTTACTCCAAGAAGAGCTTCATCCTCCGAGCTACAAGTGGAGAGGTCGCCGACAGGCCCAGCTCCTTCTCCAGCTTCTCCTCACTCTCACCCACTCTTCTACTCCTCACTAGGAGAGCACTAAGGCTACTCCATTGCCACGTCATCGATCCGCATGATGTCCATCGGCCTTCGTTGGATCAAACCGACCTCCAACCGCCATGGGATCAACGGTGGGGGTAATTGTGTCACATGGGGAAGTGAACCGTCTTGAGTAGGGCGGCGGAAGCCGTGTGATGTAGGGCGGCCGTCCCCCTTGTTTTGAGTTAACGCTTCAGATGCACTCCTGGAGGTCGGTAGAAGTTGGTCCCGGTCGGTTTGGACACAGAATTCACTGTGGAGGGTCGGTAGCCCCACTTGACAGGGCCACCGGACCATAGATCTTGCACCGACCTTGGATCAACGGAGGACAAACTTGATTTGGCATCTCCTATGGATTGCTGATGTGGAACGTGGCAGGGACAGGGCGGACGCCCTGCAGCTTGGGCCAAATTGGCTCATCTTTGGTGAGTGTGTAGGCCTCTCAGTTAGCTTGGAATGCCTGGTCATTTGCCTGATTCCAAGTCCGGATGCATCCTGGGTGCTCATTTTACCCGGGACTGCTCCTGCGGCCCGTTCTTGCAATCTCTGGAAAGCGTAACCTTATCATCTGACCCCCGATTTGGGTGAACCAAAACTCCATTTCAAACTCTTTGACTTGGTGTAGTCACAAGAAGCATGGATGAAAGCCTTTTCTCTTTATATATCGCCATTTTGTACTTACTTTGCACCTACACTCATATAGCCATCACAACTTGTGGAAATGGTTAGAAATAAAAACCTATGACTATGGTTTGTATCATTTTTATAACCAAATTGGGCACTGTTGACGGTATAAAATAGGGTGTTAAGGACCGTCAACAAACTCCCACACACTAAACCTTTGCTCGTCCCGAGCAATGCAGAAAGGTTCAAATAGAACTTTGATGTAAAGCAAGACTTATGAAGATAGGATGCAAGCATAAAAGTTATTCCATGTCATACTCATACCTGTGGATTTTGAAGTGGCTACCATATCGCCTTGAGTAGTTGAAAAGTGGAACAGCATGACACCAAGTCATCACTATCCCCATGAAGCACTCTTGGAGTTTTATTATTTTTTTATGTATGATTTTTTAAATTAAAAGCATAGCCCATACTTCTCCTCAAATGGGACTCTCAAATCACTCATTGGTATATATATATATATATATATCCTCACCAAGGCATTTTTTTCTTTGTTGCCTTTCTTCCTACTCCTAATAGGCCTATGTGGAGTTTTAGGTATGATAAAAAGTAAAGCACACTTGAAATGCATATATTGCTAAGTCAAACAATGGATCTATGGAGAAAAATGCCATACACTAAGATCAAGGTGTGCATGTGTGTGAATGTGGAATGATGGTCATTACTCCATAGCAATGATTTCTTCTCCATCCTTTATTTGAGAGCATGGCTAGTTTTTTTTGCTAGGGACCGAAATTGTGTCCTCACAATTTTTTTTCATGGGACATTTTGTCCTCTCTTTTTTTCAATACCTTTTCTCTTTCCTTTTTTTCAATACTAGACAATGCCTCTCTTAAAAAATGATGGAGAAAGATCATGCTAACAAATGTGGAGTATTTATTTGGTCGACATGGAAAAGGCATGTTTTTGCTTACTTCTAGTGTAGAAGCATAGCATATATTTGGTGGAGTGTATGTGACCTTGATCTTAAGTGTATGATAAAATTCTCAACACAGGTCAACAAAGTTTGACAAAACTCAATACAAAAACAAGTAGCATAAGTGGAATGTTTTTCATCATGTAGCATGATATTTGGCTTTGGTAGGAATTAACACCATTGAGGAGAAATAAGGCTTAATTGTTTTGATGTTTTATGAAACAAAACCTTCCAAGAGCTTTCATGGTAAGATAGGATTCTTTTAGTCTACTATATCTCACTTCACAACAACTTAGTTGACATGTTTTTCCTAATATAGTTATGTCCACAAGTAGCAAGTAAATGAACTTGGAATAAAGTATAAGTTGGTAAGGTTCTATCTCTCTTTTTTTTAAGTTTGATCTTTAACATGTAAAGCTTTCAACACATCAAACATTATAAATATAAAGCAAGAGTGAGTAGAGGGAGTGCAAACCAGCGTGCCATAGTGGCGAAGTCTTGAAAAGTGGCGGAGACAATGATGCAACCTCCCCCACACTAGGAATTTTATGTCGCTTGACATCAAAAGCCTAGTGTGGATGTTAGGACCTCCTTCAGAATGTACTCCATTGTTGAATGTTGTCTTGCTCACATTATTGCCACTGTGTTATTTTAATCCTTCATTCTTCTTCCTTTTTTTTCATCCTGCAGGATTAGTGGCAAGCATACCCGAAGGATACGAGTCCACAGGATTCTCTTGTTCCCACATCACAAAATCATTGTTTATCTACTACCTCTATTTTTACAAGAGCATAAGCTTGTTAAGCAGAGCAATTACTCATCATTTCCAACAAACTTAAAGTACCATCTTAAGGCATGTATATAAGGCAAGATGAACATCACTTCTTTTTGCATGAAAACTTTGTTTACATGTTTTCTCAAAATTACCAAATCTTGTCTATATAGTATAATTTCAATTTAATGCAAAATAGACAGCAATGGATACATATAATAAAGAGTGATGTGATAATTTCATACCTGAGTGGGGGAGGTATTCCCCCACACTTGCCTTTTTCACGGAGTTGGACGTCTTCTTGTGGATAAGTCTCCTTCGATTCTTTATTTATTTAAAATGCAAGCTCTTTTTTTGAAATAAACCTATGCTAAAAGCATAGTGCTTCTATAAGCACTTTTTATTGAAATGTAAACATGCAACCTATCAGCTAAAGATGCAAATTGAAAATGGAAACATGATGATCAAAGTTAAGCAAACTATGATGAACAATAAATAAACGGGTTATCTCCCGATAGTGCTTTGTTTTAAGTCATAACCTCGACCCTTGCAGTTGAATTGCGAGCCTTGGAATACTTATGATAGACAAAAGCATCCACAACCATTCTTTTGTAGGTTTCATTAAGAAGGAATACAACAGGGTTGCAAAGCTCATAAGTGCTAGGAGAGAATTACTTTGAAGATTTCTCAAGCAAGCATGGATCAAGTGGCTCCCTTGAAATATATCTTTCATGCTCATCCACCTGATTTTCAGTTTTAAATTCCAATGTTGATCCCTCGAGGACATAATTGTCCGTCACCTTTGGGCTAGGACATTCTAAGGTTGGATCTTCATCCTCATCCTCCATTAGAATGGGGTTCCCTAACTCTAATGATTTTTGCTTCCCTTCAAGGTCAACCAAAAGGTTTGGATTGCCTCCTTGGTCTAAATTATTGTTGGTATAAATTAACTGCACTCTACTAAATATTATTATTATCGGATTATCCGCAAGCGCACAGATGTAATACCGATGTAGCACTTCACCCGGAGGTTATAAATATCGAATCCACAAGGAACAATAGGTGATAATGACCAAGCCGATGAACTTAACCCTACAATTAGGCTAAATAATATCAAGAAAGAGGAAATAGCTAATGATTATCTAGTTCCAACAACCGGTAAGCTTTGAATAATATCGTTCTAACTGGGGAGTGAAATGAATAAGAGTGGAAATCAGAGTTCCCTCCTACCAAACACTTATACACCTATCGATCCTATCAACAGGAAGTGGACTATAGAGGAATCAATGTAGCTGTCACCTACGTGAACTACCACTATCCGGTCAATCACGAGACATTCACAAGTAAACCTAGCCTAGGCACCACACCTACACTACGAAATACTACTTCCATCAAGTAACGACCAAGATCAAAGTACTCAATATGAGTTGCAAACTTAAGAACGAATAAGAACAAATGCTTACTTGAATTAGAAGTTCAATACAAAAGTACCTCAGAACGCAGCTCCGGGCGAGGAAGCTGAATCCACAAGAATACAGCTACGAAGAAGCGCCGACAGGCCGTAACTCCTCCGAATCTCTACTCCTCTATTCTATCTCTCTACTTCTCTAAACAAACTAGATTTAGAAGAACTAGTCTCTCCTAATTGCTACATCTAACCCTAACTGGAGATATTGAATTGAAGCTCAGGAATAGGGATGCCTCCAGGAGGGTCTGCCCCTTTATTTATATCCTGTGGGATGAATACGCGCCGTTGGATCAAACCTACTTAACGTGGGGTCGAGATGACTCCTCAAAGGTGGTGGAGGAAGACTCCAGAAGCCGAGGGCCAAAACCCCACCCTGGCGCCGGCCGGCGCCCAACTGTGGCATTTTGGGCCCAATTTCGCCGTGTTGTCTTCTTGGGCCTCCTGTAGTCCAATGGTGTATGTTTCGCCGCAGATTTTGATTCCGGACTCCGAATATAGCAAATGATAGGTCCGTTTCGATCGTCTCGACGAGCCCGTCGCAATTGTGCAGTCCAATTGCTTATTTAAGATACTTTATTGATGGAAAATTGTATATTCCTACAATACAAGTGAGAACACCAGAACTTGTGGAACTCGTTAGAATCAAAACCTATAACTATGCTTTGTGATTCATTTTGTGTCAAATCATGCTACAGTTGATGGTTATTTTTGGTACTTAACGACCGTCAACAATACCTCCAAGCTTACCCTCTTGCCAGTCCCTTGGCAAACAAACTAAGCCTAATTGCTAATAAACTTGGATCAGGAGTTGCTACAATGCTTCATGCCTTCCAAGTACACATGCTTTCAAACAAAAATTCTCCTCCGGATTAGACAAAACTGCTCTAACTTTCAAACTTACCCATTATACCTTTTAACTATGGAGCTTCTCAGCTTTTGCATAAGTCTTGAGCAATCGAAAGATAGAACAATCAAGTCAAGCACTATGTCTCAAATTCTTCACAGTACCAATATTCCAGAGTTTTGCAAGTTTTCAAAATAAAACTCAGAGCTTAATTGTATGACACCCTCAAGTCTCTTAGTATATGTGGTATTTATGGATCTTACTGAGGCATTAATGATGTTATGGCTTCCTACAACTAAGGATTATAGTGGAGCTTATAGGAGTGGCAATAACAAGGATAAGCATACCTGCAATTCATATATTGTAAAGTCAAACAATGGATCCACAGAGAGTCAAGTCATAAAATCAAACCAAGATGTGCATGTGTATGAAATATGGTGGATAGGTGTATATAAGTTGGCTAATCCTAATTCTACTTTTGCTCTTTAAAAATAGATCTCTCTTGGAACTTAGAACTTTTTAGGAAAACATGGGCTATCTTTATTTTCTTTTTCTTCTTTTCTTTCTCTCTCTCTCTCTTTCATAGGGAGGCAGGCATCTAAGTACCCATTGTTTTAATTGTTGGGACACTTGTCCATCTTTTACTCCCTTTTCTTTTTTTCAATACTTTTGCATAGCCACATGCATCCTTTGAATATAAATAATTGGAGAGATAATGATAAGAACTTAGAGCAATTAAATAGGGGCTGTCCTATAGGGTATATTTTTGGGTGTTTACTCCCCGTGTAGGAAAAAAACATTTTTAAGGTGGATCTAGTTGGAAGTGAAAAATGATTACACTTACTCCCAGAGTAGGAGTAATGCATATGTGGGTAGAGTGTGTAAGTGATCTTGATTTTAAAAGCATGACAAGACTCTCATAAGGTATACAACAAAGGTTGACTAAACTCAATGCAAAGCAAGCAGCATAAATATGCAAAGGTTTTCCTATCTCTAAATATATCGTATATGGCTTTGGTAGGAATTTACACTTTGTCATACAAAAGCTCATCATGTAAGATTTTAAATTTAAAATAAATCTCCAGAACTTAGTATTGCTAGGAATAAGATAAATAGCAGCTCAACCGTCATGTATCATATCAATCAATCACGTAGACTTAGCTTAAGCATATGCCTCCACAAGTTTCAGGAGTAAATTCTTAAGCCAAAACAGTAGTATCCAAAACTCGGGAGAATTTAAGGTTGAAAACTAGGCACTTGAAAGGAATTACGGCAGAGCAACTATTCATCATCTCCAAGATAAAATTTTAAGGTTCTCCAGTTTTTATTTGACTCTAACCTAGACTAACTATAGACACACTCTAAGACCAATCTAATATATAGCTAAGTTTTTATTTGGTTTTCAAATTTTATCTTACTAGCTAAGTCACGTGAAAAAAGCGATATGGTACAATAATAATAAGGTGGGAAACTTATACTTAGCTGGATTTTAAATGGAGGGTGCCCTCCCCCAAGCTGGATGTTTGACAGGGTTTTTGATGTTGCAAATTGAGTGATCCTTCTGGGAGCAAGTGTATTGACAATGTAAGGGCGTTGGGTTGACTACCTCTTTGATCTTGTATTTTCGCGTGAAACTCAATTTCCAACAAAAATACCAAATCTTGTGGAGAGAGGTTAGGTTTAGTACCTCTCCATGGTAAGTGATTCATTTTATATTCCCAGCAAAAGTTTCCTAATTGGGTAGACCTTCATGTGCCCACATATTTTTGGGTTTTTCTAAAAAGTGTGGACCTTCATGTGCCCACATGTTTTTGGTATTTTTAGATTTTCTTATGGTACTTTGGTGAACCTTCATGTGTTCACATATTTTTGGTATTTTATGACTATATAAAGTAGACTTGATAATCGCATAGCTATAGTTACCTGATAACTAGGGGATGCTCCTCCCTCAAGCTAGATGTTTACAATACTTGGTGTTGATGATCTTTAGAATGAACTTGCCAGTAGCAGTCTGGTGCGTGCCACTGATGGGCTCACTCCTTAGATATAGTGTTATCCTGCATAATTATACTCCACAAAAAAACCAAAACTCGAGGCTCGAATGTGATAAGGGGTTAGCGGTTAGCCAATAAGTAATTGATTATTCTTTTGAGTTGATTTTAAATTGATAGGTTCTAGCAGGATTCTTTTTAGGATTTTCTGATTTTCTTATGCAGCAATCAAATATGTATGCATGATATATATTTTTATTTTTATGACACCACGGAGAATACTTATTCTCATGAGACAGGATTTTTATAATGCCATGATGAATTTTTATTTTCTTTTCTATGCCACCACAGTAAATATTCCTATGAGGTTACCATAAGTTTATTCACGTGGGGCTTTAATACTTTGTGATGCAGTAAATAAGACAATAAAGATTTTTCTTTTTCTTTTGATATGCATAAAGATGAATATGATAAAGTAAAATTACTAATGTAAATTATGAATACTAATTAATTAGATAACTACCATTTTACCTTATGGCAAGGCTGCGGAATTTAAAGTCTACCGATAGGACTTTTTCTTTCACTCTTGTGTATCTCTCCGTCTTATAGATGGAGGTCTTGATGGTTGCACCTGTGGTGATGGTGATGTCACTTTTGTTCTTTGCTTGGCCAGCAGGTTGAAGTAGAGCATTAATAGTGGAAGCTGGTAGCATCTTGCTCAGTGTGCATGTTCACAAAACTTTCACTTGCATAATTTTGGGGAATCAAATCCCTCAACACTTTGCTCGAAGTGTGTCCTTCTTACACAACCAAGGTAGAGATCAAGTGCATGGGCTCTGCTGGTAGAAAAAAAACACCAATAGAACCAAATCTATCTCTTTATTTTCTCTATCCTTAGGCACATTGAACAAGATAAAGTTAATGTTGCATAATTTGTTTTATTCATGACATGAGTGGTAAGATCAGACGATGAAGCATTTAATGTTGCATTTAAGTTCATATGGCAGAAAACATTTAAATTGCTTAACCAATGGAAGGGTTGTCTATCTCTACATAATATATAAATTTTCACATGAGTATGACTATCATCTTCCAAAGATAGAATATAATGTTTTAGCACATTTGGTTAAGATTGAGATCAAAAGAATGATGCCATGAACAATCTTAAAGGACAAAGCATGTTGAGTTAATTAGATTAATCAATTAAAGCTGTAACTCTAACATGCTTGCATCATTATTTATCTGCATACCAAGATCAAGAGGAAAATAGTAACCACTTACTTTAAGATATTACCTTCATTATTAGAGCGTGATCGCACTAAATGATGGAAGGTAGATGACTTGCTGTGGTTCTTTCTTCTCTTGTATTTTGAGTTGTTCATGAGCATCTTGTCTCCTTTGTTGCTTATCCTCTTTGCCATCTTTTGCTTCTTTGATCTTATGACACCTTGTCAGTCCATTCATTATTATGCCTGCAACCGATTAGTGGACAACACATACCCGAAGGAATGTATAACTTTTTAGAACAGAGGTTGTTTGTCCATTAGTTTATCATTGTTCTATCTATGCTTAATAAGAATATAGTGTTGATATTGTTTTAGCACATATTATGTTCTAGACAGGCATGGCTTGAGGTAAAGTAACTTGCAGCAGAAGATAAACTGAATGAATCATTAATACTCACAGTTCCACCATCCATAACGAATGAGCTGTGTCTTCCTCTACAAAGTTATTGAAGTTCAGCATGTGCCCTGTCTCATCTCCGATTTGAATTCACCTCATGACTTACCCAGTTTAATTTTGAAAGTTTTCTGCAGGGGTTAGTCCAACAAAATATCCAATGTCTACCATAGCAATTTCTAGTTCAATAACCAAACCAAACTCCATGTTTAATTTAAGTTAAGGAAGGCTAGTTAACCTAAGCACCACGCTTAATTTAAATGGCTATAGATGTAGGATCAGTACCTCTAACCAAAACTCACTATGGCAGACAAAGGTGAAATGAAAGCACTTATAGAGATTTATTCATTTAGAGACGAAAAGGCGAACAATTGAACATGGATTAGAATGGTAGAGACAACCAATATTAGCAACATAAGATTTTCTAATTGAGCCCATTCCCCCAAGCTAGAATTTTGTAAAGCAAAGTTAAGCTTGGATGGATATAATTCAATATTGCATGATGATTGGTTAGACATACCTTGCGTTGTTACTCTTCTACTTCAAACCTGAAATGGTTAGTGACAAAAATGCCCAAAGGAATATTTTCATAATTATAATTCTATGCTCAATTCACAAGGAAATTATATTAAAATTAAAGGTGCAAGCTCAATTCATTTTTCAAGAATGGTTATTTTAGGACACAAAGTTGTTCTTAGGAAACCTTCGTATTATTGTACTTTAAGTTCATGGGGTGCTTTCCTCTAAAACACCAACCTATGCGCACCTATCTCAAGATTACAACGAGATCTACAATATTTATGATAAACATACGCATCTACAACCACCCTTTCAAAAAATTTATGAACAGGTAGAATGAGGGGGTTGAAGATCTCGCGTGTGATAATGTTAGAGAGACCAATATTGATCAAGGAGATTTCTCATATGAGCATGGATTCGATGAGGTGTTAATGAAGTAATTCCTATGCTCATTGATATGATCTCCCTTTTCAAACTCCAAGGGTGCTTCTTCATGGATGTCTATAGGCAACAAGTTTGTCTTTATTATTTCATGCCTATGACATTCATTGGATATTTTATTTTCTAGGATTTTCCATGGATTGGTGTCTCTAAGTTTGGTCTTGTCTAACGCTTTCTCTAAACATGGATGAGTCATGTTTACTATAAAAATTGATTTAAGCTCACCATTTGAATCTAGACCAAGTTTAGATGCTAGCACTAAGGCTTCGTCCTCTTCCATCCATTCTTTGATAATAGCGTATGTATTTGTAGTATGTTCTATGCATTACTGCCATTGTCGTAGCTCTTCTTGGTCATTCCAAAAATCTTCATGACTCCTATTCTTGGGATGTCTTAATGGGATCCTAGGGTCATTATGAGACTTAAGAGAGAGAGCAGAAGAAGGATCATCCGGGTCAAGGATGGGTTTAGAGATGGGTTCAGATGAGACATTTAATATGGGCATGGAAGGGGAGAAGATTGAATTAATTTCTAAGTGGTTTGGCTCTCCTGCTATGTCATCACTAGACATGCCATCCCTGTATTCTTCCCAAGGTCTTTCAGGGGGGAAAGGAAGTTGACGACATTTTTTCCATGATGCTCTTCTAAGAAGATCTGATTTACATTGATTTACGAGCATCTTAGCTAATTGGAAGTCTAAATCATCAAAGTGGGGTTTCGATGGTTTAGGATTGACGACTAAATCTTGGGATTGGAGTGGTTGTGTTTTAGCTACCAAAACTTCCTCTGCTTGTTCAGGGTATGATTCCTTCTCTTCCTCGGGGAGCTCGGAATTAGCTAGAGCAACCTTGTTAATCATTGCTCTTGATTTACTTATAGGCAAATAAGGAAAGGCTCCTCCAGAGGATAAATCAAGGGATTCCCTAGAATTCTTGGTAAGACCCAAATAAAAATGTTGAATAAATACGGGGTCCAGAAAACCAAGTCAGGCCTGTTGACATCTACTAATGTCGCCAAATATAACTATATAACTTTTAATGCAAGAGGCGAGATTAGAAGACGAATGGTAATTAATTAACTTGTCATTAGCAACTAGCCACTTTTCTATTACCAACATTCTTTTGCAAGAACTAGGTTGTCATCGCTAATTAATAATGCTAAGAATAAATAAAGGTTTTATATATTAATCTATGTGACTAGGCAGAAATAAATATAAATATAAACTAAGAACAATTTTGCAAGCGGACAGATAATTATACCATTGTAGCATTTTACCTAGGGAGTTCTACCAGGCTGTTGATTTATATTTGTACCGCTAGGAAGGACTAGTATAAACTTTAATCTATTATATTGATAGTGATGGTATACAATGGATAAGTGACATTACTGATGTCATTTACTCTACTCATAACAGGTAGAGGTCACAAAATAAATAAAGATAAAGGTGATAAGTATGATCAAGCATCATAAATAAAAGATAATCATCAGAGCACTCTCTAGTCATAGTAATAGCTAGCCAATGGATAAACTGAGGAATTAATATCAAAGGTAATTTTATAACTACATCAATGAATAACTCTAATTAGTGCAATTACATCTAGCAATCATTGTTAGACTAATCCTATATCATAATCACATGCAAAGGGCATCATCTAGGAAGGATGTGAAACAAAGTCATCACCCAACTCGCGACCATGCCTGCTGGCCTACATACGGGGGGTGGACTACAGAGGACTCAACACAGCTGTCACCTACGCGATCTACCACACGACCCGGCACATCAGGGTGCACTCGCAGATAAACAAAATACGTAGACGCCACGTCTACATACTGTTCATCATCTATCCATCGTCCGCATGAATAAACGCTATATGAGCAATTACATGAATTCAATAAGATCAAACCAACTATACTAGACATATAATCAAAGTAGACAAAGACTATTGTAATCAAGAACATATGAACTATTAAGAACAATATTTCCCTAATCATAATGAAGAATACAATAATAGAGAAAGAACTAGAATTATACCGAACTCCGTGCTCCAGACAGACGCCGGGGCTCCAGATCCGCCAAAGAACTAGAACTCCTCTACTTCTAATCTAACTAGGCTAGAACTATGAACTAGGAGGCTCTTGATGGCTTGAGGACTTGATGCCTTGAATGAATGATTGGGTTCTCCTCCAGGGGAGGTCTGCCCCTCTATTTATAGCCCGGTGGGATGCACGTGCGCCGTAGGATCAAACTGACTTGAAACAAGGGCCCAGATGACTCCACAAAGGTGGCAGAAGAAGACTCCAGAATGTGGGCCAAAACACTAGTGGGAGGGCGCCGGCCGGCCCCACCCTGGTGGGTCTCAGGCCCCGGTGCTCCAGGTGTGTTCTAGACTCTTCCAGTGTCTTCGTGATGATGTTTCCTTGGCGGTTAAGTTTCGTGGTAATTATGCTCTTTAACCCTTCTTTTATTCTTTTCTGGAATAGCCCCTAGAAAACACAAAACATGCAAAACTTGTGAAAACTATCAGTTAAAACCCTAGACTAGTGTGTATTCATGTATCCTTTGGTGTCTAAAGTTCTAATAAAAGTTGACGTTATCCACCGTCAACAACACCCCCAAGCTTACCTGTTTGCCAGTCCCTTGACAAACAAACTAAGCCTAATTACTAATGTAATTGGATCAGTAGTTGCTACAATGTTTTCTACTTCCCAAGCACACATGCTTTAAACATAGATTCTTCTCCAGATTAGACAAAACTGCTCTAACTTTTAAACTTACCCATTTTACCTTTAACTATGGGGCTTTACGATTCTTGCCTTAGTCTTGAGTAATTGAAAGAAAGAACAATCAAGTCATGCACTATGTAGCAAATTCTTCACAGTACCAATATTCTGGGGTTTTGCATGTTTTAAAAATAAAACTCAGAGCTTTAATTGTATGACACCCTCAAGTCTCTCAGTATATATGGTATTTTTGGATCTCACTTAAGGTATTAATGATATTATGCCTTCCTATAACTAAAGATTATAGTGGAGCTCATAGGAGTGGCAATAACAAGGTTTAAGCATACTTGCAATTCATATGTTGTAAAGTCAAACAATCGATCCACAGAGAATCAAGGCATACAATCAAACCAAGATGTGCTTGTGTATGGAATATGGTGGATAAGTATATATGTGGTATTTAGTGGCTATTCCTAATTCTACTTTTGCTCTTAAAAATGATTCACTCTCCTTTGTAACTTGGATGAACACATGGGCTATCTTTATTCTTTCTCTCTCTTCTTTTTTTTCATTCGGGTGGCGGGTATCTAGTACCTATTGTTTTAATGCTGGGACACTTGTCCATCTTTTACTCCCTTTTTATATTTTTGCATAGCCACATGTATCCTTTGAATATAAATAACTGGAGAGATAATAATAAGAACTTAGAGCAATTATACCAAGGTTGTCATACGGGGTTTATATATTATTTTGGTGTTCACTCCCAGTGTAGGAGAAAATATTTTCATGATGAGCATTGATGAAAGTGGAAATGGTTGCAATTACTCCCAGAGTAGGAATAATGCATATGTGCTGAAGTGTGTACGTGATCTTGGTTTTAAAAGCATGACAAGACTCTCATATGGTATACAACAAAGGTTGACTAAACTCAATATAAAGCAAGCAGCATGAATGTGCAAAAGGTTTCCTATCTCTAAATGTACAATATATGGCTTTGGTAGGAATTCATACTTTGTCACACAAGAGCTCATCATGTAGATTTTAAGTTTTTCGAAAAAAATAAATCTCCGGAACTTAGTAATGCTAGGAAATAAGATAAATAGTAGTTCAACTTTCATGAATCATATCAATCAATTATCTAGACTTAACTCAAACATATGCCTCCACAAGTTTCAGGTTCAGAGTAAATTCTTAAGTTAGAACAACAATATCTAAAACTCAGGAGAATTTAAGTTTGATAACTAGGCATTTGAAAAGTATTCTGATAGAGCAACTATTCATCATTTTCAAGACAAAATTTTAATGTTCACCATTTTTAATTTAGTTCTAGCCTAGACTGACTCTAAACATACTCTTATATATAGATAGATATTTATTTGGTTTTCAAATTTTATCTTACTAGCTAACTCACACGAAAAAAGTGATATAGTAATAACGATAATAAGATAGGAAATTTATACTTAGCTGGATTTTTAATTGGAGGGCGCCCTCCCCCAAGCTTGACGTTTGACAGGGTTTTTGATGTTGCAGATTGAGTGATCCTTCTGAGCATTGTATCAGCAGTGTAGAGGTGTCGGGTTGACTAGCTCTTTGATCTTGTATTTTCCTATGAAACTCAATTGCCAATAAAAATACCAAACCTTATGGAGAGGGGTTAGGTTTAATACCACTCCATGGTGAGTTATATATTTCAAGCAGAAGTTTCCTAACTGAGTGGACCTTCAAGTGCCCACATATTTTTGGGTTTTTTCTAAAAGGCGTGGACCTTCATGTGCTCACATATTTTTGGTATTTTGTGCTTGTATAAAGTAGACTCAATAAGCGCATAGGTATAAGTACCTGATAACTAGGGGATGCTCCTCCCCTAAGCTTGATGTTTGCAATACTTGGTGCTTGAATGATCTTCAGAGTGAGTTGATTAGTAGTAGTCCTGGTGGGTGCCACTAATATACTCTCTCCTTAGTCATAATATTATTCCTGCATATTTATACTCCAACAAGAAAACCAAAACTCGAGGCTCAAATTATCAAGGGGTTAGCGGTCAGCCAATGAGCACTTTGATTATTTTTTGAGTTGATTTTTAATTAATAGATTTTAGCAGGATTCCAACAGGATTCTCTTTTTTGGGGTTTTTCTAAGTTCCTTATGTAATAATCAAAAAATCTATGCATGCTAATAATTTTTATGCCACCACAGGGAATATTCATTCCCATGGAGCTTAGGATTTTCATAATGCAACAAAGTAAATATAGATTATAATTTTTATTTTCATTATTTTTTATGCCACCACAGTAAATATGCCTACAGGGTTACTATAGGTTTATTCACATGGGGCTTTAATATTTATGATGCAGTAAATAAAGTAGCAAACAATTTTCTCGGTTTTATTTTTAATATGCAAAAAATGATTGTACTAATGAATATGCTAAGCAAAATTACTAATGAATGCTAACTTAGTTAGATAACTACCATTCTAACCTTATGGCTAGGGTATGGAATTTAAAGTCTACCGACAGGACTTAGATAGAGGAGAGTACTTACGTAGTAGGTTCATCGTCTGAGGTTACCTCAGTCAATTTCCCATTTTGCGGTGGTGTAGCAGGTGCTTCTTCTTTCTCCTTCCATCTCTTTTCTGTCTCTTCTGCTTCTCTCTTTTCTAGCTCCAGCTCTTCCTTGTATGCTTCTCTTGATTCTTCATCTCTCTTCATCCATTCTTCTACTTGTACCTGGATCTCTTCTTTTTCTGTCTTAGCAATCTGGTCCATCCTCTCAGCTTCCGCTTCCCACTCACTCCAGCGTGGTGCTTGTACGGCATCTTCTTGCTCCTTGTAGCAGTCTTCATACTTCACAATCTTACCAGTGAACTCCTCCCATCCACGGTGAGCCTGGGCAGCCTGACGGCGGGCTTGGCGTTTCCTCCTGTTGCGTTGCTTCCTGATCTGCTCATGGTTAAGATGTGTTCTAAATTGACAGCGTACCTTTCCAGTGGGTAGGTTGAAGTGGATCTGTCTAGACCCGATGTAGATGATAGCATTGGCGGTGTAGAGTGTAACACCCCAGGTGTTAGTCACGAGCTAACCAGCGAGTGTGTACCTAATCAAGTTATTTCAATCAATTGATCCTAATCACTATTTCATATTCATCTCCATCTACCTTGATCATTGGAGAAGTTGTATGAAGATTTAAATCGGATAGTCACATGAGATGACAAGCCCTCTGCTTGATTGGATTGCAGGACTACATGAACATGAGCATACAAAGCCAACCAAACCTTGCAACCTTGACCAAACAACTCTACTTGAACTCTACAACAAAAGTCATGAAGGTTTCATGTTGAGAAAATGTCAAGAAAATACCTCAATTGGCCCAAATATCCAAATTGAGCTCTCTAATGATCTTACTTTGACCAAAGTGGAAATATTATTTTGGAGCAAGAAATGAAGTTTGACCCAAAATAAAAGTTACAGATATTTTGGAGTAGAACAAATGTTATTTTTGGACCAAGTCATGATTCAAACCCTAAGTGCCTCAAAAAGTGAACACAAGACAGAAGAAAAATCTGATTTCAGGACTTGGGTAAATTCTAAGTTTGAAAATGGTGTTGATTTCATGGCCTTCCCGTGTTCACCAAATTTCGTTAAGTAACTTGAGTTGGACCAAATATAAAAGTTGTCACAAACTCTTTGGAGCACAACATATTCAAATTTGAGGTCAATCCGACTTCGTTTGACAAGAGTTGCCACTCGATCCTTGATCGTAATTGGGCTGTTGACAGCATTAACTTTAGAGCTAATTATCTCCTAATTGGTTGATCAACCAGCCAAGGATCCTTAATCAAACTCGTAGAGAATTCTGAGTTCTACAACTTTGCCTCTTGCACCGAGATCCGAATATCGCTGGAATATGCCGTTTTCCACCGCCCAAACTAGCCCCGACAGCGCTCGCCATGTGTTCGACGAATTGCTGCAAAGGGGGATGCGCGGCGCCCTTGCTCAGAGCTCGCCCCCATCATTGCTGCCACCTTGCTCTCTCTCTCTGTCCTCGCCCCTGTCCGAAAAAGGCGACACCAGAGCGCTCCCTAGCGTCCTCTGCTCATTCCCAACTCCATTCCCCTTGCCCTCCCTCATGTTCTTATCCCTCTGCCCCCGTGGCCGGCAGCAGGAGCAGCCGACGCCATTGCCGCCTGCCAAGCTTCGAGCTGCTGCTGCTCTTGCATCCTCTGGCCAAATCGACGACACCATCATCATCCTCTCTTCGTGCCGTGCCCGGAAGACCTTTTCCCCGTGCCCTTCGTCGCCGGAGCACCGCTCGCCGCGGTGGTCGCTGCTGCTGCCGCTGCATGCACGCGGACTAGGTGCCTCGGGCCAGCTCCGGTCATGCTTCCACCATCGGGGGGTGCGCCGGCCACCTAGGCAGGCCGCGGCTCTGCTCCGTCGCTGCTCGGCTGGCCGCTGGCCGGAGCCAGCCGACAGCCACGGCCATGGCCATCTCCCTCTCCTTGTCTGTGCGAGCGAACTGGAGGAAGAAGAAGACTCCCTCTCTGTGGATGACAAGTGGGCCCCACGGTTTCTAATGTGCAGCCAAAATTTGCAGGATTTGTGTTGTGTTTGAAAATCCATATCTAGCTCTAGGAAGCTCCAAAATTAGTGAGACAAGTTTTGATGTGTTCCTAGTAAAGTGCTCTGCATGTTAATATAAATAGTTGTGCCATTCATGCATGTTTTTATTCTGTAGAAATTGATTAGGAAAAGTGGTTTAAGAAATATATTAACTTGCTTTTGGTCATATTTTGAAAAATATAAGTCCAACAATTGTGGTTCTAATTTTGTTAGTCTTCTAATAACATGTACTAGCTCCTAAGAATATAAAACATATATGTTGTTTACTGTTTTCAAGGTGTTTCACATTAATCTTTTTAAATAGGAAATAAATGGTTGAATTGCTTGTTATTTTTGTAATTGGAGTTTTATTGCTCCAAATGGCATGAAAATTTAATTGTAGAGTCTCTGTATGATGTGTAATGTATGGTTAAAATTTCATGATTTATGGTGTATGTATGACTGAGTTGTTGATTTATCTTCTTTGGTGCATATTAAGTAGATTTAAATACTTTATAAATAATATATTGTGGTAAAAATGGAAAATGATGTTCCACTACCTTTGTATAAGGTTGTTCTAACCTGAGAAATAATAATATGGTCATGTGTTTGAATAAAATGTTGAGTTTCACATTTATCTTACTCTACAATGAATTGTTGCATTATAAACTTGTTTATTTTGTATTAATTATTGTATAATACCTGAGCATGTAAGATTGAACCTTGGTCATGTTTTGTAATCACCTAGCTCTCATAAAAGTTTGGGACTCATTTGAGATGTTTACCATATAACTTAAATAATTAAATAATGGGTTTTATGTAATAATGAGTGAATAATTAAAGGCAAATAAATGCATATATGTTTCTTGTGATTCCTTAATATGCTTTGGTCTGAGATGAGCCTTATATGACCATGTAATCATGTTTGGAGCTATCTAAATAGCTCATTCCTATGTGTGCTTAGGTGATAAATAAGGGAAAAGCATGCTTTGCTTATATGCTGAAAATGGCTGCAGGCATAGTCCCTGTTGTTGTGGTGTTTTCTCCATGAAAATGATGTTGAATGTAAATATGTTCTATACAAAAGTTGTACCTAACTTCATTGTATAGCTTGTCCTAAAGTTTCATGGTCATAGGCCTGATAGTTTAGGAGTTATGGCTTTTAGAAGTCTGCTATCAGGTTTTACTTGTTTTCGGTGCAGACCTGAATGTTTGCTTTGTTTAACCAATTTATGCTTTGAATCACCTCTTGGTGATAATAAATAAGTTGTAGTATATTTCTTTGTATTTCCAAATTGTCTAGGATCATCCCTTTTGGTGGTCTAGATCCGTAGTTTTGATTGTTTGAAATGTGAGGACAGAATCTGTCCAAATCTGGACAGAGCTGCCTTCTTTGTGTTGCTTGACCGTTATGTGTATTGAATCATCTTAACATGATAATAGCAAAGTTGTAGACAATTTCAATAGATTTTCAGAAAGGCTTAGATCACCCTGGTTGGATGTATATAGCTTCAGTTATGGTTAAATCTTATGCTTGCTGTCCTGCTGCCCATAAACTGCATGTGTGGGATTAGGATTGCTTTCATGTTGCCTTGCTTGGTGGCATTGTTAGCTCATGGTTCAGTGATGCTAGATTAACATGCCTTGTATTACTTTCTCTTATTCATACATGTGTATTGTGCATCTCATTTAGGTACGATAGATGATGAACACGTGGAGTGAAGGACATGATGATGGAACTAACCACAAGACGGTGTGGTGGACTAATCACGAAGGTGGAAGGACTAATCGAGTGCTTGGATGTCGAACAAGTGTCATCTAACAAACACTAACTTAGTGTTGAACCCCAGGCAAGCCCCGGAGCATCCCTAAGCCTCCACCTATCTCTTTTTATAAATGCACCGGTCTTTATTAAATCGTATGTTTGTGCATTTAAGTATAGGAGTTGGTTTGAAACCGTTGATGCATATCTACCTTGTCTACTATATATGTGAACCTGATACTATTACTAGACAGGTGACCGATCTTATGCTTAGCCCTGCTTAGACCGGTAGAAGTCGGGTGATTTCCTGTCATCCGCGAGAAAGTCGGGTGATTTCCTGTCATCCGCGAGTGTAGGTGGTGACTGACGAGATCCACATGGTTGGCTATATGTGTCACCATGCCACAATGAAATAATGAGAGAATCAAGACTAGGTAGTGGGGAACTGCATGACATGGGTCATGTTGACTTCGGTGCTGCTTGCGGCCGACTAGGACTGAGGCCACCAGACATCAGTTGAGATTGAAAGACGTCATCACATAGCTGGCCAGATAAGTCGTTCTGACCACGAAGCCGAGTATTTCTTTCTGAGCCGGGAATTGGGCGTGATAAGGCAGACATATTCTGGAGGTAGGAAGGATGTGCGGAGACACCATCTTACCAAGGGCAGGTCAAGGACCTGATGCATCCTGGAAGTGGGTTTGTCTCTGAGAATATGGACCCCTCCAAGCCCGCGATACATATTATGTCTCAGAAAGATTTAACGGTGGCCCAAGAAGCCAGTGGCTCGGCTGACAGGGTTTGTGATTGGCATATTTGCCAGCTGGTACAATCGATTCGAATCGCCATCTCTCCTGATTGGTGAGAAACTGAACTGATCTTCTGGTGAGGTAGAGGTTAACAACTTGAACGTGATTAATGGTGAGATAAGGTTGATATCTGTGGATATCGGAAATCAAATGGTTTTATTGATTGCTATAATATCAAGTGATTGTTTAGTATAGCTGCAAACCTTAGCTTAATAGCTTAACTGAAATCGAAGCTGAATCACATCTAAAACTTATAAGTTAAGGAACTATTGTAGTAATGCTTTTTATGCAAAAATGTTGCTATCCTCTGAGCTCCACCAAATAAGCCTTGCATATCCTTGAGAGTCTTTTTATTTACTTCTTGTCGGGTAAGTCTAGCTGAGTACAATTGAGTACTCAGGGTTTTATTCCCAATGTTGCAGGAGGAATGCTTGGTTGACTAAAGAGTTACTTCTATCCTTCGGGAGAGGAAGACTAGACCTTGGGCAAGGTCATGTTATCTGTCTCATCTATGTTGCTGTGACTGGTCGGCACTTGGCACTGTATTATGAAATTAGGCTTATGTATAACGATTTCGTTTCCGCTATTGAACTTTTATGTAAAAGTTTATCTTGTACTCTGATGTATTTGAAATATGTGTGAATCTATGTATCATGTATATGTGTACTGCTAAGTTTCTGCGATCCTTGGGGTATGTACTGTGTAAAAGTTTGAAATCCTTTGAGATTTCACGGACTACCGGGTTTATATTGGCTCAAGTGTGGCTTGATAGCTGGGAAAACAGCTGTCGCTGTACTTGTGCTCATATAAATTGGTCGGTTCTGTTACAGTTGGTACCAGAGCAAAAATTCAGCATGTACCGTCACATGAGTATTTAAAAATAAAAAGTTTTGAGTTTGCAAAATTAATTACCAACTTATAGCTATATATATAGGTGTTTTAAGCAAATGGTTTGAACAAACTAAGTATGCCAAGGACCAAGTCTTATAGCCCATATTAGGATTATTAGGTGGCTTATGTAAGTACTAACTGGGGAAATTGCATCATGTTTCTATTTGCGGTTCATTTGGTTTTATCGTGCGGATAATTATGAACTGTCGGTTTCTTATTGCTTCTTATGGGCCAATGTGCCACGTCGAATGAGGTAAGGTGAGATGTGAGTGTACGATCGAACAACCATCGATCTATGGTGAGTGTTTATGGTTACTGAAATGAGTACATGTGATTCATATGTGTACTTATGGAAGTATGATGGAGTAATTACTTTCTTGGGGTCGCAATTGCTCATGAGAGCATTTTCGGCAAAAAGTGCTTCTTATTGCCATGCATACATGCGGGGTTGGGCTAAAATGAATCTTCTGCAGGTACACTAACCTCGAATGCGTATATGGTAGTTAACGACTAGCTACATACCGAGAGAGTACGTATGTTATGCTACCGACTTAGAACGTATTTGCCATGTTATATAGGCAACTAAGTGAGAACGAATAGGACGAGCATGCATCATGATTGTTGCATCATGTGATTGTTGCTTGTTGCATAAGTATGCTTCTTCTCACCCTTGTTCTACGTTGTCTGAATAGCCTTATTGAGTTTACAACTTGTGTTGCCTCTCTTCCTTGCTTGTTTTGAAATCATAAGAGTTGCTAAACCTTTAAGTAGCCTCTATAAGTATTTCTCAACCATAAATCTTGTCAGAAGCTAAACCAATTGTGCCTGTAGGCTTTTCATTTGGCACAATAGGCCCACCTGAGTTTTCTCTTAATGCTAGCCTATGGTTGTCATATGTTCTTGTTCAAGATCTATGAAACCATGCCTTCATTTTCTTTCATCTAAAGTCATATCCAAATCCTATCTGGAGTGTCTCCTCTAGTCCTTTTAGATGTCATGATGATAGCTTGATCTCTGTTAAATTAGATCTTATAATCTTTTCTTTGGAAATCAAGTTATGCAAAATCGATCACCCCTACAAATGATTTGATCTAATTTGTTCCTTACTTCCAGCAGTCCTCTCCATATCTAGAGAATGTTCAGATCTCAGTCAACAAAGCTTGCCTACATCATGTTCATTGGAGTCTTTGCCCAAATCCTTGATTTGAACCTCTTCTCAGCTTACCCAGAAGTTTCCTTGTAATCTTTTTATTATGGATCATGTTATGGTTTTATTAATTCAATCTCACAAATCATGCATTGAATCTGTCCCATGATCAAGTTGTTCTCCAAATCTCTCTAAAGGCCTAGCAATGTTGATCATTAAGAGTCTCCTAGTACTAATTAATGGTACACAAGCTCACGCCATTGGATGGTTTGAAGGTTTCTTGATAGATGCGAGATGCATGTAGAATTATAGAATCTCATGTTAGTTATTCTTGGTAGCTAACCTATAATTCTCTTATGCCATGTTTCTATCTAGACCCTCTCCTTGTTACTCACTTGAAGGAAACCATCTTTTGTGAGTTAAATCTCTCCTTCCCCATTTTCCTTGTATTCTTTCTGTATGAATCATGATGTTTGTCAACTCAACCTATGATTGTTGTATATAGTTGATTCATGAGACATATGGTTGTCTATGGTTATCTTCTTCTCAAGATGCTTGTCAATCTTTGTCTCATGATTTTCCCTCCTTCTATCTAATCTCTTGTAAATCATGGGTCGGGTAATCTCCATACTAGACACATGGAAACCGCGTGGGACTGAAGCAAAGCCTCATGTACTGCTATTTTGGCAACTAATCTGCCTTCTAACTCATGTTTTCATTGCCAAATCATGCTCTTGTTGGCTATTAACCCTATAATTGATTGTAGTAGCTTACCTTCCCTCTGCGAAATGTCATCCTTGCACAAATCTATCCTTGCCACGCATGATTTTCTCATTGGTTGTATGTTCATTTATGTTGTTATGATCTGTGATCGATGATACTGCGACGAAACCGAGGACATCCTGTGGATCGCAACCACTAGGCTGTGTTGCTCGGCACGTGCGAATATCGAGGTCTCTGGTCATGATACATTGCAGAACTACACCGATGCGTAATATCTCGTATCTCCCAATCTATCCATGTTTCTTAAGATTTCTCGTTGGTCATGTTTGATAGTGGTGTTATGACTATTGACGGATGGTGCCATGACGAAACCGAGAACCTCTTTGTGGGGACGCCCAATAAAGTAGTGCTTCTCGGCACACGTTGGTATCCCGGCCTCTAATCGTAATCCATTATGAAGTAATACCAATGTGTTGTCTTCCATGGATTTTTCCTAAATCTATCTTTGAAGGTGCCTCTAATTCAAATTGATTTATCCCTATGTTTCTTGATCGATCTTGCAAAGTCTTTACCGACTCGATCCTTCAATGTTCTATCAGAAGGTACAGATGTTTGTCAAGTATATAGCTTCCTTCAGAAGTCACAAAGATAATGATCTTTGAAGAGCAAGTCACTGACATCAATATTAACAGACTACAAGAAGTGGTAAACAAAGAATCTGACATGATCTACTAGGGCATATCAACCAGCACCTGCCATTATTGTGGGATCAAAAGAGCACAGGAACTTTAAAGTTATCTGCAAGGTATCAGTCAGGCAATAGTTAGCAGGATGTGATATGTTTTCTGATAGGTTATTTGCAAGTCCACTAGCAGTTAAGATCCAAGTTCAATACCTATTTGCATGATGATCATACAGTTAAGATCAATCTTCCCATGTGTTGCTTCATGTCTGCTGACTGTGGTGACCATGTGCATGTATATCATCTGCAACCATTTGCTATAGAAGCTGAAGACGTAGAGCCTTTTTAGGGACAACTGACTAGTCACCCCAGTGTGAAGAATAGTCTGCAGCTAAGCAATGAAGTGTATTTGGTTCTTGTATCAAGAAGGAACAAGACCAGCCGTTATTAGTTTCTGCTCAATGAGATGATTGCCTCTGCTGATGAAATGCAGAAGTTTGTTCATTCGCTCTCTAATGTGAGCAATGTATTGCCCAATTGGATTTGTCTGTTTGACATAAAGAAATGGATGCATGAAATAGCCAAATAGATCACTATCAAGAAGTGTTGTTTCATGCTAACAAGTGTGTTCCGGGGGGTATAAAGAAGTGTTTGACCATGTTTTTGAAGACTATGTCCCATAGAACCATGCTATGCAAGAAACCCACAAGCCAAATGGTACTTTTAGTGGCAATCTCACTTCCAAGGCCTTGCTATAATGAAGCCAATTCCATCTTTGTCAATCACTCAGATAGTGCAAACTATGGTTTTAGCCTAGTGAAGAGCTACAAAAGACACTCCAACAGATGAAGTCAATACCATAGTACATCTTGGTGCAATCAGGTGCCCTTTTTGATACTCTATGGTATGAACAACAAAAAGGACATTAAAAAAAATTAATTAGTTCCTTATTCTTGATCGGTCAAGGTGTTCTACCCACTCAACTCATGGAAGTGTGAAGTAAAGACAAGTTGAATTTTGTCAAACAACGTATTCAGATTCCTTTTTGGAAACCCTCTGATCTCGGATTGCTGATGCAAAAATAAGAAGGTTACCCAATGTCAAAAGTAGTTCAACAAGTTGGTTTTGTTAATTCATGGTTGTATCATGAAGAAAGTTGTACTCAAGTTGTTGGTAGAGGACTGCTTCTCAAAACTTTGTGAGTAAACACTCTACACAACCAACCTCATTAAACCTGCCAATCCGCTTCAATCTTGTTTATTCTCGGCTGCAAATGGGAATACATAAGTTTGCGATTGCTCATCGGTTTTCCTCGTGTACAAAAAAGTTTTTGATTCTATGCAGGAATTTGTGATCTGTCTCATCAACCTGCACAATTCATGTCTCTCTAGACTAACCATCGTGCAAATGTGTATGCCAAGTTGCATATTGCACAAACTTTTGCTACTGCATGGTGCACCCCAAATCATTGTCTCAGATCATGAACTATAGTTTTCAGCTCATTTTGGAAGCATTTACAAGAATCACCTTACTCGAGTAAATGCCTGCCAGAATCTTGTGTCTTGGAAGAGAATGGAGTGTAACCATATGCATCTGTATGCCTACACTTGTCACTTGATGTCCACTGTGCCTTTTATCACGGAGTGACAGAAAACTTTGTGTACATAATGAAACTAATCTAGAGTTCGTCCTATCTTTAGCATAGCATACCTCAGGCCAATCAGGAAGAATTGATCAAATCTTGAAATACATATTGAGAGCATATGTGTTTTGTTTTCAAGGATCTTGTTAGAAATGGCGACTGCTATCATTGTTTTTCTTACAACAACAGTTATAAAGAGGTTACCTCAGGCTCTACCCAAATGACTGTTGCTACATAGACACGAGGGTTCCCTTATTGATGGACATCAAAAGTACTGAGCCGACAGAGTCAGCTATCACATTCATCGTTCACTCAACAAACTCAAATAATACAGTGTTGCCATCAGAAAGAGAATTGTACACATGGAACATTATGTAGCTTTCCATCAGTCTACATCTCAGTAAATTGTGTCTACAACCAACAGAAACCTTGCATGTTATCAATCAATTTTCTCAGCTTCAGTAACTATATGCCTCGTCCATGATCTCATCCCATATGAAAATAGTGGTGTATGCTATATCCACTAGAGAATAAGATGTTTTGAAAACTACTCTTTGACGCTCCAATTCACACCCTGCATGCTGAAAGTGCGAATTGGGATGACTTGTCGTGAAATCCTCCCAAATTAATTGGCAGTGCTATTTTGGATTCCTCCCAAAGTAACAATGCTTATAGAAATCAATGAAGGAAATTCTTCAACCAAGAGTCAACTTCTAAGAATTCTTGAATGACTGGAAAGTTGACCTATCCATAATGATCTCTCTTGCATTTGCATCCAAGTAAATGGGAGTACATGATCTCTCGGACTAACAACTGAACCAACCTTTATCGTCCGCACTTTATTGTGGGCCATGAGGTGATCACTCCTGCCTACCAGTGTTATGGAATTTTTACGTAGCCTTAGCCTGTACTAGCACCACCATGAATGGGTTACATTCTTTTCTGCCCTTGAAAGCTCTTACGTTCCGAATCTCGGGACGAGATTCTTTTAAGGGGGAAGGCTGTAACACCCCAGGTGTTAGTCACGAGCTAACCAGCGAGTGTGTACCTAATCAAGTTATTTCAATCAATTGATCCTAATCACTATTTCATATTCATCTCCATCTACCTTGATCATTGGAGAAGTTGTATGAAGATTTAAATCGGATAGTCACATGAGATGACAAGCCCTCTGCTTGATTGGATTGCAGGACTACATGAACATGAGCATACAAAGCCAACCAAACCTTGCAACCTTGACCAAACAACTCTACTTGAACTCTACAACAAAAGTCATGAAGGTTTCATGTTGAGAAAATGTCAAGAAAATACCTCAATTGGCCTAAATATCCAAATTGAGCTCTCTAATGATCTTACTTTGACCAAAGTGGAAATATTATTTTGGAGCAAGAAATGAAGTTTGACCCAAAATAAAAGTTACAGATATTTTGGAGTAGAACAAATGTTATTTTTGGACCAAGTCATGATTCAAACCTAAGTGCCTCAAAAAGTGAACACAAGACAGAAGAAAAATCTGATTTCAGGACTTGGGTAAATTCTAAGTTTGAAAATGGTGTTGATTTCATGGCCTTCCCGTGTTCACCAAATTTCGTTAAGCAACTTGCGTTGAACCAAATATAAAAGTTGTCACAAACTCTTTGGAGCACAACATATTCAAATTTGAGGTCAATCCGACTTCGTTTGACAAGAGTTGCCACTCGATCCTTGATCGTAATTGGGCTGTTGACAGCATCAACTTTAGAGCTAATTATCTCCTAATTGGTTGATCAACCAGCCAAGGATCCTTAATCAAACTCGTAGAGAATTCTGAGTTCTACAACTTTGCCTCTTGCACCGAGATCCGAATATCGCTGGAATATGCCGTTTTCCACCGCCCAAACCAGCCCCGACAGCGCTCGCCATGTGTTCGACGAATTGCTGCAAAGGGGGACGCGCGGCGCCCTTGCTCAGAGCTCGCCCCCATCATTGCTGCCACCTTGCTCTCTCTCTCTGTCCTCGCCCCTGTCCGAAAAAGGCGACGCCAGAGCGCTCCCTAGCGTCCTCTGCTCATTCCCAACTCCATTCCCCTTGCCCTCCCTCATGTTCTTATCCCTCTGCCCCCGTGGCCGGCAGCAGGAGCAGCCGACGCCATTGCCGCCTGCCAAGCTTCGAGCTGCTGCTGCTCTTGCATCCTCTGGCCAAATCGACGACACCATCATCATCCTCTCTTCGTGCCGTGCCCGGAAGACCTTTTCCCCGTGCCCTTCGTCGCCGGAGCACCGCTCGCCGCGGTGGTCGCTGCTGCTGCCGCTGCATGCACGCGGACTAGGTGCCTCGGGCCAGCTCCGGTCATGCTTCCACCACCGGGAGGGTGCGCCGGCCACCTAGGCAGGCCGCGGCTCTGCTCCGTCGCTGCTCGGCTGGCCGCTGGCCGGAGCCAGCCGACAGCCACGGCCATGGCCATCTCCCTCTCCTTGTCTGTGCGAGCGAACTGGAGGAAGAAGAAGACTCCCTCTCTGTGGATGACAAGTGGGCCCCACGGTTTCTAATGTGCAGCCAAAATTTGCAGGATTTGTGTTGTGTTTGAAAATCCATATCTAGCTCTAGGAAGCTCCAAAATTAGTGAGACAAGTTTTGATGTGTTCCTAGTAAAGTGCTCTGCATGTTAATATAAATAGTTGTGCCATTCATGCATGTTTTTATTCTGTAGAAATTGATTAGGAAAAGTGGTTTAAGAAATATATTAACTTGCTTTTGGTCATATTTTGAACAATATAAGTCCAACAATTGTGGTTCTAATTTTGTTAGTCTTTTAATAACATGTACTAGCTCCTAAGAATATAAAACATATATGTTGTTTACTGTTTTCAAGGTGTTTCACATTAATCTTTTTAAATAGGAAATAAATGGTTGAATTGCTTGTTATTTTTGTAATTGGAGTTTTATTGCTCCAAATGGCATGAAAATTTAATTGTAGACTCTCTGTATGACGTGTAATGTATGGTTAAAATTTCATGATTTATGGTGCATGTATGACTGAGTTGTTGATTTATCTTCTTTGGTGCATATTAAGTAGATTTAAATACTTTATAAATAATATATTGTGGTAAAAATGGAAAATGGTGTTCCACTACCTTTGTATAAGGTTGCACCTAAGAAACAATAATATGGTCATGTGTTTGAATAAAATGTTGAGTTTCACATTTATCTTACTCTCCAATGAATTGTTGCATTATAAACTTGTTTATTTTGTATTAATTAATGTATAATACCTGAGCATGTAACATTTGAACCTTGGTCATGTTTTGTAATCACCTAGCTCTCATAAAAGTTTGGGACTCATTTGAGATGTTTACCATATAACTTAAATAATTAAATAATGGGTTTTTATGTAATAATGAGTGAATAATTACAGACAAATGAATGCATATATGTTTCTTGTGATTCCTTAATATGGTTTGGTCTGAGATGAGCCTTGTATGACCATGTAATCATGTTTGGAGCTATCTAAATAGCTCATTCCTATGTGTGCTTAGGTGATAAATAAGGGAAAAGCATGTTTTGCTTATATGCTGAAAATGGCTCCAGGCATAGTCCCTGTTGTTGTGGTGTTTTCTCCATGAAAATGATGTTGCATGTAAATATGTTCTATACAAAAGTTGTAGCTAACTTCATTGTATAGCTTGTCCTAAAGTTTCATGGTCATAGGCCTGATAGTTTAGGAGTTATGGCTTTTAGAATTCTGCTGTCAGGTTTTGCTTATTTTCGGTGCAGACCTGAATGTTTGCTTTGTTTAACCAATTTATGCTTTGAATCACCTCTTGGTGATAATAAAGAAGTTGTATTATATTTCTTTGTCTTTCCAAATTGTCTAGGATCATCCCTTTTGGTGGTCTAGATCCGTAGTTTTGATTGTTTGAAGTGTGAGGACAGAATCTGTCCAAATCTGGACAGAGCTGCCTTCTTTGTGTTGCTTGACCTTTATGTGTATTGAATCATCTTAACATGATAATAGCAAAGTTGTAGACAATTTCAATAGCTTTTCAGAAAGGCTTAGATCACCCTGGTTGGATGTATATAGCTTCAGTTATGGTTAAATCTTATGCTTGTTGTCCTGCTGCCCATAAACTGCATGTGTGGGATTAGGAATGCTTTCATGTTGCCTTGCTTGGTGGCATTGTTAGCTCATGGTTCAGTGATGCTAGATTAACATGCCTTGTATTACTTTCTCTTATTCATACATGTGTATTGTGCATCTCATTTAGGTACGATAGATGATGAACACGTGGAGTGAAGGACATGATGATGGAACTAACCACAAGACGGTGTGGTGGACTAATCACGAAGGTGGAAGGACTAATCGAGTGCTTGGATGTCGAACAAGTGTCATCTAACAAACACTAACTTAGTGTTGAACCCCAGGCAAGCCCCGAAGCATCCCTAAGCCTCCACCTATCTCTTTTTATAAATGCACCGGTCTTTATTAAATCGTATGTTTGTGCATTTAAGTATAGGAGTTGGTTTGAAACCGTTGATGCATATCTACCTTGTCTACTATATATGTGAACCTGATACTATTACTAGATAGGTGACCGATCTTATGCTTAGCCCTGCTTAGACCGGTAGAAGTCGGGTGATTTCCTGTCATCCGCGAGAAAGTCGGGTGATTTCCTGTCATCCGCGAGTGTAGGTGGTGACTGACGAGATCCACATGGTTGGCTATATGTGTCACCATGCCACAATGAAATAATGAGAGAATCAAGGCTAGGTAGCGGGGAGCTGCATGACATGGGTCATGTTGACTTCGGTGCTGCTTGCGGCCGACTAGGACTGAGGCCACCAGACATCAGTTAAGATTGAAAGACATCATCACATAGCTGGCCAGATAAGTTGTTCTGACCGTGAAGCCGAGTATTTCTTTCTGAGCCGGGAATTGGGCGTGATAAGGCAGACATATTCTGGAGGTAGGAAGGATGTACGGAGACACCATCTTACCAAGGGCAGGTCAGGGACCTGATGCATCCTGGAAGTGGGTTTGTCTGTGAGAATATGGACCCCTCCAAGCCCGCGATACATATTATGTCTCAGAAAGATTTAACGGTGGCCCAAGAAGCCAGTGGCTCGGCTGATAGGGTTTGTGATTGGCATATTTGCCAGCTGGTACAATCGATTCGAATCGCCATCTCTCCTGGTTAGGGAGAAACTGAACTGATCTTCTGGTGAGGTAGAGGTTAACAACTTGAACATGATTAATGGTGAGATGAGGTTGATATCTGTGGATATCAGAAATCATATGGTTTTGTTGATTGCTATAATATCAAGTGATTGTTTAGTATAGCTACAAACCTTAGCTTAATAGCTTAACTGAAATCGAAGCTGAATCACATCTAAAACTTATAAGTTGAGGAACTATTGTAGTAATGCTTTTTATGCAAAAATGTTGCTATCCTCTGAGCTCCACCAAATAAGCCTTATATATCCTTGAGAGTCTTTTTATTTACTTCCTGTTGGGTAAGTCTAGCTGAGTACAATTGAGTACTCAGGGTTTTATTCCCAATGTTGCAGGAGGAATGCTTGGTTGACTAAAGAGTTACTTCTATCCTTCGGGAGAGGAAGACTAGACCTTGGGCAAGGTCATGTTATCTGTCTCATCTATGTTGCTGTGACTGGTCGGCACTTGGCACTGTATTATGAAATTAGGCTTATGTAAAACGATTTCGTTTCCGCTATTGAACTTTTATGTAAAAGTTTATCTTGTACTCTGATGTATTTGAAATATGTGTGAATCTATGTATCATGTGTATGTGTACTGCAGAGTTTCTACGATCCTTGGGGTATGTACTGTGTAAAAGTTTGAAATCCTTCGAGATTTCACGGACTACCGGGTTTATATTGGCTCAAGTGTGGCTTGATAGCTGGGAAAACAGCTGTCGCTGTACTTGTGCTCGTATAAATTGGTCGGTTCTGTTACATAGAGGAACTGTCTTCCCGAAAGAATAGGTGATTCGTTGTCTTCCTGCATGTCAAGAACTAGAAAATCTGCGGGTATGTATTTATCTTGAATTCTTACCATTACGTCCTTAACTATGCCTTCAGGGAATCTCAGTGATTGGTCTACCATCTGCAACTGAATATATATTGGGTATAATGGTAAATCATCAATTAATTCATCATATACCTTTTTGGACATTACATTGACGCCTGATCCAGTGTCGCAGATGGTGTCGGGAAAAGTGATGTCTCTGATTGTGCATTCAATGATTGGTACACCTGGGTCACCTTTCTTTATTGGGAATGGTTTCGGGAGCATATAATCATTTTCTGTGTTGATAGCATTGATTAGTTGAGCGGTTTCTTCAGGTACATGCTGGGGCTTGTTCTTCCTCCATCTTCTATTGTTCTTCTTCTTGGGTGCTGGTTATTGTTGTTGCTCTTCTTGTTGATGGAATTGCTTCAGGACTGCTGGATTCTTGAGGATGCGGTTCTTGAATGAAAATATCTCTTTCTTGTCTTTGATGGAGAGGACAATCTTGGCGTGTTCTGCATAGATGATGGCTTTGGTTGTGCACAAGAATGGTCGTCCCAAGATAACGGGTGCCTTCTCATCTCCTCCGGTATCCATGATCACAAAGTCAATTGGTGTAACACCCTAGTGTTAGTTACTATTTTCACACTTGCATTTGCATGTCATCAAGCATAGATCATGTCATTTCATGCATTATTATCATTGCATTTGATTTGATTCCCTTTTATTGCTATATGTTTGTTTATATGTCCATATTATGCAAAATGTGTTGTCATGCAAATGTGATGCTTGTTTACGGTTCTAAATGCTTTGTACATGTTTAGGATAACATTTGGAACAATGTTCATGTTGGTGAAATCCCCAAAATACCCCTCTAGCTCATAGTTGACTAGAGAGCCCTTTAAAAGCTATTCTGTTTGACCAAACAAGAAGGGCATTTTAGAGATTCTGCATGTCAGTGCACCCTTAATCAAAGTTGTGTAGAATTTTATAAGCAACAAACTTTATTTTTGGGTCAACTCATGAAAATGAGTGGAAGAAGGTCAAAAAGTTGAATTAGTGCAGATTTGGAGCTGTTTTGGAAGTTTTCAAATTTTCCTAAGTCTAAACCGGTTTTCAGTTTCGGTGTACCCCTGTTCATCGACTTGTATCTCTCAATCCAGGCCGAACTAGAGTAAAGTGTCTTAATAAGAAATGATCTACTCGTATAGCTCTTCAACCTATATTAGTGAAGTTTTCGCTGAAACGCCCTGGATCGCGAGTTATAGATCGATAAAAATCGAGTTTCAGTCGGGTCCGCGGAAACTGAATCGGAGCCGATTCAGTTCGACCCTCGGGCGAATCGCGGGCGAATCGCGCGACCGCGTCAGGCCTCGGCCGCCAGATGGCGCCGTACGCCGTCGTTGCTGCCGCGCGGTCGGCTTACAAAGGGGAACACGCAATGCTGTCTCCCGCACGCTCGCCCTCACTCTCCCCGCTCTCTTGCCCTCTGTTCGCTCGCTGCTCTCCTCTTTCCCCTCCGCCGTCGCCATTTCCGCCGCGACCGCCGCGGTGAAATCCGCCGCCACCGAGCCGTCTCCGACCGCGCCACCCTCGGCGCAGCTGCGGCTTGCTCTGCTCTTCGTTTCCGACCCGTGGCCGACCTCAGCCGACCTAAGGTACAGCTCCAGCAAGCTTCCCGCCGTCCGCCATTGCCGGAGCGCCGCCGAGCTCTCGGGTCGCCGCGACGAGGGCGATGCCGGGGTCGGCTTCCCTCTCTTTTGCTCGTCTAAGAGTCTCCGTTAGCCGTAGATCCTTTCCACACCGTCGGTTAGGTCTATCTCGCCGTGGTTTCGCCGGAACCCGAGTTCGCCGTGAAACCGCTCGCCACCGTGCCGCCATGCGAGCGCGGTCAGTGAGTTTCCGTGCGCAATAGTTCGATTAGTCGCGCGCACAGGTCCGCTAGGGTTGCAGGAACACGGAACGAGGCCGAGCCGCGCGAGCAACGGCCGGAATCGGCCGGCGCAAGTTCGCCGGACCACCGCCGTCCGCCATTGCCGCAGTCGAGCTCGCTCCGGTGGAGTACGACCCTCGGCAGTTGGTCCATCGGGTTCGTCTCGTTGCCGCGAGTCGGTAGGTAGCCTTGGCGTCGCCGGAGACCTCGCCGTCGGCGAGCTCTCGCCGGTCAGCGCCGGCGGCTCTGTTTCCTCTCTCTGACGCGTGGGGTCGGGTCGACCCCGGGGCCCACGAGTCAGCCGTTTGGGTGCGCCTCTGGTTCACTGAGCCGGGTGCACGTAGCAGTTCTATCGGGTTTAGGTTTTTGATTTATAAAATGAATTTCCAGAAAAGGGGTAAAACCTTCCAAAATTCATATCTGGAGCTAGGAATGTCCAATGGGGGTGAACCAAATTTTGTTGTGTTTGTATTTCTGAGCTCTATCAAGGAAAAATATAAAATGTACTTTTTGAATACTTTTTGTGTGCAGTTATAATTAAATTGTTAATTGCTTGTAAACTTGATAAATGCATAAGTAATTGCAGGAATGTGCTAAAAATGTGATTCCACTTGCATTCATCTTGTTTAGGGAAGTAGAATCTATGAAAAATATGTTTGCTGGTGTTTCACTGTTATTTATATGATGTCTAGTATAATGTGCCTTTTATGTTTTAATCTTGCAAAAATCACCATGCTTAATGTGTTAAGGTTATGGACATGAATATTTTTCCTGGGCTATGTTATGCTGGAAAGAAGCTAAGAAAATTAGGAAATCTGTTGTTTGATACTTTTCACTGTGTTAAGTATTTTCCATTGCTTAAAAGGCTGGTTGCTTGTTATTTTTGTGTAGACTGTTATACTTGTCCAAATGACTTGAAATTTTGTCAGTAGGCTAATCTGGATGTGTAATAGCTACTGTAATTTCTATGGATTTTTCTGGTCACAGTAAGCAGTAGGTCCAGTTATAGGCTAGGGTTTATTTAATTGTTTCTAAGCAAATATCTTTTGGTTGTGGTAGGTTAGTTGATGCATGTTAATTATTAAGTGCAGGTTGTAGACCTCTCACCCGGGACGAGAAATTGTTCTATGCTTTGCTTAAGAAGGGTGAGTATGAGTTGGTTGTCTAGGAAAGAAATAAATGAGTGTGGATTGTTAAACTGATTGCATATCATGGGTTAATTCGTGCATCTCTATCTTGCATTTCATGTGCATTCTCAGTTCTCATATATGCATATCATGCATACAGGATCACCGGGAGGAGTGACACTGTTGCAATTCGATCCACCGGAGGAGGAAGTTCCGCCGGAGATTGAAGTGCCAGCGGTTTTCGAAGGACAAGAAGAAGAGGCTGAACTTCCGGAGTGCCCGGATCACCAACCCGCTAACTTTGTGAAAGGCAAGCCCCGGAGCATTCCTAAGCCTCCACCTACTCTTTTTACAAATACACTGGTCTTTATTAAATCGTATGATTGTGCACTTAAGTATAGGAGTTGATATGATACCGTTGCTGCATTTATTCCTTGTCCACTTATACTTGATCCTGAAGTTATTACTAGACAAGGGGATGGGTTCGATCTTATGCTTAGCCATGCTTAGACCGGTAGAAGTCGAGGGATTTCCTGTCCTTCGCGAGCATAGGTGGTTACTAATGATGATGGGGTTGGATTCCACATGATGGACTATATGTGCCACCATGCCACAGTGTCTAATGAGAGAATCAAGGCTAGGTAGCGGGGAGCCGCATGACATGGTTGAGGTCATGCTGTCTTCGGTGCTGCTTGCGGCCGACTAGGACTGAGGCCACCAGACATCAGTTGAGATTGAAAGACGTCGTCACATAGCTGGCCAGATAAGTCGTTCTGACCGCGAAGCCGAGTATTTCTTTCTGAGCCGGGAATTGGGCGTGATAAGGCAGACATATTCTGGAGGTAGGAAGGATGTGCGGAGACACCATCTTACCAAGGGCAGGTCAGGGACCTGATGCATCCTGGAAGTGGGTTTGTCTCTGAGAATATGGACCCCTCCAAGCCCGCGATACATATTATGTCTCAGAAAGATTTAACGGTGGCCCAAGAAGCCAGTGGCTCGGCTGACAGGGTTTGTGATTGGCATATTTGCCAGCTGGTACAATCGATTCGAATCGCCATCTCTCCTGGTTAGTGAGAAACTGAACTGATCTTCTGGTGAGGTAGAGGCTAATAACTTGAACATAATGATTATGGTGAGATGAGGTTGATATCTGTGGATATCGGAAATCATATGGTTTTATTGATTGCTACAATATTCAGTGAATGCTTAGTATAGTGGCTAATCCTAGTAAATAGTTTAACTGAAATCGAAGCTTATCACAATTAAAATGAATAAGTTGAGGTTCTACTGTAGTAATGCTTTTGATGCAAAATGATGCTACCCTCTGAGCTCCACCAAATAAGCCTTGCATATCCTTGAGAGTCTTTTTATTTACTCCCTGTCGGGTAAGTCTAGCTGAGTACAATTGAGTACTCAGGGTTTTATTCCCATTGTTGCAGATGGTGTAGTCTTCTACGCGTATTGCAGGAATTGCTTCACCCCTGCGGGCGAAGAAGACTAGACCCGAGGGCAGGGTCATTATCTATCTTTAGTTGTTGTAAGAATGCTGTGACAGGGTCATGTGATGGTACTCGTATTTGAACTCTGTGGTGTAAAACTATGTTGACTTCCGCTACTACCCTATTTGTGTAAAAGACTATGTTGTACTCTGATGTTTAAATTCGGTTGCGAACTTATGTGTCATGTGATCGGGTATTGCTGAATGAATGATCCTTGGGGTATGAAATGTTTGAAATCCTTCGAGATTTCCAGGACTACCGGGTTTATATTGGCTCAAGTGCGACTGGATTGCGGCTAAAATGCGATCGTTGTACTTGTGCTCGTATAAATTGGTCGGTTCTGTGACAGCTGGTACCAGAGCATAATTCAGCATATACCGTCACTTGACTATTTAAAAACTAAAAGAGTTTTGAGTTTTACAAACTAATTGCCAACTGATAGTGTGTATAGGTGATTTAAACCAAGTGTTTGCAAAACTTATGAGTACCAATGACCAAGTCCTATAGCCCTATGTATATGTGGTAATTAGGTGGCTTATGTAAGTACTGACTTGGGGGAAATTGCATCATATTTCTATTTGTGGTTCATTTGGTTTTATCGTGCGGATAATCATGAACTGTCGGTTTCTTATTGCTTCTTATGGGTCAATGTACCACGTCGCCTAAGGTAAGGTGAGATGTGAGTGTAAGATCGAACAACCATCGATCGATGGTGAGTGTATGATTACTGAAGTGAGTACATGTTATCCATATGTGTACTTATGGAAGTAAGGTGGAGTAATTAATTTTTGGGGTCGCAAATGTTCATGGGAACATTTCCGGCAAAAAGTGCTTCTTGTTGCCCTGCATACATTGGGATTGGGCTGAAATGAATCTTCTGCAGGTACACTAACCACGCAAAACGTTTAGCACGGTTAGTTACGTATATGAGAGCACGTGGTATGCCACCGACTATAACGTTAGTTAAAATATATTATGTGTGAGGTCGTTGGCACGTGCATGCATCATGATCATGAAATTAATTTAAGCTATTTGTACTATTTCCTTCCCTATGGTAAAATTTGTGCTGTCCTATCTTATTCTAAATGCTGAAAGATGTTGTAATGTACCAGATGGCAGCTGAAGGTGAGCCGCAGAGTGGTCAGTTTCTGGAGCAGTTTGGCACACCCACTGTGCTATGGAGGTTGTTGCAGTCGGTGGGATATGCAGAGCCACCACTGTATTTCTGGAAGCCAGCGCAAACCATGGTGCAGCCTTGGTTTGATGTTTGGGTGACTATCCCTGTGTTTGAAAGGGGTTGGCCGTTTCCAGGAATAAAGGTGGAAGTTGACATGAGGACGCCATGGGATGGTGCGCAGCTTGCAGCTTTCGAGGTGTTGACGGATATTTGCAGCCGGTTCAACAAGAGAGCTGATTTGGGGCCAGCAAATGTTTTTCCCAGGGTGGATGCTTCTCAGGGTGAGTGGGCTCAGTCTAGCCAAGCTTCTTTAGAGCGAGGCAGGGACGAGCGTGCTCATAGCACGGGTGCTTCTATGAGTGCTATGTTTGCTGTCCTGAGGATGCACTATTCCACTAGGGATGGTTGGATGAAGTGCGTTGAAGCCCTGCATGATGCTGTGGAGAAGAAGTTAGAAGCTGAAGAGTGGGCACGTATGGCTCGTTGTAGCTCAGATGACTTGGTGGTAGCTCTCACTGCCTGTCGCAATGAGTTGTTACGATGCACTGGCGCCTTGTTGGCAGCTGATCGCCGTGTCATGGTGCTTGAGAGGGAGAATGCAGATCTTTGCCGCCAGCTTGACAATCGCAATATGAGTTTGACACGTCAGCGCAATGAGTTTCTGCAAGAGTTGCGTGCTAGTCAGCAGCAAGTCTGGGAGTTGCAGCAGGATGTTCATCGTCTGAACAACCGTGCTGATCCGTTTCATCCTCCGGGTGCAGCGGAGTTTGCTCCTGAGATCTTCATTGCAGCTGATGATGGTGAAGCAAGTGAGGAAGAAGAGGAAGAAGACCCCGAGGAGATCGTGCCTATTGACGAGAGTGATGACCATGGTGGGAACGTGTCCGGCGTGGACAGTGACCACGATGACTAGGCTTTTTCTAGTGATCTTGCCATGATCGGCACCCTTTTGTATTGGGAAAACCTTTAATGTCATGTAATGGGTAGAACCTGAATTGTAATGAGAGAACCCTGTGTGTTCAGGGCTGGAACCATCAAACTTTTAATTAAGTAATGGTAACTTATGCAGCTTGGAAACCCTTTTTGGTTGCGCCTTGTTATTGTGCGGTTGTGTGATGATTATTGAATTATTGTGCCGTTTGTTGGTTATCAAAAATGATCATTGATATCTTTTGGGCATAATCTTTCGGTTATCTTTGACATAACTGACACTTAACAATGGTTGTTGCGTGTTGCTACAGATGGCACCTCATACCCGTCGTCATGGGTCAACCAGTGGTGGTGGGAACGAACATGAAGATGAGGAGTTGCCGCCTCCTCCACCACGTACCCAAGAACAAATGTTTGCTCAGTTCTTGGACACCCAGCAAGCGATTTTGCAGCAGATGGTTGCTAGTAACAACCACAATCGCGACCGAGGTGGACGCCGCGGAAACGATAAGGACCAATACAGTAACTATAAGGACTTCATGGACACTAAGCCTCCGGTATTCAAGCAGGCCGTAGAGCCGCTGGAAGCTGATGAGTGGTTAAATACTATTGAACAGTCATTCTCTGTGCTGCGATTGACTGAAACCATGAAGGCTAGCTTTGCTGCTATGTTACTGCAAGGCCAAGCTGGAATATGGTGGGCCAATCGTAAGACCGCCTACCCTGTGGCCGCTGATATCACCTGGGAGCAGTTCACCAGGGATTTCAGGGGGCATTTCATTCCAGCAGGCTTGATCAAGATGAAGGTCAATGAATTCATGCAGCTTACTCAGGGTACCAAGACCCTCACTCAGTATCATCATGCCTTTAACAATCTGTCGAGGTATGCCCCGTGGATGGTAGATACAGATGAAAAGAAGATTGAAACCTTCAAGAGAGGTCTTAGTACCAAGCTTATGAAGACTTTGGCGAACAACGCTCGTACAACTTTTAACGAGTTCATCAGTGAAGCTTATATCCAAGAGAAACAGAACAACTTGCACACTGCTTCCAAGGGAGGCAAAAGGCCATTTGAAGGAAGCTCTTCTCAATCAAGGACTCCAGCAGCTAGTCGTGCGGTGGCAAATCGCCCTGCTTACCGTCCGGCTGTTCCTGGAGCAAAATTCAGACCCCCTCCAAAGAAGCAGCCAGCGCCTCAGCGCTACAAGAAAGGTTTCATAGTGCCTTTGAACAAGAACAATGCTCCTCCAAGCAACGCCGTTCCAGTGAGGACCAACCAAGGTCTGGGGCCATGCTTTAACTGCGGTCAACAGGGGCACCTTGCTCGCTATTGCCCTCATCCAAAGCAGGCTCGAGTGCATCACACCACTATTGAAGAAATTCCAGAAGGTGAACCAGTCACCGCGGGTATGTTTTCTGTGAATCAGCATCCTACTATTGTTTTGTTTGATTCTGGATCATCGCATTCTTTCATAAGTCAAGCATTTGCACAAAGGCATGCCTTTCAGATCGTTGATTTGGGCTGTAACTTCCGGATAACCTCAGCTGGGGCTGAAATATGCACACGTGAGGGTATCAAGCAGGCGAGTATTGAGATTAATGATAGGAGTTTTATCGGTCATCTCATTGTGTTGCCTGGGCTAGGTCTAGATGTAATTCTAGGGGTTAGCTGGATGAACAAATGGGGTGCGGTATTGGACGTTGCTAACCGAACTTTGACGTTGAAGGCGCCCCAGGGTGGGGGTACCTTTCAAGTTTCCTTACCTCGAAGAGGGGATCTTTTTAATCTCTCTTTCGCAGTTGAGAGCAAGACCGTCCAAGGTATTCCGGTAGTGTGTGAGTTTCCTGATGTCTTTCCTGATGATCTACCTGGACTTCCTCCTGATCGAGATGTGGAGTTTGCAATAGAACTTATTCCTGGTACGGCGCCTATTTCTCGAAGGCCATATAGAATGCCTCCTCATGAATTAGCTGAACTCAAGAAACAACTCCAGGAGTTATTGGACAAAGGGTTCATTCGCCCTAGTTCTTCTCCGTGGGGCTGTCCTGCAATCTTTGTTAAGAAGAAGGATGAAACTTTACGTATGTGTGTGGACTATCGGCCACTAAATGCTGTGACAATTAAGAACAAGTATCCTCTACCTCGTATTGATGTCTTGTTTGATCAATTGTCCAAGGCCAAGGTTTTCTCCAAAATTGATCTGAGATCTGGGTATCACCAAATTAAGATCAGACCACAAGATATTCCCAAGACGGCTTTCTCCACTCGGTATGGCTTGTATGAGTATTTGGTTATGTCTTTTGGATTAACCAATGCTCCTGCACATTTCATGTATCTAATGAATTCGGTATTCATGCCTGAGTTGGATAAGTTCGTGGTAGTCTTTATTGACGATATTCTGGTGTACTCTGAGAGCATGGAGGATCATGCTGAACACTTGAGGATAGTCTTGACTAGACTCAGGGAGCATAAGCTGTATGCTAAGTTCAGCAAGTGTGAGTTTTGGTTGACTAAGGTACCTTTTCTGGGCCATATCTTATCTGCTGAAGGTATTTCTGTAGATCCGTCAAAAGTTCAGCAGGTATTGGATTGGCAGTCACCAACAAATGTGTCTGAGGTTCGTAGTTTTCTGGGATTAGCTGGGTATTATCGCCGCTTTATTCAGGATTTCTCTAAAATAGCTAAACCTATGACCAAGCTATTGCACAAAGATACCAAGTTTGTGTGGAGTGAGGAGTGTGAAACAGCTTTTCGCACCTTGCAAACGTTGTTGACCACTGCTCCAGTTCTTGCACAACCTGATATTGGAAGGCCTTTTGATGTGTACTGCGATGCTTGTGGCACTGGGTTAGGATGTGTTCTCATGCAAGAAGGCCGAGTCATTGCTTATGCCTCGCGTCAACTGAGAAAACATGAGCAAAACTATCCTACTCATGATTTGGAACTTGCCGCTGTAGTTCATGCATTGAAGATTTGGCGCCACTATTTGATGGGTCACAAATGTCATATCTATTCCGATCACAAGAGTCTCAAGTACATTTTCACTCAGCCTGAGTTGAACATGAGGCAAAGAAGGTGGTTGGAGTTGATCAAAGACTATGATCTAGAAGTACACTATCATCCGGGCAAGGCCAATGTCGTAGTCGATGCCTTGAGCCGAAAGTCTCATTGCAATGTATTGCAGCCTTTGCTAGCAGACGGGTTCAATCTTGTGCATCCAGTGGTGTTGAATAATATTACTCTCAGTTGTACTTTGGAAAGCAAGATTATTGAAGGTCAGAAAACAGATCCCGGCATATATCATATCAAGAGGAAGATGAAAGAACAAGAAATGCTTCATTTCCGAGTAGATGAAAAAGGTATATTGTGGTTCAAGGATCGATTGGTAGTACCGAAAGACCGTGAGTTGAGGAATCAGATTATGGATGAGGCTCATTTGTCCAAGTTGTCTATCCATCCTGGTAGTAGTAAGATGTATCAAGACTTGAAACCTAGGTTCTGGTGGACCAATATGAAGAAGGAAATTGCAGCCTATGTGGCCAGGTGTGATACCTGTTGTCGCGTGAAGGCTATTCATCTTAAGCCAGCAGGCCTATTGCAACCCTTACCAGTTCTAGGTTGGAAATGGGATGAGATAACCATGGATTTCATATCTGGGTTACCTCTAACGCAAAAAGGCCACGATTCTATTTGGGTGATCGTAGATCGATTGACTAAGATTGCACATTTCTTACCAGTTCGAACTACAGATCGTCCTCATCAGTTGGCATAGCTCTACTTTGCTCAGATACTTCGGTTACATGGTGTGCCGAGGACGATAGTTTCCGACAGAGGCCCACAATTTATTGCACGCTTCTGGGAGCATCTACACAAGTGTTTGGGGACCAATTTGGTTCGCAGCTCAGCTTATCATCCTCAAACTTCTGGTTAGACTGAAAGGGTAAATCAAATTCTTGAAGATATGTTGAGAGCTTGTGTTCTATCGTCTAAAGGTTCGTAGGAAGAATGGTTGCCTTTGGCCGAGTTCTCATACAACAATAGCTATCAAGAGAGTATTCAAATGGCTCCTTTTGAAGCTTTGTATGGGCGCAAATGTAGAACTCCTCTCAATTGGGTTGAATCAGGCGAAAGGAGATATTACGGGATTGACTTTGTGAAAGAGGCCGAAGAGAGAGTGCATACCATTCAAACACATCTCAAAGCCGCTCAGACTCGTCAAAAGAGCTATGCGGACAAGCGAAGAAGGCCATTGGAATTTGAAGTGGGTGACTATGTATACTTGAAAGTGTCACCTATGAAAGGCGTGCAACGCTTCGGAGTGAAACGAAAGTTAGCTCCAAGGTTTGTAGGTCCTTTTCAAATTCTGGAAAGAAGTGGGAAGGTAGCATACAAGTTACGGTTGCCACCACACATGTCCACTATCTTCAATGTGTTTCATGTATCTCAACTCAAGAAATGTTTACGAGTACCGGAAGAGCAAGTGGATTTTGGTGATATCAAGTTGAAATCAGATTTGACCTATGAAGAAAAGCCTATTGAAGTAATAGATTACAAAGAAAGAATCACCCGTAGCCGAGTGATCAAGTTCTATAAGGTGGTGTGGAACAACCAAAGTTATTGGGATGCGACTTGGGAGCGAGAAGATTACCTCAAGGAAGTCTATCCGTCTTTCTTTAAACAATGGTAATTAGCTCTAATCTCGGGGACGAGATTCTTTTAAGGGGGGAGGGCTGTAACACCCTAGTGTTAGTTACTATTTTCACACTTGCATTTGCATGTCATCAAGCATAGATCATGTCATTTCATGCATTATTATCATTGCATTTGATTTGATTCCCTTTTATTGCTATATGTTTGTTTATATGTCCATATTATGCAAAATGTGTTGTCATGCAAATGTGATACTTGTTTACGGTTCTAAATGCTTTGTACATGTTTAGGATAACATTTGGAACAATGTTCATGTTGGTGAAATCCCCAAAATACCCCTCTAGCTCATAGTTGACTAGAGAGCCCTTTAAAAGCTATTCTGTTTGACCAAACAAGAAGGGCATTTTAGAGATTCTTCATGTCAGTGCACCCTTAATCAAAGTTGTGTAGAATTTTATAAGCAACAAACTTTATTTTTGGGTCAACTCATGAAAATGAGTGGAAGAAGGTCAAAAAGTTGAATTAGTGCAGATTTGGAGCTGTTTTGGAAGTTTTCAAATTTTCCTAAGTCTAAACCGGTTTTCAGTTTCGGTGTACCCCTGTTCATCGACTTGTATCTCTCAATCTAGGCCGAACTAGAGTAAAGTGTCTTAATAAGAAATGATCTACTCGTATAGCTCTTCAACCTATATTAGTGAAGTTTTCGCTGAAACGCCCTGGATCGCGAGTTATAGATCGATAAAAATCGAGTTTCAGTCGGGTCCGCGGAAACTGAATCGGAGCCGATTCAGTTCGACCCTCGGGCGAATCGCGGGCGAATCGCGCGACCGCGTCAGGCCTCGGCCGCCAGATGGCGCCGTACGCCGTCGTTGCTGCCGCGCGGTCGGCTTACAAAGGGGAACACGCAATGCTGTCTCCCGCACGCTCGCCCTCACTCTCCCCGCTCTCTTGCCCTCTGTTCGCTCGCTGCTCTCCTCTTTCCCCTCCGCCGTCGCCATTTCCGCCGCGACCGCCGCGGTGAAATCCGCCGCCACCGAGCCGTCTCCGACCGCGCCACCCTCGGCGCAGCTGCGGCTTGCTCTGCTCTTTGTTTCCGACCCGTGGCCGACCTCAGCCGACCTAAGGTACAGCTCCAGCAAGCTTTCCGCCGTCCGCCATTGCCGGAGCGCCGCCGAGCTCTCGGGTCGCCGCGACGAGGGCGATGCCGGGGTCGGCTTCCCTCTCTTTTGCTCGTCTAAGAGTCTCCGTTAGCCGTAGATCCTTTCCACACCGTCGGTTAGGTCTATCTCGCCGTGGTTTCGCCGGAACCCGAGTTCGCCGTGAAACCGCTCGCCACCGTGTCGCCATGCGAGCGCGGTCAGTGAGTTTCCGTGCGCAATAGTTCGATTAGTCGCGCGCACAGGTCCGCTAGGGTTGCAGGAACACGGAACGAGGCCGAGCCGCACGAGCAACGGCCGGAATCGGCCGGCGCAAGTTCGCCGGACCACCGCCGTCCGCCATTGCCGCAGTCGAGCTCGCTCCGGTGGAGTACGACCCTCGGCAGTTGGTCCATCGGGTTCGTCTCGTTGCCGCGAGTCGGTAAGTAGCCTCGGCGTCGCCGGAGACCTCGCCGTCGGCGAGCTCTCGCCGGTCAGCGCCGGCGGCTCTGTTTCCTCTCTCTGACGCGTGGGGTCGGGTCGACCCCGGGGCCCGCGAGTCAGCCGTTTGGGTGCGCCTCTGGTTCACTGAGCCGGGTGCACGTAGCAGTTCTATCGGGTTTAGGTTTTTGATTTATAAAATGAATTTCCAGAAAAGGGGTAAAACCTTCCAAAATTCATATCTGGAGCTAGGAATGTCCAATGGGGGTGAACCAAATTTTGTTGTGTTTGTATTTCTGAGCTCTATCAAGGAAAAATATAAAATGTACTTTTTGAATACTTTTTGTGTGCAGTTATAATTAAATTGTTAATTGCTTGTAAACTTGATAAATGCATAAGTAATTGCAGGAATGTGCTAAAAATGTGATTCCACTTGCATTCATCTTGTTTAGGGAAGTAGAATCTATGAAAAATATGTTTGCTAGTGTTTCACTATTATTTATATGATGTCTAGTATAATGTGCCTTTTATGTTTTAATCTTGCAAAAATCACCATGCTTAATGTGTTAAGGTTATGGACATGAATATTTTTCCTGGGCTATGTTATGCTGGAAAGAAGCTAAGAAAATTAGGAAATCTGTTGTTTGATACTTTTCACTGTGTTAAGTATTTTCCATTGCTTAAAAGGCTGGTTGCTTGTTATTTTTGTGTAGACTGTTATACTTGTCCAAATGACTTGAAATTTTGTCAGTAGGCTAATCTGGATGTGTAATAGCTACTGTAATTTCTATGGATTTTTCTGGTCACAGTAAGCAGTAGGTCCAGTTATAGGCTAGGGTTTATTTAATTGTTTCTAAGCAAATATCTTTTGGTTGTGGTAGGTTAGTTGATGCATGTTAATTATTAAGTGCAGGTTGTAGACCTCTCACCCGGGACGAGAAATTGTTCTATGCTTTGCTTAAGAAGGGTGAGTATGAGTTGGTTGTCTAGGAAAGAAATAAATGAGTGTGGATTGTTAAACTGATTGCATATCATGGGTTAATTCGTGCATCTCTATCTTGCATTTCATGTGCATTCTCAGTTCTCATATATGCATATCATGCATACAGGATCACCGGGAGGAGTGACACTGTTGCAATTCGATCCACCGGAGGAGGAAGTTCCGCCGGAGATTGAAGTGCCAGCGGTTTCCGAAGGACAAGAAGAAGAGGCTGAACTTCCGGAGTGCCCGGATCACCAACCCGCTAACTTTGTGAAAGGCAAGCCCCGGAGCATTCCTAAGCCTCCACCTACTCTTTTTACAAATACACTGGTCTTTATTAAATCGTATGATTGTGCACTTAAGTATAGGAGTTGATATGATACCGTTGCTGCATTTATTCCTTGTCCACTTATACTTGATCCTGAAGTTATTACTAGAGAAGGGGATGGGTTCGATCTTATGCTTAGCCATGCTTAGACCGGTAGAAGTCGAGGGATTTCCTGTCCTTCGCGAGCATAGGTGGTTACTAATGATGATGGGGTTGGATTCCACATGATGGACTATATGTGCCACCATGCCACAGTGTCTAATGAGAGAATCAAGGCTAGGTAGCGGGGAGCCGCATGACATGGTTGAGGTCATGCTGTCTTCGGTGCTGCTTGCGGCCGACTAGGACTGAGGCCACCAGACATCAGTTGAGATTGAAAGACGTCGTCACATAGCTGGCCAGATAAGTCGTTCTGACCGCGAAGTCGAGTATTTCTTTCTGAGCCGGGAATTGGGCGTGATAAGGCAGACATATTCTGGAGGTAGGAAGGATGTGCGGAGACACCATCTTACCAAGGGCAGGTCAGGGACCTGATGCATCCTGGAAGTGGGTTTGTCTCTGAGAATATGGACCCCTCCAAGCCCGCGATACATATTATGTCTCAGAAAGATTTAACGGTGGCCCAAGAAGCCAGTGGCTCGGCTGACAGGGTTTGTGATTGGCATATTTGCCAGCTGGTACAATCGATTCGAATCGCCATCTCTCCTGGTTAGTGAGAAACTGAACTGATCTTCTGGTGAGGTAGAGGCTAATAACTTGAACATAATGATTATGGTGAGATGAGGTTGATATCTGTGGATATCGGAAATCATATGGTTTTATTGATTGCTACAATATTCAGTGAATGCTTAGTATAGTGGCTAATCCTAGTAAATAGTTTAACTGAAATCGAAGCTTATCACAATTAAAATGAATAAGTTGAGGTTCTACTGTAGTAATGCTTTTGATGCAAAATGATGCTACCCTCTGAGCTCCACCAAATAAGCCTTACATATCCTTGAGAGTCTTTTTATTTACTCCCTGTCGGGTAAGTCTAGCTGAGTACAATTGAGTACTCAGGGTTTTATTCCCATTGTTGCAGATGGTGTAGTCTTCTACGCGTATTGCAGGAATTGCTTCACCCCTGCGGGCGAAGAAGACTAGACCCGAGGGCAGGGTCATTATCTATCTTTAGTTGTTGTAAGAATGCTGTGACAGGGTCATGTGATGGTACTCGTATTTGAACTCTGTGGTGTAAAACTATGTTGACTTCCGCTACTACCCTATTTGTGTAAAAGACTATGTTGTACTCTGATGTTTAAATTCGGTTGCGAACTTATGTGTCATGTGATCGGGTATTGCTGAATGAATGATCCTTGGGGTATGAAATGTTTGAAATCCTTCGAGATTTCCGGACTACCGGGTTTATATTGGCTCAAGTGCGACTGGATTGCGGCTAAAATGCGATCGTTTTACTTGTGCTCGTATAAATTGGTCGGTTCTGTGACAATTGGGACATATGATTGCCCCACTCTGATAACAGCTTCTTCTAGTACTCCCTCGAGGTGCAAACGCATATCTGTGTACAACAAAGGATCACCTAAAATTTTCTCATAGATTACCTTAGGCATTATGTTGACACTTGCGCCGAAATCGTAGATAGCCTCTGCAAAGTTGTGACATCCTATGGAGATAGGAATCACAGGTCTTCCAGGGTCTCCCATCTTCTCAGGTAATGAGTGATCTATCCACTGTATATCTGCAGGCTCAATTTGGTATTGTGTTGCATTGTGAATATCAACAAGATTAGCAGTTTCTAAATCCTCCGCTGGCCTGGAATTTTTCCTTTCTCAAATGGAGGGATAGCAGCAGCTAGCTGAGCTAATTGTGATTCTAACATTTTATTGAAGCTGTGCTGATTCTTTATAGCAGAAGCAAAGGTATCCATTCTAGTATTTATGTTTTCTAAAGCTTCATCATTTGAGGCTACCTTTCTAGACATTTGATCTAACAATTTAGATTGACCAGCAACTAAATCTCTTAAAGGTGGAAGATTGTAATTATTATAATTATTACCTTGATTGTTACCTTGGTAATTACCTTGTCAAGGTTGCTGATTCCATCCTTGGTTTGGCTGGTTCCATCCTTGATTTTGCTGAGGACGATAGTAGGTGTTATTGTTGATGAAGTTCACATCCTCTTGCAATGTAGGGCAGTTGACAGCTAAATGCCCGTAATCTCCACATTCTTCACAGGTCATGCGAGAATCATTGATATGCATGACCTCCTTCTTCTCTATATCGAGCTTCTTCATGATGAGGTCTAGCTTGGCAGTGACCATGTTAGTTTCCTTCAGATGATGGATGCCTCCTCCTCTCTTGCGAGGTTGAGTACGTTCTTCATTACAGTTTGAATTTGAGGCCATCTTCTCAACAAGTGCTTGAGCTTCTGGAAGCTTAAGTGACAGGAAAGCTCCTCCAGCTGCAACATCTATGGACTCACGGGTGCTAGAGACTAGCCCGTGGTAGAAGGTCTGCAATAGTAGGCAATCGTCTATCCCATGATGAGGACAGTCTTCAATGTAATCTTGGAATCTCTCCCATGCTTCAGTGAATGATTCGTCATGTTATGTTGAAAACTTGAGATTTTCCCACGCAGAGCATTTGTCTTGCTTGTAGGAAAGAACTTTGCCAGGAAAGCAGTTGAGCATCGGTCCCATGTAGTATTCTTATCTTTGTTGGCATAGAACCACTGCTTGGCTTTCCCCAAAAGTGAAAATGGGAAAGACGGAGTAAAATAGCATCTCTTGGTACTCCTCTAATCGTGAAGGTGCTGCAAATCTCTAAAAAATGTTGTAAGTGTGCACTTGCATCTTCATGAGCTTTTCCACGGTGATGAGAGCAGGCTTGAGCTCAAATATATTCTCCCCTGTGTTGACTGCTGGTCCAGTCCAGATGTTTTCTGTTATTGGGGCAGAGAACTCACGCAGCGTCTTCTCAGCCATGTCTTCAAACACAGGAGATAAATCTTCTCCTAAGTGTTCTTCTTCCAATATTGGAGCTGGCTCCTTTGATGAATGAGCTTGAGCAGCAATGGGTGTTTTTGATGGTAGCTTGAAATTGTCCCTCGCTTCTACAAACTTCTTTCTTCTCAAGAGTTTCTGGATCGTCAATGAAATTATTTGGAAGAGAAAAACCATTCATTCATCACCCTGCATAAGATAAGCAAATGATAAAAAATAAGGGTGTGCCTGTTTGAGTTAAAGATCAATCGGTAATACAATCTTATCCATTATGTATAGTATGCTATCAATATTTCCTAAGTTTAATGTGCCTTTCCCGGTAACTGCACCAAAAATGCTTGTTGACATCTACTAATGTCTACTACAGCAATTTCTAGTTCAATAACCAGACCAAACTCCATGTTTAATTTTAGTTAAGGAGGGCTAGTTAACCTAAGCACCACACTTAATTTAAATGCCTATAGAAGTAGGATCAGTACCTCTAACCAAAACTCACTATGGCAGACAAAGGTGAAATGAAAGCACTTATAGAGATTTATTCATTTAGAGACAAAAAGGCAAACAATTGAACATGGATTAGAAAGGTAGAGACAACCAATATTAGCAACATAAGATTTTCTAATTGAGCCCATTCCCCCAAGCTGGAATTTTGTAAAGCAAAGTTAAGCTTGGATGGATATAATTCAATATTGCATGATGATTGGTTGGACATACCTTGCGTTGTTACTCTTCTACTTCAAACCTGAAATGGTTAGTGACAAAAATGCCCAAAGGAATATCTTCATAGTTATAATTCTATGCTTAATTCACAAGGGAATTATATTAAAATTAAAGGTGCAAGCTCAATTCATTTTTCAAGAATGGTTATTTTAGGACACAAAGTCATTCTTAGGAAACCTTCTAATTATTGTACTTTAAGTTCATGGGGTGGTTTCCACTAAAACACCAACCTATGTGCACCTATCTCAAGATAACAACGAGATCTACAATATTTATGATAAACATACGCATCTACAACCACCCTTTCAAAAAATTTATGAACAGGTAGAATGAGGGGGTTGAAGATCTCGCGTGTGATAATGTTAGAGAGACCAATTGATCAAGGAGATTTCTCATATGAGCATGGATTCGATGAGGTGTTAATGAAGTAATTCCCATGCTCATCGATATGATCTCCCTTTTCAAACTCCAAGGGTATTTCTTCATGGATGTCTATAGGCAACAAGTTTGTCTTTATTATTTCATGCCTATGACATTCATTGGATATTTTATTTTCTAGGATTTCCCATGGATTGGTGTCTCTAAGTTTGGTCTCGTCTAAGGCTTTCTCTAAACTTGGATGAGTCATGTTTACTACAAAAATTGATTTAAGCTCACCATTTGAATCTAGACCAAGTTTAGATGCTAGCACTAAGGCTTCGTCCTCTTCCATCTATTCTTTGACAATAGCGTATGTATTTGTAGTATGTTCTATGCATTCCTGCCATTGTCATAGCTCTTTTTGGTCATTCCAAAAATCTTCATGACTCCTATTCTTGGGATGTCTTAATGGGATCCTAGGGTCATTATGAGACTTAAGAGAGAGAGCAGAAGAAGGATCATCGGGGGTCAAGGATGGGTTTAGAGATGGGTTCAGATGAGACATTTAATGTGAGCATAAAAGGGGAGAAAATTGAATTAATTTCTAAGTGGCTTGGCTCTCCTTCTATGTCATCACTAGACATGCCATCCCTGTATTCTTCCCAAGGTCTTTCAGGGGGGAAAGGAAGTTGTCGACATTTTTCCAAGATGCTCTTCTAAGAAGATCTGATTTACATTGATTTACTGCTCATCTTAGCTAATTGGAAGTCTAAATCATCAAAGTGGGGTTTCGATGGTTTAGGATTGACAGCTAAATCTTGGGATTGGAGTGGTTGTGTTTTAACTACCAAAACTTCCTCTGCTTGTTCGGGGTATGATTCCTTCTCTTCCTCGGGGAGCTCGGAATGAACTAGAGCAACCTTGTTAATCATTGCTCTTGCTTTACTTATAGGCAAATAAGGAAAGGCTCCTCCAGAGGACAAATCAAGGGCCCCAGAATTCTTGGTAAGACCCAAATAAAAATGTTGAATAAATACGGGGTCTGGAAAACCAAGGTCAGGCCTATTGACATCTACTAATGTTGCCAAATATAACTATATAACTTTTAATGCGAGAGGCGAGATTAGAAGATGAATGGTAATTAATTAACTTGTCATTAGCAACTAGCCACTTTTCTATTACCAACATTCTTTTGCAAGAACTAGGTTGTCATCCCTAATTAATAATGCTAAGAATAAATAAAGGTTTTATATATTAATCTATGTGACTAGGCAGAAATAAATATAAATATAAACTAAGAGCAATTTTGCAAGCAGACAGATAATTGTACCATTGTAGCATTTTACCTAGGGAGTTCTACCAGCTTGTCGATTTATATTTATACCACTGGGAAGGACTAGGATAAACTTTAATCTATTATATTGATAGTGATGGTATACAATGGATAAGTGACATTACCGATGTCATTTACTCTACTCATAGCAGGTAGAGGTCACAAGATAAATAAAGATAAAGGTGATAAGTATGATCAAGCATCATAAATAAAAGATAATCATCAGAGCACTCTCTAGTCATAGTAATAGCTAGCCAATGGATAAACTGAGGAATTAATATCAAAGGTAATTCTATAACTACATCAATGAATAACTCTAATTAGTGCAATTACATCTAGCAATCATTGTTAGACTAATCCTATATCATAATCACATGCAAAGGGCATCACCTACGAAGGATGTGAAACAGAGTCATCACCCAACTTCGCGACCGTGCCTGCTGGCCCACATACGGGGGGTGGACTACAGAGGACTCAACGCAGCTTATCACCTACGCTATATACCACATGACTCGGCACATCAGGGTGCACTCACAGATAAACAAAATACGTAGACACCACGTCTACATACTCTTCATCATCTATCCATCGTCCGCATGAATAAACGCTATACGAGCAATTACATGAATTCAATAAGATCAAACCAACTATACTAGACATATAATCAAAGTAGACAAAGACTATTGTAATCAAGAACATATGAACTATTAAGAACAATGTTTCCCTAATCATAATGAAGAATACAATAATAGAGAAAGAACTAGAATTATACCGAACTCCGTGCTCCAGACAGACGCCGGGGCTCCAGATCCGCCGAAGAACTAGAACTCCTCTACTTCTAATCTAACTAGGCTAGAACTATGAACTAGGAGGCTCTTGATGAACTAGGAGGCTCTTGATGGCTTGAGGACTTGATGCCTTGAGTGAATGATTGGGTTCTCCTCTAGGGGGTCTGCCCCTCTATTTATAGCCCGGTTGGATGCACGTGCGCCGTAGGATCAAACCGACTTGAAACAAGGGCCCAGATGACTCCACAAAGGTGGCAGAAGAAGACTCCAGAAGGTGGGCCAAAACCCTTGTGGGGGGCGCCGGCCGGCCCCACCCTGGTGGGTCTCAGGCCTCGGTGCTTCGGGTGTGTTCTAGACTCTTCCAGTGTCTTCGTGATGATGTTTCCTTGGCGGTTAAGTTTCGTGGTAATTATGCTCTTTAACCCTTCTTTTATGCTTTTCTGGAATAGCCCCTGGAAAACACAAAACATGCAAAACTTGTGGAAACTGTCAGTTAAAACCCTAGACTAGTGTGTATTCATGTATCCTTTGGTGTCTAAAGTTCTAATAAAAGTTGACGTTATCCACCGTCAACAAGGGCCAGATGTAACAAGTTCATTAAAACGATCCCATGATGCACTAAGAGATTCTTCTTCTAGTTGCCTAAAAATTAGAACCTCTTTTCGAAGGTTAACTACTCTATGGATAGAAAAGAAATATAAACAAAATTCAGAGCATAAAGTTTCCCAATCCCCTTGCATACTTCCTACGGCTCGATTATACCAACGTTTAGCTCTTCTGGTCAAAGAGAACGGAAAAAGCTTTCATCTTAAGATCTTATCAGACATGCCAGAAATGTGCAAGCATGCACAGGTTTGCTCGAATTCTCGTAGGTGTAAGTATGGATTTTCGTTACCTTCTCCCGAGAAGGGTTTATCCCGAATCATATTAATTAGACATGGGCGTGCTCATAGCCAGGTGTTATGATAGGCTCTATAGATTTTGGTGGCTCAAAGCTTTTGCGCATGCCATAAAGATAGATAGGTGTGGAATTTAAAGCATCCATAAGGATGAACATAAAATGATGAAAAGGTAGGGATAAAATAGAAAAGATAAAATTATAATACATGATTAAGCTAAACTAAGTCAAAATCAGCAAACCGTTCCCCGGCAATAGCGCCAGAAATGCTTGTTGGTATAAATTAACTGCACTCTACTAAATATTATTATTATCAAATTATTCGCAAGCGCACAGATGTAATACCGATGTAGCACTTCACCCGGAGGTTTTAAATATTGAATCCACAAGGAACAGTAGGTGATAATGACCAAGCCGATGAACTTAACCCTACAAATAGGCTAGATAATATCAAGAAAGAGGAAATATCTAATGATTATCTAGTTCCAACAACCAGTAAGCTGTGAATAATATCGTTCTAACTGGATAGTGAAATGAATAAGAGTGGAAATCAGAGTTCCCTCCTACCAAACACTTATACACCTATCGATCCTATCAACGGGAAGTGGACTATAGAGGAATCAACGTAGCTGTCACCTATGCGAACTACCACTATCCGACCAATCAGGGGACATTCACAAGTAAACCTAGCCTAGGCACCACGCCTACACTACGAAATACTACTTCAATCAAGTAATGACAAAGATCAAAGTACTCAATATGAGTTGCAAACTTAAGAACGAATAAGAACAAATGCTTACTTGAATTAAAAGTTGAATACAAAAGTACCTCAGAACGCAACTCTAGGCGAGGAAGCTGAATCCAGAAGAATACAGCTACGAAGAAACACCGATAGGTCAGAACTCCTCCGAATCTCTACTCCTCTACTCTATCTCTCTACTTCTCTAAACAAGACTAGATCTAGAAGAACTAGTCTCTCCTAATTGCTACATCTAACCCTAACTGGAGATATTGAATTGAAGCTCAGGAATAGGGATGCCTCCAGGGGGTCTGCCCCCTTTATTTATAGTCGTTGGGATGAATACGCGCCGTTGGATCAAACCGACTTAACGTGGGGTCGAGATGACTCCTCAAAGGCGGTGGAGGAAGACTCCAGAAGCCGAGGGCCAAAACCCTAATGGTGGGGCCGGTCGGCCCCACCCTGGTGCCGACCGGCACCCAACTGTGGCCTTTCGGGCCCAATTTTGCCATGTTGTCTTCTTGGGCCTCCTGGAGTCCAATGGTGTATGTGTCGCCGTACATTTTGATTCCGAACTCTGAATATAGCAAATGATAGGTCCGTTTTGATCGTTTCAACGAGCTCGTCGCAATGGTGCAGTCCAATTGCTTATTTAAGATACTTTATTGATGGAAAATTGCATATTCCTACAATACAAGTGAGAACACCAAAACTCGTGGAACTCGTTAGAATCAAAACCTATAACTATGCTTTGTGATTTATTTTGTGTCAAATCATGCTACAGTTGAGGGTTATTTTTGGTACTTAACAACCGTCAACAATTATCGATAAAGAAGCAAGGATGGTTATATGGGGATCAAAATTAGAGGTGGTAGATGATATTGGTTTGGGGATTCTTGCACCATCAAATCTTCAGATGAATAGGAAAGATAATGATTTGAGGTGAAGGATGCTAGAGATCCTTTTTGGATGGGGTGATTGAAGGTATCTTCATCATCAAAAGAGAGATCATCCTCGAGTTTTGACAGAAACTTCAAAGGATGAATTTCTTCCTCCTTTGGTGTCTCAACGAAAGGTTCAGGAATTAGGGTGACAACTGAAGGTATGGATGATGAAATTGGTAAGGATTTAGCTGTCAAAACTTCTTTTTCTGTTATGGGGGTTGGAATGTCCTTTTCTTTAGGAGAGTCATCATGCACAACGTTGTTGGGACAGCTTTCTAGGATCCTATCAAGGATAGCTCTCCCCTCACTGCCAGAAAGGCGTAAGAAGGCTCCGCCTGAAGCAATATCAAGGAATTGTGCAGATTCCTTGCTAAGACCCACATAGAAGTGTTGCAGAAGTACAGGATCGGGTATAGCAAGATTAGGGCCAGATGTGGAAAGGTCTATCAAGCGGGCCCATGCAGCTCCTAAAGTTTCTCTTTTCTATTGACGAAAACTGATCACCTCGACTCGGAGATTAGTTACTCGGGTGATAGGAAAGAAGGTCAAACAAAACGTGGATTGAAGAACTTCCCACTCCCCGTTTACACTATCTACGGTTCGAGTATGCCACAATTTGGCTGCTCCCGTCAAAGAGAACGGAAATAGCTTCCACTTAAGGGTTTCATGTGACATACCAGAAATGTGAAGGCATGAACACAATTGCTCGAACTCCCGAAGATGAGTATATGGGTTTCCATCTTTCTCCCCAGAAAATGATTGTTCCTGAACTTTAGTTATGAAAGAGGGACTAATTTCATACCCACTAGCAAGGATGGGTTTTGATGATGGAGGCGGCTCCAATCTAATGCTCTTTGGAGCAGCGAATTGGAAGATAGATAATTCTTCCATAAAGGATAGATGAGGATAAATGGTTTGATAGGTAATGGATAAAAGATTTTTTTAGAACAGAGTAAAAGAACTTGGATGACTGGATTCTAAACTAGAATAACTACCGTTCCCCGGCAACGGCGCCAGAAAACTTGTTGACAATTCCTAACGCAATCACCATGGCTAAAGATATCCCCGGCAATGGCGCCAGAAAACTTGTTGACACTGGATATAGCACCCAGGGAAATCCGCAAGCATACGGATGTCAAGGTAGTTTTCACCAAGGAGTATTCCTAGGTATCAAATTTCCACAGGGAAGGTGAAGTAGACTAGTTAAGAACTAAGTGTATCCAAATGTAGGTGATAAACAGGGTAGAGAGGATCAGTGTGGTTTCTTTATCTAAGGCAAAACTAAAAGACTTTAGTTGCCACTACAGGGCGAATGCGCGGTCCCAAAAGATTGGGATTACTCGCATCCAGAAAAGCCCTACGCCAATAAAACTGGACCGAACGTGGTGGAATCCAGAGGATCTTAGGGCTGTCACCTCCTAAGACCTACCACTACTATCCGTGGGCCTAGCCACATTCACAGGTAAGATATAGCCTAAGCACCTCGCTTAATCTATAGTCTTACTACTCTAATCGTACGTTACTAACTAGAGCACCTTAACCAGACAGTGAACAATAGTAAAGCAATAAAGTAATACTTAAGTAATGCGAAAGAATAAAGTTACCACACTGAAGAAGACTTTACTCCAAGAAGAGCTTCACCCTCCGAGCTACAAGTGGAGAGGTCGCTGACAGGCCAGGCTCTGTTGATGGTGGATATACCATGAAAATCCACATTCAAACACCGTCAACAGGCCTCGGATTCAAAGGAGAATAAACATATCATGAGCATATTTTATCAATAACTAGTTACACTTGTACTCTTAAGCTTGTGAATGCAGCAAAGATCAAACAGGCCAAGAAACATCAAGAACTGGTGCACAACATCACTTAGAAGAGAGGAGAGCCCAGGGTGGGCCCATGTATGGGTCGACCGAGCCCTACATGGGGCCCACCTGGCTCTGGTGATGTGGCATGATCCATGTGACCCTCCACCCAGCTCATTTCATCCATCAGATCAACATGTGTTTCTATTCAACAGTGGAGAAACAAGGCACAAGGATTCAACGTGATAAACATGCAACCAAGGTGGGACCTGTAACAGAACCGACCAATTTATACGAGCACAAGTACAGCGACAGCTGTTTTCCCAGCTATCAAGCCACACTTGAGCCAATATAAACCCGGTAGTCCGTGAAATCTCGAAGGATTTCAAACTTTTACACAGTACATACCCCAAGGATCACAGAAACTCAGCAGTACACATACACATGATACATAGATTCGCACATATTTCAAATACATCAGAGTACAAGATAAACTTTTACATAAAAGTTCAATAGCGGAAACGAAATCAATTTACATAAGCTTAATTTCATAATACAGTGCCAAGTGTCGACCAGTCACAGCAACAAAGGTAAGATAGATAACATGACCTTGCCCAAGGTCTAGTCTTCCTCTCCCGAAGGATAGAAGTAACTCTTTAGTCAACCAAGCATTCCTCCTGCAACATTGGCAATAAAACCCTGAGTACTCAATTGTACTCAGCTAGACTTACCCGACAGGAAGTAAATAAAAAGACTCTCAAGGATATGCAAGGCTTATTTGGTGGAGCTCAGAGGATAGCAACATTTTTGCACAAAAAGCATTACTACAATAGTTCCTCAACTTATCAATTTTAGATATTGTTCAGCTTCGATTTCAGTTAAGCTATTAAGCTAAGGTTTGCTGCTATACTAAACAATCACTTGATATTATAGCAATCAATAAAACCATATGATTTCCGATATCCACAGATATCAACCTCATCTCACCATAATCATTATGTTCAAGTTGTTAACCTCTACCTCACCAGAAGATCAGTTCAGTTTCTCACTAACCAGGAGAGATGGGGATTCGAATCGATTGTACCAGCTGGCAAATATGCCAATCACAAACCCTGTCAGCCGAGCCACTGGCTTCTTGGGCCACCGTTAAATCCTTCTGAGACACAATATGTCGCGGGCTTGGCGGGGACCATATTCTCAGAGACCAACCCACTTCCAGGATGCATCAGGTCCCTGACCTGCCCTTGGTAAGATGGTGTCTCTGCACATCCTTCCTACCTCCAGAATATGTCTGCATAGTCGCACCAATTCCCGGCTCAGAAAGAAATACTCGGCTTCGCGGTCAGAACGACTTATCTGGCCAGCTATGTGACGACGTCTTTCAATCTCAACTGATGTCTGGTGGCCTCAGTCCTAGTCGGCCGCAAGCAGCACCGAAGTCAACATGACCCATGTTATGCAGCTCCCCGCTACCTAGCCTTGATTCTCTCATTATTTCATTGTGGCATGGTGACACGTATAGCCAACCATGTGGATCTCGTCAGTCACCACCTACACTCGCGGATGACAGGAAATCACCCGACTTTCTCGCGGATGACAGGAAATCACCCGACTTCTACCGGTCTAAGCAGGGCTAAGCATAAGATCGGTCACCTGTCTAGTAATAGTATCAGGTTCACATATACAGTAGACAAGGTAGATATGCAGCAACGGTTTCAAACCAACTCCTATACTTAAATGCACAAACATATGATTTAATAAAGACCGGTGCATTTATAAAAAGAGATAGGTGGAGGCTTAGGGATGCTCCGGGGCTTGGCTGGGGTTCAGCACTAAGTTAGTGTTTGTTAGATGACACTTGTTCGACGAGCATTTCCCATCCAAGCACTCGATTAGTCCTTCCATCTTCGTGGTTAGTCCACCACACCGTCTTGTGGTTATTTCCACCATTATGTCCTTCACTCCACGTGTTCATCTATCGTACCTAAATGAGATGCACAATGCACATGTATGAATAAAAGGAAGTAATACAAGGCATGGTAATCTACCACCACTGAACCATAAGCTAACAATCACACCAAGCACAGCAACATGAAAGCAATCCTAATCTCACACATGCAGTTTAAGGACAGCAGTACAGTAAGCACAAGATTTAACCATAACTAAAGCTATATACATCCAACCAGGGTGATCTAAGCCTTTATGGAAAGCTATTGAAATTGTCTACAACTTTGGTATTATCCTCTTCAGACGATTTAATTCATCTAAAGGTCAAACAACACAAAGAAGACAGCTCTGTCCAGATTCGGGCAGATTCTGTCCTCCCACTTCAAACAATCAAAACTAGAGATCTAGACCACCAAAAGGGATGATCCTAGACAATTTAGAAATACAATGAAATCTACTACAACTTATTTATTATCACCAAGAGGTGATTCAAAACATAAATTGGTTAAACAAAGCAAACATTCAGGTCTGCACCGAAAACAAGCAAAACCTGAAAGCAGACTTCTAAAAGCCATAACTCCTAAACTATCAGGCCTATGACCATGAAACTTTAGGAAAAGCTATAAAATGAAGTTAGCTACAACTTTTGTATAGAACACATTCTCATGCAACATCATTTTCCTAGGTAAATCATCACAACAACAGGGACTATGCCTGCAGCCATTTTCAGCGTATAAGCAAAACATGCTTTTCCCTTATTTATCACCTAAGCACACATAGGAATGAGCTATTTAGATAGCTCCAAACATGATTACATGGTCATACAAGACTCATCTCAGACCAAAGCATATTAAGGAATCACAAGAAACATTTATGCATTCATTTGTCTTTAATTATTCACTCATTATTACATAAAAACCCATTATTTAATTATTTAAGTTATATGGTAAACATTTCAAATGAGTCCCAAACTTTTATGAGAGCTAGGTGATTAAAAATCATGACCAAGGTTCAAATCTTACATGCTCAGGTTCCATAATTTAATTATTACAAAATAAACAAGTTTATAATGCAACAATTCATTGGAGAGTGAGATAAATGTGAAACTCAACATTTTATTCAAACACATGACCATATTATTGTTTCTAAGGTTACTACAATATCACACAAAGGTAGAGGAGCATCATTTTCCATTTTTACACCTATATAATAATTATTACACATTTAAAACTACTTATTAGGCATAAAACAAGATAAATCAATAACTCAGTCATACTTGTGCCATAAATCCCAAAAATTTAACCAGACATCACACAATATACCAAGAGTCTACAAATAAACTTTCATATCATTTGGAGCAATATCACTTCAGATACAAAAATAACAAGCAATTCAACCAATTATTTCCTATTTAAAAAGATAAATGTGAAACACCAATAAAATAGTAAATAACCTATATGTTTTATATTTTTATGAGCTAGTGCATGTCATTAGAAGACTAACAAAATTGGAATCATGATTTTTGGACATATATTTCTCAAAATGTGGATCGGGATAATTTAAATGAACTTCTAAACCACATTTCAATAATGAATTTCCACAGCATAAATATAGTCATGCATGACACAACCAACTATAATAACATGTAGAAAACTTTACCATGAACCCAACAAAACAAGCCTCATCATTTTTGCACGCTCCAAACTCGAGATATTGAATTTACAAGATCTAACACGAAATCTGAAATGAAAACCGAATTCACATTTAACCCCTGATCCCGCTAGATCCACACGGTCCATGCACCCGGCAAACTTTCCAGCGAAGCTGACACGCGGGACCCGCTGACCGCTGGACCCCACCTGTCATACACTAGAGCAAAGTCACACAGGGGGTTCCCTTCTTCTTCCTGTCCTTTTCTCCCGCGCGAACAGACAGACGAAGGCGCCGGGGAGGAGATGGCCGGCCCGGCCAGGGCTCGCCGGAGAGCGGCCGGTGGCGGCGAAGTGGGGCCAGAGCTAGCCCAGCAGCCAGCGCACCCGCCGGTGCCCTCGGCATGGCGAGAGGTGGCCTGCAATGGCCCAGCCACGCACGCCGGCGGCACGCCGCGGCGGCGGCCCGAGGCGAGCTGTAGCTCGGCGACGAGATGCTCGGAGAGAGGGCTCAGGAGAGCAGCGTGGAGCGGAGGAAGACAACGATGAAGGGGACTCGGCCATAGGGTGCTCGGAGGAGGGAGGACAGCGGCGAGCTCGAGCTCCGCCCGGCCGGCAATGGCGGCGGCGTGCTGCGCGCTAGGCAGGGAGCGAGGAAGAGGGCAAGGGGGTGGAAGAGGGAATGGGAGAGTGAGGAAGGCGAGCAGGGCACGCGGCAGCCGCGCACGCAGCGGCCGGCCATGACAGAGAGAGCTCTAGCGAGGAGGCCATGGCGGCGCTCTGCTCGCCGGGGTGAATGCAGAGGGGAGCAAGGAGGGCGAGAGGATGAAGTGGAGAGTGAGCAGAGAGCGAGACGGGCGAATGGAGAAGTGAGCTGAGGCTCTCTGATGCGGTTCCTTTCGAGTTAAGACAAGGGACAGGGGTGGCCGGCAATGGTGGGGCACGGACAGAGCAGGGAGACCACGCGTCCCCTTTGAAGCCCGACGTCGAACACGTGGCGTGTGCGAGAGTGGACGAGTTGGGCGGTGGATTCCGGCATCTTCCTTGCATATTCTGCCCTGGGCGCCAAAACAAAAGAGGTAGCCTACGCAATGGCCTACGATCTTTGTTAAGGAAGCTCGGCCATTTGATGAACGTATTAACGGGTAATTAGCTCTAAAGTTGATGCTGTCAACAAGCTAATTACGATCAAAGATCGAGTGGCAACTCTTGTCAAACGAAGTCGGGTTGACCTCAAATTTGAATATGTTGTGCCTCAAAGAGTTTGTAACAACTTCTATTTTTGGTCCAACTCAAGTTGCTTAACGAAATTTGGAGAACACGGAAAGGCCATGAAATCAACACCATTTTCAGACTTTGAATTGAATCAAGTCCTGTAATTAGATTTTTCTTCTGTCTTGTGTCCACTTTTTGGGGAACTTAGAGGTTGAATCATGACTTGGTCCCTAAATAACATTTGTTGTACTCCAAAATATCTGTAACTTTTATTTTGGGTCAAACTTCATATCTTGCTCCAAAATAATATTTCCACTTTGGTCAAACTAATATAATTAGAGAGCTCAGAGTAGATGTTTAGGCCAATAAAGGTATTTTCTTGGCATTTGCTCAACATGAGTCCTTGATGACTTTTGTTGTAGAGTTCAAATAGAGTTGTTTGGTCAAGGTTCCAAGGTTTGGTTGACTTTGCATGCTCATCTTCACTTAATCCATAAATCCAATTAAGTGAATAACTTGTCATTCCATGTGAATTCTCAATTTAAATCTTCATGCAACTTCTCCAATGATCAAGGTAGATGGAGATGAATATGAAATAGTGATTAGGATCATTGATTAAAATAACTTGATTAGGTCCACACTCGCTGGTTAGCTCGTGACTAACACCTGGGGTGTTACAGCCTTCTCTCCTTAAAGGAATCTCGTCCCGAGATTCGGAACGTAAGAGCTTTCAAGGGTAGAGAAGCATGTCAGCCCCTTTTCCAAGGTGGTGCTAGTACAGGCTAAGGCTACGTAAAAGTTCCATAACACTGGTAGGCAGGAGTGATCACCTCATGGCCCACAATAAAGTGCGGACGATAAAGGTTGATTCAGTTGTTAGTCCGAGAGATCATGTACTCCCATTTACTTGGATGCAAATGCAAGAGAGATCATTATGGGTAGGTCAACTTTCCAATCATTCAAGAATTCTTAGAAGTTAACTCTTGGTTGAAGAATTTTCTTCATTGACTTCTATGAAGCATTGTTACTTTGGGATGAATCCAAGATAACACTGCCAATTAATTTGGGAGGATTTCAAGACAACATAGCTAATTTGGGAGGAACCCATGACAAAACGTCCCAATTAGCACTCTTAGTATGAGGGTGTGAATTGGAGTGTCTGAGAGTAGTTTTCAAAACATCTTATTCTCTAGTGGATATAGCATACACCACTATTTTCATATGGGGTGAGATCATAGAAGAGGCAGACATTTGCTGAGGCTGAGAAAATTGCCTAACCAACATACAAGGTTCATGTCGGCTATAGACGAAGCAATTGGCGTCTGATGGAAAGCTACATAATGTTCCATGTGTGCAGTTTTCTCTTCTCTAATGGCACACCTAATTATTTGAGTTTGTCGAGTGAACGGTGAATGTGATGGCTGATTCTGTTGGCTCAGTGCTTTTGATGTCCATCAATAAGGGAACCCTCGTGTCTATGTAGCAACACTTGTTTGGGTAGAGCCTGAGGTAACCTCTTTATAACTGTTGTTGTAAGAAAAACAATGATAACAGTCGCCATTTCTAACAAAATCCTTGAAAACAAAACACATATGCTCTCAATATATATTTCAAGATTTGATCAATTCTTCCTGATTGGCCTGAGGTATGCTATGCTGAAGATAGGATGAACTCTGGATTAGTTTCATTATGTACACAAAGTTTTCTGTCACTCCGTGACAAAAGGCACAGAGGACATCAAGTGACAAGTGTAGGCATACAGATGCATATGGTTACACTCCATTCTCTTCCAAGGCACAAGATTCTGGCAGGCATTTACTCGAGTAAGGTGATTCTTGTAAATGCTTCCAAAATGAGCTGAAAACTATAGTTCATGATCTGAGACAATGGTTTGGGGTGCACCATGCAGTAGCAAAAGTTTGTGCAATATGCAACTTGGCATACACATTTGCACGATGGTTAGTCTAGACAGACATGAATTGTGCAGGTTGATGAGACAAATCACAAATTCCTGCATAGAATCAAAAACCTTTTTGTACACGAGGAAAACCGATGAGCAATCCCAAACTTATGTATTCTCATTTGCAGCCGAGAATAAACAAGATTGAAGCGGATTGGCAGGTTTAATGAGGTGGGTTGTGTAGAGTGTTTACTCACAAGGTTTTGAGAAGCAGTCCTCTACCAACAACTTGAGTACAACTTTCTTCATGATACAACCATGAATTAACAAAAACAACTTGTTGAACTACTTTTGACATTGGGTAAACCTTCTTAGTTTTGCATCAGCAATCCGAGATCAGAGGGTTTCCAAATAGAAATCTGAAATATGTTGTTTGACATAATTCAACTTATCTTCACTTCACACTCTCAGGAGTTGAATGGGTAGAACACCTTGACCGATCAAGAATAAGGAACTAATTAATATTTTTTTTAATGTCCTTTTTGTTGTTCATACCATAGAGTATCAAACAGGGCACCTGATTGCACCAAGATGTACTATAGTATTGACTTCATCTGTTGGGGTGTCTTCTGTAGCTCTTCACTAGGCTGAAACCATAGTTTGCACTATCTGAGTGATTGACAAAGATGGAATTGGCTTCATTATAACAAGGTCTTGGAGGTGAGGGTGCCACTAAAAGTACCATGTGGCTTATGGGTTTCTTGCATATCATGGTTCTATGGGACATGGTCTTCAAAAACATGGTCAAACACTTATTTATACCCCTAGAACACACTTGTTAGCATGAAACAACACTTCTTGATAGAGACCTATTCAGCAATTTTATGCATTCATTTCTTCATGTTAGGCAAACTGATCTAATTGGGAAGTACATTGCTCACATGAGGGAGCGAATGAACAAATTCCAACATTTCATCAGCAGAGGAAAAACTATCTCATTGAGTAAAAAGTAATCAATGAGTTGGTCTTACCTTTTCTTCTCCCGAGAACCAAATAAACTTTATTGCTTAGCTGCAGACTATTCTTCCTACTGGGGTAACTAGTTAGTTGTCCCTAAAAAGGCTCTACATCTTCAGCTTCTGTAGCAAATGGTTGCAGATAATATACATGCACAAGGTCACCATCACGGTCAGCAGACATGAAGCAACACATGAGAAGATTTATTTTGACTGTATGATCTTCATGCAAATAGGTATTGAACTTGGATAGAAGCTAGTGGACTTGCAAATAACCTATCAGAAAACATATCACATCCTGCTAACTATTGCCTGACTAATACTTTGCAGATAACTTTAAAGTTCGTGTGCTCTTCTGATCCCACAATAATGGCAGGTGCTGGTTGATATGCCCTAGTAGATCATGTCAGATTCTTTGTTTACCGCATCTTGTAGTATGTCAATGTTGATGTCAGTGACTTGCTCTTCAAAGATCATTCTCTTTGTGACTTCTAAAGGAAGCTATATACTTGACAAACAACTGTACCTTCTGATAGAACATTGAAGGATCGAGTCGGTAATGACTTTGCAAGATAGATCAAGAAACATTGGGATAGATCAATTTGAATTAGAGGCACCTTCAAACATAGATTTAGGAAAATCCATGGAAGACAACACATTGGTATTACTTCATAATGGATTACGATTAGAGGCCGTGATACCAACGTGTGCCGAGAAACACTACTTTATTGGGCGTCCCCACAAAGAGGTTCTCGGTTTCGTCATGGCACTATCAGTCAATAATCATAACACCACTATCAAACATGACCAATGAGAAATCTTAAGAAACATGGATAGATTGGGAGATACGAGATATTACGCATCGGTGTAGTTCTGCAATGTATCATGACCAGAGACCTCGATATTCGCACGTGCCGAGCAACACAGCCTAGTGGTTGCGATCCACAGGATGTCCTCGGTTTCGTCGCAGTATCACCGATCACGGATCATAACAACATAAATGAACATACAACCAATGAGAAAATCATGCGGGGTAAGGATAGATTTGTGCAAGGATGACATTTCGCAGAGGGAAGGTAAGCTACTACAATCAATCATAGGGTTAATAGACAACAAGAGCATGAATTGGCAATGAAAACATGAGTTAGAAGACAGATTAGTTGCCAAAATAGCAGTACATGAGGCTTTGCTTCAGTCCCACGCGGTTTCCATGTGTCTAGTATGGAGATTACCCGACCCATGATTTACAAGAGATTAGATAGAAGGAGGAAAAATCATGAGACAAAGATTGACAAGCATCTTGAGAAGAAGATAACCATAGACAACCAGATGTCTCATGAACCAACTATATACAACAATCATAGGTTGAGTTGACAAACATCATGATTCATACAGAAAGAATACAAGGAAAATGGAGAAGGAGAGATTTAACTCACATAAGATGGTTTCCTTCAAGTGAGTAACAAGGAGAGGGTCTAGATAGGAGAGGGTCTAGATAGAAACATGGCATAAGAGAATTATAGGTTAGCTACCAAGAATAACTAACATGAGATTCTATAATTCCACATGCATCTCGCATCTATCAAGAAACCTTCAGACCATCCAATGGCGTGAGCTTGTGTACCATCAATTAGTACTAGGAGACTCTTAATTATCAACATTGCTAGGCCTTTAGAGAGATTGGGAAAACAACTTGATCACGGGACAGATTCAATGCATGATTTGCGAGATTGAATTGATAAAACCATAACATGATCCATAATGAAAAGATTATAAGGAAACTTCTGGGTAAGCTGAGAAGAGGTTCAAATCAAGGATTTGGGCAAAGACTCCAATGAACATGATGTAGGCAAGCCTTGCTGAATGAAATCTAAACATTCTCTAGATATGGAGAAGACTGCTGGAAGTAAGGAACAGGTTAGATCAAATCATTTGTAGGGGTGATCGATTTTGCATAATCTGATTTCCAAAGAAAAGATTATAAGATCTAATTTAACAGAGATCAAGCTATCATCATGACATCTAGAAGGACTAGAGGAGACACTCCAGATAGGATTTGGATAAGGCTTTAGATGAAAGAAAATGCAGGCATGGTTTCATAGATCTTGAACAAGAACATATGACAACCATAGGCTAGCATTAAGAGAAAACTCAGGTGGGTCTATTGTGCCAAAAGAAAAACCTACCGGCAGATTTGGTTTAGCTTTGACAAGATTTATGGTTGAGAAATACTTATAGAGGCTACTTAAAGGTTTAGCAACTATTTGGTTTTCAAAACAAGCAAAGAAGGGAGGCAAACACAAGCTGAAAACCTAATAACGCTATTCACACAACATAGAACAAAGATGAGATAAGCATATTTATGCAACAAGCAACAATCACATGATGCAGCAATCATGATGCATGCTCGTCCTATTCGTTCTCACTCAGTTGCCTATATAGCATGGCAAATACGTTCTATGTCGGTGGCATAACATACGTACTCTCTCGGTATATAGCTAGTCGTTAACTACCATATACGCATTCGAGGTTAGCATACCTGCAGAAGATTCATTTCAGCCCAACCCCACATGTATGCTTGGCAATAAGAAGCACTTTTTCCCGGAAATACTCCCATGAGCACTTGCGACCCCAAGAAAGTAATTACTCCATCATACTTCCATAAGTACACATATGAATCACATGTACTCACTTCAGTAACCATAAACACTCACCATAGATCGACGGTTGTTCGATCGTACACTCACATCTCACCTTACCTCATCTGAAGTGGCCGGTATAAATCGTCAGCCCAAGAAGCAATAAGAAGCCGCAATGTCACCTATATCCGCGCAATAAAACCAAATGAACCGCAAATGGAAACATGATGCAATTCCCCAGTTAGTACTTACATAAGCCACCTAATAATCCTAATATGGGCTATAAGACTTGGTCCTTGGCACACTTAGTTTGTTCAAACCATTTGTTTAAAACACCTATATATAGCTATAAGTTGGTAATTAGTTTTGCAAACTCAAAACTTTTTATTTTTAACTACTCATGTGACTGTACATGCTGAATTTTTGCTCTGGTACCAACTGTAATAGAACCGACCAATTTATACGAGCACAAGTACAGCGACAGCTGTTTTCCCAGCTATCAAGCCACACTTGAGCCAATATAAACCCGGTAGTCCGTGAAATCTCGAAGGATTTCAAACTTTTACACAGTACATACCGCAAGGATCACAGAAACTCAGCAGTACACATACATATGATACATAGATTCGCACATATTTCAAATACATCAGAGTACAAGATAAACTTTTACATAAAAGTTCAATAGCGGAAACGAAATCAATTTACATAAGCTTAATTTCATAATACAGTGCCAAGTGTCGACCAGTCACAGCAACAAAGGTAAGATAGATAACATGACCTTGCCCAAGGTCTAGTCTTCCTCTCCCGAAGGATAGAAGTAACTCTTTAGTCAACCAAGCATTCCTCCTGCAACATTGGGAATAAAACCCTGAGTACTCAATTGTACTCAGCTAGACTTACCCGACAGGAAGTAAATAAAAAGATTCTCAAGGATATGCAAGGCTTATTTGGTGGAGCTCAGAGGATAGCAACATTTTTGCACAAAAAGCATTACTACAATAGTTCCTCAACTTATCAATTTTAGATATTGTTCAGCTTCGATTTCAGTTAAGCTATTAAGCTAAGGTTTGCTGCTATACTAAACAATCACTTGATATTATAGCAATCAATAAAACCATATGATTTCCGATATCTAGAGATATCAACCTCATCTCACCATAATCATTATGTTCAAGTTGTTAACCTCTACCTCACCAGAAGATCAGTTCAGTTTCTCACTAACCAGGAGAGATGGCGATTCGAATCGATTGTACCAGCTGGCAAATATGCCAATCACAAACCCTGTCAGCCGAGCCACTGGCTTCTTGGGCCACCGTTAAATCCTTCTGAGACACAATATGTCGCGGGCTTGGCGGGGACCATATTCTCAGAGACCAACCCACTTCCAGGATGCATCAGGTCCCTGACCTGCCCTTGGTAAGATGGTGTCTCCGCACATCCTTCCTACCTCCAGAGTATGTCTGCCTAGTCGCACCAATTCCCGGCTCAGAAAGAAATACTCGGCTTCGCGGTCAGAACGACTTATCTGGCCAGCTATGTGACGACGTCTTTCAATCTCAACTGATGTCTGGTGGCCTCAGTCCTAGTCGGCCGCAAGCAGCACCGAAGTCAACATGACCCATGTCATGCAGCTCCCCGCTACCTAGCCTTGATTCTCTCATTATTTCATTGTGGCATGGTGACACGTATAGCCAACCATGTGGATCTCGTCAGTCACCACCTACACTCGCGGATGACAGGAAATCACCCGACTTTCTCGCGGATGACAGGAAATCACCCGACTTCTACCGGTCTAACCAGGGCTAAGCATAAGATCGGTCACCTGTCTAGTAATAGTATCAGGTTCACATATATAGTAGACAAGGTAGATATGCAGCAACGGTTTCAAACCAACTCCTATACTTAAATGCACAAACATACGATTTAATAAAGACCGGTGCATTTATAAAAAGAGATAGGTGGAGGCTTAGGGATGCTCCGGGGCTTGCCTAGGGTTCAGCACTAAGTTAGTGTTTGTTAGATGACACTTGTTCGACGAGCATTTCCCATCCAAGCACTCGATTAGTCCTTCCATCTTCATGGTTAGTCCACCACACCGTCTTGTGGTTATTTCCACCATCATGTCCTTCACTCCACGTGTTCATCTATCGTACCTAAATGAGATGCACAATGCACATGTATGAATAAAGAAAGTAATACAAGGCATGGTAATCTACCACCACTGAACCATAAGCTAACAATCACACCAAGCACAGCAACATGAAAGCAATCCTAATCTCACACATGCAGTTTAAGGACAGCAGTACAGTAAGCACAAGATTTAACCATAACTGAAGCTATATACATCCAAACAGGGTGATCTAAGCCTTTATGGAAAGCTATTGAAATTGTCTACAACTTTGGTATTATCCTCTTCAGATGATTTAATTCATCTAAAGGTCAAACAACACAAAGAAGACAGCTCTGTCCAGATTCGGGCAGATTCTGTCCTCCCACTTCAAACAATCAAAACTAGAGATCTAGACCACCAAAAGGGATGATTCTAGACAATTTAGAAATACAATGAAATCTACTACAACTTATTTATTATCACCAAGAGGTGATTCAAAACATAAATTGGTTAAACAAAGCAAACATTCAGGTCTGCACCGAAAACAAGCAAAACCTGAAAGCAGACTTCTAAAAGCCATAACTCCTAAACTATCAGGCCTATGACCATGAAACTTTAGGAAAAGCTATAAAATGAAGTTAGCTACAACTTTTGTATAGAACACATTCTCATGCAACATCATTTTCCTAGGTAAATCATCACAACAACAGGGACTATGCCTGCAGCCATTTTCAGCGTATAAGCAAAACATGCTTTTCCCTTATTTATCACCTAAGCACACATAGGAATGAGCTATTTAGATAGCTCCAAACATGATTACATGGTCATACAAGACTCATCTCAGACCAAAGCATATTAAGGAATCACAAGAAACATTTATGCATTCATTTGTCTTTAATTATTCACTCATTATTACATAAAAACCCATTATTTAATTATTTAAGTTATATGGTAAACATTTCAAATGAGTCCTAAACTTTTATGAGAGCTAGGTGATTAAAAATCATGACCAAGGTTCAAATCTTACATGCTCAGGTTCCATAATTTAATTATTACAAAATAAACAAGTTTATAATGCAACAATTCATTGGAGAGTGAGATAAATGTGAAACTCAACATTTTATTCAAACACATGACCATATTATTGTTTCTCAGGTTACTACAATATCACACAAAGGTATAGGAGCATCATTTTCCATTTTTACACCTATATAATAATTATTACACATTTAAAACTACTTATTAGGCATAAAAGAAGATAAATCAATAACTCAGCCATACTTGTGCCATAAATCCCAAAAATTTAACCAGACATCACACAACATACCAAGAGTCTACAAATAAATGTTCATATCATTTGGAGCAATATAACTTCAGATACAAAAATAACAAGCAATTCAACCAATTATTTCCTATTTAAAAAGATAAATGTGAAACACCAATAAAATAGTAAACAACCTATATGTTTTATTTTTTTATGAGCTAGTGCATGTCATTAGAAGACTAACAAAATTGGAATCATGATTTTTGGACATATATTTCTCAAAATGTGGATCGGGATAATTTAAATGAACTTCTAAACCACATTTCAATAATGAATTTCTACAGCATAAATATAGTCATGCATGACACAACCAACTATACTAACATGTAGAAAACTTTACCACGAACCCAACAAAACAAGCCTCATCATTTTTGCACGCTCCAAACTCGAGATATTGAATTTACAAGATCTAACACGAAATCTGAAATGAAAACCGAATTCACATTTAACCCCTGATCCCGCTAGATCCACACGGTCCATGCACCCGGCAAACTTTCCAGCGAAGCTGACACGCGGGACCCCGCTGACCGCTGGACCCCACCTGTCATGCACAGAGCAAAGTCACACAGGGGGTTCCCTTCTTCTTCCTCTCCTTCTCTCCCGCGCGAATAGACAGACGAAGGCGCCGGGGAGGAGATGGCCGGCCCGGCCAGGGCTCGCCGGAGAGCGGCCGGCGGCGGCGAAGTGGGGCCAGAGCTAGCCCAGCAGCCAGCGCACCCGGCCGGTGCCCTCGGCATGGCGAGAGGTGGCCTGCAACGGCCCAGCCACGCACGCCGGCGGCACGCCGCGGCGGCGGCCCGAGGCGAGCTGTAGCTCGGCGACGAGATGCTCGGAGAGAGGGCTCAGGAGAGCAGCGTGGAGCGGAGGAAGACAACGATGAAGGGGACTCGGCCATAGGGTGCTCGGAGGAGGGAGGACAGCGGCGAGCTCGAGCTCCGCCCGGCCGGCAATGGCGGCGGCGTGCTGCGCGCTAGGCAGGGAGCGAGGAAGAGGGCAAGGGGGTTGGAAGAGGGAATGGGAGAGTGAGGAAGGTGAGCAGGGCACGCGGCAGCAGCGCACGCAGCGGCCGGCCATGACGGAGAGAGCTCCAGCGAGGAGGCCATGGCGGCGCTCTGCTCGCCGGGGTGAATGCAGAGGGGAGCAAAGGAGGGCGAGAGGATGAAGTGGAGAGTGAGCAGAGAGCGAGACGGGCGAATGGAGAAGTGAGCTGAGGCTCTCTGATGCAGTTCCTTTCGAGTTAAGACAAGGGACAGGGGTGGCCGGCAATGGTGGGGCACGGACAGAGCAGGGAGACCACGCGTCCCCTTTGAAGCCCGACGTCGAACACGTGGCGTGTGCGAGAGTGGACGAGTTGGGCGGTGGATTCCGGCATCTTCCTTGCATATTCTGCCCTCGGCGCCAAAACAAAAGAGGTAGCCTGCGCAATGGCCTACGATCTTTGTTAAGGAAGCTCGGCCATTTGATGAACGTATTAACGGGTAATTAGCTCTAAAGTTGATGCTGTCAACAAGCTAATTACGATCAAAGATCGAGTGGCAACTCTTGTCAAACGAAGTCGGGTTGACCTCAAATTTGAATATGTTGTGCCTCAAAGAGTTTGTAACAACTTCTATTTTTGGTCCAACTCAAGTTGCTTAACGAAATTTGGAGAACACGGAAAGGCCATGAAATCAACACCATTTTCAGACTTTGAATTGAATCAAGTCCTGTAATCAGATTTTTCTTCTGTTTTGTGTCCACTTTTTGGGGAACTTAGAGGTTGAATCATGACTTGGTCCCTAAATAACATTTGTTGTACTCCAAAATATCTGTAACTTTTATTTTGGGTCAAACTTCATATCTTGCTCCAAAATAATATTTCCACTTTGGTCAAACTAATATAATTAGAGAGCTCAGAGTAGATGTTTAGGCCAATAAAGGTATTTTCTTGGCATTTGCTCAACATGAGTCCTTCATGACTTTTGTTGTAGAGTTCAAATAGAGTTGTTTGGTCAAGGTTCCAAGGTTTGGTTGACTTTGCATGCTCATCTTCACTTAATCCATAAATCCAATTAAGTGAATAACTTGTCATTCCATGTGAATTCTCAATTTAAATCTTCATGCAACTTCTCCAATGATCAAGGTAGATGGAGATGAATATGAAATAGTGATTAGGATCATTGATTGAAATAACTTGATTAGGTCCACACTCGCTGGTTAGCTCGTGACTAACACCTGGGGTGTTACAGCCTTCTCCTCCTTAAAGGAATCTCGTCCCGAGATTCGGAACGTAAGAGCTTTCAAGGGTAGAGAAGCATGTCAGCCCCTTTCCAAGGTGGTGCTAGTACAGGCTAAGGCTACGTAAAAGTTCCATAACACTGGTAGGCAGGAGTGATCACCTCATGGCCCACAATAAAGTGCGGACGATAAAGGTTGATTCAGTTGTTAGTCCGAGAGATCATGTACTCCCATTTACTTGGATGCAAATGCAAGAGAGATCATTATGGGTAGGTCAACTTTCCAATCATTCAAGAATTCTTAGAAGTTAACTCTTGGTTGAAGAATTTTCTTCATTGACTTCTATGAAGCATTGTTACTTTGGGATGAATCCAAGATAACACTGCCAATTAATTTGGGAGGATTTCAAGACAACATAGCTAATTTGGGAGGAACCCATGACAAAACATCCCAATTAGCACTCTTAGTATGAGGGTGTGAATTGGAGTGTCTGAGAGTAGTTTTCAAAACATCTTATTCTCTAGTGGATATAGCATACACCACTATTTTCATATGGGGTGAGATCATAGAAGAGGCAGACATTTGCTGAGGCTGAGAAAATTGCCTAACCAACATACAAGGTTCATGTCGGCTACAGACGAAGCAATTGGCGTCTGATGGAAAGCTACATAATGTTCCATGTGTGCAGTTTTCTCTTCTCTAATGGCACACCTAATTATTTGAGTTTGTCGAGTGAACGGTGAATGTGATGGCTGATTCTGTTGGCTCAGTGCTTTTGATGTCCATCAATAAGGGAACCCTCGTGTCTATGTAGCAACACTTGTTTGGGTAGAGCCTGAGGTAACCTCTTTATAACTGTAGTTGTAAGAAAAACAATGATAACAGTCGCCATTTCTAACAAATCCTTGAAAACAAAACACATATGCTCTCAATATATATTTCAAGATTTGATCAATTCTTCCTGATTGGCCTGAGGTATGCTATGCTGAAGATAGGATGAACTCTGGATTAGTTTCATTATGTACACAAAGTTTTCTGTCACTCCGTGACTAAAAGGCACAGAGGACATCAAGTGACAAGTGTAGGCATACAGATGCATATGGTTACACTCCATTCTCTTCCAAGGCACAAGATTCTGGCAGGCATTTACTCGAGTAAGGTGATTCTTGTAAATGCTTCCAAAATGAGCTGAAAACTATAGTTCATGATCTGAGACAATGGTTTGGGGTGCACCATGCAGTAGCAAAAGTTTGTGCAATATGCAACTTGGCATACACATTTGCACGATGGTTAGTCTAGACAGACATGAATTGTGCAGGTTGATGAGACAAATCACAAATTCCTGCATAGAATCAAAAACCTTTTTGTACACGAGGAAAACCGATGAGCAATCCCAAACTTATGTATTCTCATTTGCAGCCGAGAATAAACAAGATTGAAGCGGATTGGCAGGTTTAATGAGGTGGGTTGTGTAGAGTGTTTACTCACAAGGTTTTGAGAAGCAGTCCTCTACCAACAACTTGAGTACAACTTTCTTCATGATACAACCATGAATTAACAAAAACAACTTGTTGAACTACTTTTGACATTGGGTAAACCTTCTTAGTTTTGCATCAGCAATCCGAGATCAGAGGGTTTCCAAATAGAAATCTGAAATATGTTGTTTGACATAATTCAACTTATCTTCACTTCACACTCTCAGGAGTTGAATGGGTAGAACACCTTGACCGATCAAGAATAAGGAACTAATTAATATTTTTTTTAATGTCCTTTTTGTTGTTCATACCATAGAGTATCAAACAGGGCACCTGATTGCACCAAGATGTACTATAGTATTGACTTCATCTGTTGGGGTGTCTTCTGTAGCTCTTCACTAGGCTGAAACCATAGTTTTCACTATCTGAGTGATTGACAAAGATGGAATTGGCTTCATTATAACAAGGTCTTGGAGGTGAGGGTGCCACTAAAAGTACCATGTGGCTTATGGGTTTCTTGCATATCATGGTTCTATGGGACATGGTCTTCAAAAACATGGTCAAACACTTATTTATACCCCTAGAACACACTTGTTAGCATGAAACAACACTTCTTGATAGAGACCTATTCAGCAATTTTATGCATTCATTTCTTCATGTTAGGCAAACTGATCTAATTGGGAAGTACATTGCTCACATGAGGGAGCGAATGAACAAATTCCTACATTTCATCAGCAGAGGAAAAACTATCTCATTGAGTAGAAAGTAATCAATGAGTTGGTCTTACCTTTTCTTCTCCCGAGAACCAAATAAACTTTATTGCTTAGCTGCAGACTATTCTTCCTACTGGGGTAACTAGTTAGTTGTCCCTAAAAAGGCTCTACATCTTCAGCTTCTGTAGCAAATGGTTGCAGATAATATACATGCACAAGGTCACCATCACGGTCAGCAGACATGAAGCAACACATGAGAAGATTTATTTTGACTGTATGATCTTCATGCAAATAGGTATTGAACTTGGATAGAAGCTAGTGGACTTGCAAATAACCTATCAGAAAACATATCACATCCTGCTAACTATTGCCTGACTAATACTTTGCAGATAACTTTAAAGTTCGTGTGCTCTTCTGATCCCACAATAATGGCAGGTGCTGGTTGATATGCCCTAGTAGATCATGTCAGATTCTTTGTTTACCGCATCTTGTAGTATGTCAATGTTGATGTCAGTGACTTGCTCTTCAAAGATCATTCTCTTTGTGACTTCTAAAGGAAGCTATATACTTGACAAACAACTGTACCTTCTGATAGAACATTGAAGGATCGAGTCGGTAATGACTTTGCAAGATAGATCAAGAAACATTGGGATAGATCAATTTGAATTAGAGGCACCTTCAAACATAGATTTAGGAAAATCCATGGAAGACAACACATTGGTATTACTTCATAATGGATTACGATTAGAGGCCGTGATACCAACGTGTGCCGAGAAGCACTACTTTATTGGGCGTCCCCACAAAGAGGTTCTCGGTTTCGTCATGGCACTATCAGTCAATAATCATAACACCACTATCAAACATGACCAACGAGAAATCTTAAGAAACATGGATATATTGGGAGATACGAGATATTACGCATCGGTGTAGTTCTGCAATGTATCATGACCAGAGACCTCGATATTCGCACGTGCCGAGCAACACAGCCTAGTGGTTGCGATCCACAGGATGTCCTCGGTTTCGTCGCAGTATCACCGATCACGGATCATAACAACATAAATGAACATACAACCAATGAGAAAATCATGCGGGGCAAGGATAGATTTGTGCAAGGATGACATTTCGCAGAGGGAAGGTAAGCTACTACAATCAATCATAGGGTTAATAGACAACAAGAGCATGAATTGGCAATGAAAACATGAGTTAGAAGACAGATTAGTTGCCAAAATAGCAGTACATGAGGCTTTGCTTCAGTCCCACGCGGTTTCCATGTGTCTAGTATGGAGATTACCCGACCCATGATTTACAAGAGATTAGATAGAAGGAGGAAAATCATGAGACAAAGATTGACAAGCATCTTGAGAAGAAGATAACCATAGACAACCAGATGTCTCATGAACCAACTATATACAACAATCATAGGTTGAGTTGACAAACATCATGATTCATACAGAAAGAATACAAGGAAAATGGAGAAGGAGAGATTTAACTCACATAAGATGGTTTCCTTCAAGTGAGTAACAAGGAGAGGGTCTAGATAGGAGAGGGTCTAGATAGAAACATGGCATAAGAGAATTATAGGTTAGCTACCAAGAATAACTAACATGAGATTCTATAATTCCACATGCATCTCGCATCTATCAAGAAACCTTCAGACCATCCAATGGCGTGAGCTTGTGTACCATCAATTAGTACTAGGAGACTCTTAATTATCAACATTGCTAGGCCTTTAGAGAGATTGGGAAAACAACTTGATCACGGGACAGATTCAATGCATGATTTGCGAGATTGAATTGATAAAACCATAACATGATCCATAATGAAAAGATTATAAGGAAACTTCTGGGTAAGCTGAGAAGAGGTTCAAATCAAGGATTTGGGCAAAGACTCCAATGAACATGATGTAGGCAAGCCTTGCTGAATGAAATCTAAACATTCTCTAGATATGGAGAAGACTGCTGGAAGTAAGGAACAGGTTAGATCAAATCATTTGTAGGGGTGATCGATTTTGCATAACCTGATTTCCAAAGAAAAGATTATAAGATCTAATTTAACAGAGATCAAGCTATCATCATGACATCTAGAAGGACTAGAGGAGACACTCCAGATAGGATTTGGATAAGGCTTTAGATGAAAGAAAATGCAGGCATGGTTTCATAGATCTTGAACAAGAACATATGACAACCATAGGCTAGCATTAAGAGAAAACTCAGGTGGGTCTATTGTGCCAAAAGAAAAACCTACCGGCAGATTTGGTTTAGCTTTGACAAGATTTATGGTTGAGAAATACTTATAGAGGCTACTTAAAGGTTTAGCAACTATTTGGTTTTCAAAACAAGCAAAGAAGGGAGGCAAACACAAGCTGAAAACCTAATAACGCTATTCAGACAACATAGAACAAAGATGAGATAAGCATATTTATGCAACAAGCAACAATCACATGATGCAGCAATCATGATGCATGCTCGTCCTATTCGTTCTCACTCAGTTGCCTATATAGCATGGCAAATACGTTCTATGTCGGTGGCATAACATACGTACTCTCTCGGTATATAGCTAGTCGTTAACTACCATATACGCATTCGAGGTTAGCATACCTGCAGAAGATTCATTTCAGCCCAACCCCACATGTATGCTTGGCAATAAGAAGCACTTTTTCCCGGAAATACTCCCATGAGCACTTGCGACCCCAAGAAAGTAATTACTCCATCATACTTCCATAAGTACACATATGAATCACATGTACTCACTTCAGTAACCATAAACACTCACCATAGATCGACGGTTGTTCGATCGTACACTCACATCTCACCTTACCTCATCTGAAGTGGCCGGTATAAATCGTCAGCCCAAGAAGCAATAAGAAGCCGCAATGTCACCTATATCCGCGCAATAAAACCAAATGAACCGCAAATGGAAACATGATGCAATTCCCCAGTTAGTACTTACATAAGCCACCTAATAATCCTAATATGGGCTATAAGACTTGGTCCTTGGCACACTTAGTTTGTTCAAACCATTTGTTTAAAACACCTATATATAGCTATAAGTTGGTAATTAGTTTTGCAAACTCAAAACTTTTTATTTTTAACTACTCATGTGACTGTACATGCTGAATTTTTGCTCTGGTACCAACTGTAATAGAACCGACCAATTTATACGAGCACAAGTACAGCGACAGCTGTTTTCCCAGCTATCAAGCCACACTTGAGCCAATATAAACCCGGTAGTCCGTGAAATCTCGAAGGATTTCAAACTTTTACACAGTACATACCCCAAGGATCACAGAAACTCAGCAGTACACATACATATGATACATAGATTCGCACATATTTCAAATACATCAGAGTACAAGATAAACTTTTACATAAAAGTTCAATAGCGGAAACGAAATCAATTTACATAAGCTTAATTTCATAATACAGTGCCAAGTGTCGACCAGTCACAGCAACAAAGGTAAGATAGATAACATGACCTTGCCCAAGGTCTAGTCTTCCTCTTCCGAAGGATAGAAGTAACTCTTTAGTCAACCAAGCATTCCTCCTGCAACATTGGGAATAAAACCCTGAGTACTCAATTGTACTCAGCTAGACTTACCCGACAGGAAGTAAATAAAAAGATTCTCAAGGATATGCAAGGCTTATTTGGTGGAGCTCAGAGGATAGCAACATTTTTGCACAAAAAGCATTACTACAATAGTTCCTCAACTTATCAATTTTAGATATTGTTCAGCTTCGATTTCAGTTAAGCTATTAAGCTAAGGTTTGCTGCTATACTAAACAATCACTTGATATTATAGCAATCAATAAAACCATATGATTTCCGATATCTAGAGATATCAACCTCATCTCACCATAATCATTATGTTCAAGTTGTTAACCTCTACCTCACCAGAAGATCAGTTCAGTTTCTCACTAACCAGGAGAGATGGCGATTCGAATCGATTGTACCAGCTGGCAAATATGCCAATCACAAACCCTGTCAGCCGAGCCACTGGCTTCTTGGGCCACCGTTAAATCCTTCTGAGACACAATATGTCGCGGGCTTGGCGGGGACCATATTCTCAGAGACCAACCCACTTCCAGGATGCATCAGGTCCCTGACCTGCCCTTGGTAAGATGGTGTCTCCGCACATCCTTCCTACCTCCAGAAGTATGTCTGCCTAGTCGCACCAATTCCCGGCTCAGAAAGAAATACTCGGCTTCGCGGTCAGAACGACTTATCTGGCCAGCTATGTGACGACGTCTTTCAATCTCAACTGATGTCTGGTGGCCTCAGTCCTAGTCGGCCGCAAGCAGCACCGAAGTCAACATGACCCATGTCATGCAGCTCCCCGCTACCTAGCCTTGATTCTCTCATTATTTCATTGTGGCATGGTGACACGTATAGCCAACCATGTGGATCTCGTCAGTCACCACCTACACTCGCGGATGACAGGAAATCACCCGACTTTCTCGCGGATGACAGGAAATCACCCGACTTCTACCGGTCTAACCAGGGCTAAGCATAAGATCGGTCACCTGTCTAGTAATAGTATCAGGTTCACATATATAGTAGACAAGGTAGATATGCAGCAACGGTTTCAAACCAACTCCTATACTTAAATGCACAAACATACGATTTAATAAAGACCGGTGCATTTATAAAAAGAGATAGGTGGAGGCTTAGGGATGCTCCGGGGCTTGCCTAGGGTTCAGCACTAAGTTAGTGTTTGTTAGATGACACTTGTTCGACGAGCATTTCCCATCCAAGCACTCGATTAGTCCTTCCATCTTCATGGTTAGTCCACCACACCGTCTTGTGGTTATTTCCACCATCATGTCCTTCACTCCACGTGTTCATCTATCGTACCTAAATGAGATGCACAATGCACATGTATGAATAAAAGAAAGTAATACAAGGCATGGTAATCTACCACCACTAAACCATAAGCTAACAATCACACCAAGCACAGCAACATGAAAGCAATCCTAATCTCACACATGCAGTTTAAGGACAGCAGTACAGTAAGCACAAGATTTAACCATAACTGAAGCTATATACATCCAAACAGGGTGATCTAAGCCTTTATGGAAAGCTATTGAAATTGTCTACAACTTTGGTATTATCCTCTTCAGATGATTTAATTCATCTAAAGGTCAAACAACACAAAGAAGACAGCTCTGTCCAGATTCGGGCAGATTCTGTCCTCCCACTTCAAACAATCAAAACTAGAGATCTAGACCACCAAAAGGGATGATTCTAGACAATTTAGAAATACAATGAAATCTACTACAACTTATTTATTATCACCAAGAGGTGATTCAAAACATAAATTGGTTAAACAAAGCAAACATTCAGGTCTGCACCGAAAACAAGCAAAACCTGAAAGCAGACTTCTAAAAGTCCATAACTCCTAAACTATCAGGCCTATGACCATGAAACTTTAGGAAAAGCTATAAAATGAAGTTAGCTACAACTTTTGTATAGAACACATTCTCATGCAACATCATTTTCCTAGGTAAATCATCACAACAACAGGGACTATGCCTGCAGCCATTTTCAGCGTATAAGCAAAACATGCTTTTCCCTTATTTATCACCTAAGCACACATAGGAATGAGCTATTTAGATAGCTCCAAACATGATTACATGGTCATACAAGACTCATCTCAGACCAAAGCATATTAAGGAATCACAAGAAACATTTATGCATTCATTTGTCTTTAATTATTCACTCATTATTACATAAAAACCAATTATTTAATTATTTAAGTTATATGGTAAACATTTCAAATGAGTCCCAAACTTTTATGAGAGCTAGGTGATTAAAAATCATGACCAAGGTTCAAATCTTACATGCTCAGGTTCCATAATTTAATTATTACAAAATAAACAAGTTTATAATGCAATAATTCATTGGAGAGTGAGATAAATGTGAAACTCAACATTTTATTCAAACACATGACCATATTATTGTTTCTCAGGTTACTACAATATCACACAAAGGTAGAGGAGCATCATTTTCCATTTTTACACCTATATAATAATTATTACACATTTAAAACTACTTATTAGGCATAAAACAAGATAAATCAATAACTCAGCCATACTTGTGCCATAAATCCCAAAAATTTAACCAGACATCACACAACATACCAAGAGTCTACAAATAAATTTTCATATCATTTGGAGCAATATAACTTCAGATACAAAAATAACAAGGAATTCAACCAATTATTTCCTATTTAAAAAGATAAATGTGAAACACCAATAAAATAGTAAACAACCTATATGTTTTATATTTTTATGAGCTAGTGCATGTCATTAGAAGACTAACAAAATTGGAATCATGATTTTTGGACATATATTTCTCAAAATGTGGATCGGGATAATTTAAATGAACTTCTAAACCACATTTCAATAATGAATTTCTACAGCATAAATATAGTCATGCATGACACAACCAACTATACTAACATGTAGAAAACTTTACCACGAACCCAACAAAACAAGCCTCATCATTTTTGCACGCTCCAAACTCGAGATATTGAATTTACAAGATCTAACACGAAATCTGAAATGAAAACCGAATTCACATTTAACCCCTGATCCCGCTAGATCCACACGGTCCATGCACCCGGCAAACTTTCCAGCGAAGCTGACACGCGGGACCCGCTGACCGCTGGACCCCACCTGTCATGCACAGAGCAAAGTCACACAGGGGGTTCCCTTCTTCTTCCTCTCCTTCTCTCCCGCGCGAATAGACAGACGAAGGCGCCGGGGAGGAGATGGCCGGCCCGGCCAGGGCTCGCCGGAGAGCGGCCGGCGGCGGCGAAGTGGGGCCAGAGCTAGCCCAGCAGCCAGCGCACCCGCCGGTGCCCTCGGCATGGCGAGAGGTGGCCTGCAACGGCCCAGCCACGCACGCCGGCGGCACGCCGCGGCAGCGGCCCGAGGCGAGCTGTAGCCCGGCGACGAGGTGCTCGGAGAGAGGGCTCAGGAGAGCAGCGTGGAGCGGAGGAAGACAACGGTGAAGGGGACTCGGCCATAGGGTGCTCGGAGGAGGGAGGACAGCGGCGAGCTCGAGCTCCGCCCGGCCGGCAATGGCGGCGGCGTGCTGCGCGCTCGGCAGGGAGCGAGGAAGAGGGCAAGGGGGTGGAAGAGGGAATGGGAGAGTGAGGAAGGTGAGCAGGGCATGCGGCAGCAGCGCACGCAGCGGCCGGCCATGACGGAGAGAGCTCCAGCGAGGAGGCCATGGCGGCGCTCTGCTCGCCGGGGTGAATGCAGAGGGGAGCAAAGAGGGCGAGAGGATGAAGTGGAGAGTGAGCAGAGAGCGAGACGGGCGAATGGAGAAGTGAGCTGAGGCTCTCTGATGCAGTTCCTTTCGAGTTAAGACAAGAGACTGGGGTGGCCGGCAATGGTGGGGCACGGACAGAGCAGGGAGACCACGCGTCCCCTTTGAAGCCCGACGTCGAACACGTGGCGTGTGCGAGAGTGGACGAGTTGGGCGGTGGATTCTGGCATCTTCCTTGCATATTCTGCCCTCGGCGCCAAAACAAAAGAGGTAGCCTGCGCAATGGCCTACGATCTTTGTTAAGGAAGCTCGGCCATTTGATGAACGTATTAACGGGTAATTAGCTCTAAAGTTGATGCTGTCAACAAGCTAGTTACGATCAAAGATCGAGTGGCAACTCTTGTCAAACGAAGTCGGGTTGACCTCAAATTTGAATATGTTGTGCCTCAAAGAGTTTGTAACAACTTCTATTTTTGGTCCAACTCAAGTTGCTTAACGAAATTTGGAGAACACGGAAAGGCCATGAAATCAACACCATTTTCAGACTTTGAATTGAATCAAGTCCTGTAATCAGATTTTTCTTCTATCTTGTGTCCACTTTTTGGGGAACTTAGAGGTTGACTCATGACTTGGTCCCTAAATAACATTTGTTGTACTCCAAAATATTTGTAACTTTTATTTTGGGTCAAACTTCATATCTTGCTCCAAAATAATATTTCCACTTTGGTCAAACTAATATAATTAGAGAGCTCATAGTACATGTTTAGGCCAATAAAGGTATTTTCTTGGCATTTGCTCAACATGAGTCCTTCATAAATTTTGTTGTAGAGTTCAAATAGAGTTGTTTGGTCAAGGTTCCAAGGTTTGGTTGACTTTTCATGCTCATCTTCACTTAATCCATAAATCCAATTAAGTGAATAACTTGTCATTCCATGTGAATTCTCAATTTAAATCTTCATGCAACTTCTCCAATGATCAAGGTAGATGGAGATGAATATGAAATAGTGATTAGGATCATTGATTGAAATAACTTGATTAGGTCCACACTCGCTGGTTAGCTAGTGACTAACACCTGGGGTGTTACAGGACCAGGCCATTGTTGCACTCCATGACAGGTGGGGACTCCTTCTAGAAGACCTCTGGCTGGGCCCACCATGCCATAGGGGGGTCGGCCGAACCCCCCTGATGCCCAGCCAGGTCGGTTGGCCTCCACCGCCTTCCTGCATGCATCCCACGTGATGGAATCACCTCTGCCGTCCATCTTGAGGCGATATTGAGGCGGTTAATCCAAGGGAAGAGAGGCATGGAGCACACGGATTGCTGACATGGTGCCCCTCAACTCTCCCCTATAAATAGAGGCTGCCATCACCCTCTTCAAGAGACTCAAGATACACAAGAGCCACAAGAGACAAGAAAAGCTCCACTCTTTAGTAGTCGTAGTAGTATTAGTCTAGTGTGGTAGTTAGAGTCGAGTCGAGCTACGCTTGGAGTCTCCAAAGTCATCTGCTGGAGAGTCTGGTATAGCTCTTATACCTTTCCTTCTATAAGACTTTACCTTTATCAATATATTATCTTTACTTTACTTTACTAAGTCTCTACTTAGTGCATTACTATTCTTTATAGTATTGTTGTGTTTTGTCTTAACTTATAGTAGAGTTATATTGGATAGTGATCCTGTAACCAGCTCACGTGTGTAGTTCATCGCCTGTCATAGGGTGCTTTAGTTGTTGGTACGCAACTAAAGTAGTAAGGCTTAGTGTAAGCGTGGTGCTTAGACTAGATCTTGCCTTTGAATGCCGCTTGTCGCATGGATTGTTCATGGGTGCGAGCAGGTGGTGATAGTCCTGTCTAGTCTTAGGATCCCTCCACGTGTTTTAGGAAAGTTCTTAAAAGGTAGGCTCCCATAAGAGAATAGCTGCTTCGGGTAGAGGTTATATCCCCTACTGTCTCGTCTATCCCCTACACACCGGAAGTAAGGTAGCTGTGTTAGTATAATTCATCCTTTTGATAAGATAGTTCACAAGAGTAAAGTAAGTTTCATAGGAGTCTTTTACTCACTCGTTGTCCTCCCACCTAGCTATACTCTACTAGTTATCTTTTAGTTATCCTAAACCTTGTTGTGTCTTGGTATCATTACCCTTTCCTTTATATATCGATTTACCCCCTATCACTAGTTGATACTAAGTTGTATAGACTTAAGAATCTCTCTCTTTTTATTAATTATTCCTAGCAACCGCTTTCCTGTGGGATAAAATAAATAATGATACCTTGGAATACTCCTACGTGAAGTGCTACAGCGGTATATTCTGTGCGCTTGCGGAATTATCCAATAGACATAAGAAATACCCCCAGGCACTTCTGGCGCCGTTATCAGAGATAGCCTAACACCCTATCTCTGGTGGTTGCGCTAAGAAGTGTCAACAAACATTTCTAGCGCCTTTGCCGGGAAAAGCATCAGTCTAGGAATATTAATAAAAAAGTTGAATCCGGAGTCTGCTATCAATTTAGTTATCGATTAGTGTTAGGGGTTTATCCCTGTCTGTGTTTCTCGTTATCGTGAAGCTAGACAGTGCATGAACGGTTTCCAATTGCCGTCAAATTTCATTGAAGACCCTGAGCAATTGTTGAGGAGAACTAGACGCCATCAAGTTCCACCTCAAAGGTTCATCTCAAACCTGAATCCGTTCGAGGAAAGAGGCTCCGCACTATCAACCGAGGAAGCTATGGCCCAAAAGACTATCTCTGAGTTCTCTGCACCGTCGGCTGACAACATTGCCACCGACCGGCAGCTCAACTTGGGGGATGCTACCTTTCAACTCAAGCCTGCTCTGATCAATATGGTGCAAGCCAATCCATTCTGTGAGAAGCCGCATGAAGACGCCAATGCCCATCTCCAGCACTTCCTGGAGGTGTGTGGTACCTTCACTATCAAGAATGTCTCGGCTGACGCCATCTATCTTCGTCTGTTCCCATTCTCACTGCTTGGGAAGGCGAAGCAATGGTTTTATGCCAACAAGAATGAAGCTACCACCTGGGAGAAGTGCGCCAATGAATTTCTCAAGAAGTTCTTCCCAATGGGCAAAACCAGCACTCTCCGTGGAAAAATCTCATGCTTCCAACAGCAAGCTGACGAGACGATTCCCGAAGTATGGGAACATCTCCAGGAGTACATTCGTGCTTGTCCTCATCATGGAATCGAAGAATGGCTCCTAATCCAAGGTTTCTACCATGGGCTGACTGGATTAGCCCGTAGTCACCTTGATGTTGCCGCTGGAGGAGCATTCCTGCAATACAATGTCAAGGATGCCAAAGACCTCATTGAAAAGATGGTTATCAACCAAGAATGGAATGAGGAGCAGTCTCCAGCCCAAGAAAAGGGGTATGCACACTGTTCATGAGGTGGACATGCTCTCAGCAAAAATGGACCTCTTGATGAAAAAGATTGAGGAAGGTTTCCAAAAAGGAACAAGAGGTCATTCGAACCACTGCCACCACACGAGCAATCGAAACTGATCCATGGTGCGAGGTATGTGGTGGAGAAGATCACTCGGGCAACAACTGTCCCGAGACGAAGGAGGAAGTGAGCTTCATCAACAACAACAACAATAATGGCTATCGACCTCAGCAACAAGGAGGATGAAACTCGCGCCCCTTCTACCAAGGAAATCAAGGTAATTGTTACAGCAATAATTTTAATAATTCTTATGGTAACCAACCTTCTCTTAAAGATATTTTCTTCAGCCAATCTAAAATCAATGACAGTATAAACAAGAAAATAATGGCTAATGATAAGATTCTTGAAAATCTTAGTGAGAAAATGGATAGCTTTAACACTGCTATGAAAAATCAATTGAGCTTTAATAAAATGCTAGAAACCCAATTAGCTCAAATAGCAACAGCTGTCCCATCCTTCGAACAAGGTAAGATCCCAGGGAAACCTGAGGAACCAATTGAGGGTGTTAAGTTAATTTCCACGAGGTTTGGTAAGCCTCCGGTTAGGCAAAACCCCGGATTGTCTTCTTGATCCACCATTCATGGCCAAGAAGAGTGACCCTGGCCATCCTACCATCACCTGCGAAATCAGGCCGCACACCTTCGACAACGCCTTCTGCGACCTTGGATCTGGAGTAGAACATCATGTCCAAGGTAAAGTATGAGAATTTGCTAGGGGAACTTTGTACCCCACTTTTGTCAAATTGCAGATGGCCGATCAATCCATCCGGTTCCCCGAGGGATTGGCAAGGGACATCCTTGTCAAAGGTCAAGACGAATACATCCCCGCCGACTTCATCATTCTTGACATGGGGGCCGATGACGAAGTCCCCGTTATCCTGGGAAGGCCGTTCCTCAACACCGTGAATGCCATCATCTACATGGGATCTGGCCAAGTCCACTTCCAACTCCTAGGTAAGAGAATTAAATGTCCTTTCAATGGTTATAAATCGATGCAACAGGCAAGAAAGAACCTGTAGAGAAACAAGCCACAATATGCACCCTGCCGAAAGAATCAATCGCCAAGGGCCAAAAAGGCCGAACTGATAAGTAAGGCTGAGGTGGTAAATAAGGCTGACTCCGCTGAATCACAAGCATCAACCAAGAAGGAATGGCGGAAGAAAGAGGTGCGATCATCACGGTCTCCATCCCCGGGACCAACCGAAGCACCCGAAGAATGAACCCGAAACGGAGAGGTCCTGCTCTACGGACCTAAAACATGGAGCCTTACTGGTACGGTAAATCAGTATTTATCTCATATTTAATTCCTACATTTCAATTTTTGCATTTTCTTCATTGCATTTCATATTTGAATTTTACAATAATTTATTTCGACAAAATAAAAATACTTAGATGAATAAAACTTGAGAATGAACAGTAGTGCTCACACCTGAGGTGGTGGGACCACCTAGGTGGGGTCGACCGACCCTACCATGGGGCCCACCCACCTCTGGTGGTGCTGGCCTGGTGTAGTGATTCACCTCCTGAATTTTGAACACCATCTCCTTTTGAATTTGGCCGACCACCTTTGGTCATGACCACTTTCACTTGCTCAAAGGAGAATCCAACATCCACTACCATCCAATTTTGAAAAGTGGACACTTTGGCATTCATTAGTGTTCCCATGGTCCATGGGAATCACTTTAAATATGTCCCCACTTTTGTCATACACCTTTTACCTTCACAAAACACTAGGCAAGGGAATCTCTGAAAATTTCAAAGCTTTTGGTCCACCACTAGTCTCTGCGTTGCTGTATAAAGTGAAACACACTGTTTAAAGCTAAAAAAGGGACAAGGCCTGGTTCGGCCGAACCATGTTTTGGTGCCCCTCAACAAAGTGGTGTTTGAATTCAAATAGATTCCCTGTACAAAGGTAAAATCAACACTGAACCTGTCATAAGTGGTTCGGCCGACCCATGATTAGAGACATGTCTGCAGAGTTGTGTTTGAATTCAAATAGATTCCCTGTCCAAAGGCAAAAGCAACTCTGATCATGTCATAAGGGGTTCGGCCGACCCATCAATAAAGAGTTGTCAGCAAGGTTGAGTTTGAATTCAAATAGATTTCCTGTCCAAAGGAGAAAACAAAGCTGAGCAGGCCAGGGGTGGGTCGGCCGAACTGGCCTTTGTGGCCTGGCCACCAGCCCTTTTTCCCCTATAAATATCCTTGCATTGTGTGCTCAATTCCACAGCCCAAACCAGCTGAATCATCTCGAGCACACAATCTCCGTTCTTCTCTCCATTTGAATGAGTTCTTTCTCAAATTTAGTTGTAGTTAGCCACTCAAACCAAAAATCCAAAAATATTGTAGTAGTAGAAGCTTGTCTTACTCTAGACTTTGCTCTCAATATCTTGTTTGTGGAGGTAACCATATCCCGCAAGGACTATTAACAGTGGGAAAGCTAACGCTAATAGTGTGTTCTTGTGTGAGCTCATTGTTGCAGGATGAAGAAGTTCTCCTCCGCACTCAAGAAGGCCAAGAGTGTCGTAGGGAGTTCCTCCCGACGACCCCACCATGATGAAGATAAAGGAAGAGAAGCCCTACCAAGACGAAGCTTTAGAGTGCCTTCCGAGAGGACGTTCGAGCCCGAGAGCGGCCTCATGTTGAACCAAGAAAAGTACCAAAGGTACCTCTCCATCCGACACGGAGGTTATGAACATACCGGCATCATCGATTCCGTCCTTTTGGATAACACAGGTATGACCGCAGAATTCAACACTGTTTTCAACACAATCGGGTGGGGAAGTTTTTGGGAAGTGCAAGAACTTAGAATCGAAAAAACTCACCATTGAATTTCTATGCTCTTTACAAGCCACTGAAAATAATGTCTACTTTCGTATGTTCAACCAAGGGTATAATTTAACTTGGGGAGTTTTTAGTATGGCACTTGGTTTTGATAACAATTGTCATCTAGATCTGGTAAATGCCACACGGAAATTTGATAAAGCCGAATTCTGTAAAGATATAACTGGATCCAATGATTGCTCTGAGCCTAAAACTAATGAAATCCATAATCCTACTTTGCGCTTGATCCGCTATTGGATGGCCATAACTTTTCTTCCTGGCTCCAGTGTGTAAGTTCTTTACAATGATGAATTAAGACTGCTCTATGCCATGACTAAGAAAATAAAAGTTTCACCTACTAAGATGTTAGTCCACTTTTGGCTTGGTATTTTCCATAGAAGCAAGCCCATATTCTTTACCTCTTTTATCACGCGCATTGCGGAAACAATGGACTTGCTAGATGGAAAACATTACTTCGAATACATTGCTTCTCCTTGAGATATTGTAACCGAAGATTTCTTTATAACTGCTCAAGTCCTAAAAAGAGATGAAAATGGTGATCTAAAAATGATTTATCAAAGCCATATAGCCAATCTCTCTCCCATGTGAGAGGCGTCGGTTGTATGCGCTGCGCACACTAACCATAAATTGGGACCCAGAGGAAAGAAGCCAAAATATAGCAGGATCAAGAAGGGTGACAAGGAGCATGTCACAAGCCGCTCAATTTGAGCAAGGCGGCACATCACGAGCTGCAGGGAGATATGAATAATAAGGCAAGGAGGCAAGTTCCATTGACATTTCAAGGTCCATGGAACGGCCTCAACAGCACACACTAAGAGTGTGCACTCCTCGTCCGTCCGCAAGGGTGAGGGGTCGTCGAAGCCAAGGATCGGAAATAGACCAACTCATCAACGACATGGGCGCAATGCAAGTTGAGCAAGATGCAACTCTGAGCATGGCACAACAAAATGCCCAACTCTTGCAAAGCTATTCAAGACGAAGAAGCACAACGCTAGGCGGGATGGTTCCAATACTACCCACCACCACAATGAGCAAAAGGACAAGCTTGGGGGAGATCCTCTCTCCCACCAAGGTAAGTATTCTATCCTAGCTATTTACATTATTTTAATTTACTGCATTTAAAAAAATTGCATAAGATAAAAATACAAAAAATATTTCCCTTATTTCCCTTATGTCTCATGAATGTTTATCTTCCTCATGGAAATGATGAATAGTTGCTCTGTTAATGTTTCTTTAATGCCTAGTTTACAACTTAGTATTTCTTTAAGTATGGATCACTTGGCTCATTTAAAATCATCATGAACCTGAAAACTTTGTGGATGCTAAGTGCTAGAACTAAGTCTAAGTTATTGTGAGATATGATATAGTGAAACAAGAGCTGCTATAATATTGTTCTAAGCATGCATGATTACTGAAGATTTATTTATTAATCAATCAAAACCTTATTGTACCACAGCCATAAATGCTACACATGTCTAAAACCCTCCACATAAGCTATTTGCTTTGTATTGAGTTTTGTCAAGTCTTGTTGACCCTTATTGAGAGTCTTATCATGCTCCCAAGATCAAGATCATGTACACACCACATATATGTGCTGCTTCTACACTGGAAGTACGCAACCACATGCCTTTCATTTCCACCAAATAAATGCTCCATGTGTTAAAGTCATAGTAAATCTCTCTTAGTTATTATGGTAGAAGAGACAAAAAGGCTATGCAAAATGAAAATAAAAAGAAACAAAGATGGACACAAGAGAGTCCATAGAAAAGAAAAGAAAAATATATGAGCAAGTCTAGGCTCATGAATAAAGAAAGGAAAAATGATAGCCATGTCTCTAAAATTTGTTAGAGAGAGATACAATTTCAAATAGAGGAGCATTATAGTTCATATTTTTCCCACACTTGCACATCTTGATCTAAGGGCATGACACTTCTCTCTTTGGATCCAAGCTTTGACTCTACAACATATGCAAAGTAAGTATGCTATACCCTTCATTCCTACCTTAAGCTCCACATAAGCCATTTTTAGTAGGATGAGAAAGAGAAGGTAACATTTACTTTGTGCCTTGGTAAGGAATCACACACCATTTGAGCGACATGAGTGAACCATATGAGGAATATTAAGTTGTCTTTTGTAAAACATCGCTAAAAACCTCTAGTATGAAACTTGCAAAGAATGAGAAAAGTAGTGCTCAAGTTTAACTGTTCTGTCTCTCAACCACCTAAGGCAAAGGAAAGGTCATTCGGGAAATTATTTCCTCAGCCCTGAAAAAAGTTCGACTTAGTTTCTTGGCCCTGTTTTCATCGAACTTTGTTATTTGGCCCTAAAATGAAATTTGTTTATTTTCTTGACCCTTCCGTCCACTTTAAAAGATCATAACTCTTCGATATGACATCGGATGAAGATAATTTTTATATGAAAATTGTATGTCTCGACGAGATCTACAACTTTATAGTTTTGAATTTTTCATTTGAGCAAGTTCAAATGCCCAAAAATATTAATATATTATATTAATGTTTTTAGGCATCTGAACTTTCTCAAATGAAAAAACTTAAAACTATAAAGTTGTAGATCTCATCGAGATCTACAATTTTCATATAAAAATCATCTTCATCTGATATCGTATCGAAGAGTTATAATCTTTTAAAGTGGACGGAAGGGCCATGAAAATAAGCAAATTTCATTTTAGGGCCAAATAACAAAGTTCGATGAAAACAGGGCCAACAAACTAAGTCAAACTTTTTTAGGGCCGAGAAAATAATTTTCTTAAGGTCATTAGCCCCATAAAGGACAAAAGTAAAATGGGTGAATTTTTATAGCCAATTTGTGCACTTGGTACTAAGGAAATATGAACATTGTAGCAACTCCTGATCCACCGAGGCTAAGTTTAATTATTTGCTCGGGACGACCAAAGGTTAAGCTTTGGGGATCTTGTTGACGGTGGATATACCATGAAAATCCACATTCAAACATCGTCAACAGGCCACGGATTCAAGGGAGAATAAACATATCATGAACATATTTTATCAATAACTAGTTTCACTTCTACTCTTAAGCTTGTGAATGCATCAAAGATCAAACAGGTCAAGAAACATCAAGAAATGGTGCACTACATCACTTAGAAGAGAGGAGAGCCCAGGGTGGGCCAATGTATGGGTCGGCCGAACCCTACATGGGGCCCACCTGGCTCTGGTGACGTGGCATGATCTATGTGACCCTCGACCCAGCTCATTTCATCCATCGGATCAACATGAGTTTCTATTCAACGGTGGAGAAACAAAGCACAAGGATTCAACGTGACAAACATGCAACCAAGGTGGGACCAGGCCACTGCTGCAGTCCATGACAGGTGGGGACTCCTTCTAGAAGACCCTGGCTGGGCCCACCTGCCATTAGGGGGGTCGGCCGAACCCCCCTGGTGCCCAGCCAGGTCGGTTGGCCTCCACCGCCTTCCTGCATGCATCCCACGTGATGGAATCACCTCTGCCGTCCATCTTGAGGCGATATTGAGGCGGTTAATCCAAGGGAAGAGAGGCATGGAGCACACGGATTGCTGACATGGTGCCCCTCAACTCTCCCCTATAAATAGAGGCTGCCATCACCCTCTTCAAGAGACTCAAGATACACAAGAGCCACAAGAGACAAGAAAAGCTCCACTCTTTAGTAGTCGTAGTAGTATTAGTCTAGTGTGGTAGTTAGAGTCGAGTCGAGCTACGCTTGGAGTCTCCAGAGTCATCTGCTGGAGAGTCTGGTATAGCTCTTATACCTTTCCTTCTATAAGACTTTACCTTTATCAATATATTATCTTTACTTTACTTTACTAAGTCTCTACTTAGTGCATTACTATTCTTTATAGTATTGTTGTGTTTTGTCTTAACTTATAGTAGAGTTATATTGGATAGTGATCCTGTAACCAGCTCACGTGTGTCGTTCATCGCCTGTCATAGGGTGCTTTAGTTGTTGGTACGCAACTAAAGTAGTAAGGCTTAGTGTAAGCGTGGTGCTTAGACTAGATCTTGCCTTTGAATGCCGCTTGTCGCACGGATTGTTCATGGGTGCGAGCAGGTGGTGATAGCCCTGTCTAGTCTTAGTATCCCTCCACGTGTTTTAGGAAAGTTCTTAAAAGGTAGGCTCCCATAAGAGAATAGCCGCTTCGGGTAGAGGTTATATCCCCTACTGTCTCGTCTATCCCCTACACACCGGAAGTAAGGTAGCTGTATTAGTATAATTCATCCATTTGATAAGATAGTTCACAAGAGTAAAGTAGGTTTCATAGGAGTCTTTTACTCACTCGTTGTCCTCCCACCTAGCTATACTCTACTAGTTATCTTTTAGTTATCCTAAACCTTGTCGTGTCTTGGTATCATTACCCTTTCCTTTATATATCGATTTACCCCCTATCACTAGTTGATACTAAGTTTTTATAGACTTAAGAATCTCTCTCTTTTTATTAATTATTCCTAGCAACCGCTTTCCTATGGGATAAAATAAATAACGATACCTTGGAATACTCCTACATGAAGTGCTACAGCGGTATATTCTGTGCGCTTGCGGAATTATCCAATAGACATAAGAAATACCCCCTAGGCACTTCTGGCGCCGTTATCAGAGATATCCTAACACCCTATCTCTGGTGGTTGCGCTAAGAAGTGTCAACAAGCTCCTCCTCCAGCTTCTCCTCACTCTCACCCTCTCTTCTACTCCTCACTAGGAGAGCACTAAGGCTATGACTCTCATGTGGAGAGTGTGTATCTGGTGGTTGTTTTTTACAAGTGAGGTAGAGGGTCCTATTTATAGTGAGAGGTGGAGTAGGGGCTACTCCATCGCCACGTCATCGATCTGCGTGATGTCCATCGACCTTCGTTGGATCAAACCGACCTCCAACCGCCATGGGATCAATGGTGGGGATAATTGTGTCGCATGGGGAATTGAACCGGCTTGAGTAGGGCGGCGGGCGCCGTGTGATGTAGGGCGGCGGGCGCCGTGTTTCGAGTTAACGCTTCAGATGCACTCCTAGAGGTCGGCAGAAGTTGGTCCCGGTCATTTTGGACACGGAATCCACTGTGGAGGTTCGGTAGCCCCACTTGACAGGGCCACCGGACCGTAGATCTTGCACCGACCTTGGATCGACGGAGGACAAACTTGATTTGGCATCTGCCACGGATTGCTGACATGGAACGTGGCAGGGACAGGGCGGGCGCCCTGCAACTTAGGCCAAATTGGCTCATCTTTGGTGAGTGTGTAGGCCTCTCAGTTAGCTTTCCAACGCCTAGTCATTTGCCTGATTCCGAGTCCGGATGCATCCTAGGTGCTCATTTTACCCGGGACTGTTCCTGCGGCCCGTTCTTCCAATCTTCGGAAAGCGTATCCTTATCATCCGACCCCCGATTTGGGTGAACCAAAACTCCATTTCAAACTCCTTGACTTGGTGTAGTCACAAGAAGCATGGATGAAGCCTTTTCTCTTTATGTATCGCTATTTTGTACTTACTTTGCACCTACACTCATACAGCCATCACAACTTGTGGAAATGGTTAGAAATAAAAACCTATGACTATGGTTTGTATCATTTTTATAACCAAATTAGGCACTGTTGACGGTATAAAATAGGGTGTTAAGGACCGTCAACACTCCTCCAGCAGCAGCATCCATCGTCTCACGGGTGCTGGTAGTCAACCCATGGTAGAAGGTTTGCATGAGCAACCAATTCTCCATCCCATGGTGAGGACATTCTGAGATGTAGTCTTGAAAGCATTCCCAAGCTTTCAGGACAGATTCATCGTGCTGTTGCTAAAAGCTAGTGATCTTCCCTCTGAGAGCATTCGTCTTGCCCAGAGGGAAGAACTTTGCTAGGAAGGCAGTGGAGCAGAGGTCCCATGTAGTGTTCTTGTCCTTATTTGCGTAGAACCACTGTTTTACTCTTCCCAACAGTGAGAATAGGAATAGGCGGAGCAGGATTGCATATCTGGTTACTCCCTTGATGGTCAAAGTGCTGCATATCTCCAATAAGTGTTGGAGATGGGCACTCGCATCTTCATGCGCCAATCCACAAAACTGACTAGCTTGCGCGCAGGCTTGAGCACGAATCTATTGTCTCCAACATCAGTGGGTGGTGCCGTACGGATGTTAGCGGTGGTTGGAGCAGAGAACTCACGAAGGCTCTTGTTTGCCATAGCCTCAAACTCTGGTGTCAAACTTCTTCTTGTACGGATGTCTTCCGGCTGAGGATCAGGGGTCTCCATGAGCTTGGCTCGGGTCTTCCTGATCAAAGTTTCTGGGTTTTCAACAAAATTCTACGGAAGGTCAAATCCGTTCATACATCACCCTGCATAAGCTACACAAAGAATAAAAAAGGACAAGGTGAGCCTGTCTGAGTAAGGTTTATATGGTTTCTCAACATATTTGTTGTTATGCATATGATCTATCCACATCTTATGTATGCCAAACGCCTTCCCCGGCAACGGTGCCAAAAATGCTTGTTGACATTTCTAACGTCATCACGAAAAATAGAGTTTGACTCTATATTGGCAACAGCGCTAAAAATGCTCGCTGGTAATAATTAAGTCTCACTTGGTAAATTACTTAGCCACCTCTTTTAAACCTATATCTCTCACAATAACTAAGTTGTCATCCCTAGCATGAATATAAGAGATATGTAAGGAAACTACTCAGATTAATACTAAGTAGTTATTATGAATGCAAGTGACTAGAGAGGGTATAGAATATTAAGTATCTGCAAGCGGACAGATTAATTATACCATTGTAGCATTTTACCCAGGAGTATTCCGAGTCGTCATTTATATTCTACCACTGGGAAGGGTTGGCAATAAATGGGATGTAAGTAGATAGATAGATGTCATATGCATATGCAAATATGGAGATAACTTTGCATGAGCTACTTACTGAGAACAGGGGTTATGTCACAATAATGATGATGTATATGATAAGCATAATGATCAATCCAATCAATCAGTATATAATGATCACTTAGAGCACTTCCTATCTAGGCACTAGTATGGATTAGGTTGAAGCATAAGGATATCCTAAGTCATTCTAACTATACTATCAAAGACATATTAGATTGGTGCAATTATACTAGCAATCATGGCGAAGACACTTCATATTCATAATTAAGGGAATAGTACTAAGGAAGATCAAGATCATAGCCAGCCTTCTAAAGTAATAATAACTTCCTACTCTCCCAACATTCGAAGTGTGGACTACAAAGGACTCAACGGGAGTGTCACATCCGCGATCTACCACAGAACCCAGAATATATGGTGCATTTGCAGACAAACCACATCTAAGCACCATGGTTGCATGCTGTTCATCACCCACCCATGATATCAATGAATGAGCGCTATACAACCTATGTATGAATATGAATGCATCCTAACTATGCAAAGTATACAATCTAGATAAGCAATGAATAACATAATTAAGAACATAATCAATAGTAGAACAATGTCAATCAACTTTATCTCAAGCACTCAAAAGAGGCTTGAGATACAAAAGAGAGCTTACAATGGCTCCAGGAAGCCTTCTAGCTCTAGACAGATCCGCAACTCGAGTAGAACTCGCCTCCTTCTACTTCTAACCTATGTAACTATGCTCAAGATGGTGAAGCTCTAATGATTCTAGGGTTTCTGGTTGACGATTGAATTAGTTGATCTTTGATTGATTGATCGACGTGAAACCCTGGGGGTGTGGGGGTCCTTATATAGGCTGGTGGGATGAACCGTAACCCTTGCATCAAACCGACTTCGAAGGACGGTTGAGATTGCATGAAATTTCGGGATGTGGGGCCACGTCGAAACGGAGGCAGAAAGGACTCTCTGGGGGATCGGCCGACCTATCAGTGGGATCGGCCAATCCCCCCTGACTGGCATGTGGGCCCTGCTTCCTCTGGTGAGTCTCTGGTGTTCTCTAGAATCTTCTTGATCTCCTTTCGCAGTGGAATTTGTTATTTTAATCCGACATGTGGGCCTTCCTTGGTTGTTTTCTGGATAACCCCCTATAAAACACTGATTCACCAAAACTGTGGAATTTTGTTAGTTAAAGCCCTATTCTATGGTGGTGTTTGCCTTTATACCCTTATTTCATATTTAGTTGATGGGTAAAATCATACAATAATTACCGTCAACAATGTGAATGTTGAGTTGAGCCAAATCAATGGTGCCTCGGCTCCAATACCACTTGAAAGGTCCTAAATGGCTTGAGGGGGTGAATAGCCTATAAAAACTTCTACAAACAACACTTAGACAAAGATGTTAGACAATTAAATGGCGAAGCGAATTTTGCGCTAGCCTACTAAAAGTGCAAGCCACCTAACCGTTCTACACTAATGTCTCTAGGATCGCACACAAAAGCCTAAGTCACTACTTTACACTACTCCTAGGTGAGCAACTACAAAGAGAGCTACACAAGTATACTACTTAAAAAGTAAGTGCTTAAAAGTAAAGAGTAGAGAGGTGATTTTATATTGCCGGTGTAGAGATAAGATGAATAATAATATGAACAAACACAATACACAAGAACTCCTCGGCAAGAGATGGACACAATGATTTTTACCGAGGTTCACTTGCTTGCCGGCCAGCTATGTCCTCATTGTAGCGATACACCCACTTGGAGGTTCACACTCTAATTGGCATCACACGCCAAACCCTTCTCAAGGGTGCGACACAACTAACACAAGATAGGGATCCACAAGCTACAAGCACTTCACAAGAGTAGCCAATTGCTGATCTCCCACGGGGAAGGCTCAAGAACCCCTTACAACTTCACCAATTGGAGGCGAAGACAATCACCAACTCCCCTCAATGATCCTCGCAGCTTCCAAGCCGTCTAGGAGTCGGCAAACTCCAAGAGTAACAAGAGAATCTGCTGCGAAATCCACTCACCAAGTGCCTCTAGATGAACACACTCATGCAATGCACTTGATGCTCTCCAAACTCACCAAATGATGATCTCAATCAAGTCTAAGGTGTGAGAGAGGAGTGGAGAGGCTCACTAGTTAGTAGGAGTGATTAGAATAGCCAAGAGAGGGAGCACAAGCCAGCCAACCGACTATAAATACTCCCCTCACAAAAACATAGCCGTTGAGCCTCTCTGCGTGGCGTCGGACGCAAGCGTCGGACGCCCGCGCGCACACCCGTCGGACCAATGCTCATGGTCTGACGCCCGCACGCCACATGTCAGTAGCCGTTTGAAGTCGAACGTTGGATCACAATGGCTAAGTCTCGCGCCAAACCAAACCGTCGGACCCACATGCCGTCGGACTAAAGGTCACCACCATCCAACGCTTCCAGAGAGGGACAGCGAGCGCAAACCGTCCGACGATCACCGTCGGACCAACGGAGCCGACCGTCCGACGCTTCCAGAAACCACAACGAGAGCTCCAGACTCCATCGGACATGATGCGTCCGACGACCTGAACAGAGCTCACCACGTGCACATCAGAACATGAACTCAGCTTGCCACACCGTCGGACCGTGAACCCTTGGTCCGACGCTCAGTTTCAATGCGTCGAATGCTCTAAGACAAAGCAAAACAGGTTAGCCGTCGGACCGAAGCCAATGGTCAGACGCTCTCCGGGGTTAGCCTCCGACGCAAGATTTTCTATTGTAACATTTCCGAAAACCGCCTTAATCCTGCCTCGCATGCTCGGCAGGAGGAAGAGAGGACCCAAACCCTCTCTAACCCTCAAACTTCACCCCGTTTTCAAAGGTGCTAACACTCTAAAGTGTCTTTCACTTTAGTGCACATGTGTTAGCATTTTTCAAAGATTTTTCCACAGGTTTTGTTAGTGTCATTAGCATCTACATGCATATGCAATGGATATGAAAATCTAGTGGCACTTGATAACCGCATTTCACAACGATTTCGCCCCTCTTGATAGTACGGCTATCTATCCTAAATATGATCACTCCCTCTATGAAGTCTTGATCACCAAAAGCAAAAGAGCTCCTATTGATTATACCTTTGCCTTGAGCTCCTAGCCTTCCACCATCCTCTTTCTCATCCCTTTGATGAAGCTTGTGGACTCCTTTTTTTGACCGAATGGTAGAGGAGTCCTCTACCCCTTTTTTGGTTTTTATATTAAATCAAAGAATGTTTATGTACAAGGCAGAGAAAGAAGTACAAGGTCATAGACCCAAAGAGAAAAGAAAAATTAACGAATTACAGTTTCTGATCTCTCCAGTAAATGATGGCAGAGCTCTTTCTCTCCTTGGCTTTCAAAGACACCAAGGTGATCTCCTCCTTGAGCAAAATTTTCAGAGGCTTCTGTCATTCTGACCATTATAAAAAATGATTCTATTTCGTATGGTCCAGATGATCCAAAAGGTGCTTCTAGCTTGAAGAAACATGTCTAGCACTGGGACATTGAGATTCCAGTTGATGGAAATAGATGTCCAACAGTCTCTACTGAAGGGGCAAGCGAAAAATAGGTGGAAGCAGCTTTCTTCACTAGCCAAGATTGCATAAAACACAGTTATAATCATCCAACTCCATGTTTTTCCTTCTGAGAATGTTTCTAGTGTTGAGTCTGTCCCTTATGAGTAGCCAGAAGAAAAATTTGTGTTTGCCCAGGTTGCCTGATTTCCACAACCATTTGAATAGAGGAGAGGCTTGCTGATTATCGGTAAGTTGCTTGTAGGCCTTCTTGGTGCTGAAAATTGCTGAGCCCCAGCAGTAACTCCACACATCATTGTAGATTTCATTCAAATTGAGATCTGTAATGAGCTGTCAAACTTCTTCTAACTGCACTGCAGCCACCTATGTGTGACAGAACCACCTTAATCATAGGGCTCACGTGCACCATCAGCGTCTCTAAGGACCCACAATCAGTCTGCACAAGTTCCCCTTGACCTAGGTGGCCTGCCGGGTTTCCCTGGGAAACCCTAACTCCCCGAGGATCTCATTGTAAGCATTGCAGTATTACAACAGTTTACACAAATAAAATGAATCAGAGTAAAGAGTGCGGAAGAATTTCATAATCATAGGTTTACAATGATATTATCCCAAACCAGAGTTTCGTAGTGGAGTAGCATCATAACTAGACACCCTGCCCAAGGGTTATACACATCTTCATCCATGCACGATCCATCAACCGGCACGGTCCCACGAAGAACCGTACACTCAACTCACCTGCAACAGGGGGTTAACAAACCCTGAGTACTGGGGTACTCCGCAAGACTTACCCGACTAAGAAAAAGGAATGAGACTCAGGAATGCAGGCTGAGGAGAGTCAAGGTAGGGCTTATCAAGAGTCAAAGGATTTTACAGAAAAGCAATACTAATCCTAATTTTCAGTACTTTATCTCAATAATATTATTAATCATGAACCATATCTCCAAGTTCTTTCTCATATATCAACATTCTTTCATGTACTTTATCCATTAAAAAACATCCTAGTTTCGAACCACTCTTCGCTGTAGGTGTGAGGATCAAGTCTCCATAACCGAGGAGCAACGACTGATTCGAATCAATTATTACCCAGCTGGGGATCCCTATCCACACTGCATATGTAGCACTTAAGCTTGCATATGCCAACCCCAGCCTACCACGGCTTTTCATACCCCGGAACCGGTCCTGTGCCACCCGAGAGCACAGTACTCCTCTAGTCTACAGGCACGCCGGCCACGAGGGTACACGCTACTCTCGCCATCTCTCCACTCCCAGTGCGTGGTTGTCGGTTCCAGTAGTAGAGCCACCGGAGTCAGAGGCTTCCCATAGTATGTGGCTAGTTGCAAAGTCTTGATCACAGCAGGCCTGACAACGAACGGTCCCTAATATTTTTCCGTTAGCAACCATGCATTGGGACTCTAACCCAAGGTACACTGGTAACTACCCAGTTTTCACATCCCTTTCCCGATGGCGATGAAAGTTGGGACTCTAACCCCAAACAGTTGGCCCAACCAAACGGGAAAACCCATCCACGTTCATAATAATGGACTGGCCAAGTACACCATCACCAAACGAGGACAATACCAATCCCATAAAATGATTCATTTGTTTCATATCATCACAGTTTTCAAAATAGCATTTTTGCAACTCTATCATTAAGCATGACTAAGCATTTTTTTCAATACTTTAAATAAATCAGGGTCTCAGGTATAATACGTGGTCAAGGAGAGGTAATGCATCAATGGGTTATTAATCAACTCCTATATACCTAATGCAGTAGATTAACTCAAGTTATAAATATTTTGTAAATCACAAGGAAGGGGCTGAATGCACCGGGGCTTGCCTGTTGCTTGGAGTAGATAGAACCCTGAAGTCAATCACTGAGAAAGATCCACGTTCACCGAGTGAAGACCTTACTCGAGACTTACTTCAGATAATAAATTATCCCGCGTTTACTACACGTAAGAATAATACATACTTAACATGATGATATGTATGCTATGATGCATGAACTACACTAAAGTGTGAATTAAATAAAAGTAAACTTAATTTAGAAAGTTGAGTACAACTTTCCTTCACGATAAGGTTGTAAGCCAATGAATCTAATTACTATCGAATATTAACCTTTTTGGTTTATTGACCATTTTAACAGTTGTTGAAAGTTGAAATAGCTCTCCTATAATAATGGCCAGTATTCACTTGAATGATTCATAAAAATCATATTATCATATGTGTATAACATAAGTTAATAATATTTCTAATTAACGATTTATCTATATTACTTGAAGTATTATTTAAGCATCTTAATCAATAAGATTATCATGAACTAAAAATATTAGCAAGGTGCCCAAGATCAACACATGATAAGGACCCATGGTTAACATACAATTCCTAAAGTCACACAAAATTCCAAATTCATTATCACTTTATAGTATTTTTTAAATTGTTTATTTATTTAAATACTAATTACTAAGCATTGAAACATTATCCAAATGGGCTACATATTTTTGTGGAGGTAGCTCACTGCTCACAACACCTACTACAAAAATTTCATAATTTTTAGATGATTACTTTGGGCTACAAAAATCATGGAAATACAATTTACTAATTAAAATACACATTTTTATAGTCTATAGAAAGTACTCAAAATGCTTATATCATATTTTTCATAAATACTTCATAACTCAGAGAGCCTACACCATTTATTTCATGATTTTTTGAGTAATGCAAAAATTCTCACAAAATTCACAAATCTAACAACTATTCGTTTATAGGAAAATGGAAAAGTCATTTTGAACTGCACTGCAGCTCAACTGGGTCGACCCAACTCGGCCCAATTTGGCCCAGACCTGCTCAGGCTGACTCGGCCTGATACTGGCCAGCTTCGGCCAGCTCGTGCCCACGGCAGGAGCTCTGCCGGCCGGCCGAGCCATCCCCGGCCAAGGCCAGGAGCATCCGGCGGCGGCCAAGAGCGGGCCACAAGGCGCCCCACGACATGTTCTAGCTGCTGGTACACCCCTAGTGATGAATCAAAGGCTCAAGCGATTATGACCGCAACCATGGCAGCCATGGCGGGCTTGGCCGCGGCAGTACCAGCGTTCCGTGCAACTCGGCCCGGTAGAGCTCAAAAGGATGACACTACGCGAATCAGGAGCTCACCATGAGCGCCATGCGCATGTCGATTGGAGACAAGGAGGACCGGAGATGTGTCGTTGTCGGTGAGGACAAGCACGGCGGCGGACGCGGTGGCTCGGACACGACAACGATCGCCCGTTCCGACGAGTTTAAAGCCTCTAAGGACAAGCCAGGAAACGTGTGAGCATCAAGAGGCTAACTAGATTCTAGGACATGCATAAGGGTAGGACGTAGCTCACCAAGGCGAGTTCACCATGTCGAAGTTGCACACGGTGGCACTCTGCCGGAGCCGAAGATGAAAGAGACGGCGTTCCGGCATCTCCGGTGGTCGACTGCCGGCACAAACAGGTCGAATAGAAGCTCTAGGATGTGGTAAGATCAGTGGCAAGAGGAAGTCGGATGACGAGCCCCTGAGCAGCGCCAATCCAGCCATGAACCGAAGCTCGGTCCCGCAGTGGCAATGGAGGGTAAGAGGAGCAAACGGCGACGACTGGGATTAAATAGGGCTGATGGGAGGCGTGCGGCGTGGGAAGGACCCCCACAGGCCCGGTCATGATGGCGACAGCACCTTGCCGGCCCCCGGGCAACGTCGGCGGGCGGCGCGCGCAGCTTTGCATGCGAGCAGAGCAGAGCGAGCCGGACTCCCCCTTTTTCACTGTAGCTGACCTAAGCCCTAACTCTATATGTTGCAATTACTTTTTATTTTCTATAGTAAGTCGAAAAATTTCCTTAATAAGAGTTGTAGTGAATTAAATCCTGAACAACTTTGGTTTTTGAACTGATTTCAGATTTTGAATGGATTTTGAGTAATTCAAAAGGGGGTAATTGTGGGTTTTGAAATTTAATTCTAATCCCATCAAATTCTCAAGATTCTTCTAAATAAGTTGAAAATATCCAAAAATAAAAGCTGTTCTACTTGGCAAGTCCTACAACCTTTTTTTTTGAGTATGCAAGTCCTACAACCTTTATTAAAGGACTTTTGTAATATTCTTAATAGTTTTTGAAATAGCATTTTAAATTTAAATTTTAAAACACTCATTAGGGTTTATTTTGAAACCTCACTGCATAACTTCAAAATTCCCAAATATAAAAGTTGTTCAACTTGAAAAGCCTTACAACTTTGATTAAAGTAGTTTGCCCAAATTCTTGATAGTTTTTGAAATGATATTTTAAATTTAAATAAACAAACACTTGTTGGGGTTTAATTTAAATTTCCACTGGTAAACTTTAAAATCTCCAAACATGAAAGTTGTTCCATTTTGAAAGGGCTAAAACTTTTATTAAAAGACCATCATCAGATTCCTACTAGTTTTTGAATTTGTATTTCAAGTTTAAACTTTAAAACCTAGATTAAGGTTTTATTTGAAATTATTTTTAATAACTTCAAAATTGCCCAAAATAGAAGTTGCTCAATTTTTAAATATTTACAACTTTTGGTTAAGGCCCAACACTTGATTCTATTTAGTTTTTGATTTAGGGTTTCGGGTCCGATTAGTGTTTTTTAATTGTTTTCCCTTTTTATTTTCTATTTGGATTTAGAGGCATACACACAAACAATTATTTAAATCATAAAGTCAATCAAAGTTACCTAAACACACTCATATGTGAAAATAAAAATTGTCTTAGTGATGCACAGTAATAATGATTTTATGCGGGATGAATTAATGCAATCATGATGACATGTCCGGTTTTAGTTATCGTAACACCAGGGGTGTTACACTATGAGAGTGGAAGACTGAAGGACCTGCTTAAGTCGTGCTGCGAAAAGAAGGAGAGGGAGCACTTAGGTTTCTTAGAGAAAGAAAACAGGTGGGGGAATTGTAATTGGAGAGGTTGCTCAGTACAACTGTCTGACCAGAGAAGAGCACTATTGCCCCTTTTAGGAATGCAGGAAGCAAATGCCCTAAATTTGCTAGAAAGTTTCATAATGTCTTTCCACCAAAATGATCCTATTGGAGATCTTGCATGGGGAGGGGTGTTGGTGTTAGAGTAAAACTTTGACCATGTTAGGGAAACCTATAGGATGTTCAAGTTGTTGTAAAATTTATCTAGAAATTTCATCAGGAGAGCATCATTCTGACTTTGGAGGTCAATTATACCCAGTCCTCCTTGATCCTTGGGTTTGCAGGCTGAATCCCAGGCAGCCAGGCAAGTGCCCTTTCTGTTGATATCCCCATTACTCCAGCGGCAATGCTTTCTCATGGTGTCAATTTGTTTGACAATCTGAGGTGGGATTTTGAGGCAGCACATAAAGAAGGAAGGAAGTGCTGAAAAAACTGAATTTACTAGAACGAGTCTGCTGCTGTAAGAAAGAAATTTATTCATTCCAGATAGCCTCTTATCAATTCTAGACAGTAAAGGGGAGTATTCATCAAGAGTTGGCTTAGTGGTACCTAGAGGTAAACCAAGGTAGGTGAAGGGAAGATTTCCAACTTTGCAACCAAAAGTGTTAGCTAGATGCAGGGTTTTAACAGGATCCAAGTTGATTGGAACCAAAAAGGATTTGTCAAAATTAACATGAAGACCAGTTGAATCTAAGTAGCTCCTCAGTATGCCTCTAAGGTTGAAGAGGGTTCTAGCTTCCCCAGGAAGGATGAGCAGGGTGTCATCAGCATACTGCACAATAGGAAAATCTTCTTGGAAGCCATCACTTAAAGGATGTTTGAGGACACCATTTCTCCAAGCCTTGTTAACAATAGTTTGAAGAATATCAGCAGCATGAACAAAGAGCAAGGGTGAAAGAGGATCACCTTGTCTGACACCTCTTTTGTAATTGAAAGATTTACCAGGTATGCCATTAAGCAGCACAGAAGAAGTTGCTGTGGTCAGGAGGTTGTGAATCCAATGAACCTATTTCTGAGGGAAACCTTTGTGAGTGAGGATCTCCAGGATGGTTTGATGTTCTATTTTGTCAAAGGATTTCTCAAAGTCAAGTTTCAAGATAACAACCTCCTTTTTTGAATGATGACATAAGTGTAGGAATTGAAATGACCAGGCAAGACAATCCTGTAAGGATCGACCTTTAATAAAACCATATTGATTTTTGTGAACCAATTGCTCAATATTCTTTTGTAGTCTATTGGCTAGAATTTTGGTGATGCATTTAAGGGAATAATTGAGCAGAGAGATGGTTCTGTAATCATTTACAGTCTCTGGATTGTATTTCCTAGGAATGAGGGCAATGACTGAGGAGTTGATGCTTCTAATGTCGATATTGGCCCCGCTAAAATCCAGGAATAATCTCTCAAGGTCAAGTTTCACTATGTTCTAGCATTTCTTGATGAACAACCCATTGAAACCATCAGGACCAGGAGAGTGATCATTGGGAAGAGAATAGATGACCTGGTCAATCTCAGACTTCAAAATCAGTTGCAATATCCTCCAGGTCTTGGGTGGAGAGGAGGCTGCTCAAGTCATAATGAATTGTGGAAAAGTCGCTTTGTCCAAGCCTATCCTTGAAACAAGACCACAGAAGGCTGGCTTTTTGCTCATGATCTAAAATGGGGGTTCCATCATTACCTGATAAGCTCATGATGAAGTTCCTCTTGTGGGCAATTGTAGCAACTGTGTGGAAAAAATGGGTGTTTTCATCTCCCAGTTTGACCCATCTTAAAGAGCTTCTTTGTTTCCAGTATTTCCTCTTTGATTCTAGCAAACATGATAAATGCCTTTTAACTAACTCTCTAAATGCTGATTCTAAATTTGAGAGGCATCTTTGGTCTTCCAAACCATCCATGAGGTTTAGATCCCAATCACAATTGTAGATGAGTTTGTTGAGGTTGGAGAGATTCTTGCTCCATGAGCGAAGACCAACTCTCACCTGCTTGAATTTGACAGACAGGTGTTTAGCAGCATTAGCATAGCATGGGCTGTTGTTCCAGTGGAGGTTCACTATATCCATGAAGCCTGGATGGTCAACCCAGTAATTTTCAAATCTGAAAAGTTTAGCTCTTGGAATGCTGGACCCAATATGAAGCACAAAAGGCTTGTGATCAGAGATTGGTCTTGACAAGGGTTGAACGAAGGTGGCAGGAAAAGGGAGGGCCCAGGTGTTGCAGGTGAAGATCCAGTCTAGTTTAATTAGAAGGGGGTCAATTTGCATATTGCTCCAGGTATAATTCGTGCCACTGAAAGGTATGTCTGTGAGGTCCAAGTCAGAGATGACTTCATTGAACATATAGATTTCAGAAAGGTCACCACCTAGGTTTGTTTCTGTTTTCTTCACTTCTTTACAAATTGAAATCTCCACCTAGCACCCAGTCAGCATAGTTGCTTGTGTCAAGATTCATGAGCCAAGTGATGAAGCCTTGTTTCAGGGGCGAGGAGGCTGGAACATATACATTGCTCACCGAGAACAATGTATTATCTAGTCTGCAATGAAACTTAACAGTCACTGCATATGCATTGGCTTGTAAGATTGTGCCATCAAAGAAATTGCCATTCCAAATAGTGATCAAACCTCTAGATGCTCCAACTGAGGGGAAAAATGGCAAAATTATCCATATTTCTGGGGCAGAACTTGCGAATATAAGATAAATCAACTCTCTATATCTTAGTTTCTTGTAGGCAGAGAATTTAACAAGCACTCTCTGTGATTTCATCTCTTATGGCATCCCATTTACCTTGGGAATTGATCCCCCTGACATTCCAGAACAAGACTTTGAAAACTCTATTATTAGTATTCAGATTATCCATTTAACAAACAATAGTAATAGCAAAGTTTGCACAGATACCTGGCAAACAAGAGAGAGGGCTATCTAAAAGGTGGAAAAGCATGATCTAGAAACAAATAAGCCAAAAGCATCAGAGACATTAAAAAGGAGCAAGTAACCAAAGAGGGTAGATTGATTTGGTTTAATACCCATTGAGGCAAAGTTTAGACAAAAGTAACCAAAGGTGCTAAGCCACCAGATACATGGGTACATGTTGACGGTCGATAACGTCAACTTTTATTAGAACTTTAGACACAAAAGGATACATGAAAACATACTAGTCTAGGGTTTTAACTGATAGTTTTCACGAGTTTTACATGTTCTGTATTTTCAGGGGCTATTCCGAAAAAGCATAAAAGAAGGGTTAAAGAGCATAAAAGACACAAAACTTAACCGCGAAAGAAACATCATCATCGGGACGTGGGAAGAGTGTAGAAGGCACCCGAAGCAACTTGCAGCCGAGCCCTGGCCAGGTGGGGCAGGCCGACCCTGGGGTGGGGCCAGGTGGCGCCCCCCTAGGGTTTTCGCCGCCGCCTTCTGGAGTCTTCTTCCACCGCCTCTTAAGAGTCATCTCGGCCCTATGTTTAAGTCGGTTTGATCCTACGGCGCATGTTCATCCCACCGGGCTATAAATAGAGGGGCAGACCCCCTGGAGGCATCAATCAATCATTCATCGAAGGCAACAAGTCTTCAAGCCATCAAGACCCTACTAGTTCATCAAGAGCCTTCTAGTTCATAGTTCTAGCCTAGTTAGATTAGAGGGTAGAGGAGATCTAGTTCTTCGGCGGGATCTGGAGCCCCGGCGACCGTCTGGAGCGTAGAGTTCGGTATAGTTCTGGTTCTTTCTCTATTATTGTATTCTTCATTATGATTAGGAAAACATTGTTCTTAATAGTTCATATGTTCTTGATTACATTAGTCTTTGTCTACTTTAATTATATGTCTAGTATAGTTGGTTTGATCTTATTGAATTCATGTAATTGCTCGTATAGCGTTTATCCAATCGATCTTTGGGTAGCTAATGAACAATGTGTAGATGTGGTGTCTAGATATTTCGTTTATCTGTGAGTGCACCCTGATGTGCCGGATCATGTGGTAATTCGCGTAGGTGACAGCTACGTTGATTTCTCTGTAGTCCACCCCCCGTATGTAGGCAAGCAGGCACGGTCGCGAAGTTGGGTGGTGACTCTGTTTCACACCTTTCCTAGACGATGCCCTTTGCATGTGATCATGATATAGGACTAATCTGACAATGATTGCTAGATGTAATTGCACTAGTTAGAGTTATTCATTGACGTAGTTATAGAATTACCTTAGATATTAATTCCTTAGTTTATCCATTGGCTAGCTATTACTATGACTAGAAAGTGCTCTGATGTTTATCTTTATTAATGATGTTTGATCATACTTGTCATCCTATTTATCTTTATTTATCTTGTGACCTCTACCTGTTATGAGTAGAGTATATGACATTGGTAATTTCACTTATTCATTGTATATAGTGGTTATCAATATAATAGATTGTTGTTTATCCAAGTCCTTCCCAGTGGTATAAATATAAATCGATGTTGACACTTCTTAGCGCAATCACCAGAGACAGGGTGTTAGGCTATCTTTGATAATGGCGCCAGAAGTGCCTGGGGGTATTTCTTATGTCTATTGGATAGTTCTGCAAGCGCACAGAATATACCGCTGTAGCACTTCACCCGGGAGTATTCCAAGGTATCGTTATTTATTTTATCCCAAGGGAAAGCGATTGCTAGAAATATTAATAGAAAGAGATCCTTAAGTCTATCTCAACTTAGCACAACTAGTGTAGAGGGGGTAATCGAAGTATGATAGGAAGGTGACGATTCAAAGATAACAAATGAACTACTAAAAGATAACTTAGTGTAGTGTAGCTAGGTGGGAGGACAACGAGTGAGAAAGGTTCCTGTGATTCAAACTTTACTACTGTGATCTATCCTATCAAATGGACGAAGTACACTAAGACTGCTACCTTACTTCCGGTGTGTAGGGGATAGGTGAGACAGTAGGGGATATAACCTCTACCCGAAGCGGCTATTCTCTTATGGGAGCCTACCTTTTAAGAACTTGCCTAAAACACGTGGAGGGATACTAAGACTAGACAGGGCTGTCACCACCTGCTAGCACCCACAAACAATCCGTGCGACAAGCGGCATTCAAAGTCAAGATCTAGTCTAAGCACCACGCTTACACTAAGCCTTACTACTCTAGCAGTGATCAAGGCAACTAGAGCACCCTATGACAGGCGATGAACTACACACGTGAGCTGGTTACAAGATCACAATCTAATGCAAACCGACCAAGTAATATGATAACTCACAACAATGCTATTAAAGTAATACACTAAGTAAAGACTCAGTAAAGTAAAGTAAGAATATAATATATTAAAGTAGATAAGTCTACAGAAAGAGAAAGATACAAGAGCTATACCAGACTCTCCAGCAGACGACTCCGGAGACCCCGAGCGCAGCTCGACTCAACTCTAACTTCCACACTAGACTACAACTACTACTAAGGTGGAACTACACTACTTCTTCACTTGTATCTTGAATGAATCATGTCTTGAGAGGGTGGATGCAGCCTCTATTTATAGTGGGAGATGAGGGGGTGTCACGTCAGCAATCCGTGTGCCTTTCCATCTTGGCCCTTGGATGAACCGACCTTGTAACCGACTTGGATGGATGGCAGTGGCAATTTCCTCACGTGGACAGCATGCAGGAAGTTGGTGGAGGCCAACCGACGTGGCTGGGCACCAGGGCTGGTTCGGCCGAGCCCTCCTATGGTAGGTGGGCCCAGCCCCCTTCTAGAAGATGTCCCCACAGATCATGGAGTGTGGTGGTGTCCTGACCCCACCATGGGTGGTTCGGCCGAACCACCTATGGCAAGGTAGGCCCACCAATGTTGTCCCCATCTGTCATAGAGTGTCCCTTAGTGTTGGTTCCTCCTTGAGTGCATGTTTATCACGTTAAATCCTTGTACTTTGCTTCTCCACCATTGAATAGAAACATAACTTGATCTGATGGTTGAAGTGAACTGGGTAGAGTGTCACGAAGATTGAGCCATGTCACCAGAGCCAGTTGGGCTCCATACATGGTTCGACCGAACCATGCATGGGCTTGGCTCATGCTCTTTTATCTTCCATGTGGTCCCTTGTGTCATGTGTTGGAGTGTAGTGACTTGGTTCCCAAATTTATGGTTCGGCCGAACCATGATATTGGGCTCCAATTGTTCATTTCTGCTCTATTTTATCTCCCCTGTAGTCACAAGCTTAAGAGTACAAGTGGAACTAGTTATTGATAAAAAATATGTTCATGTTATGTTGATCTTCCTTGAATCCGAGGCCTGTTGACGGTGTTTGAATGTGGAATTTTAGGGTATATCCACCGTCAACAAGATCCCGCAAGTTTAACCTTTGCTCTTCCCGAGCAAATAATTAAACTTAGCCTCGGTGGATCAGGAGTTGCTACAATGTTCATGTTTCAATAATACCATGTACACAACAAAGTACTTCTCTTTTGAATGGAAAAATTGGCTATAAAAATTCACCCATTTTACCTTAGTCCTTTATGGGGCTAATGACTTTTCCTTTGCCTTAGGTGGTTGAGAGACAGAACAGCTTAACTTGAGCACTACTTTTCTCATTCCTTGCAAGTTTCATACTGGAGGTTTTAGCAATGTTTTGCAAAAGACACCTTAATGTTCCTCATATGGTTCTCTCATGTCGCTCAAATGGTGTATGATTCCTTACCAAGGCATAAAGTAAATGTTGCCTTCTCTTTATCATCCTACTTCTAAAAATGGGTTATGTGGAGCTTAAGGTAGGAATGAAAGGATATAGTATACTTACCTTGCATATGTTGTAGAGTCAAAGCTTGGATCCAAAGAGAGAAGTGTCATGCCCCTAGATCAAGATGTGCAAGTGTGTGGAAAATATGAACTATAATGCTCCTCTATTTGAAATTGTATCTCTCTCTAAAATTTAGAGACATGGCTGTCATTTTTCCTTTCTTTTATTTATTAGCCTAGACTTGCTCAAATATTTTTCTTTTCTTTTCTATGGACTTTCTTGTGTCCATTTTTTGTTCTTTTTATTTTGCATAGCCTTTTGTCTCTACTACCATAATGACTAAGAGAGATTGTCTATGACTTTAACATATGGAGCATTTATTTAGTGTAAATGAAAGGCATGTGGTTGCGTACTTCCAGTGTAGAAGCAGCACATATATGTGGTGTGTACATGATCTTGATCTTGGGAGCATGATTAGACTCTCAATAGGGGTCAACAAGACTTGACAAAACTCAATACAAAGCAAATAGCTTAAGTGGAAGGTTTTAGACATGTGCAACATATATGGCTGTAGTAGGAATTTATCACCATTGAGGAACAATAAGGTTTTGTTTGGTTAAGAAATAAATTTCCAGTAATCATGCATACTTAGAACAATATTATAGTAGCTCTTGTTTCACTATATCATATCTCACAACTACTTAGACTTAGTTCTAGCACTTAGCATCTATAAAGTTTTCAGGTTCATGATGATTTTATGAGCCAAGTAATCCATACTTAAAGAAATACTAAGTTGTAAACTAGGCGTTAAAGAAACATTAACAGAGCAACTATTCATCATTTCCATGAGGAAGATAAATATTCATGAGACATATGGAAATAAGAGAAATATTTTTGGTATTTTTATCTTATGCATTTTTTTATTTTTTTTAAGTAATAAATTTAAATAATGTAAATAGCTAGGATAAAATACTTACCTTAGTGGGGGAGAGGATCTCCCCCAAGCTTGCACTTTTGTAGTTGTCTCACTGAGATGGGCGTGGCGGATATGGTCACGGAAACTACTGTGGGTGCTGTGGGATATATGGAGGTGGAGGTATGTTGTGATGTGCATAGAGGGCAGCCCACTGTCTGCTAGTCTGCTCCTGGAAATTTTGGAGTTGCTGCTGGGTTTATGCAGTGATGTTGTGAATGGCCTCATGGCCAGCCCGCAGCACACCAAACTGATGTGTTAGCAACTCCATGTCATGTCGATGGCTCCGCGTCCCTGCATCCTGCATAGATGTGTAAGAAAATCTGGCACTTTGTGCCCCTGACCGGCGCCCTCCTTCAGAGCTGGAGGCTTGCATGGCATTTGAGCTGCCTGCATAGGTGCTATCGTCTTCTTCGGATGATTCATTACGCTGTGCAGCACGTGTTCTTGCACGGGTAGCAGGACCTGAAAAACTCCATCGGCCGCCTACTCCTGCAATGTTAGGCACTAAAGGGTGGTCCCCATATAGTTTTAATTCTAGGCATGGCAAAGTGAGTCTTGCATCGTTATTATGGAATTTAAATTCTATTGTTCCTTGGGGACCACCGGCAATAATATGAGCTTTTATGAAATATTCCTCACCAGAATGGTTCTATGTGTAGGTATGTAATCATTAAATCCATTTAGCAGTTCAAGGTAGCTAGACATTTTTGTGATGATGGATGAAAAGTCAAATGATCCACATCTTGATGGTGCAGAAATCCAATGCTCTACCATGGCTTTTACAGGTGATACTCGGATTTTATATACCATGGCATACATTATTCTTAAATCAATCTCTCTAACAGGTCTCACATCATCCCAAGGAAACAAAGTAATTCCTAGCCATCTATGCAAAAATCGCAGTGTGGGGTTGCAAATGTGATAGTGCGCGGTTTCCCCATTTTATTTTCTCCAGTAATGTCATGCCAAAATTCAAGTTTATTTAACCTTCGAGTAGCAGATTCTAAATTTGAGGTGCAGTTCATAAAGCCTAGGCAAGCACTAAACTGGTCCCAAGTAAGATCATAGGCTTGATTAAACAGGCAAAAATAGATGTTGTCTCTAGTTGCTTTTACTGTGCACATAAATTCTAAAGTGAGACTCTTGCTACGTTGGTACCCAGAAAAATCCCAGAATTCACCCCATCCTATTGCACCAAAAACATCAAAGAACTCCTCATACATACCTGTGCGTTGGAGGAGTCCAAAATCAATTACCTTGGTGTGTTCAAAGTTACGGTTGCGGATGGAGTCGAGGACGAGAAGTTCTTGTGGAGTGACCCAAATTGTCACAGAACCGACCAATTTATACGAGCACAAGTACAACGATCGCATTTTAATCGCAATCCAGTCGCACTTGAGCCAATATAAACCCGGTAGTCCGGAAATCTCGGAGGATTTCAAACATTTCATACCCCAAGGATCATTCATTCAGCAATACCCGATCACATGACACATAAGTTCGCAACCGAATTTAAACATCAGAGTACAACATAGTCTTTTACACAAATAGAGTAGTAGCGGAAGTCAACATAGTTTTACACCACATAGTTCAAATACGAGTACCATCACATGACCCTGTCACAGCATTCTTACAACATCTAAGGATAGATAATGACCCTGCCCTCGGGTCTAGTCTTCTTCGCCCGCAGGGGTAAAGCAATTCCTGCAATATGCGTAGTAGACTACACCATCTGCAACAATGGGAATAAAACCCTGAGTACTCAATTGTACTCAGCTAGACTTACCCGACAGGGAGTAAATAAAAAGACTCTCAAGGATATGCAAGGCTTATTTGGTGGAGCTCAGAGGGTAGCATCGTTTTTGCATCAAAAGCATTACTACAGTAGAGCCTCAACTTATTCATTTTAATTGTGATAAGCTTCGATTTCAGTTAAGCTATTTACTAAGATTAGCCACTATACTAAGCATTCACTGAATATTGTAGCAATCAATAAAACCATATGATTTCCGATATCCACAGATATCAACCTCATCTCACCATAATCATTATGTTCAAGTTATTAACCTCTACCTCACCAGAAGATCAGTTCAGTTTCTCACTAACCAGGAGAGATGGTGATTCGAATCGATTGTACCAGCTGGCAAATATGCCAATCACAAACCCTGTCAGCCGAGCCACTGGCTTCTTGGGCCACCGTTAAATCTTTCTGAGACATAATATGTATCGCGGACTTGGAGGGGTCCATATTCTCAGAGACAAACCCACTTCCAGGATGCATCAGGTCCCTAACCTGCCCTTGGTAAGATGGTGTCTCCGCACATCCTTCCTACCTCCAGAATATGTCTGCCTTATCACGCCCAATTCCTGGCTCAGAAAGAAATACTCGGCTTCGCGGTCAGAACGACTTATCTGGCCAGCTATGTGACGACGTCTTTCAATCTCAACTGATGTCTGGTGGCCTCAGTCCTAGTCGGCCGCAAGCAGCACCGAAGACGGTATGACCTCAACCATGTCATGCGGCTCCCCGCTACCTAGCCTTGATTCTCTCATTAGACACTGTGGCATGGTGGCACATATAGTCCATCACGTGGAATCCAACCCCATCATCATTAGTAACCACCTATGCTCGCGAAGGACAGGAAATCCCTCGACTTCTACCGGTCTAAGCATGGCTAAGCATAGGATCGAACCCATCCCCTTGTCTAGTAATAACTTCAGGATCAAGTATAAGTGGACAAGGATTAAATGCAGCAACGGTATCATATCAACTCCTATACTTAAGTGCACAATCATACGATTTAATAAAGACCAGTGCATTTGTAAAAAGAGTAGGTGGAGACTTAGGGATGCTCCGGGGCTTGCCTTTCACAAAGTTAGTAGGTTGGTGATCAGGGCACTCTGGAAGTTCAGCTTCTTCTTCCTGACCTTCGGGAACCTCTGGCACTTCAATCTCCGGCGGAACTCCCTCCTCCGGTGGATCGAACTGCAACAGCGTCACGCCTCCCGGCGATCCTGTATGCATGATATGCATATATGAGAACTGAGAATGCACATGAAATGCAAGATAGAGATGCACGAATTAACCCATGATATGCAATCAGTTTAACAATCCACACTCATTTACTGAGTACGTGCATATTTCTTCCCTAGACAACCAACTCATACTCACCCTTCTTAAGCAAAGCATAGAACAATTTCTCGTCCCGGGTGAGAGGTCTACAACCTGCACTTAATAATTAACATGCATCAACTAACCTACCACAACCAACTTATAATTAACAAGCGCGAGCAACATCATATGAACAAAATATTAACTTTGCTGCCCTAAGCTCAAAGTAGGATCAGCTCTACTATTTAACACAGGTGATAATGCTGAGCATCACAGAAACGCATAAAAACACTCCCCAACCAAAAGATATTTGCTTAGAAACAATTAAATAAACCCTAGCCTATAACTGGACCTACTGTTTACTGTGACTAGAAAAATCCATAAAAATTACAGTAGCTAATACACATCCAGACTAGCCTACTGACAAAATTTCAAGTCATTTAGACAAGCATAACAGTCTACACAAAAATAACAAGCAACCAGCCTTTTAAACAATGGAAAATACTTAACACAGTGAAAAGTATCAAACAACAGATTTCCTAATTTTCTTAGCTTCTTTCCAACATAACATAGCCCAGGAAAAATATCCATGTCCATAACCTTAACACATTAAGCATGGTGATTTTTGCAAGATTAAAGCATAAAAGGCATATGATACTAGACATCATATAAATAACAGTGAAACACCAGCAAACATATTTTTCATAGATTCTACTTCCCTAAACAAGATGAATGCAAGTGGAATCACATTTTTAGCACATTCCTACAATTACTTATGCATTTATCAAGTTTGCAAGAAATTAACAATTTAATTATAACTGCACATAAAAAGTATTCAAAAAGTACATTTTATATTTTTCCTTGATAGAGCTCAGAAATACAAACACAACAAAATTTGGTTCACCCCAATTGGACATTTCTAACTCCAGATATGAATTTTGGAAGGTTTTACACATTTTCTGGAAATTCATTTTATAAATCATAAAACCTAAACCCGATAGAACTGCTACGTGCACCCGGCTGAGTGAACCAGAGGCGCACCCGAACGGCTGACTCGCGGGCCCCGGGGTCGACCCGACCCCACGCGTCAGAGAGAGGAGCAGAGCCGCCGGCGCTGACCGGCGAGAGCTCGCCGACGGCGAGGTCTCCGGCGACGCCGAGGCTACCTACCGACTCGTGGCAACGAGACGAACCCGATGGACCAACTGCCGAGGGTCGTACCCCACCGGAGCGAGCTCGGCGGCGGCAATGGCGGACGGCGGTGGTCCGGCGAGCTTGCGCCGGCCGATTCCGGCCGTTGCTCGTGCGGCTAAGCTTCGTTCCGTGTCCCTGGAACCCTAGCGGACCTATGCGTGCAACGAATCGAACTATTGCGCACGGGAGCTCACTGACCGCGCTCGCATGGTGGCACGGCGGCGAGCGGGTTCACGGCGAGCTCGGGTTCCGGCGAAACTACGGCGAGATAGACCTATCCGACGGCCTAGAATGGATCTACGGCTAACGGAGACTCCTAGACGAGCAATGGAGAGAGAAGCCGACCCCGGCATCTCCCTGGTCGCGGCGACCCGAGAGCTCGGCGGCGCTCCGGCAATGGCGGACGGCGAGAAGCTCGCTGGAGCTATACCTTAGGTCGGCTGAGGTCGGCAACGGGTCGAGGACGAAAAGCAGAGCAAGCCGAAGCTACGCCGAAGATGGAGCGGTCGGAGACAGCTCGGTGGCGGCGGATTTCACCGCGGCGGCGGCGCGGCGGAAATGGCGACGGCGGAGAGGAAAGAGGAGAGCAGCGAGGCGAGGGCGAGCGAGTGAGAGTGAAGGAGCGTGCGGGAGACAGAATGGAGCGTTGCCTTTTGTAAAGCCGACCGGCGCGGCAGGGCAACGACGGCGTACGGCGCCACCTGGCGGCCGATGCCTGACGCGGTCGCGCGGCGATGACCGATGGCCGAACTGAATTGGCTCCGATTCAGTCTCCGCGAACCCGACTGAAACCCGATTTTGATCAAGCCATAACTCGTGATCCAGTGCGTTTCAGCGAAAACTTCACTAATATGGATTGAAGAGCTACATGAGTAGATCATTTTATATTAAGGCACTTTACTCTAGTTCGGCCTGGATTGAGAGATACAGGTCGATGAACAGGGGTACACCGAAACTGAAAGCCAGTTTAGACTTAGGAAAAATTTTGAAAACTTTAAAACAGCTCTAAATCTGCACTAATTCAACTTTTTGACCTCCTTTCACCCATTTTCATGAGTTGACCCAAAAATAAAGTTTGTTGCTTATAAAATTCTACACAACTTTGATTAAGGGTGCACTGACATGCAGAATCTCTAAAATGCCCTTCTTGTTTGGTCAAACAGAATAGCTTTTAGGGGGCTCTCTAGTCAACTATGAGCTAGAAGGGTATTTTGGGGATTTCACCAATATGAACATTGTTTCAAATGTTATCCCAAACATGTTTAAAGCATTTAGAACAGTAAACAAGCATCACATTTGCATGTCAACACATTTAGCATGTTATGGACATATAAACAAACATATAGCAATAAAAGGGAATCAAATAAAATGCAATGATAATGATGCATGAAATGACATGATCTATGCTTGATGACATGCAAATGCAAGTGTGAAAATAGTAACTAACACTAGGGTGTTACACAAATGCCTATTTCTTGGTCTTGTGTTCTAACAGGTTCTTCCTCTTCTTCAGATTCTTCATGATCAGGAGGTTGTTCAACATTTTTCGTGTTGTTGCTTGGCTCAGTTGCCTCAGACAAATATTCATCCTGTGACCCTAAGAGTTGTATCTCAGTGTCATGGGAGGATGATCGTCGTGATGAACTCCCGCTCAATGCGGAGCGCATTTTCTTTGCTGCGGCCTTGAATGGGTTCTTCATATTTGCACAAAACAAAAACACAAACCAAGCTTCGGATGATAGGGGTTAGATTAATTGAACCTTCTTACCGGATGATTACCTTCGTTGACTCCCTCGGGCGATGAACACTTGAAGAATAAAGATGGGAGAAGAATATTTTTGATTTTTCTTTTGGAAAGGAAAACGCCTTGTTGGGAGTTTAGAGAGTCAGAGTGCTCTGCTGGTGGTTTGTTTTGAGAGATGAGCTCACGAGCATGGGAATTAAATGGAGAGGAAAGCAGAGGGTGCAGGGGCACTTGGCCTGGTTCGGCAGACCCTTTGCTGCCTCTACTTTGTGGCACTAATTGGTGGAGTATCTAGTGGACTGAATGGAACAAAAGATGGAGTGATTGAGCTCAATGGGTTGGATCGGCCAACCCCATCCTTTTCTCCACTTGCAACAATAATTATGGGAATCTATCATGTGTAGAAAAGAGAGAAAGATAGAGTGATTTGAGGTCCTTTGATGGGTCGGCCGAACCATGCTCCCCCTCCATTTGCTATGCGCTAAACAAAGGTGTCTATGCTTGTTATCTCTTGCCTGGTGAAGTGCTAAACTTTCTCTCCTTTGGATGCTTGCTTATGAGATTCTTTCTTGAAATGAGTGGTGAATGAAGCAAAGAACCAAAGGAGGGGACAAGAATTGACCATGGCTTGTGGAAGTTTGCTCATGGGGTGTTTCACGGGAGAATTCTTTAGGGAGGTGATTTGCTTAAGTAAGAATCTTTCCCATGATTAGCAAAAGGTGTTTTGATCGAAGTTTGCATGAGTGGGAACAAGGAAAGAGAGAATGAATTTTGTCATGACAAAATTTTGCTCTCGGCCCTCTCAAGGTTGCTATATGCATTTCTCTTGTTAGCATTTTAATAAAGCATGAGATGAGAGAGAAGGATCTAATGCCCAGAGTGCGAGTTGACAGATATATGTCTTGCAGCTCTCTATAGGGCAGCTCACATGAGGCTTGAGTAGAGTAAATTAGCACTAAAACATGTGAGAGCACAGAAGTGTGTTTGAGGGAAAATCCAAGGTAGCCTTGCTAGCTCATTTAAATGATCAAGATTACATGTAATCTTTTAAAGTGTTGTCATGCATGGGACATATCAGAGCATGGCATGGATTGATTTGGACAAAAGATGACAGGTGGGTGGCACCATGATGGGGTTCGGCCGACCCCATCCTGGGCCCCACCTGGTGTCAACTTACTTAGCAGGTCAAATAGTTGATTATTTTAATATTGAGCTTAATTATTGATTGACAGAACAGGGTTGGATATAAATGCTAAAGTCAATTAAGCAAATAAAGGAAGTAAACTTTAATTAAATGTTAGTGTTCTTACCTTAATGGAAGAGTTGATCCTTCAGGTCCTTGGAGTAAGACCATCTCCTTGGGCTAGTGTAGAAATTTTCTTTGGAGGTGTTGTCGGTTGTACCACCTTTCTCTTCCATATTTGCTTGCTCTTTGCTCGCAGTTGTTATTTGGGCTTCTTTAAGTCTTTCACAATAGCAAAGGCATGTATTTCCTCTAGCATGATCAACGAGCATTGCTCAACCTTTGGTTGGAATTTTAATGTCTCCAGGGTCCCATTGATTGTGAATTGAATTTCTCCAGCTCCAACATCAATATGTGCATTGGCGGTGCTGAGGAATGGTCTCCCCAAGATGAGTGGAGTCTTCTCATCTACTTCCATGTCCAAGACCACGAAATCCACAGGGACAAAGAATCCACGTATCTTGACTGGGATGTTTTTCGCTATCCCCGCCAGGTAACGGACTGATTGATCCGCCAGCTGTAAACGTATTGTAGGGGACAAGATGGTATGATTGAGTTTGTCGAACACTACCTTTGGCATGACGCTGACACTTGCTCCCAAGTCACATAGTGCATGCTCAAAGTATTGTGTCCTAGTGGAGCAGTCAATGGTGGGACACCCAGGGTCCTTCTTCTTGGTTGGCAGTTGGTTCAATATGGCCGCGCTGCATTCCTCCGTCAATTTGACAATTTCCGTTGTGGCCAGCGGGCGCTTATTGTTGAGGATGTCTCTTAGGTACTTGGCGTAGGTTGGTGCCTGCATTGCATCAAGTAATGGAATATTCACATAAAGATGACGAATTGCCTCGACGAATTTCCCGAATTGTTCGTCGGTGGTTTGCTTCCTTGTTCTTGGGAAAGGTAGCAGCATATTGGTGTCATAATATTCGTGCGGGGCTGTCTTTCCTTGGAACTTGGTGTTGTCATTAGGTGCTGGCACTTCTTCTTCTTCTTCATCATCATCTTCCTTGTCTTTTCTTGCAGCCTTCCCTGCCATGTTAGGATTTGGTGGATCGCGAGTGGACTTACCTCCCCTCATGATTACCGCATTGATATTTGAAATATTGCAAGTATTTTTAGGATATGAAGTAGTAGCAACAAGATGAGCCAATTGAGATTCTAACATTTTATTAAAACTCATTTGTTCTTTAACAGAAGAAGCAAGAGCATCCATCTTACAATTTAATGTTTCAAGGGTCTTGTCATTTTCTATCAATTTTTTATTCATGCTTTCATTAATTTTAGCTTGATTCATAACAAGATCTTTTAATGATAATTGATTACCAAAATTTACCCTACCTTGAAATTTGGAGTTCGACGCCCATCTTCCTTGTTGAGGGTACTTTGAATTGTTGTTGATGGCGTCTATCTTCTTATGATTTAATTTGGAATAAGATACACTACATACATTATCCCATTGATGCTTGGAAGCATAATGTTGAATGGCCTCTCGGTCTTTCTTGAAATTAGCACGTTCTTCCTATGACAGAACCGCCCAGTTTATAAGAGCACAAGTACGGCGATAGCCGTCGTAACAGCAAAATCAGCCACACTTGAGCCCATATAAACCCGGTAGTCTGTGAAATCTCGAAGGATTTCAAGCCAAATGGTAACACAACTAAGATCGTACTTAGTTCAACAACATCCATTCATATTACATAGATTCACAAATATGGAGTTCGCATAAGAGTTCTTACGCACAGAATTTAAACTCAAATTTGCGGAAGCCAAATAGTTATGCAATTACATTTACTCACACCTACTGTTGCAATACAGTGCCCAAAGTGGATCATTCTTAAGCAAGATGAGTAGAGTACAGATATCAGCTGCCCAAGCTTCATATCATATCAATAATTAGATAGAGGCAACTCTTGCCTTAGCCACAGGAGACACGCCACCTGCAACAATTTGGGATAAATCCTGAGTACCCAATTGTACTCCGCAAGACTTACCCGTCTTACCAAATAAAAGACTCTCAAGGAATATGCAAGGCTTTTTAGTGGAGTTGGCTGACTCATTTGCGTAAAAAGCCATTTTAGTTTAGGATGTCATATGTTACTTACTAGCAAGCTTTTAGTAGTCATAACTCCTTCTTTTTAACTTAAACCTGATCTAATTCAAGCACTTGATTAATTCTAAGCAAACATTATAATAGAACCATAACAGTTTAGCATTGACTTTGATAACCATGTTCAAGTTCAAACTTATCAATTTCTACCATGAGGGAAGATCAGTCAAGTTTCTCACTATCCAGGAGAAATGGCGATTCGAATCGATTACAAACCAGCTGGTGTCAAATGCCAATCACAAACCCGGGCAGACCTGATCAGGGTCCCATAGGTCACCCTTGGTACTATTTGGGTTCCTCCGCGGGTCTGGGGGAGCCATATACTGGGGGACTGACTAGTGGCCAGGACGATCAGGCTCCAACTTGCCCATGGTCCGATCTAGCTCCCAAAACCCTACGCGGTCCAGTATATAAACCCAGCTAACCAGTTCCCGGCCCAAATAGAGCTACTCGGCTTCGCGGTTGGAACGACTTATCCGGCCAGCTAAGTGATGGCGTCTTTCAATCTTGACCGATGTCCCACAGGGATGTTTCCCTATTCCACTTGGCGGTGATTGGTTTACAACCAAGACCTCCATGCCTTGTTGTATCCAAATCATCCTTCCGCCCATCTCAATTCCTTCCTCAACTCACATGGTTATATCACGATAGCAAATATAGCCAACCGTGCTTCTCACTTTCTTATTTTGGTGACCGGAATCACCATATCTACCGGTTCTAAGCAAGTCTAATTAGAAAAGATGATCCTGAACCTATTTAGGTGAAGGATATATAGTCCAAGATAATGCAATTACATTTTCAAGAAATTCCTACACTTAATACAACAAACACTATACTCAAGTCATTTCATTTCGAAAACGTAGGAATTAATAATGCACCGGGGCTTGCCTGGGATTCAACACTAGGTTAGTGTTTGTCAGAAGGTACTTGCTTGACAAGTACCACCCACTTTGGTACTTGCTTAGTCCTTCCCTCTTCGGGATAAATCCATCAAACGCCATCTTCGGTTTTGGTCCCAACATCACATCCTTCTCGTGGTGCATCTAACGAACCTAGATCTTTGCTAGGTGCACACGATTCATACACCCTGCTCGGTCTCCAGTTCCAATGATGCGTGGGGCCTGCTGGTTAACTCGGTCCCACCGAGCAGAGTAGGGCCAGCTCGGCCGGCTGCTCGCCGGCTTGGGCGGCAGAGGAGGAGACTGGCCGAGTGGAGCCGAGGCGACGCTGGGTCCGGGTGCACTCGTAGAGGGGGACGGCGCGACCAGGGGTTGCCCATGGCGTCCTGGCCACGGTGGCCGGCGGCTTACCGCGACGGCGGCCCACGGCGCGGTGCCTCCCCGACGGCGAGGAGCTCGGGAAATAGGTCCGGAAGGTGCAGCGCGATGAGTAGATGCCGATGGCGCTGTCAATTTGGTAGGAGGAAGACCGAGGGAGAAGAATGGCCAGCGGCCATGGAGCTCGGCTCCGGTGGCCATGGCGGTGCTGCTGGACATCGCGAGCAGGGCAAAGTGGGATGAGGGAGAGTGAGGGCGAGCGACCAAGAAAGAGCAGAGACATGCTCGGGCCTCTCCCCGTCGACATGGAGGTGCAGGACGTGGCAGGTAGGTCGGTAATGGTGGTGGCTGCTCTGCACAGAGCCGACACGTCCAGTCCTTGGTGGCAAAACGTCGAGCACGTGGCAGGCATCAAAGTAGACAAGTTGAGAAGATATTTTCGACACATTCCAAGCAGAACTGGATCTTGGCACCTATACAAAATATCTTCATCTCTGATGTCTCTTCAAAACCTATTAAGGATGTCAGGTCATTAGAGATCTGCTTTAGGAGATAATCAAGCCCTAACTTGATGCTGTCAATGGCTTAAATGCGATTAGAAAACGATGTCAAAACCTTGTCAAACTGATTCGGTTTGATCCCAAATTTTGGTATGCTCTACTTCAAATAATTACTTGCAACTTCTATTTTTGGTCCAACTCAAGTTGCTTAACGAAATTTGAAGAATGTGAGACATCGACGCAGTTGGCTTGGAATTTCAGACTTAGAAAATATTCTGAGTCCTAAAGCAAGGTTTCCATCCATCTTGATTCCACTATTTGAGGTACATAGGTGTTGAATCATGACTTAGCCCCAAAATAACATTTGTTGTGTCTCAAGAGACCTGTAACTTTTATTAAAGGTCAAACTCCATATCTTGCTCTGAAAATAGAATCCCATTTTGGTCAAAGCAATGTCCTGTGGAGGACTAAATTAGGGTGTTTAAGCCAAAAGAGATATTTTCAGTGCATTTGGTCAACACAGACTCTTCATGACTTTTGTTATAAAGTTCCAGTAGAGTTGTTTGGTCCAGGCTGCAAGGTTTAGTTAACTTTGTATGCTCATCTTCACTTAATCAATAAATCTAAACAAGGATATGATTTACTATTTCATGTGAATTCTTGGTTCGAATCTGTATGAGACTTTTCCAATAGCCACGGTAGATGGAGATGAATGTGAGACGGTAATCAAAATCATTGATTGACATAACTTGGTTAAGTCCATACTCGCTGGTTAGCTCGTGACTAACACCTGAGGTGTTACACTTCCAACCTTCTCAAGAGGAGATCCATCTTCTCAGATATTGCATCTACTTCATGGATGTTATGTGTGTTCTTCTTCTTGGATTGGAGTCGATCTTCATTCCACCTTTGATTTGTCACCATCTTTTCTATCAGAGTCTTGGCTTGTGTGACATTGAGTGAAGTGAATGCTCCTCTAGCAGCGGCATCAAGGTGACTACGGGCTATTGAAGTTAGCCCATGGTAAAAACCTTGAAACAGGAGCCATTCTTGGATTCCATGGTGAGGACATTCCCGAATGTGTTCCTGGAGACGTTCTCATGCTTCGGGAATCATCTCGTCCACTTGCTGTGTAAAGCCTGAGATCTTTCCTCGAAGAGCGATGGTTTTGCCCATCGGGAAGAACTTCTTGAGGAATGCATTAGCACAGCTTGTCCAATTGCCAATGTCTTCGGAATGAGCATAGAACCATTGTTTTGCCTTTCCGATTAGGGAGAACGGAAAAAGGCGAAGTCAGATGGCGTCTATCTTGACTCCTTTTATGGCAACTGTGCCACACAACTCCAGGAAATTCTGGAGATGTGCATTTGCATCCTCATGGGGCTTTTCGCTGAATGGGTTGGCTTGCACCATATTGATAAGAGAGGGCTTGAGCTCAAAAGTGGCATCCCCCAAGCTGAGCTGCGGACTGGTGGTGACATTGTCAGCCGACGGTGCAGAATGCTCGAAGATGGTCTTTTGGGCCATAGCTTCCTTAGGTGACAGTGCTGAGCCTCCTTCCTCGAGTGGTTCCAATACCAAATCGGACCTCCGATCGGAGACTGAACGGTGCCGAGAACTCCTGGTGGATGTCTCTGGATTTTCTATTGCTGTGGCTTGAAACTAAAATCCACTCATGTATGCCTTGCTTCACGATAAAGAGAAGCAGAGGCAAGGGTAAGCCCTACTACAACTAATTGATACTAATTTGATGATAAGTTTCGGATTCGATCTTATTAAAATTTCTAGGCTATGCTTTCCCCGGCAACGGCGCTAGAAATGCTTGTTGACACTTGTTAGCGCAATCACCAGAGACAGGGTGTTAGGCTATCTCTGATAACGGCGCCAGAAGTGCCTGGGGGTATTTCTTATGTCTATTGGATAGTTCCGCAAGCGCACAGAATATACCACTGTAGCACTTCACCCGGGAGTATTCCAAGGTATCCTTATTTATTTTATCCCAAGGGAAAGCGATTGCTAGAAATATTAATAGAAAGAGATCCTTTAGTCTATCTCCTTGAGTGTCCCTTAGTGTTGGTTCCTCCTTGAGTGCATGTTTATCACGTTGAATTCTTGTGCTTTGCTTCTCCACCGTTGAATAGAAACATAACTTGATCTGATGGTTGAAGTGAGCTGGGTGGAGTGTCACGAAGATTGAGCCATGTCACCAGAGCCAGTTGGGCTCCATACATGGTTCGGCCAAACCATGCATGGGCTTGGCTCATGCTCTTTTATCTTCCATGTGGTCCCTTGTGTCATGTGTTGGAGTGTAGTGACTTGATTCCCAAATTTATGGTTTGGCCGAACCATGATATTGGGCTCCAAGTGTTCATTTCTGCTCTGTTTTATCTCCCCTGCAGTCACAAGCTTAAGAGTACAAGTGGAAATAGTTATTGATAAAAAATATGTTCATGTTATGTTGATCTTCCTTGAATCCGAGGCCTGTTGACGGTGTTTGAATGTGGAATTTTAGGGTATATCCACCGTCAACAATTGACAACCTAGTAGAACTCCTAGGTAAAATGCTAAAATGGTATAATTATCTATTCGCTTGTAGAATTGTTCTTAGTTTATATTTATTTATATTTCTGCCTAGTCACATGGAATAATATGTAAAACTTTTATTTATTCTTAGCATATATAATTAGGATTGACAACCCAGTTCATCCTAAAGAATGTTGGTAATAGATAAGTGGCTAGTTGCTAATGATCAGTTAATTAAATACCATACATCTTCTAATCTTGTCTCTAGAGTTAAAGGTTATAAAGTTATATTTGCCGACGTTAGTAGATGTCAACAAGCATTTTTGGCGCCGTTGCCGGGGAAGGCACATTAAACTTTGGAAATATTGATAACACATATGCATCATGGATAAGATTGTATTACCGATTGATCTCTAGCTCAAACAGGCACTCCCCTGTTTTTTATCATTTACTTATCTTATGCAGGGTGATGAATGAATGGTTTTTCTCTTCTAAATAATTTCACTGACGATCCAGAGAAACTCCTGAAAAGAAAGAAGTTTGTAGAGGCGAGGGACAATTTCAAGCTACCATCAAGAACACCCGTCGCTGCTCAAGTTAGTTCATCAAAGGAGCCAGCTCCAACATTGGAAGAAAAACACTTAGGAGAAGATTTATCTCCTGTGTTTGAAGACATGACTGAGAAGACACTGCGCGAGTTCTCTGCCCCAACAACAGAAAATATCCGGACTGGACCAGCAGTCAACACGGGGGAGAATGGATTTGAGCTCAAGCCTGCTCTTATCACCATGGTTCAAGCCAGCCAGTTTTGTGGAAAAGCTCATGAAGATGCAAGTGCACAATTACAACACTTTTTAGAGATCTGCAGCACCTTCACGATCAGAGGAGTACCAAGAAATGCTATTTTACTCCGTCTTTTCCCATTTTCACTTTTGGGGAAAGCTAAGCAGTGGTTCTACACCAATAAAGACAAGAACACTACATGGGACCGATGCTCAACTGCTTTCCTTGCAAAGTTCTTTCCTACAGGCAAGACAAATGCTTTGCGTGGGAAAATCTCAAGTTTTCAACAGCAACATGATGAATCATTCACTGAAGCATGGGAGAGATTCCAAGATTATATTGAAGACTATCCTCATCATGGGATAGAGGATTGGCTACTGATGCAGACCTTCTACCACGGGCTTATCTCAAGCACCCGTGAGTCCATAGATGCTGCAGCTGGAGGAGCTTTCCTGTCACTGAAGCTTCCAGAAGCTCAAGCACTTGTGGAGAAGATGGCCTCAAATCCGAGCTGTAATGAAGAACGTACTCAACCTCGCAAGAGAGGAGGAGGCATCCATCACGACATGGTCACTGCCAAGGTAGACCTCATCATGAAGAAGCTCGATATAAAGAACAAGGAAGTCATGCATATTGATGATTCCCGCATGACCTGTGAAGAATGTGGAGATTACGGGCATTCAGCTGTCAACTGCCCTACGCTGCAAGAGGATGTGAACTTCATCAACAATAACACGTACTATCGTCCTCAGCAAGGTCAAGGATGGAACCAGCCAAACCAAGGATGGAATTAGCAACCTCGACAAGATAATTACCAAGGTAACAACCAAGGTAATAATTATAATAATTACAATCTTCCACCTTTAAGAGATTTAGTTGCTGGTCAATCCAAATTAATAGATCAAATGTCTAGAAAGGTAGCCTCGAATGATAAAGCTTTAGAAAACATAAATACCAGAATGGATACCTTTGCTTCTGCTATAAAGAATCAACACAGCTTTAATAAAATGTTAGAATCACAATTAGCTCAGTTAGCTGTTGTCCCTCCATTTGAGAAAGGTAAGATTCCGGGCTAGCCGGAAGATTTGGAAACTGCTAACCTTGTTGATATTCACAATGCAACACAATAACAAATTGAGCCTGCAGATATACAGTGGATAGATCACTCACTACCTGAGAAGATGGGAGACCCTGGAAGACCTGTCATTCCTATCTCCATAGGATGTCACAGCTTTCCAGAAGCTATCTGCGATTTCGGCGCAAGTGTCAACATAATGCCTAAGGTAATCTATGAGAGAATATTAGGTGATCCTTTGTTGTACACAGATATGTGTTTGCAGCTTGCAGATCAGTCCATTTTCTACCCCGAGGGAGTACTAGAAGAAGCTGTTATCAAAGTGGGGCAATCATATATCCCAATTGACTTTGTGATCATGGATACTGGAGGAGATGAGAAGGCACCCATTACCTTGGGACGACCATTCTTGTGCATAACCAAAGCCATCATCTATGAGGAACACGCCAAGATTGTCCTCTCCATCAAGGACAAGAAGGAGAGATTCTCGTTCAAGAACCGCATCCTGAAGGATCCAGCAGTCCCGAAGCAATTCCATCAACAAGAAGAGCAACAACAACAAGTGCCCAAGAGGAAGAACAAGCCCCGACATGTACCTGAAGAAACCGCTCAACTAATCAATGCTATCAACATAGAAAATGATCATATTCTGCCGAAACCATTCCCAATAAAGAAAGGTGACCCAGGTGTACCAATCATTGAATGCACAATCAGAGACATCACTTTTTCCGACACCGTCTGCGACACTGAATCAGGCATCAACGTAATGTCCAAAAAGGTATATGATGAATTATTTGATGATTTACCATTATACCCAACATATATTCAGTTGCAGATGGTAGACCAATCACTAAGATTCCCTGAAAGTGTATTCAAGGACGTCATAGTAAGAATTTAAGATAAATAGATTCCCGCGGATTTTCTAGTTCTTGACATGCAGGAAGACAACGAATCGCCTATTCTTTTGGGAAGACCGTTCCTCTACACCGCCAATGCTATCATCTACATCGGGTCTGGACAGATCCGCTTCAACCTACCCACGGGAAAGGTACACTGTCAATTTAGAACACTTGTTAACCATGAGCAGAACAGGAAGCAACGCAACAGGAGGAAACGCCAAGCCCACCGTCAGGCTGCCCAGCCTCATTGTGGATGGGAGGAGTTCCCTGGTAAGATTGTGAAGTATGAAGACTGCTACAAGGAGCAAGAAGAAGCCGTACAAGCACCACGCTGGAGTGAGTGGGAAGCGAAAGCTGAGAGGATGGACTAGATTGCTAAGGCAGAGAAAGAAGAGATCCAGGCACAAGTAGAAGAATGGATGAAGAGAGACGAAGAATCAAGAGGAGCATACGAGGAAGAGCTGGAATTAGAAAAGAGAGAAGCAGAAGAGACAGAAAAGAGATGGAAGGAGAAAGAAGAAGCACCTACTACACCACCACAAAATGGGGAATTGACTAAGTAATCTCAAACGATGAACCTACTGAGTAAGTACTCTCCTCTATCTAAGTCCTGTCGGTAAACTTTAAATTCCGTACCCTAGCCATAAGGTTAGAATGGTAGTTATCTAATTAATTTAGCATTCATTAGTAATTTTGCTTGACACATTTATTAGTACAATCATTTTTGCATATTAAAAATAAACCAAGAAAAAAATATTTACTGGTTTATTTACTGCATTATAAATATTAAAGTCCCATGTGAATGAGCCTATGGTAACCCTGTAGGCATATTTACTGTGGAGGCATAAAAATAAAAACAAAAATAACAATCTATATTTACTTTGTTGCATTATGAAAATCCTAAGCCCCATGGGAATGAATATTCCCTGTGGTGGCATAAAAAACATATATAGCATGCATACATTTTTTTAATTGCTGCATAAGAAACTTAGAAAAACGCCAAAAAGAGAATCCTATTAGAATCCTGCTAAAATCTATTAATTAAAATCAACTGAAAGAATAATCAAAGTGCTCATTGGCTGACCGCTAACCCCTTGATAATTCGAGCCTCGAGCTTTGGTTTTCTTATTGGAGTATAACTATGCAGGAATAATATTATGACTAAGGAGAGAGTCTATTAGTGGACCCACCAGGACTACTACTAGCTCACTCTGAGAAACATTCAAGCACCAAGTATTGCAAACATCAAGCTTGGGGGAGGAGCATCCCCTAGTTATCAGGTAATTATACCTATGCGCTTATTGAGTCTACTTTATACAAGCACCAAATATCAAAAATATGTGAACACATGAAGGTTCACCATAGTAGCATAGGAAAATCTAAAAATACCAAAAATATGTGGGTACATGAAGGTCCACACCTTTTTTAAAAAAAACCCAAAAATATGTGGGCACATGAAGGTCCACTCAGTTAGGAAGATTCTACTGGAAATATAAAATCAATCACTTACCATGTAGTGGTATTAAACCTAACCCCTCTCTATGAGATTTGGTTTTTTTATTGGCAATTGAGTTTCATAGGAAAATACAAGATCAAAGAGCCAGAAGGATCACTCAATTTACAACATCAAAGACCCTGTCAAACGTCAAGCTTGGGGGAGGGTGCCCTCCAATTAAAATCCAGTTAAGTATAAGTTTCCTATCTTATTATTATTACTATATCGCTTTTTCGCGTGAGTTAGCTAATAAGATAAAATTTGAAAACCAAATAAATATTTAGCTATATATTTGAGTTTGTTTAGAGTCAGTCTAGGCTAGAACCAAATTAAAATTGTTGAACACTAAAATTTTGTTTTGGAGATGATGAATAGTTGCTCTGCCCAATTCCTTTCAAGTGCCTAGTTGTCAAACTTAGACTCTCCAGAGTTTTGGATATTACTGTTTTAATCTGAGAATTTGCTCTAAACCCAAAACTTGTGGAGGCATATGCTCGAACTAAGTTTGGGAAATTGATTGATATGATTCATGAAGGTTGAGCTACTATTTATCTTATTCCTAACATTACTAAGTTCTGGAGATTTATTTTTGAAAACTTAAAATCTACATGATGAGCTCTTGTATGACAAAATGTGAATTCCTACCAAAACCATATATTATACATTTAGAGATAGGAAACCTTTGCACATTCATGCTGCTTGATTTGCATTGAGTTTAGTCAACCTTTGTTGAATACCATATGAGAGTCTTGTCATGCTTTTAAAACCAAGATCACGTACACACTTCAGCACATATACATTATTCCTACCCTAGGAGTAATCACAACCATTTCCACTTTCATCTATGTTCATCATAAAAATATTTTCTCCTGCACTGGGAGTGAACACCAAAAATATATAAACCCCATAGGACAGCCCTGGTATAAATGCTCTAAGTTTTCACTATTATTATCTCTCCAAATCATGTATTGGATGCATATGGCTATGCAAAAATATGAAAAGAAAAGGGAGTAAAAGATGGACAAGTGTCCCAGCATTAAAACAATAGGTACTAGATGCCCGCCTCCCGAATGAAAAAAAAGAGAAAGAAAAAGAATAAAGATAGCCCATGTGTTCCTCCAAGTTCCAAAGGAGAGTGAATCATTTCCAAAGAGCATAAGTAGAATTAGGATTAGCCACCTCATATACACCTATCCACCATATTCCATACACATGCACATCTTAGTTTGATTGTATGCCTCGATTCTCTGTGGATCCATTGTTTGATTTTACAACATATGAATTACAAGTATGCTTAAACCTTGTTATTGCCACTCCTATGAGCCCCACTATAATCTTTAGTTATAGAAAGGCATAACATAAACACCTTAAGTGAGATCCACAAATACCACATATTGAGAGACTTGAGGGTGTCATACAATTAAGCTCTGAGTTTTATTTCAAAAACTTGCAAAACTTCGGAATACTGGTACTGTGAAGAATTTGAGACATAGTGCTTGACTTAATTGTTCTATCTTTCAATTGCTCAAGACTTATGTGAGGGTTGTAAAGCTCCATAGTTGAAGGTAAAACGAGTAAGTCTAAAGGTTAGAGCAGTTATTGTCTAATCTGGAGGAGAATTTCTGTTTGAAAGCATGTGTACTTGGAAAGAATGAAAGCATTGTAGTAACTCCTGATCCAAATACATTAATTAGGCTTAGTTTGTTTGCCAAGGGACTGGCAAAAGGTAAGCTTGGAGGAGTTGTTGACGGTCGATAACGTCAACTTTTATTAGAACTTTAAACATAAAAGGATACATGAAAACATACTAGTCTAGGGTTTTAACTAACAGTTTCCACGAGTTTTGCATCTTCTGTATTTTCCAGGGACTATTCCAAAAAAGCATAAAAGAAGGGTTAAAGGGCATAAAAGACACGAAACTTAACCATGAAGGAAACATCATCATCGGGAAGTGGGAAGAGTGTAGAAGGCACCCGAAGCAACCTGGGGCCGAGCCCTGGCTAGGTGGGGCCGGCTGGCCCTGGGGTGGGGCCGGGCGGCGCCCTCCCTAGGGTTTCGTCACCGCCTTCTGGAGTCTTCTTCCACCGCCTCTTAGGAGTCATCTCGGCCCTATGTTTAAGTCGGTTTGATCCTACGGCGCACGTTCATCCCACCGGGCTATAAATAGAGCGGCAGACCCCCTGGAGGCATCAATCAATCATTTATCGAAGGCAACAAGTCTTCAAGCCATCAAGAGCCTACTAGTTCATCAAGAGCCTTCTAGTTCATAGTTCTAGCCTAGTTAGATTAGAGAGTAGAGGAGATCTAGTTCTTCGGCGGGATCTGGAGCCCCGGCGACCGTCTGTAGCGCAGAGTTCGGTATGGTTCCGGTTCTTTCTCTATTATTGTATTCTTTATTACGATTAGGGAAACATTGTTCTTAATAGTTCATATGTTCTTGATTATATTAGTCTTTGTCTACTTTAATTATATATCTAGTATAGTTGGTTTGATCTTATTGAATTCATGTAATTGCTCGTATAGCGTTTATCCAATCGATCATTGGGTAGATGACGAACAATGTGTAGACGTGGTGTCTAGATATTTCGTTTATCTGTGAGTGCACCCTGATGTGCCGGGTCTTGTGGTAGTTTGCGTAGGTGACAGCTACGTTCATTCCTCTGTAGTCCACCCCCATATGTAGACTAGCAGGCACGGTCGCGAAGTTGGGTGATGACTATGTTTCATACCTTTCCTAGATGATGCCCTTTGCATGTGATCATGATATAGGACTAATCTGACAATGATTGCTAGATGTAATTGCACTAGTTAGAGTTTTTCATTGACGTAGTTATGGAATTACCTTAGATATTAATTCTTTAGTTTATCCATTGGCTAGCTATTAGTATGACTAGAAAGTGCTCTGATATTTATCTTTATTAATGATGCTTGATCGTACTTATCACCCTATTTATCTTTATTTATCTTGTGACCTCTACCTGTTATGAGTAGAGTATATGACATTAGTAATTTCACTTATTCATTGTATATAGTGGTTATCAATATAATAGATTGTAGTTTATCCAAGTCCTTCCCAGTGGTATAAATATAAATCGACAATCTGGTAAAACTCCTAGGTAAAATGCTACAATGGTATAATTATCTGTCCGCTTACAGAATTGTTCTTAGTTTATATTTATTTATATTTGTGCCTAGTCACATTGAATAATATGTAAAACTTTTATTTATTCTTAGCATATATAATTAGGATTGACAACCCAGTTCATACTAAAGAATGTTGGTAATAGATAAGTGGCTAGTTGCTAATGATCAGTTAATTAAATACCATACATCTTCTAATCTCGTCTCTAGAGTTAAAGGTTATAAAGTTATATTTGGCGATGTTAGTAGGTGTCAACAGTACAGCAAATTATTCTTCCAGTATAGGCATTGGGGAAGGGAAATAGGAACTTCAAAAGGCACCAAAAACAGATTTGGTGCACCCGACCATACATAGTAGAAACTATTCATCTAATTCATCTTGATCAAGGAGAGCAACAGAGACAGTCTCAGACTGAATCTGGAGGAAGCCATGTCCAATGCCATGAAGAACCTCTCTTGGCAGAAAGGGAGAAGGTTTAGGTCTAGGTGGTGGGATCATGGCTAAGGGAACAGGTTCCAGCACGCTGGCCGAGCTAGCTTTCTTCTTGGGGGTTTCTTCTTGCTCTTGGCAGTCTCTGCCTTGGCTCCTGTCATCTGGACTTCAAACTGCTTAGCACTTGCAGCATCCTTGAATCCCTTTTTCATGTGGGAAACCCTCTTGCTGCTCCTGAGAAACCTTATCATCCAGCTTCTCCTTAATTCTGGCAGGCTTCTTCTTGCGTGGGTCATGAAGATAGATGGAGCAGCATCTAGGAGCTCAAGCTCAGGGTCCATCTTCTCAGGGTTGTCTTCGGCTTTGGTGGGGGGACTCTTTCACCTTCCTCTTCCTCATCATCAGCATAGTCAAGAGCAATCTTCTCCAATCCATGTCCACCTAGCTGAGGAATCAGAATGAAAGCGAGATGGACCAATAGAGGGATATCAGTGAAATAGGAAGGAATGGGGGTGTCATAGCTGATATCAAATTTGGATAAAAATTGAAAAGCTTTATGAAGTAACAAGAGAGCCGGTAATTTGGGTACCTGGCTTAAAAGGGAAGGCACCATAGGAATGAAGGGCCCTGAAGAACCAGACGGGCCTATAATGACAGACCGAATCTTCTTGAATGAAGCAGCTGCAGCTTGAAGGGCTTGTTCATTTGACTGATTGGCTTCAATAGGTAAGGTTGCATTATTCACCAGGTTGGTTCTAAAGTGGCTAGGAGCCGACGGAGGGAACAATTCTTTGACCACACTTGGTTTTGCAGGAGCAGTGTCGTTGCCATTCAGGGGAGGAGGATTCTTAGCCACTGCGTCCAAAGGGTGAAGGAGCGCCTGAATTTGTTCCCAGCACTCAATTGGATCACCACCATCCACATGCATTGCAAAACCAGTATTGGACCCAACTGGAGTGGCGTTGGGGTTGGCAGGCGGGATCGGACCCATCCAACATGGGGCAACAGGAGGCAGAGGGTGCAGAGGACCCACGGTGACGAAAGCGTCTTCATCCTAGAGATCAGAAACACCATGTCGTTTCAGCACATAGCAGGGAACCGTCCAGGATCTCCCATTATGTGGTAGCCCGGCATTGACTTTCACAGAACTGGGGATTTTTGCCTCATCATTCAGGTAGATCTTAGCCACGACTCTAGCAAGATTGTCCGGTTCATGCCACTGGGTCAAAATACCAAAACTGGCAATTGCTTTAGCGATTCCAATGGAATCCTTAAGATCCTCTGGAAAACCAACAAGCATGATCCAAACTTCACGGTGAGCATTTTCCGCTTCATCATGCTTGACAACTGACAGAGAGTAATTCCCAAACTGAAAGACTGGACCAAGAAAATGCTCTCTCTCTCTCTCTCTCTAGCGCATTGTAGCATCACCGAGAGCACAGGGCTGGATTTCTGAGACTGCGAACCTAGTGGATATCCTGGAAGAAGGAGCGCAGGGCTGACCGAAGCTCATTGAAGTCATCTTTATGCACCGGGGGCTGGAGGCACACGATCGCCAGGTCTTCATTGAGCAGAGTGTAGCACCTAGTGATGAAAGCTTCGTGGCGAAGGAGAGGGTTCCTCTCAGGATCTTCCTAGGATGAAACCGGCGGGGACGAGGGGGAACGGGTTCACCGACCAGTTCGCCAAGGCCAGGTTGGGGTTTTCTGTGCTAGGGACGGTTGTGGAGAGGGTGACTGAGCGCTCGAGGCAGGTGGCCTTAGCAGGGGCTATAAAGGATGGCTGCGACCCTTCGGCTTCCAGGCGAATAGGACGATAACGCCGAGAAAGCCGTTGACGAGTAAGGCAGGTCGAGGAGATATGGCCGTAATTGAAGCAAATTTTGCACCTGATTGAGCTAGTGCAGTCTTTCCTTAAGTGACCCGGGCCGAGGCACCTGGAACAGGAGAGAGGGAAGTGGGCCGAGAAAGCAGGAGACTTATTGGGCTTTAGAGCAGACTTTGAATTTTTAATTTCAATCTCCTGAGATTTCTCTAGAAGGGAGTGAATGCTCTTTAGGGCCCCTAAATGCATAGAGCTGTTCTTGGGTAGCTAGCGAAGAACACACGGTCGAGGAGCACAGGTTCTTAGCTAGGACGGAGGAGGATTTATCCAAGATCGAAGAATTCAGATAATTATTTTGATAATTAGATGGAAAATTTAGGCGCAGGAACACAGATGAGGTGGACTTAGGGGTTGAACGAGCAACCTCAGCATAAGATTTTCTATTTTTTAAGGACACAGTTGTCCATTCATCTGCTTGTTCTTTTTGCCAAACTACCAAATCTTTTCTCCAATTTGGGCTCCCATTGCCCCACAAATGAAAGAACATAGAGAAAGCATTGCAAGAATAATGCTTAAGGTTATATACCATGAAACCAACTTTCTTGCAAGAGACCAAGAAGCTGTACATCCAGCCCGAGAGATGGAAAACATTGAAATCTTTGGCAATGCCTCACGAACCAAGATTGCAGGATAAGACCCACAGAATCAACATTCAAGCGAAGCGCTGATCTACCAAAGCTCACCACAAGGTGAAAGGCAGAGGGGGAGGGGAAGGATCTGGGACTCACCGAACAACCAAGGTTGTGAGCAACCAGAGAGGCAAACTTGAGGCCCGGATCAAAGCAGAGATCCGAGAGACCCACCATGATCGCAGGGGATCAAGCAGAAGATCCATGGTGAGGAGCAGCGAAGGAGAGAGCCGAGAGGCATGGAGCGGGAGACACCTCCATCTCCATTTCTTCTTTCATCTCAGCTTTGTGTGGACTCCTTTGATGATGGACTTATACCATTTGCATGGATGCCGTCATTGCCCTTCACTTGTGGCCTCCACCGACCCGGTCCTTTGCTCCATCTTGTTGTTTGATAATTAATCTCATGAAACACTTAGATCAACCATTAGCAAACTAGGTTTCATCAATTACCTAAAACCAAACATGGGCTTTCAGAAACTAAGATGCAAGATAGGTGCACGGTTTGTTTTGAACCTACCAAAGGCACGAAAACTTTTTGCTTTGCACTCCATGAAACTCATAGGTGTCATGGTTAAAAGTGGAACCTCGTTTGGATGCTTTTAGATGCATTGTGAAACCAGGATGCAAGACAGGAGCACGGTTTGCTTCGAACCTACCATGGGCACGAAAACTATTAGCTTTGCACTCCATTAAACTCATAGGTGTCGTGGGAAAACTGGATCCACATTTGGATGCGTTTGGATACATTGTGAAACTAAGATGCAAGACAGGAGCACGGTTTGCTTCGAACCTGTCATAGGCACAAAAACTATTTTCTTTGCATACCATGAAACTCATAGGTTTCGCAGTAAAAGTGGAACCTCATTTGGATGCGTTTGGATGGTTTGTGAAACCAAGATGCAAGATAGGAGCACGGTTTGCTTTCAACCTACCATAGACACGAAACCTATTTTCATAGCACTCCAAGAAACTCATAGGTGTTATGGGAAAACTGGAACCTCGTCTGGATGTGTTGTGAAATCAAGATGCAATATAGGTGCATGGTTTGCTTCGAACCAACCATAAGCATGAAAATTATTTGCTATGCACTCCATGGAACTCATGGTGTCATGGGAAAAGTGGAACCCTCATTTGGATGCGTTTGGATGCATCGTGAAACTAAGACGCAAGATAGGAGCACGGTTTGCTTCGAACATACCATAGGCATGAAAACTATTTGCTTTGCACTCCATGAAACTCATAGATGTCATGAGAAAGCTGGAACCTCATCTAGATGCGTTTGGATTCATTGTGAAACCAAGACGTAAGATAGGAGCATAGATTGCTTTGAACCTACCATAGGCACAAAATCTATTTTCTTTGCACTCCATGAAACTCATAGGTGTCATTGGAAAATTAGAACCTCGTTTGGATGCGTATGAATGCGTTGTGAAACCAAGATGCTAGATAGGAGCACGGTTTGCTTCGAACCTACCAAAGGCACGAAAAGTTTTTACTTTGCACTCCACAAAACTTATAGGTGTCATGGTTAAAAGTGGAACCTCGATTGGACGCATTTGGATGCATTGTGAAACCAAGATGTAAGATAGGAGCACGGTTTGCTTCGAACCTACCAGAGGCATGAAAACTATTTGCCTTGCACTCCATGAAACTCAAAGGTGTCATGGAAAAACTTTAACCTCGTTTGGATGCATTGTAAAAGCAAGATGCAAGATAGGAGAATGGTTTGCTTTGAACCTACCTTAGGCACGAATTGCTTTGAACTCCATGAAACTCATTGGTGTTGTGGCAAAACTAAAATGTCATTTGGTTGCGTTTGGATGCGTTCTGAAACCAAGATGTAAGATAGGAGCAGGGTTTGCTTCGAAACTGCCATAGGCACGAAAACTATTTTCTTTACACACCATGAAACTCATAGATGTCATGAGAAAAGTGGAAGCTCGTTTGGATGCATTGTGAAACAAAGATGCAAGATAGGAGAACGGTTTGCTTCGAACCTACCATACGAATTGCTTTGCACTCGATGAAACGCATAGGTGTCGTGGCAAAACTGGAATGTCATTTGGTTGCATTTGGATGCGTTGTGAAACCAAGATGCAAGATAGGAGTAGGGTTTGCTTCAAACCTCCCATAGGCATGAAAACTATTTTCTTTGCACCCCATGAAACTCATAGGTGTCATAGGAGAAGTGGAACCTCTTTTGGATGCGTTGTGAAACCAAGATGCAAGATAGGAGCACGGTTTGCTTCGAACCTACCATAGGCACTGAAAACTATTTGCTTTGCACTCCATGAAACTCAAAGGTGTCATGGGAAAACTTTATCCTCGTTTGGATGCGTTGTAAAAGCAAGATGCAAGATAGGAGAACGGTTTGCTTCGAACCTGCCTTAGGCACAAATTGCTTTGAACTCCATGAAACTCTTTGGTGTTGTGGCAAAACTAAAATGTCATTTGGTTGCATTTGGATGCGTTCTGAAACCAAGATGCAAGATAGGAGCAGGGTTTGCTTCGAACCTGCCATAGGCACGAAAACTATTTTTTGCACACCATGAAACTCATAGGTGTCATGGGAAAAATGGAACCTCGTTTGGATGCATTGTGAAACAAAGATGCAAGATGGGAGAACGGTTTGCTTCGAACCTACCATAGGCACGAATTGCTTTGCACTCGATGAAACTCATAGGTGTCGTGGCAAAACTGGAATGTCATTTGGTTGCGTTTGGATGCGTTGTGAAAGGAAGATGCAAGATAGGAGCAGGGTTTGCTTCAAACCTGCCATAGGCACGAAAACTATTTTCTCTGCTCTCCATGAAACTCATAGGTTTCGCAGGAAAAGTGGAACCTCATTTGGATGCATTTGGATGGTTTGTGAAACCAAGATGCAAGATAGGAGCACGGTTTGCTTTGAACCGACCATAGACACAAAAACTATTTTCATTGCACTCCATGAAACTCATAGGTGTCATGGGAAAGTGGAACCTCGTTTGGATGCGTCGTGAAACCAAGATGCAAGATAGGTGCACGGTTTGCTTCGAACCTACCTTAAGCATGAAAAATATTTGCTATGCACTCCATGGAACTCATTGGTGTCATGGGAAAAGTGGAACCTCATTTGGATGTGTTTGGATGCATCGTGAAACTATGATGCAAGATAGGAGCACGGTTTGCTCGAACATACCATAGGCATGAACACTATTTACTTTGCACTCCATGAAACTCATAGGTATCGTGGGAAAACTAGAACCTCATTTGGATGCGTTTGGATGTGCTGTGAAACCAATATGGAAGATAGGAGCAGGGTTTGCTTTGAACCAACCATAGGCAAAAAACTATTTTCTTTGCACTCCATGAAACTCATAGGTGCCATTGGAAAATTAGAACCTCGTTTGGATGTGTTTGGATGCGTTGTGAAACCAAGATGCAAGATAGGATCACAGTATGCTTCGAACCTACCAAAGGCACGAAAACTGTTTGCTTTGCACTCCATGAAACTCATAGGTGTCATGGGAAAAATGAAACCTTGTTTGGATGTGTTTGGAAGTGTTGTGAAACCAAGATGCAAGATAGGACCAAGGTTTGCTTTAAACCTACTATAGGCACGAAAACTTTTTGCTTTGCACTCCATGAAACTCATAGGTGTCGTGGCAAAACTGGAGCGTCATTTGGATGCATTTGGATGTGTTGCGAAACCAAGATGCATGATAGGAGCACAGTTTGCTTCGAACCTACCATAGGCACAAAACTATTTGCTTTGCACGCCATGAAACTCATAGGTGTCATGAGAAAACTGAAACCTCATTTCGATGTGTTTGGATGCGTTGTAAAACCAAGATGCAATATGGGAGCACGGATTCCTTCGAATCCACCATAGGCACGAAAACTATTTTCTTTGCACTCCATGAAACTGGTAGGTGTCATGGGAAAGGTGGAACCTCGTTTGGATGCGTTGTGAAACCAAGATGCATGATAGGTGCTCGGTTTGCTTTGAGCCTACCAAAGGCACGAAAACTTTTTGCTTTGCACTCCATGACACTGATAGATGTCATGGTTAAAAGTGGAACCTCGTTTGGATGCACTTGGATGCATTGTGAAACCAAGGTGCATGACAGGAGCACGGTTTGCTTCGAACCTACCATAGGCACAAAAACTATTTGCTTTGCACTCCATGAAACTCACAGGTTTCGTGGGAAAACTAAATCCACATTTGGATGTGTTTGGATACGTTGTGAAACCAAGATGCAAGATAGGGGTAGGTTTGCTTCGAACCTGCCATAGGCACGAAAACTATTTTCTTTGCACTCCATGAAACTCATAGGTTTTGCAGTAAAAGTGGAACCTCGTTTGGATGCGTTTGGATGGTTTGCGAAACCAAGATGCAAGATAGGAGCACGATTTGCTTTGAACCTACCATAGGCACGAAAACTATTTTCATTGCAAAACTCATAGGTGTTATGGAAAAAGTGGAACCTCGTTTTGATGCGTTGTGAAATCAATATGCAAGATAGGTGCACGGTATGCTTCGAACCTACCATAAGCATGAAAAATATTTGCTATGCACAACCATGGAACTCATTGGTGTCATGGGAAATGTGGAACTTCATTTGGATGTGTTTGGATGCATTGTGAAACTAAGATGCAAGAGAGGAGCACGGTTTGCTTTGAACCTACCAAAGGCATGAAAATTTTTTGCTTTGCACTCCATGAAACTCATAGGTGTCAATGGAAAAGTGGAACCTTGTTTGGATGCGTTCGGATGCATTGTGATACAGAGATGCAAGATAAGACCATGGTTTGCTTTGAACCTACCATAGGCTTGAAAACTTTTTGCTTTGCACTCCATGAAACTCATAGGTGTCGTGGCAAAACCGGAACGTCATTTGGATGCGTTTGGATGTGTTGCGAAACCAAGATGCATGATAGGAGCACAATTTGGTTCCAACCTACCATAGGCACGAAAACTATTTGTTTTGCACTCCACGAAACTCATAGGTGTCATGGAAAAACTAGAACCTCATTTGGATGTGTTTGGATGCGTTGTGAAACCAAGATGCAAGATGGGAGCACAGATTGTTTCGAATCTGCCATAGGCATGAAAACTATTTTCTTTGCACTTCATGAAACTCGTAGGTGTCATGGGAAAAGTGGAACCTCGTTTGGATGCGTTTGGATTAGTTGTGAAACCAAGATGCAAGATAGGTCCACGGTTTGCTTTGAACCTACCAAAGGCACGAAAACTTTTTGCTTTGCACTCCATGAAACTCATAGGTGTCATGGTTAAAAGTGGAACCTCGTTTCGATGCATTTGCATGCGTTGTGAAACCAAGATGCAAGACAGGAGCACGGTTTGCTTTAAACCTCCATAGGCACGAAAACTATTTTCATAGCACTCCATGAAACTCATACGTGTTATGGAAAAAGTGGAACCTCGTTTGGATGCGTTGTGAAATCAAGATGCAAGATAGGTGCACAGTTTGTTTCGAACCTACCATAAGCATGAAAAATATTTGGTATGCACTCCATGGAACTCATTGGTGTCATAGGAAATGTGGAACCTCATTTGGATGCGTTTGGATGCATTGTGAAACTAAGATGCAAGAGAGGAGCACGGTTTGCTTCGAGCCTACCAAAGGCACGAAAAAATTTTGCTTTGCACTCCATGAAACTCACAGGTGTCAATGGAAAAGTGGAACCTTGTTTGGATGCGTTCGGATGCATTGTGAAACCAAGATGCAAGATAAGACCATGGTTTGCTTTGAACCTACCATAGGTACGAAAACTTTTTGCTTTGCACTCCATGAAACTCAGAGGTGTCATGGCAAAACTAGAACGTCATTTGGATGCGTTTGGATGTGTTGCGAAACCAAGATGCATGATAGGAGCACAGTTTGGTTCGAACCTACCATAGGCACGAAAACTATTTGTTTTGCACTCCATGAAACTCATAGGTGTCATGGGAAAACTGGAACCTCATTTGGATGTGTTTGGATGCGTTGTGAAACCAAGATGCAAGATGGGAGCATAGATTGCTTCGAATCTGCCATAGGCATGAAAACTATATTCTTTGCACTCCATGAAACTCGTAGGTGTCACGAGAAAAGTGGAACCTCGTTTGGATGCGTTTGGATGCGTTGTGAAACCAAGATGCAAGATAGGTCCACGGTTTGCTTTGAACCTACCAAAGGCATGAAAACTTTTTGCTTTGCACTTCATGAAGCTCATTGTAACACCCCTAGTGTTACGATAACTAAAACCAGCCATGTCATCATGGTTGCATGTAATTCATCCCGCAAAAAATCATTGTTACTGTGCATCACTAAGACAATTGCTATTTTCACATATGAGTGTGTTTAGGTAACTTTGATTGACTTTATGATTTAAATAATTGTTTGTGTGTATGCCTCTAAATCCAAATAGAAAATAAAAAGGGAAAACAATTAAAAAACCCTAATCAGACCCGAAACCCTAAATAAAAAATGAATCAAGTATTGGGCCTTAAACAAAAGTTGTAAATCTTTAAAAATTGAGCAACTTCTATTTTGGGCAATTTTGAAGTTATTAAAAATAATTTCAAATAAAACCTTAATCTAGGTTTTAAAGTTTAAACTTAAAATACAAATTCAAAAACTAGTAGGAATCTGATGATAGTCTTTTAATAAAAGTTTTAGCCCTTTTAAAATGGAACAACTTTCATGTTTGGTGATTTTAAAGTTTACCAGTGGAAATTTAAATTAAACCCCAACAAGTGTTTGTTTATTTAAATTTAAAATGCCATTTCAAAAACTATCAAGAATTTGGGCAAACTACTTTAATGAAAGTTGTAAGGCTTTTCAAGTTGAACAACTTTTATATTTGGGAATTTTAAAGTTATGCAGTGAGGTTTCAAAATAAACCCTAATGAGTGTTTTAAAATTTAAATTTAAAATGCTATTTCAAAAACTATTAAGAATATTACAAAAGTCCTTTAATAAAGGTTGTAGGACTTGCCAAGTAGAACAGCTTTTATTTTGGGATATTTTCAACTTATTTAGAAGAATCTTGAGAATTTGATGGGATTAGAATTAAATTTCAAAACCCACAATTACCCCCTTTTGAATTATTCAAAATCTGAAGTCAGTTCAAAAACCAAAGTTGTTCAGGATTTAATTCACTACAACTCTTATTAAGGAAATTTTTTGACTTACTATAGAAAATAAAAAGTAATTGCAACATATAGAGTTATGGCTTAGGTTTGCTACAGTGAAAAAGGGGGCGTCCGGCTCGCTCTGCTCTGCTCGCATGCAGAGCTGCGCGCGCCGCCTGCCGACGTTGCCCGGGGGCCGGCAAGGTACTGTCGCCGTCATGACCGGGCCCGTGGGGGTCCTTCCCACGCCGCACGCCTCCCATCAGCCCTATTTAATCCCAGTCGTCGCCATTTGCTCCTCTTACCCTCCATTGCCACCGCAGGACCGAGCTTCGGTTCATGGCCGGATTGGCGCTGCTCAGGGGCTCGTCATCCGATTCCTCTTGCCACTGATCTTACCACATCCTAGAGCTTCTATTCGACCTGTTTGTGCCGGCAGTCGACCACCGGAGATGCTGGAACGCCGTCTCTTTCGTCTCCGGCTCCGGCAGAGTGCCACCGTGTGCAACTTCGACGTGGCGAACTCGCCTTGGTGAGCTACGTCCTACCCCTATGCATGTCCTAGAATCTAGTTAGCCTCTTGATGCTCACACGTTTGCTGGTTTGTCCTTAGAGGCTTTAAACTCGTCAGAACGGGCGATCGTTGTCGTGTCCGAGCCACCGCGTCCGCCGCCGTGCTTGTCCTCACCGACAATGACACATCTCCGGTCCTCCTTGTCTCCAATCGACATGCGCATGGCGCTCATGGTGAGCTTCTGATTCGCGTAGTGTCATCCTTTTGAGCTCTACCAGGCCGAGTTGCATGGAACGCCGGTACCGCCGCGGCCAAGCCCGCCATGGCCGCCATGGTTGCGGTCATAATCGCTTGAGCCTTTGATTCATCGCTAGGGGTGTACCAGCAGCTAGAACATGTCGTGGGGTGCCTTGTGGCCCGCTCTCGCCGCTCGGCCGCCGCCGGCTGCTCCTGGCCTTGGCCGGGGCTGGCTCGGCCGGCCGGGAAAGCTCCTGCCGTGGGCACGAGCTGGCCGAAGCTGGCCAGTATCAGGCCGAGTCGGCCTGAGTAGGTCTGGGCCAAATTGGGCCGAGTTGGGTCAACCCAGTTGAGCTGCAGTGCAGTTCAAAATGACTTTTCCATTTTCCTATAAACGAATAGTTGTTAGATTTGTGAATTTTGTGAGAATTTTTGCATTACTCCAAAAATCATGAAATAAATGGTGTAGGCTCTCTGAGTTATGAAGTATTTATGAAAAATATGATATAAGCATTTTGAGTACTTTCTGTAGACTATAAAAATATATATTTTAATTAGTAAATGGTATTTCCATGATTTTTGTAGCCCAAAGTAATCATCTAAAAATTATGAAATTTTTGTAGTAGGTGTTGTGAGCAGTGAGCTACCTCCACAAAAATCTGTAGCCTATTTGGATAATGTTTCAATGCTTAGTAATTAGTACTTAAATAAATAAACAATTAAAAAAAATACTATAAAGTGTTAATGAATTTGGAATTTTGTGTGACTTTAGGAATTGTATGTTAACCATGGGTCCTTATCATGTGTTGATCTTGGGCACCTTGCTAATATTTTTAGTTCATGATAATCTTGTTGATTAAGATGCTTAAATAATACTTCAAGTAATATAGATAAATCGTTAATTAGAAATATTATTAACTTATGTTATACATATATGATAATAGGATTTTTATGAATCATTCAAGTGAGTACTGGCCATTATTATAGGAGAGCTATTTTAACTTTCAACAACGGTTAAAATGGTCAATAAACCAAAAAGGTTAATATTCGATAGTAATTAGATTCATTGGCTTACAACCATATCGTGAAGGAAAGTTGTACTCAACTTTCTAAATTAAGTTTACTTTTATTTAATTCACACTTTAGTGCAGTTCATGCATCATGGTATACATATCATCATGTTAAGTATGTATTATTCTTACGTGTAGTAAATGCGGGATAATTTATTTTCTGAAGCAAGTCTCGAGTAAGGTCTTCACTCGGTGAACGTGGATCTTTCTCAGTGATTGACTTCAGGGTTCTATCTACTCCAAGCAACAGGCAAGCCCCGGTGCATTCAGCCCCTTCCTTGTGATTTACAAAATATTTATAACTTGAGTTAATCTACTACTTTAGGTTTATAGGAGTTGATTGATAATCCATTGATGCATTACCTCTCCTTGACCACGTATTATACCTGAGACCCTGATTTATTTAAAGTATTGAAAAAAATGCTTAGTCATGCTTAATGATAGAGTTGCAAAAATGTTATTTTGAAAACTGTGATGATATGAAACAAATGAATCATTTTATGGGATTGGTATTGTCCTCGTTTGGTGATGGTGTACTTGGCCAGTCCATTATTATCAACGTGGATGTGTTTTCCCGTTTGGTTGGCCAACTGTTTGGGTTAGAGTCCCAACTTTCGTAGCCATCGGGAAAGGGATGTGAAAACCGGGTAGTTACCAGTGTACTTGGGTTAGAGTCCCAATGCATGGTTGCTAACGGAAAAATATTAGGGACCGTTCGTTGTCAGGCCTGCTGTGATTAAGACTTTGCAACTAGCTACATACTACGGGAAGCCTCTGACTCCGGTGGCTCTACTGCTGGAACCGACAACCATGCACTGGGAGTGGAGAGATGGCAAGAGTAGCGTGTACCCTCGTGGCCGGTGTGCCTGGAGACTAGAGGAGTACTGTGCTCTCGGGTAGCGCAGGACCGGTTCCGGGGTATGAAAAGCCGTGGTAGGCGGGGCTGGCATATGCAAGCTTAAGTGCTACATATGCAGTGTGGATAGGGATCCCCAGCTGGGTAATAATCGATTCGAATCGTCGTTGCTCCTCGGTTATGGAGACTTGATCCTCACACCTACAGCGAAGAGTGGTTCGAAATTAGGATGTTTTTGAATGGATAAAGTACATGAAAGAATGTTGATATATGAGAAAGAACTTGGAGATATGGTTAATGATTAATAATATTATTGAGATAAAATACTGAAAATAGGATTAGTATTGTTTTTCTGCAAAATCCTTTGACTCTTGCTAAGTCCTACCTTGACTCTCCTCAGGCTGCATTCCTGAGCCTCATTCCTTTTTCTTAGTCGAGTAAGTCTTACGGAGTACCCCAGTACTCAGGGTTTGTTAACCCCCTGTTGCAGGTGAGTTGAGTGTACGGTTCTTCGTGGGACCGTGCCGGTTGATGGAGAGTGCATGGATGAAGATGTGTATAACTCTTGGGCAGGGTGTCTAGTTATGACGCTACTCCACTACGAAACTCTGGTTTGGGATAATATCATTGTAATCCTATGATTATGAAATTCTTCCGCGCTCTTTACTCTGATTCATTTTATTTGTGTAAACTGTTGTAATACTGCAATGCTTACAATGAGATCCTCGGGGAGTTAGGGTTTCCCAAGGAAACCCGACAGGCCACATAGGTCAAAGGGAACTCGTGTAGACTGATTGTGGGTCCTTAGGGACGCTGATGGTGCACGTGGGTCCTATGATTAAGGTGGTTCTATCACACTCATAGGTGTCATGGTTAAAAGTGGAACCTCGTTTCGATGCATTTGAATGCATTATGAAACCAAGATGCAAGACAGGAGCATGGTTTGCTTTGAACCTACCATAGGCACGAAAACTATTTGCTTTGCACTCCATGAAACTCATAGGTGTCCTAGGAAAACTGGATCCACATTTGGATGCGTTTGGATACGTTGTGAAACCAAGATGCAAGATAGGAGCACGGTTTGCTTCGAACCTGCCATCGGCACGAAAACTATTTTCTTTGCACTCCATAAAACTAATAGGTTTTGCAGTAAAAGTGGAATCTCATTTGGATGCGTTTGGATACGTTGTGAAACCAAGATGCAAGATAGGAGCACGGTTTGCTTTGAACCTACCATAGGCATGAAAACTATTTTCATTGCACTCCATGAAATTTATAGGTGTTATGGGAAAAGTGGAACCTCGTTTGGAAGCATTGTGAAATCAAGATGCAAGAAAGGTGCACGGTTTGCTTCGAACCTACCATAAGCATGAAAAATATTTGCTATGCACTCCATGGAACTCATTGGTGTCATGGGAAAAGTGGAACCTCATTTGGATGCGTTTGGATGCATCGTGAAACTAAGATGCAAAATAGGAGTACGGTTTGCTTTGAACATACCATAGGTATAAAAACTATTTGCTTTGCACTCCACGAAACTCATAGATGTCGTGGGAAAACTGGAACCTCATTTGGATGTGTTTGGAAGCGTTGTGAAACCAAGATGCAAGATAGGAGCATGGATTGCTTTGAACCTACCATAGGCACAAAATCTATTTTCTTTGCACTCCATAAAACTCATAGGTGTCACTAGAAAATTAGAACCTCATTTGGATCCCTATGAATGCGTTGTGAAATCAAGATGCTAGATAGGAGCAGGGTTTGCTTCGAACCTACCAAAGGCAAGAAAACTGTTTGCTTTCCACTCCACAAAACTCATAGGTGTCATGGTTAAAAGTGGAACCTCGTTTGGATGTATTGTGAAACCAAGATGTAAGATAGGAGCACGGTTTCCTTCAAACCTACCATAGGCACGAATTGCTTTACACTCCATGAAACTCATAGGTGTCGTGGCAAAACTGGAATGTCATTTGGTTGCGTTTGGATGCATTGTGAAACCAAGATGCAAGATAGGAGTAGGGTTTGCATCGAATCTGTCATAGGCACGAAAACTATTTTCTTTGCACTCCATGAAACTCATAGGTATCATGGGAAAAGTGGAACCTCGTTTGGATGCGTTGTGAAACAAAGATACAAGATAGGAGAACGGTTTGCTTCGAACCTACCATAGGCACGAATTGCTTTGCACTCGATGAAACTCATAGGTGTCGTGGCAAAACTGAATGTCATTTGGTTGCATTTGGATGAGTTGTGAAACCAAGATGCAAGATAGGAGCAGGGTTTACTTCGAACCCTCCATAGGCATGAAAACTATTTTCTTTGCACTCCATTAAACTCATAGGTTTCGCAGGAAAAGTGGAACCTCATTTGGATGCGTTTGGATGGTTTGTGAAACCAAGATGCAATATAGGAGCACGGTTTGCTTCGAGCCTATAGGAGCACGGCTTGCTTCGAACCTACCATAGGCAAGATAGGAGCCCACCATAAAGATTTGGCCCGGCGTTGGGAGCATTATGGAGCTTGAAAAAATCACCATCTTGCCCGCCATGGGATCAGAGTGCACACCCCCTACCTAGCGCGCCACTGTCGACGGAATATCATCGATAGTCTACCGACGGATATGCCCACGGTAGTAGATGATCGGTGAAGGTGCGCCTGAGACGAGTAAGCATAACACAGAGAACATGGAACACATGATTTAGACAGGTTCAGGCCACCGCGAGGCGTAATACCCTACGTCCTGTGTTCTTGTGGATTGTATTACTATGAGATGAGATGTTTTGAGGGGATCCCCTGCCCGCCTTATATAGTCCAGGGGGCTGGGTTACAAGTCGGTTTTACCATGTATAACAGATTACAATTCTAGCCGAACAAGGAAACTAATCGACTAAACATTAGGAAATAGTTTTTGAGGGAATATGCGTGATCTTCTGCAGAACATGTAGACGATGCATCCTTGGCAGCTTGGGCCTGATCGGAAGAATCGTCCCATGTAGAGCCATGCCGGTATACGGGTTTATACCCCCACACAGCTCCCAATTAATCTCGCAGTTCATGTTTTAGAATCTTTCGTTGTTTGTAAAATCCATATCTTTTTATTTCAGACTCCAAAAATAGCAAGTAATATATCCGCTTCGATCGTCTCGACGAGCTCTACGCAATAGTGAACTTTAATTCCTCATTTGAGATACTTTTATTTGGTAAAAAATTGAATATCCCTTTACACCCTGCAAAACAAGTGAGAACACCAAAACTCGTGGAATTTGTTAGAATTAAACACTATATCTATGATGTTGATTGATTTATGCCCTTGATTCATGTTTACTTGATGGTTAAAAATAGTAGATAACTACAGTAAAAAACATAGTACCTACAGAATCTATTTTTTCCTTCACCAATGCAAAAATTGTAGGTGTAAAAACAATTGCAGCATACTCCTCCATAGGATCAACTTGCATCTCATTGAATGCAGTAGATTTCGACGTAGATTGGCCACGCAATGCTCATAGTGCTCATACATATCTAATAGGCTCATCTTCCTATCCAGATGTGAATGTAGTTTTGAATTAAGACCCTCACTGTGTTGGTTGCTCCTCAAGCCTAAGAAACATCGACCAGCCTGATATGCTGCACACCATAGGTTCCTTATCTGGTACATTTGATACAACCACTCGTGCTTGATTGAAATTTTGTTTCTTTCCAAAAATTCATTCCATTTACTTTCAACCTCTTGTATGGAACAACGATCATATAGAAATCTTCTAAACTGTTCACGGATCTTAGAATTGCGCAAATTGCATAGTATGTTCTGCTCAATATGCCATGTGCACAGCCGATGGTTGGAATCAGGTAAGATTGTTCTTATAGCTTTTTGCATTACAAAGTCACCATCTGTGATCACGGATATGGGATGTTTCTGAGCCATGGCAGTGAGGAATGTTTTCAATAGCCACTCGTATGACTCACTTGTTTCATGGGATATGAGACCACAACCAAATACAAGTGTGCTCCGGTGATGATTCAACCCAACAAAAGGAATAAAAGGAAAATTGTATCGATTTGTCTGATATGTGCTATAAAAAATAAGAACGTCACCAAATACTTCATAGTCAAGACGAGATTGAGTATCAGACCAGAACAAATGCTTAAGATGCCCCTCATCATCAAGAACACATTTAAAGAAAAAAAATCTAGATCCCTTACACACCATACCTTCATGTGGCGAATTACTGTTTCAGCATTGCCTCTTTCTATTGCTTTTATCTTGTATCGATAGCAAAAGTTATACAAATCCCTTGATATACATCCAACCTTATTATATTCACCAAACTGCATTTCTAGTATATACATGATTTGGTGTTTGCGAATTCCAGTGATTTTCATATCAATGATCTCAGTTTTCTGCTCATTAACAATTTCTCTATGGAATCGCAAGAGACACACTAAATCCGGTGAGGGCAATCAATGGTTGTGTTCATCAATAAAATCTTTCATATACCAGTGTCCTATATCTTTGTTGTGTTTAATCACCATTTTGGTTAGACGCCCACAACGACTCAAATTATGTGGCTTCCTCCTCTTAATCGATTTGTTCACGTGCTTAGCATCATGTAACCCTTGGCAACTGCATACAAATTTGCTTAGTTGCTGTGTCCCTTTCCACGTAGCATCTCCTCACGCTAAACTCTTTATCGAATGCGTAGCTATTGTAGAACTCATACCCTTCTTCCTCACTACGCAACATCTTGCTGACAATTTGATGATAACTTAGTAGAGCCTCTTCACTCAGATCAAGGAAAACGAAACAGAACGGTATGTGTGTAACCGGTGGCATGGTAGGTAATTTGTTTGGATTTACTAAAATGTTAACCTCTAGATCTAGCTATTTACTAAATCTGAATCCAGTGAAATTAGACCGGTGAATCCAACCTACCCAAATTCCATGAGTCTGAATGAATCCAAAGGCCACTTTGGTAGAGTTTCTCTTCTTGATTATCTATAGGAGTGATTCCGGTGGTAAGTGAGGTGAGGAGCAGATGTGAATCAATTCTAAAGTGATTTCTGTGACAAATGAATGGGAACAGCAGGAAATGATATGGAGTGGGTATTTAGCTCTCAGCTTGTAAGATAAATGAAGAAGTGATTTTTATTATTAGCCCTCGCGTGTATCTAGTTATGTTTGATAAGCTAGGAATGAAGCTGGGGTTGAGAGCTCTGCCGCCAAAGGGCCCAAACATGCCGTGAGACCAGGTAGAGAGAGCGACACACGCTGCTGTCTCCGTTCCATCCCCGCGAGATCTGCCCCTCGCCCACCCTTGCCCAAATCCCCTTCCCTCGCACCCGGATCCACCTGCTGGAGAGCGGCTCCGAAATCCCCAGGCGATGGTCGTGTGCAAATGCCGAAAGGTAACTCATTCCCTCTCCGCCGATCTGCCGATCCCAGCCCCGTACCCCACGGTTTCTCGCGTGGTGTTTGTATTGGTCAGCCAGCAGCGCACGGGCCGATTTGGGATCTGGGGTGCAAGGTGGGTGGGTCGGCGGTGGCGTTATCCCGATCGCACCAAGCTGCACGAAAAGCTCCCAGTTTGGGGCCTGTTTGAGTTCACGGCGGGCGTCGAGGTTTGCTGTCTCGACGCTTGGGCTTTTCGTCGAAAACCCCCCTTGTGTTATTAGCCGAACTGTTGGTTGTGTTCTGCGATTTGGAGTGCGTTGGATGCGCCGTCAGTGGCTTCTGCTGCAATTTTGAGCTGATGGGTTTGCGTGCTTGTTTCAGGCGACGAGGGTTTACTGCTTCGTCCATCAGGTTCCCGTCTGTGGCGTGTGCATATGCTTCCCGGAACATCAGCTATGCGTGGTGAGTAGACTTCCAAACTTTTCGATCGTTGCCTGTGATGCAAACAAAGGGCATCTAGAGTGAAAACTGGTTCACTCAGAATAGCAATTGAACTACTGTTATGGTGTCTAGAATTAGCACTTCCTTACGGCCTGTTTAGATGCACTTTCAAATTTCAAAATCCCGTCACATCGAATGTTTGGACACATACATGGAGCATTAAATATAGATGAATCTTTTGCATGTTTACATAGTTATTGCAAAACCCACGAGACAAATCTTTTGAGTCTACTTAGGCCATGATTGGATACTTATTGCAAAAGTTAGCACGTGTGCTACAATACCTTTTTTTCCCAAATTTTTTTCTTCTAAACAGGCCCTTATATGATGTTACCTGGATATACTCCTTTGCAACATTGTCCATCTCATCCACCTTACTTTACATTGTTTTGGGTTTTTTTCCCACAAGTGACAATCAGCTTGTTGGTCTGTTGTCCATAGGAATGAGTATGCTTTACTTATGTTATGAAACTTAAAAGGAACGCGGTCTAGCTGTTACTTCTTTACTCGAGTGAGGGGAACGGAATTGGGTTCCATGGCAAGAAGCTAGTCGTGAAAGTTTTTGTTTTGCTGGACTATCAGCTTTTCCTTTGGATGCATATTGCGTAATGCCATGAACCCTTCTAAGAACTATGCTTATATCTCAGAGTTTTGTGTTGAGAATCGGCTCCCTATAATTCTTGCATTGTCTTTTGTATTTAGCTTGACCTATTATATTGTCTGATTCTATTCATTCGGTAGAATGCTGATACATTGATGGTCTAGACTATAATAATAGGCTTTTGGAAAATTGAAATATAAACTTAGATTTTGAGTGGCAAACTTTTCAGCTTTTATATGTTCATCATCTTGGGAAGGTAAGAAGATCGGCATGTGCTTGCATTTTACCTTGGGTTCTTATTGTATTACATTTCGACTCAGATGGGTGCATTACACCATTATATATGCTCTCCTATTTGTTTTGTGCCACCAGGAAGTTCAGAATTTAATGTAATGAAACTTGTAACATCTATCTGCAAACTAGTGTATTTGTAAGTCTGTTAGAAAGGCACTTTTTCCTAGAAATTAACATCTGTTGTATTCTGTAGGTGAAGAACTATGCTGAATGGGTTGTCAATTCTGAGTATGATTGGCCACAACACTGTTCGTCTTGCAATTCTGTCCTCGAAGGTGGAACTGAAGAAACAACACGATTGGGTTGCTTGCGTATGTGATGTTGTCAATAGAATGCTTAAAGTCATTCATTTTATAACCCCATCTTTATTTAGCATAACTGGTAGTTGCTTTTTTTTTTTTGGCATCCTATAGATGTGGTGCACACGAAATGCTTGATATCGCATATCCAAAATTTTCCCTCCCAAACAGCACCAGCTGGATACAGCTGCCCCTCCTGTTCTACACCTGTAAGTTGAACCCAGTTTCCGTCTGCATGCAAACACATGCGTGTATTGGCTTAAGGAGCTTCGAGGATCTCACAATTGTTTGTTTCGAAACATCATACAATTCTTTGATTTTTAACTATAATAACTTTCCTAACAGATATGGCCACCTTCAAGCATTAAAGATACAGGTTCGCACCTTCACACTAAACTGAAAGAAGCAATAGTCCAGGTTAGATCCTTAAAATTTGATCCTGATTGCTCAGTTAAAAGCACTGATTATCTCCTTGTATATGTAAATCGTCACAATATTTATGTCACTTTGTGTTGAAGTCATAAATTATCTGCAAGTCAATAATAGTCCCTCCATTCCAAATTGTAAGTCATTTTTACATTTCTAGGTACATAGCTTTTGCAGTACACCCAGATGTACGCATGTCTAGGTAACATGTAAAAAAAACTGTATCTAGAAAAGCCAAAACAACTTGCAATTTAGAACAGAATGAGGACTAGGTCCAGTTGTGTGCATTATTTAAGTACTGCATTGTAATCAATCTCTTCTCTATTATCAGGGATTTGTTTCATACATTTCTTGTTTGATTCCAAGTTCTGTTGCTGCTCAATTTCCATTTTTTTTGAACAATGAAATTTGTATAGTGGAAAATAGAATCCAGAAGTCAGATTAATCCTAATGATTTACCAATGATCTTGCCTTCTAGTATTATAATTCGCTGATGACCTTATGATTCACCTACTTAACCAATATGGTTTCGTCAAAACTAGAACAATCCAAGACCGTCTTGCTTGGGCATTTCAATACTTGCACATTTGTCATCATTCAAAGAAGATCATAATTTTGAAGCTAGACTTTGAAAAAGCATTTGATAAGTTGGAGCATAGTTTCATCCCAGAAGTCTTAAAAGTGCAAAGGGTTCAGTGACAAATGGATCAATTGGATCAAAGCCATTCTCTCTACTGCTACCTCCAATGTTTTACTTAATGGTATACCTGGGAAAACAGTTCACTGGGGTCAGATAGGATGACCCACTTTCATCCTTGCTATTTGTGTTTGCTGCAGACTTCATCCAGACACTCCTCAGCAGAGCCATGAATATGGGTCTTCTACAAAGACCAATTCCAGAATCTTCTACAAAGACCAATTCCACTTTAGTCCGCTACTGACTTCCCAATCTTGCAGTACACTGATGATACTTTAGTAACCATGGAAGCCTCTACTAGACAACTCATGTTAGTGAACGCTTGTCGAGAACTTTTGGCTGCTCCAAAGGCAATCCATTCACCTATCTAGGCCTACCCCTTGGACACCAAACCAAAGGTGGAAGATTTTTTTGCCTTTGGTTAACAATTGTGAACAAAGGCTTGCAAACAACTCTTCATTTGTTTCACAGGCTGGAAGACTTGAACTTACAAATTCAGTTCTCTCTGCCATCTCAACTTTCTTCATGTGTACTCGTTCCCTCCCAAAGTCAATATCAAAGCTGTCTATGGAGGGGGGCAGAAGTCAATGGCAGAAAACCTCCAAAAGCAGCTTGAACTTTGGTCTGCAAATCAAAAGAAGATGGTAGTCTGGGGGTCTTGATTTGGAGAACTCAAAATGATGCCCTGTTGCTCAAGAACCTTGATGAATTCTATAACAAAAAGGATATTCCATGGGTTAATCTTGTCTGGGAGACTCACTACTCTAATGGCAGGGTCCCATCCAATTCTAAGAGAGGCTCATTTTGGTGGAGAGATATTCTAAAACTTAGATAAATGTAAGGGTATAGCAGCAGTCTCAACTTCAAATAGGAAGTGTATTCTGTTTTGGGATAACATGATCCCAAAACTCAATTTTCCAGAGCTGCACTTATTTGCAAAAAACAAAAATATTTCTATGGAAAGGGTTCTCAGCACTCAAGACATAACTAGCTTTCTCTCTCTCTCCCCCTTTTTGAAGAGGCTTTTTGTCAGTTGCGGTCACTTTCAGCAATACTGGATTTCCCAAGAACCTGACAGATAGAGCTACATTTGGGGATCACCTCATTTTAGTGCTTCAAGAGCTTACAGAAGCCTTTCAGGAAACTCAGAAATTCACCCTTCTGTTCATTGGCTATGGAACACATCTTGCCAACCAAAGCACAAGGTTTTCTTTTGGTTGCTTCTCAAGGACAGGCTGAGCACAAGAAATATATTGAGATGGTGAAATATGCACTTAGAATCTTACAATTGCATTCTCTGCCTTACAAATACAGAGGAAACACTGGAGCACCGCTTCCTATCCTGCCCCTTTTCCTTGGCATGCTGGACCATTCTACACTTTCAGCCTTCTCAAGAGAGCAGTTCTTCCTCGCAATTGAGGAGTTCAAGTTGCAGTTAAACTTGCTTTTTTTTCATGGACCTTTTTGTTCTTGTTAGCTGGTGCGTTTGGTCAGAAAGAAATGACTCCATTTTCAAAGGCATGCAACCCAGTCCAGAAAAGTTCAGAAATAATTTAAGAACTGAGTTGATCAACTTAATGCTGAGGATCAAATAGAAAGTTGAGATACCCATCTTTTCATGGCTGCAAAACACTTTGCTCTAAGGCCCCGTTTGGATCCTTGGAATTGAATTCATTTTAAGAATCATAATTTACACACATATTAATTAACTTAATATGGCTGTATATAGATTATATTTGTATATTATTGTTGGCTATACGAGAGAGATACTTATGTGTTGTATTTTTACCGCGTGGGAGCGAGTCGAAGAGCGTGCTATAAATTGCAAAGTATAGAAATATAACATGGTGATTTATAGAATCAAATTTCACCTCTCACCCTATGAATTTGAGGTAGGCTAATATGTGAACTTTGGAAACTGGTGTAATGTCACATTCCAAGTGAAATAGGCTAAGTTGTTAACTAGATTTCAATTCCTTCAAATGAAAGGATCCAAACGGCCCCTAATAGTTATGTTGTATATCTTTTTCTTCTCTTTTTTTTGTTTCCTGAGATCGTACTCTGCTTCCTGTTTCCTGCTTCTTGTAACCTGTACTTTACTTTGCTTTTTCTTAATTTAATCTCCAAGTAGGGGCTTTTGCCTCTCCTATTTCTTAAAAAAAAACTATCGTTATTCAAGGACATTAGACTTTAATTTATGTTTACTGCAAGTTTTTTTTTTCCCTGTTGTGACACTTGACTGATAAGGCTTGCATTTCTCTTGCATGTTGCAGACTGGATTGGAGAAAAATGTATTTGGAAATCATTACGTAACAATAGCTAAAACGGATACTCAGACACCTCCTGCTTTTGCATCAGATCCTCTCAAAAATTTATTGAGTCCTGATGAAAGAGAATTTTGTGCAAATTCAGCTAAAGATTCAGCTTTGCCATCAACATTACATTCTGGAATGTACTCTTCTGCTGTAGGATCTGGGACAACTATTCGTGTTGATCCAGAAATTGTTGAAATAGAGGGTCCTAGTCCTGTATTGACCCAGTTTTCAGAGCAGGAGTCCAACTTCATCAGAAGTCCGAGCCCACATGGGGTAAGTCCTGAGAAATCCCTGTATTGTTCTTTTTTACTATATTTTGTCTTCTTTTGGGATTTTCTTATTCAAAGCACAGCGATCCTATTTCTTCTTTGTATAGCCTGGTGCCATGACAAGAAAAGGTGCTACTACTGTTGATAGACAAAATTCTGAGATTTCTTATTATGCTGATGATGAAGATGGAAATCGGAAAAAGTATACTAAAAGGGGTAAGCATGCAATTGGCAGGATGTTTTTTTTTTTTCCTATTTTCTCAGTACTGTATTGTGTTAAAATAGAAAAAGAAAAGATGTCCACACAAGGACAAATATAACCCTCAAGTTATCAGTTCTTTTGGCTGGCCTCACCCATCTGGCTATTTGACCTTGATAGTCTCTGATCCTGAATCCTCTACCCTAATTGTGGCGATGGAGGCAGAGCGTGGCCTGTGGGGCCTGCGGATCTGCAAGCTTGTGGTATAGCCAGTAGGGCAACCTCCTACTGGTGGCCGGCGCACACAGGGAGCCCCCGCACCCCTAAGGCCGGGCAGCTTTGGACGCGTGCTGCAGACATCTTCAGGCTGTGCAGCCATGGGATCACCAAGCTCAAGAGCCAGGAGGGCACGGTGCTGTGTGTTTCTCGGCAGCCTTGCGGACGACTTGATGGAGGGTGACATGGCAGCGGCTTGCAACCATGAAGTCTGGTCATCGCGGGGCGCGTTGCTATGGTCACGGGTTGCGAGGCTAGTTGTGGTAGAGGTGGCGTGGAGTCGAGTAGCGACTGTCCACGGCAATGTTTTCCGATCGTCCGATTAATCGCGATTAATTGCGATTAATCACGATTAATCGCCCTGATCGGTACTTAGCACTCGATTAGACCCTTCGATCAGATCAGACCGATCAGAAACCTGATCGTCCGATTAGCTCCCTAGGTCGATCAGAAGTAAATAGACAAATGGGCTGCTTCAGTTACTGGCCAAGAATATGGAGTCAGATCTCACACGTAAGTAACCAACTAACTAGAAATATAGTCTTGAACTCTTGATGTCAATGTCTACTATATAAATATAGTATATGGTATATATACCATACATATATGAGAATCCTAGTATTTGCTGGACGATTATATGGACGATCAGAGGTCGATTGATCGTCCTGATCGTCGATTAATCGTCCTGATCGGTACTAGATCAATCAGGAACGATCAGCCGATCAGAAAACATTGGTCCTCGGTGCCATCTTCTACCAATCCAACTTCATCATCGTGCTGGCTAAGGTGCTGGGTTTGGCGGCGGCTTGTGGGCTACATGCAGATGAGCTAATGTTGCCTTCCCAACCTAGCTGGCCACCGCTAGTGGCCTGGGATACCGCGGCCATTCTTGCAATCTGCCATTCTCCCGCTGCTCATATCGCCTGCAACTGCAACAACTGCAAACTGGAGGATGCGAACTGCTAGCAGCTAGCCTGGTACCAGTTGAGCTCAAGATTGAAGGTCGAGCACCGCAGCATGCGAACTCTCCAGGCGAAGTTGTCTGCCTGGTCCCTGGTGCATCTTTGTTTCGATTTGATATTTTGATGCATAAAGGATTGAATTTGTTTAACTAATGGAAAACTGGTAAGGCTATTGGCAGTTTTTGAATAATTTTGGCATAATATCCTGCTGTTAACAAGCGATTATCAGACTTTGATCCCAAATTAGGGGTAACGGGATGAATCACAAAGACCTCTGTCCTCTAATAAAATAAGGGCAAAATCACATCGGTAAAGTTGTCTTTTCGTCCATAAGTTAACACTGTTAAGAGGATTTCACGGAATAAGGGCAAGCTTATCATTTGGTTTGAAAACGTAGGGATAAAATCATAGTTTAAAAACGAGGGCACAGATGCCGAAGCCCCTGAACTAAACTATTACATGGAAATACTGGTCCACAAGTTGGTTACCATGCACTATCATATTAGCTAGCACCAAGTTCTTAAGTATGATGATACTTTCAGACCCTGTTTGGTATATTAGTGTTTACCCAGATTCTGCTGGAATTAAAATTATGTTGTCAAATTTCTGAGTTCCAACAATGGCTTTTTTTTACTTGTTATGTACACCTTAACATGTCATCTTCCTGTCTTTAGCTTGCTGGCCTCAACTGACTGGAACTTACATCTATGGGCCCAAATTGGGATGTCTAAACTTTCAGAAATTGTGCTGGCAGCCAGAAACCCAACTGGTTTCCCATGAACTTTTGTTGCAGATGATTTTTTTTTTTTTTGACTGGTCATATTTACTGCAGGTTTTGACATGTGATACCTGAATTAGATATCGCCCAATGTAATGTGATTTATTGGACAGCACATTTTTGTTTGCCTGCTGGTGCTGGTCCCAAAATATGCAAATAATAATTAGCTTCAGAGAACTCTTTGCTCCTGTTTGGAGTTCTTGAGTTAGGGCCACTTTGGTAGAGATTAACTTCTTGATTCTCTAGCTTCACTTGATTATTCAAAGGAGTGATTCTAGTGGGAGTGAGGTGGGGAGCAGACGAGAATCAATTCTGAAGTGATTCTTGTGGCAAATGAATGGGGAGCAGCGGAAACAGTGGAGAGTGGGTTTTTTTAGCTCCCAGCTCGTAGTGTAAATGGATAAGTGATTCTCATCTGCTCTCCACTAGAATTTAGTTATGGTTTAGGTGTTTGGTAGGGCCCCGCGGAAGCTGGGAGTGAAGCTGGGCCTGGGAGCTGTGCCAAAGGAGCCCTTAATCTCAGGCTGTTGATGGGTCAACCAAGTTGTCCCACAGCCAATTTAAAACTTGCATAGACATAACCGTTGACTTTCACAGCACCATAGCTGTGACTTTGAGTAGCATTGCCAAAAATACCTCTAGTGATTGAGTCTGTTTAGATAAAGTTTTGCCTGGAAGATATTTATGATTGATTTAAACATGTTTCTATGTATACAACATTGTTTTCTTACCTAGTCAGCTTAAGCTTGAATTTAGCTTAGGCTCAATTTGGTGCTATCTGATGCTTACATTTCCTTTATAGGTACATTTCGTCACAAATTTCTGAGGATGCTGCTGCCTTTCTGGTCCAGTGCGCTGCCAACGCTACCAGTCACAGCACCATCAAAAAAAGATAGTGATGCTCCAGAGGGGAGTCGATCACGCCATCAGAGACCATCAAGAATGGATCCCACTAAGATCTTACTTGCAATGGCTATCTTGTAAGCCTTCAAACATTACTTTATTATTCTGGTTATACGCCCTCCCGCCATCCCTCCCACCCTTAATGATGCTTTTCCTCATTAGCAGTAAAGTAGGACAAGGCGACAAGCTTGTCTTTTTCCCCCCCCTGAGAGTATGCTATATATGGCTATATGCTATAAAGAATGTGCCCTTTTTGTGGTTAGCAGTGAAGTAGGATAAGAATTTTGAGTTACTTTATAATAATACATTTCTTATTTTCTCATGAACATGCATAAGAACTATGTTGTTTAAGTATATGAAAAACAGTTTTTCATTACACAATTCATTTGCATAATCACGAGATGGAGAACAGTAACTGTTGTGAAATAATGTATTGGAGCAGGCATTATAAAGTGTGTATCTTGTACTCTGAACCAATAGCTAGCATGTATTGTAAAAGGTGCATTCCATAAGGACTTCAAGGTATTGAAAAAAGCAAAAATGACAACTTTTCATTATGTCTATTATAGCCTATTGGTTCTCACCTTACTAAACCATATAATAGTTCAGAAGGGGCATTCAAATTTGATTTCACATCTAGCCAGTAGACTTCTGACAGTAGTGATATTGGCATCACTAGGTGATGAATTATGCTCAAACCCATCTAACATTACCAATGTTTTTATTATCTCCAATTGTTTGCACTTTTTAATATAACATGGGTATATAATTTATTTTACCAATACTTGACATTTCAAGTAAATATAAAACCTAGATATTTACCTTTTTTTTGATTCTGCTATTAATAGCATATTACATGTTTACTTTATGAAACTATTATGCTCTGCTACTGGATAACAATACCTTTTCTATTTTCTCGAACAAACAGTATCTTTTCTCTTGCACCAACATGCAAACTAGCTAATTCGCTAGCAGCCATGTCAATTTATTATCCTGCTGATATTTTCTCATTGTGTATGGTTCAGAAAGAGTGCTTCTGGGCTTATGAATTATAACCTGTTTGCGTTGGCTCTATACCCAACTCGTTAGTTTGTTCTAATTGCTTAATTAGTATGACATAGAAACCAAAACCTAAAATTTAGATATCACTATAAGGCTGAATACGCAATTTGTTCCAAACCCTTCAATCGTAAATTCTAAGCGATGGGTAATGTGATCTGTGGAGGAATCTTGCATAGTAAAGTAAATCTGGGGTTTTACCAAATAATTGAAACCATCATTGATTGGACAAATGGACACCCCTATATAATAGGAGCACCATTATTGTACAAATTAAATATTGATGTTTGTGTATATCTCAGGTTTCTCTAATATTTATCTAGTTTTCAAGAGAATTTGGTTAATATACCAAAAAAATGTTGTTTCAGGGCATGCATAGCAACAATGGGAATACTCTATTACCGTTTGTCGCAGCGAGGTCTTTCTGAAAACTTCCTTGAGGATGAGACTCAGTAATCTTGCCTTCCTGTATTGCTTTGTTGCTGACTGAAAGGGTTTTACCCTATTTCTTTTTTTTTTTTCATTTACCCTTTGTGGGCCTTTTTGGTGGTTTGAAGGTGGTATATGGTTCGTTACATAAAAGTTACATTGTGGACTATTTCTATATTCTGATTCATGCTCTTGTTTATGTGACTACTCTAATGGTATACAATATTGTATTATGGCAAAATAGTCGTATTCGTCCTTGAACTATCACTGAAAGCTCAGTTTAGTCCCTGAACTATGAAAATGGCCGTTTTAGTCCGCAAACATTCACAGCCAGCTCAATTTCGTCCCTAAACTATGAAAACGATCGTTCTCGTCCTCAAACTTTTGCAGCCGGCTCAATTTCGTCTTTAAACTATGAAAACGACTGTTCTCGTCCTCAAACTTTTGTAGCCGGCTTAATTTCGTCTCTGGTTCGATGTGGAGCGCCACGCTGGCTCGTCTCGTCATCGCCTAGTCAGTTAGAATCAGTTTTTGAAAGTCTGCAACTGATTTATTCTTATTCCAACTGGTTGCAACTAGTTGTAACTCTTCAATACAACATTGATGAAGATGATTTTTAATTGTAGATCTCAATAAAATCTACAAATGTTTAGTTGTAATTTTTTTATTTAAGGATGTTAAGATGCTCAAAAAGTTAATATAAAATTTTAGCACCATAATAATTACCTGCTGCGGCTTGTAATTAATATAAAAGTTAATATAAAATTTTAGCATCATAATATGAACTTTTTGAGTATCTTAATGTCCTCAAATAAAAAACTTTAAAACTAGAAAGTTGTAGATCTTATCGAGATCTACAATTTTTTATGAAAAAATCATCTTCATCCTATTTTGTATTGAAGAGTTATAACTAGTTGCGATAACTTGGAATAAGAATAAATCAGTTACAGGCTTTCGAAAACTGATTCCACCTGACTGGGTGATGATGAGACAAGCCTAGCGTGGCGCTCCACATCGGACCAGAGACGAAATTGAGCCGGCTGCGAAAGTTTGAGGACGAGAATGGTCGTTTCATAGTTTGAGGACGAAATTAACCCGGCTGCGAAAGTTCGAGGACGAGAATGGTCGTTTTCATAGTTTAGGGACGAAATTGAGCCGGCTATGAAAGTTTGAGAACTAAAACGGTCGTTTTTATAGTTCAGGGACTAAACTGAGCTTTCGGCGATAGTTGAAGGACGAATTTGACTATTCCGCCTTGTATTATCTAGATCTGAAAAATCATAGAAAATTTAACTCCTCGACAGTTTCAACCTGGTTAGCTCATCTAATATAGTAATCACTACTCCCTCTATTCCTATTTATAAGTCGTTTGACTTTTTTGCCCTAAGTTTGACCACTTAGTTTTATTCAAAAAATTTGTGCAAATATAGCATTTTTTGTTATGATTTGCTTTATTGTAACAGAATCTCGTAAGCTATATGGCCACATGCACCTGTCGTCGTCCCAAAGACCTTCGACAGCCGTGCAGGTGACCTGCATAACCTAAAAGGGTCTGCCGGGTTTACACGTAAACCCGTTTTCTCCTAACAGGATCTTAATTGCGAAGAGATTACAGAGTACAACATTTCGTACAAATTATACAACTCGGAGTACAAGAGCGGAAGACTTAAAATATTACATATGATTACAAACCAGTGTTCTTAATTAAACATAGGTGCGATTATTACAAAACCAAAATACGAGTAGTGGCAGTAGATAAGTAGCTTATACAGCTCTTATATTACATACATCCCTGCCCCAGGAATCAAATACTCACTCACTATCACTATCCTCCTCGACCACTTCCTCGAATACCATCATGCAGTAAGGTCCAACACGGACCTTGGGTTGCTGATTTCCTGCAACATAGGGTTAACAAACCCTGAGAACAAGGGGTACTCCGCAAGACTTACCCTGACTAAAAATTGGGGAGAAGACTCAGAAATGCAGGCTGAGGGGAATCAAGAAGAGGCTTTAGCAAGAATCAAAAGTTTTACAGAAAAGCTCTTTAAGTCAGCTTAAAACTTAATCCTGAATCTAAATTGATTCATTAAAATAATCTCAGTATTCACCCATTTTCCACATCTTTCACCTAGTTCCGAACCACTCTTCGTTGTATGGTCAGTGGATCAAGTCTCCATTATCCAAGGAGCAACGACGATTCGAATTGATTGAAATACCCAACTGGGGATCCCTATCCACACTGCATATGTAGCACCCAAGCTTGCATATGCCAACCCTGCCTACCACGGCTTTTCCAAAACTTGAACCGGTTCTGCGCCACCCGAGAGCACAGTACTCCTCTCCTCTCCACGCATGCCGGCCATGAGGGTACACGCTACTCTCGCTATCTCTCCATTCCCAGTGCGTGGTTGTCGGTTCAAGTAGAGGACCGACCGGAGTCAGAGGCTTTCCGTAGTACGTGGCTAGTTAAAAGTCTTGATCTCAGCAGGCCTACAACGAATGGTCATTAATGGATTCCATTTCGTTCGCTTAATAGACAGTCAGAGACACTACATTGAGATTCCTTTCTCAATGCAAGTCCACTGCCCTGTCGAATAATTACAGTAGTACATATTTGTATATCCTAAGCACACAAAATATCTTTTCATAAAAACTCAACTATTAAGCCTGGCTAAGGATTTCATAAACATTTGCATTTAAAACCAGGTATCAAGGGTGATAATCAATTCATCAAGGCAGGTAAATGTAGCAAGTAGGTGACAATCAATTCCTATCAACCTAATGCAGTAGATCAAGCGATAAAAATTTGTAAATACAAGGAGGGGTTAATGCACCAGGGCTTGCCTTGTTGCACGGCGAGGGACGGATCAGGATCCAAACCGCAGATGTCGAATCCTCCGACGGCTCCCGAGGTCTCGTCAACGACGACTTCCTCGGTCTTGACACCCTCGGCTTCGGTCACTATACGTGATAATGATGCATGCTTAATGACGGTGCAGATGATATGATTAACAAATAAACAAATGTTAATCTAATAACCTTGAGTACAACTTTCCTTCACGGTAAAGTTGTAATCAGGATCTCACCTAGGAGTGTCAATGTTACACAATCATTTCATTAATTATTTTAACAGTCATAGAAAGCCGCAATTATCACAACTTTCACACTAAGAAAAGTTCTTAGGACCACTTAGTGTTTCCTGATCCTAAGTCTTCGCACAATCCCAAAATATCACACAAACCCTAAAGGGATTAATATTTAATCATTTTATTTATTTATTTAATTAAAGGTAGTTTGCCAACAATTAAACTTCATCCAAATGAGCTACAGATTTTTTTGGAGGTAACTCACTGGTCAAAACAGCTACACAATTAATTTCACAATTTTTGGATTAATATTTTAGGCTATAAAAATCATGAAAATGCCATTTATTAATTAAAACACACATTTTTGCAGTTTATAGAAATTACTCAAAATACTTATATCATATTTTTCATAAATACTTCATACCACAGAGAGCTTATACAATTTATTTCGTAATTTTTAGAGCTACACATTAATTCCCACATAAATCACAAATCTGACAACTATTCATTTTTCAGGAGAAAATAGAAAAATCGGTTTGCACTTCACTGCAACCCAGCTGGGCCGATCCAACATGGCCCAGACTGGCCCAAACCAGCTTGGCTAGGCACTGGCCGGCTCTGGCCAGCCCGAGCCATGGCGGCAAGGCCAAGAGCAGCCGGCGGCGGCCGGGCTGGCGATAGCGGGCCACCAGCACCCCCGAAACGACAGACTCTCTTCATATATGAGACTTTCAAATACACATATTCTCCTAATTTGAATGCTAGGGGTCGACGTCTCTTGTCAGCATAACTCTTTTGGCGAGACTGTGCCGCCTTCATATTAACTCAAATAGTTCGAACTTTTTCTTCGGCTTCCTTAACCATGTCAAGACCAAAGAACCATCGTTCTCCGGGTTCAGACCAATTCAGCGGGGTTTGACATCTGTGACCATATACTGCTTCGAATGGTGCCATCTTGATGCTTTCCTGATAACTGTTATTATAAGAAAATTCTATCAAGGGCAAACATTCATCCCAACTTGCCGAATAATTGAGAACACAAGCTCTCTGCATATCCTTGAGAATCTGATTGACTCTCTCAGTTTGACCCCTAGTCTGAGGATGATAAGCAGTACTGTGCAGAAGCTTGGTACCCATGGACTCATGGAAAGATTTCCAAAAATTGGAGACAAACTGTGTACCTCTGTCAGACACAATCGTCTTCGGCACTCCATGAAGTTTCATAACGTTATTAATGTATAAGCTTGCATACGTTGCCGTGGTGTATGCGAGCTTAACAGGTAGGAAGTGAGCTTGTTTGGTGAGGCGATCTACAATAACCCAGATTGAATCAAAGCCCCTAGATGTCTTGGGCAAACCCACTATGAAATCTATGCTGATATCTTCCCATTTGCCTCCAGGAACAGGTAATGGGTGGAGTTCACCTGCTGACTTCATGTGCACAACCTTTACTCTCTGGCAGGTGTCACACTCAGCAACATATTGGGCAATCTCGATCTTCATTTTGGTCCACCAGAACCGTTGTTTCAGGTCCTGATACATCTTATTGCTTCCTGGATGAATAGAAAATCTTGTTAAGTGCACTTCATTAAGGATCTTTCGACGTAACTCAGGAACCTTTGGAACTACAAGACGATTTTTGAACCATACGACACCATCATCATCAATTCGAAAACAGTCAGCTTTCCCAGCTAAAACTTTTTCCTTGATGTGTTTAATGCCTTTATTCCCTTTCTGTGCAGTAACGATCTCTTCTCGGACAGTCGACTCAATGCTGAGGTTGGTTAAGCTGCCCTGTTGGTCCATCTTGATGTTCAACCTTTCAAGCTCATAACACAAAGAAAGGTCTAACGGCCTCACTGTCAGACAGTGGCAGTGAGCCTTTCTACTAAGTGCATCGGCAACTACATTCGCCTTACCAGGATGGTAATGCACTTCCAGATCATAGTCCTTTATTAATTCGAGCCATCTTCTTTGCCTCATGTTCAATTCTGACTGGGTGAAGATATACTTCAAACTCTTGTGATCTGTATATATATGACAAGTGTTGCCTAACAGATAATGGCGTTAGATCTTTAGAGCATGAACAACAACGGCTAGCTCCAAATCATGAGTTGGATAGTGTTCTTCATGTCGCTTCAGCTGACGAGATGCATATGCAATGACTCGGCCTTCTTGCATCAGCACACAACCAATACCAATGCCTGAGGCATCGCAATACACGTCGAATGGCTTCTCGATGTCAGGCTGAGCTAAGACAGGAGCAGTGGTCAAGAGTTTCTTCAGAGTTTGAAAAGCTTCTTCACATTCAGCTAACCATTTGAATTTTACATCATTCTTGAGCAACTCCGTAATTGGCTTAGCTATCTTGGAGAAGTTAGGGATGAATCGGCGATAGTATCCTGCCATTCACAGGAACCTTCTAACTTGATGAACAGTAGTCGGCGGTTGCCAATTCAAGACTTCCTCAACCTTGCTAGGATCGACAGCTATGCCTTCAGCTGATAGTATATGTCCCAAAAATTGGATTTCCTTCAACCAAAATGCACACTTGCTGAATTTGGCATACAACTTATGCTCCCTTAATCGAGTCAGAATAATGCGAAGATGTTCCGCATGCTCCTCCTCGCTCCTTGAATATATCAAGATGTCATCTATGAACACAACTACAAACTTGTCCAACTCTGGCATGAACACAGAGTTCATGAAATGAGCAGGAGCATTGGTCAGACCGAAAGACATGACCAAGTACTCATATAACCCATAACGAGTAGTGAAACCTGTCTTAGGAATATCCTCGGGACGAATCTTTATTTGGTGATACCCCGAGCGAAGGTCAATCTTAGAAAACACCTTTGCTCCAGCAAGCTGATCAAAAAGAAGATCAATCCGAGGCAGAGGGTACTTGTTCTTGATAGTGACTTCATTCAACGGTCTATAGTCAACACACAACCTTAGGGTCTTGTCCTTCTTCTTTACAAAGATAGCAGGACAACCCCATGGAGAAGAGCTTGGTCTGATAAATCCCTTATCAAGCAACTCTTGTAGCTGAATCTTCAGTTCTGCCAACTCATTCGGAGGCATTCTATAGGACCTTCGTGAAATTGGAGCTGTTCCCGGCTTCAACTCAATGGTAAACTCTATATCCCGGTCAGGAGGTAATCCAGGCAGACCTTCAAGAAACACATCTGGAAACTCACAGACTACCGGAATGTTCTGAACTTCTTTCATTGAGGTGGCATTAACTCTTTCAACTGCCCTCTGAGGTGTTGGAAGTTGGATGACAAGTTGAGAAGTACTATCAGGTAAGTTCACCTTTATAGTTCTATTTAGGGTATCAATAATAGCTCCTCGTTGGTACATCCAGTTCATACCTAGGATCACATCTATATCTTGATCCTTTAACACTATCATGGAGGTGGGAAAAATATGACCACCCAAATCTATAGGTACCTGATATACTATTTCCTTGGTACTCAGTCGTCCCCCAGGAGACTGCACTACAATACTTTCCTTAGCTTCCCCGATTGGAATATCATGCTCAATGACAAATGTACGATTGATGAAAGTATGAGATGCACCAGAATCAAAAAGCATAATTGCAGAATGATTTGCAACAGGAAACCTACCAATCATGACGGGTTCTCCTTCTGGAATCTCATTGACCTGGGCATAGTGGACTTGTCCGACTTTCTTCACGGCCTTACCTTTCTGGTTCTTCAGGTTGTTACGATTCTAATTCTGCTGCTGCTGCTGACCACCAACAACTCTTGGAACATTCTGATTATACTGTCTCGGAAACGGGCAATCACAGGAGTAATGCCCAGGCTTCCCACAGTTAAAGCATGGAGCGTTGTAATTTGGTGGTGGAGCTTGGATACGAACACCAGGGGCGTTCGGCTGAGTGGTATTTGACTTATTAATATTCTGTAGTGCGGCAGCAGGGCAGATAACAACCTGTTGCTAGGGTGGATATTTTGGCTGTGGATACTGGGTACGTTGGTGTTGAACAGGATGGAACACAATCTTCTGGCGCTTCTTACCACCAGAAAGTCCGGTCGGCACAATCTTCTTCTTTTGTTTCTCCGCCTGATGAGCACAGTTCTTAGCTTCATAGGCAATTGTTATGTTGACCGCCTGATGATAAGTGGCATCTGGATTTGAGGTCAACGCTCTCTGAATTTTTGAGTTCAAACCCCTTTCAAAGCAATCTTTCTTCTTGCGATCAGTGCTCACATGATCATGTGCATATTGAGAAAGGTGGTTGAACTTGGACACATACTGCATCACGGTGTCCTCTTTCTGGCGAAGTGCAAGAAACTCATCTAGCTTCAGCTTCATCACTCCAGCAGGAATGTAATGGGCACGAAAAACTTCACAGAACTCGGCCCATGTCACACGGTGATCTTCCGGCTGGGCGGCAACAAAGTTCGCCCACCAGCCGCTGGTAGCTCCCCGAAGCTGCTGTGCTGCGAACAGAGGTTTCTGATATTCGGTACATTGAATAAGACTAAACTTTTGCTCCATGGTGCGGAGCCAATCATCAGCCTCCAATGGCTCATCAGCCTTAGTGAAAACTGGTGGACGGGTATCTGTGAAATCCATATAAGTGGTTTCGTCCCGGTTGTTACGCCCACGATGGTTTTCCTGATTATTCTGATTTTGATTCTGAGCCAGTTGAGCAGTGGCATTCGCCAGTGCCGTGATAGCATCAGCTAGTGTTGGTGGAATTGGTAGCGGGTTAGGGAGCTCATCTCCACCATGAGAGGTTCCAGCCTCATCAGAAGCACGAGTACGCACCGGCATCTGTATATATAAACAAGCCATATTCACATATACTTATTTCAAACCTTAGCAGTACATAGCACTTTACAGATTACAATACCAAAATTTGTCGTGCTCCTAGCACGACACAGCTTAGTGGTTAACCTAGCTTAGATAACTATTCTACGTACCCAACCTAAGGCTTAAGCTATCCTAAGCAGTGCTGGTCGATGCAGGCATGTTGATGGCCTCACTGGATTCCTCGTCCTGTTCGTTCTGGTCCACCTCTTCGGACGCGCTGTGAGGATGCAGCTGATGGTACAGGCGGTACATCTCCTCGCGCACCTCCTCATTCTGCCGTTCGAGGTCCCTTGCATAACCCTCTAACTCGCGAACTCGAGTCAGAGCAAGGTCCTCCTGCTGTCCCGCGAGGTCACGTTCCGCCATCACCTCCCACAGACGTGTCTTCAATTGGCGCACCTCGATTGCGCCCCTGCATCGGTTGTCAAACATCCTATCGAGACGCTCGTGCAGCCTCTCGATCTCCGCCCACAGCTCAGCTTGGCTGCTGTTGGGAGTGACTTTTGGTGCGATCTGGTGCTGTGGCACACCTTGAGGTCCAACCCTCTTGCGAGCGATGCGCTTGGTACGAGCCATCTGTAGAAGGTAAGCTAGAATTAGTTTAAAGAAATTACAGGTTAGCAAGAACAGGTTTGGTTCTACTAAACCCATGCTCCTTTAAGAAGGAAGGTAATTATTATCAAGTTTAACAATTATGATGCATGCAACGTACTTACGAAACAATCACAAGAAAAACAATAAATTGACTTGATAATAAATTTTTAAACATAGGGCTAGTATATCATATATGCTATTTCTCTACAATGCCAATACTCATCAATTTTTTACCTTTATTAAATTGCTTAGGACAAGATAATAAGCAATTTGGACCAAATTACAAATTTAATAATGGATCCAAATCATTTTGAAATTTTGCAAAGACCCTGCAAGTCTTTGCAATTAAGGCTCCGATACCAGCTGTAACAGAACCTCCTAAGCTATATGGTCCACATGCACCTGTCGTCATCCCCAAGACCTTCAACAGCCGTGCAGGTGACCCGCATAACCTCAAAGGGTCTGCCGGGTTTACACGTAAACCCGTTTTCTCCGAACAGGATCTTAATTGCGAAGAGATTACAGAGTACAGCATTTCGTACAAATTATACAACTCGGAGTACAAGAGTGGAAGACTTAAAATATTACATATGATTACAAACTAGTGTTCTTAATTAAACATAGGTGCAATTATTACAAAACCAAAATACGAGTAGTGGCAGTAGGTAAGTAGCTTATACAACTCTTATATTACATACATCCCTGCCCCAGGGATCAAATACTCACTCACTATCACTATCCTCCTCGACCACTTCCTCGAATACCGTCATGCAGCAAGGTCCAACGCAGACCTTGGGTTGCTGATTTCCTGCAACATAGGGTTAACAAACCCTGAGAACAAGGGGTACTCCGCAAGACTTACCTGACTAAAAATTGGGGAGAAGACTCAGGAATGCAGGCTGAGGGGAATCAAGAAGAGGCTTTAGCAAGAATCAAGAGTTTTGCAGAAAAGCTCTTTAAGTCAGCTTAAAACTTAATCCTGAATCTAAATTGATTCATTAAGATAATCTCAGTATTCACCCATTTCCCACATCTTTCACCTAGTTCCGAACCACTCTTCGCTGTATGGTCAGTGGATCAAGTCTCCATTATCCAAGGAGCAACGACGATTCGAATCGATTGAAATACCCAGCTGGGGATCCCTATCCACACTGCATATGTAGCACCCAAGCTTGCATATACCAACCCCGCCTACCACGGCTTTTCCAAAACTTGAACCGGTTCTGCGCCACCCGAGAGCACAGTACTCCTCTCCTCTCCACGCATGCCGGCCACGAGGGTACATGCTACTCTCGCTATCTCTCCACTCCCAGTGCGTGGTTGTCGGTTCAAGTAGAGGAGCGACCGGAGTCAGAGGCTTTCCGTAGTATGTGGCTAGTTAAAAGTCTTGATCTCAGCAGGCCTACAACGAATGGTCACTAATGGATTCCATTTTGTTCGCTTAATAGACAGTCAGAGACACTACATTGAGATTCCTTTCTCAATGCAAGTCCACTGCCCTGTCGAATAATTACAGTAGTACATATTTGTATATCCCAAGCACACAAAATATCTTTTCATAAAAACTCAACTATTAAGCCTGGCTAAGGATTTCATAAACATTTGCATTTAAAACCAGGTATCAAGGGTGATAATCAATTCATCAAGGCAGGTAAATGCAGCAAGTAGGTGACAATCAATTCCTATCAACCTAATGTAGTAGATCAAGCAATAAAAATTTGTAAATACAAGGAGGGGTTAATGCACCGGGGCTTGCCTTGTTGCACGGCAAGGGATGGATCAGGATCCGAACCGCAGATGTCGAATCCTCCGACGGCTCCCGAGGTCTCGTCAACGATGACTTCCTCGGTCTTGACACCTCGGCTTTGGTCACTATATGTGATAATGATGCATGCTTAATGACGGTGCAGATGATATGATTAACAAATAAACAAATGTTAATCTAATAACCTTGAGTACAACTTTCCTTCACGGTAAAGTTGTAATCAGGATCTCACCTAGGAGTGTCAATGTTACACAATCATTTCATTAATTATTTTAACAGTCATAGAAAGCCGCAATTATCACAACTTTCACACTAAGAAAAGTTCTTAGGACCACTTAGTGTTTCCTGATCCTAAGTCTTCGCACAATCCCAAAATATCACACAAACCCTAAAGGGATTAATATTTAATCATTTTATTTATTTATTTATTTAATTAAAGGTAATTTACTAACAATTAAACTTCATCCAAATGAGCTATAGATTTTTGTGGAGGTAACTCACTGGTCAAAATAGCTACAATTAATTTCACAATTTTTGGATAAATATTTCAGTCTATAAAAATCATGGAAATGCCATTTATTAATTAAAATACACATTTTTGCAGTTTATAGAAATTACTCAAAATACTTATATCATATTTTTCATAAATACTTCATACCACAGAGAGCTTATACAATTTATTTCGTAATTTTTAGAGCCACACATTAATTCCCACATAAATCACAAATCTGACAACTATTCATTTTTCAGGAGAAAATAGAAAAATCGGTTTGCACTTCACTGCAACCCAGCTGGGCCGATCCAACACGGCCCAGACTGGCCCAAACCACCTTGGCCAGGCACTGGCCGGCTCTGGCTAGCCCGAGCCATGGCGGCCAAGGTTGCCGGCTAGCCGGACCAGCTCCGGCCAAGGCCGAGAGCAGACGGCGGCGGCCGGGCTGGCGACAGCGGGCCACCAGCACCCCCACAACGAGATCTATCCATTGGTGCCCTTTTCCCGATGAGAAACGGACCGGAGCGCGCACAGCCGCAGCCATGGCGGCCCGGCGGCGGCGGCTCACCGGCATCCACGCGCTCCAACCATGTCAGGTCCTCCGAGCCTAAACCAGCTTCACCATGAGTTTCCTGGAGCTCACCTAGCCTTGTTGCTTGCATTAGTTGGATGGAAAGATGGCCGGAGAGACGAGCTTGGCGACTGTCGTGACTTCGGCGGTGCGAACCGGCGGCATGGGCTCCGTTCTGATGAAACCTGTGGGTTAGACGGGCAACCACCAAGCGCATGAGCAACACCACAACACGGGGAACTCCAAACTACCCTCCGTTGAACCGCTAACTCACCCGACGGAGCTGGCGGCGTTGAACCCGAGCTCGACGGAGTTCCTGCCGGCCGCGAAGAAGAACGGCGATGCACGGCGATTCCAGCAACGAGAGGACACGAGGACATGCTCAAACGAAGCGCAACAAGGATTCTGAGCTAGCTCTAAGATGGAGGCGGTGGAGATGCAACACTCATGGCGAATATGGACGACGAACGGAGGCGACCGAAACGGAAAAAAAGAGGATGACGATGGCGTCGTCCAGCATTTTATAGGAGGAAGAAGACCTCCAGCGCCTGCCACGACCTTAGTCGAACTCGCCACGATACCCCCCTGCGCGTCCCCGTGCGCATCGACGGCAAGGGCGGCGGCCGGTGATGAAGCAGGCAGGCAGAGAGGAGGTGGCGCTGCCCTGCTTCCTCAAGCACTGTAGCAAAGATTATCCCAAAATGAATTTTCTAAATTACTTTCGTTTTTATGTAGTAACTCAGAAAACGATCAAAATAAAAAATGTACCAAACTCAATTCTGAACAATTTTCGTATTTGAAGTGTTTTCAAATTTCAAATATTTTTGAAATTATAGAAAAGGGGGTACATAGCCCTTTTCAAATTCAAATCAAATCTCAAATATTTATTGAACAAGTTCAAAATCTGTAAACATCAAAGTTGTTCAATTCAGTGAGATTTACAACTTTTAATTAAGACTCAACTTCAGATTCCAAGTAATTTTTGAATTGAAGGTTTGAATTCAAATTTGAGAATAGTAATTCAAGTTTAATTCAAATTTTTAAACAGTAACCTGAGAAACTTTGTATACCAAAGTTGCTCTATTTAATAAGAGATACAACTTTGCTTTAAGGATGAAAGTCCAGTTGTACTTAATTTTAAAACTAGGGTTTTCGCCCGATTTAGGGTTTTAAAATTAAACCGGAACTTAAATTTACTCTAGCCCTAAACACAAGCCATGAATATAATTCAAACTTGTTTTAGTTGATGCAGGGCAAGATTGACAAAAATTCATACATGTTGTGCAATGCTCATGATGACATGCTCAGTTTTAGTTCAGTAACATAGGAGTGTTACATTTATTAATAAAAGTTTTCAAAAATACGTTATTGTGCAATTTTTTTGATTAAGAGGAGTAGTCAAACCTATGGTTGAAAAAGTCAAATGACTTATAATTTGGAACTAATTAAGTTGTTTATGTTTCTTGTGCAAATTATGATTCAGTTTAATATTTAATGGGTTTGTATAATATGTAACACGCATGAATTAAGGTGAATACATGGGATAAACAAGCCATGATGTCCATACATTCCCCTCAATGATGGCGGATATGGTCCCCCACCGGTTTCACCTTACCAAAGATGGAATCCACGTAGGGAGGATAATGATTCTTTATATTTTAGCAATCATTCTCTTAGGGAACTTGTTTTAAATCAAGCTAAAATAAACTCTGGTTTAAGTTTAGTATTGATTGATCAAGACAAAATCCTAGGAGACATAAATGCTAGAATAGATTTCATGAGTTGTTAAGAGAACAACTTGACTTTAATAAAATGGTAGAAAAGCAATTAGCCGATATTCATGCAAAACTTTCATGCCATAATGAAAAAGTTAATGCTGTGACCACGAGTGGTAAGACCACTCGTGATCCTCCTTATCCTGATTCTACACCCAAGAAGAAGGTAGTAGAAGAAGAAGCTGAAAAGAAGACTCCACTACAACTCAAGAAAAGGTAAGAACTTCTCCTCATGAATTTTATGACACTGAGGTATTGCCTTTCCTTGACCGTAACAGAAAACCAAAGGAGGATGAACAATTCCGGAAATTCGTGGAGGTAATACAAAAGTTATATATACATATACCTCTAGTTGATGCGATGCAGGTACCTACCTACGCAAAATACTTGAAGGACATCCTCAATATAAAGAAACCAATCCCGAGCACAGAAATGGTGAAATTGACGGGGCAGTGCAGTGCTGCTATCCTCAATAATTTCCCTGAGAAAAAGAAGGACCCCAGGAATCCCACTATCTCATGCTCTATCGGAACTCAACAATTTGATCAAGCTCTGTGTGATCTTGGAGCAAGCATCAGTGTCATGCCCAAGGTAATATATGACAAATTTAATCATGCATCTTTATCTCCAACTACTATGTGTTTGCAGCTTGCGGATCAATCGATACGATATCCGGCGGGAATAGCGGAGAATATTCCTGTTCAAATTAAAAATTGTTTCATTCCCGTAGATTTCGTGGTGTTAGATATAAATCCTGATTTTAGAACACCATTAATCCTAGGAAGACCATTTTTAAGTACTGCAAATGCAACCATTGATGTGGGAGCCAGAAAAATCCGACTCAACATCAATGGAAAAGAAAAAATCTTTCATTTCAGGCCACGTCCGGAGCAGTGCTCATCAGTGGAAGACGCACGTGCCGACACTGCCTTGCATGATGAAGATTCTCTGGAGCATGAAGACAATATAAAGTGCTGATCATCATGCAAGCATCCGATGCACCTAACCAAGGTAAGTTAAGCTAAGGTAAGTTCTAATCTCACTTATTCTCTTAAGTAATCTCACTTCTCTTTCATGAACTAGTTTAGTATCTCACTTAGGATAATAAAGGTAGGTAATAGGAGGGATTAGAGGGCTGGTGGCCCACTTTGATAGGGCGGCCGCCCTGCCCCCTTTGGCCTCTAGCTCCACTAGCTACCCCACTCACTTGTCACATGAATGTAGAGAGCAAAGCACCAAGTATTGGCAGACAAACCCATCCATCCTTCACTTTGCTTTCTATCTTATCTTGTCTCAAGCCCCTCCAACCTCTCCTCTCATTTTTCTGGCTGCTAGCTGCACAATAACATAAAGAAAGATGCTCTAGAGTGGAGACTTTAGCATGTGAGAGAGGAAAGCAGGAATTTTGACAAGGTGGTAGGGTGGGCGCCCTGTCCTCTGCCCCCTCTGCTATTTACTTTGTCTATTTACACTCTCACATGCTCGAGCAAGTGCTCCACCAGGCCTCCAAGCTCAAACTCTTGCTTCACATTCATTTCCTTTCCTCCGAGCAACTTCGTAAGCACTAGCTATTAATCACTAAGCAAAACAAAGCAAGGAGAGGCACAGGAAGGTAGCACGCACACTCACAGGAGGAGTGGTTTGTTCTACTAACCTTAATCCTTGCCTTGTTAGTGTTCTTGTGTTTTATCATGTTGCAGAACTTGTTTGGGAAGAGGAAGAAGAAGACGGGAGAGAGCAGTGATAGAAGCAGTAGTGGAAGACCGAACCAACACATACGCTTCTCATCCGGAAGCTATTCAAGTACAGGAAGCCTACCTTCCCAAAGGAGCAACATGTCAGTTGATCAATCAAGCCGTGACGAACCTCTCGAAGAGCAAGACACTCAACAGCCACCCACTCATATTCTCGTAAGTGAGAACCAGATTATTTGGTTAAATAATCGGGAAAGAGAAGCCTTCCGCATATTGCAAGAGCGCACCTTCATCCACACCCCTGAGATCGACCGTGACTTGCTCAACGCTACAGGTATGTTTACTGAATTTCAAACCATATTTCATACCTTGGGGTGGGGAAATGCATGGTTAGTTAATGAACTTGGGTGTCGAGAGCTTACTTTAGAATTTTTATGCACCCTAGAAGTCCAAGTAGCCATTGCAACTTTCGTGTGTTTAATGAAAATTATTCTTATACATGGAAACAACTTAGCGTGCTGTTAGGATTTGACAAGAATTGTGCACTAGAGTTAGATAAGGCCTGTAAGGATTTTAATAAGAAAAACTTTTGGTGCGACATTTCGGGCCGCCAAGATGCAACATATCCTAGAACTTCTCAGATTCATAACCCAACGCTTAGGATGTTGCAGAGATTTATTGCAATAACATTCTATACTAGACACGACCCCCATAAGGTTAGGACTGATGAAATGCAAATTTTGTTTGCTACAATAAAAGGAATATGTGTCTCACCAGTTAGGACTATGATGGATTATTGGTCTAAAGTGTTTACACGGGTAACGGATACAACCATTGAAATGACCTCACTTGTAACTAGGATAGTCAGTAACATGGGTTTGCTACGCAATGCACAAATTAATTTCATCAACACTGAGAGGGCAATTTTAGACATAGAGCATTTCAGGCAAGCACACATGATGAAATATGATGTGAAAAATGACAAATATACCATTACATACCAAGGTTTTGTTAATGAAATTCCATTGCCTGACATGACTCTATGGTTAAGAAATGTGAACTCTTTGCACTTACCCCTCGAGATTGAGGAACAGCACGCTGCAAGGCTGGCACGAGAACATGCTGTGCAGGTTGTAGGAAGGAGAACCAGGGCCCAGACGAGAGCTGCTCAGGCTACTGTACAAGACAAGCCGAGCGGGCAGCACAAGAAGCATTTCACCAAGGAGCCATGCCACACACTAGTCAGTGGGGTGCATGGCCGGCTCCTGGCTCTCAGCAAGCAGGAGGCTCCAGCTAGTACCAGCCACCCCCACAGCAGCAGCACCAGCCTGCTGACCCATGGGATCCCTATTGGTATAAATTAACTGCACTCTATTAAAGATTATTATTATCAAGGTATCCGCAACCGCACAGATAAAACAACCGATGTAACACTTCACCAGACAATCCCGGTTTTAATATCGAACCCAAAGGAATAGTAGGTGATACTGACTAAGTCTATTGGCTCTTAACCCGATAATACAATCAATCCAGAGAATATCAAGAACGAGGAGATAACAAATGATTATCTAGATCCGACAACCGGTAAACTTTGAATAATATCGTTCTAATCAGGCAGTGACATGAATAAGAGGCGAAATCAGAGTTCTCTCCTACCAGACACTTATACACCTATCGATCCTATCAACGGGAAGTGGACTACAGAGGACTCAACGCAGCTGTCACCTACGCGATCTACCACTATCTGGCCAATCAGGGGACATTCACAAGTAATTATAGCCCAGACACCACATCTACACTACAAACTACTACTTCAACCAAAGAGCTACCAAGATCAAAGCACTCAAATAGAGTTGTAAACTTAAGAACGAATAAGAACAAATGCTTACTTGAATCAGGATGTTGAATACAAAAGTACCTCAGAACGCAACTCGGGGCGAGGGAGCTGAATCCAGACGAACACATCTATGAAGAGGCTCCGACAGACCGGGACTCCTCCGAATCTGTACTCATCTACTCTATCTCTCTAATCTCTCTCTTGATTGCTAGCCTAGATCTAGTGGATATCTATCTAATGCTTCAGGGTCTTCATCTCTTGATCTGGCTCTCCTTAGGGGGTATGCCCCTCTATTTATAGCCCGGTGGGATGCACGTATGCCGTAGGATCAAACCGACTTGAAACAAGGGCTCAGATGACTTCTAATAGGCGGTGGTAGAAGACTCCAGAAGGCGGCGCGGGGGAAACCCTAGGGGTGCGCCGACCGGCCCCACCCTGTGGGGTTTCGGGCTCCGGTGCTTCGGGTGTGTTCCAGATGCTTCTAGTGTTCTCGTGATGATGTTTCCTTGGCGGTTAAGTTTCGTGGTAATTACGCTCTTTAACCCTTTTTTATACTTTTCTGGAAAATCCCCTGGGAAATAGACAGTTAACCAAAAGTCGTGGAATCTATCAGTAATAGCCCTATTCTACTGGATATTCATGTTTAATGCAGGGATAATTGATAATAAAATTTGGATGATAATAGGTGTCAACAATTACCCCCACACTTAGGATATTGCTCATCCCGAGAAAAAGGTTGGTTTTAAAATGTAAGATTCTTAGATAGAATGGAGCATTTAAAACATAACTTGAGAGTACATTATATAAAACTAGTCTAGTCATGCTTGTACTATGGAATTCAAAGTGTCTACCATGAATCTTCGAGTAGTTGAAGAACAGAATAGCTTGAAAATAGATCACTCTCTTCCTTTAGTTAAGTCAATTGGAGGATATGTAATTTTGCAAATAAACTTAGCTTTACCTTCTCCTTTTGTAGTATTCTCGAATCAATGATATATCTGTATTTTTTATCCTTACCAAGGCATTAATGAAATTGCCTTCTTTATCCTACTTCTAAAAAGATTATGTGGATCTCAGGTAGGTAAAATGTGAAAACATACTTGCATTGTATTTGTTGTAAAGTCAAACAATGAATCCAAAGAGAAATGAGGCATATAATCGAATCAAGCTTTATTTGGTGGAATATGGTGGAACCTAATTCTACCTTGCTCCTTGAGAAAAAATGAGTCTCTCTTTTATACAACTGAGCTTAATCAGAGAGTATGAGCTATCTCTTTCTCTTCTTCTTTTTTTCAAGGGAGGCGAGCATCTAAGTACTCATTGTTTTAATTTCTTCGGACACTTGTCCATTTTTTTATACGCCCTTATTCTTTTGCATAGCTCGTACTTCTTTTGAATTTAGTAGTTGAGAGACTTTAACAAAACATGGAGCAATTATTTGGTAACTATGCTATATAATTATTTTTGGTGTTTTCTCCCAGTGTAGGAGAGAAACATTTCTAATAGAATGACTCGCTATTACTCCGGATTAGAGTAATGCTTATGTGGAATTGGCACTTGATTCGAAAATATGACAAATTTCTTCAATGGGTTACAAAGGTTGACCAAACTCAATACAAAGACAAATATTATATGTAGCAGGCTTCTATCCTATATATGGCTCTGGAAGGACAATATTTTTACCACAAAGGAGAGGTATAACTAATCATTTAAATCTTCAAAATAAAATCTCCAAAGACAAAACATCGGGGATTGAGTTCTCATTATTCAACTATATCATGTTTCACAACGACTTAAGCAATCATGGGGTCCCTATAAATAGTTTCCTATAGTAACATGATTCCTAGAAAAGTGTTATATAATTTATTCTTAAGCTATGAATTAAACAATCTCTTCTTCTTTCTTAAAAGTAATTTAGCATGTGAATTTTAATTCGGATTGAAAAGGAAATCGAAACGTATGCAATTATATTGTATGAGGATCAAACCTGACCATGACCGAGAAGGGGATGCAGAGGGTGCAGAGGGGGGCCGGCCGGCCCAGGTAGGGCGCTGGGCGGCGCGCCTCTGTGGCCCCATGAGGTCCACTTCGGTGTGCGAGGTCCTGGTTCGATTATCTTCCGAATTACGTGATTTTCCCAAGCGAATTGATTTCCATAGTCGCGATGTGCCTCCCCCACACTTATTTTCCTGCATACTTTTCTGCGCAACATGTGGAGACAACATGCGTACCAAAAATATAGAGAGTAGAGTAAACATAAACATTAATATTGATAAAAAGAATAAGACACTTTATTCATTAATAATACTAGATAACTCTGATAACTGACTGAGCTAACGACTGCTCTAGCTCAATAGGCTTACCTAACACACTTAATATTATAAATCAAACCTAACACACTCAATATTATAATCAAACCTAACACACTTGTGCCTTATTACATAGATAACTAGTGCAACTTAAGGTTGCCCTTTCTTCGCGAGCTTCCTAATTTCTTCCTTAAGATCACCAATCTCTTCTTTTAGCTGATCTTTTTCGCGCTTGAGACTGCGAATTAACTTGACATTGACTTCTATCTGCTTAGTCATGTCGCTCATAATCTTGCTCCTTAAGTCTTCATTCCTCTTTATACCCCTAACGGTGTTAGAGAGAGCTTCTATCTTCTCATTAAGGATGCGTAGAGAGAGCTGGGGCTGTCTAGGGACTTTCTCTAGTGCTGATGTAGATGTAGCCCACTGTCTTTTGGGCGGAGGTGGTATGAACTCAGTGTAGTGGACTTGGCCTGGACATGCACGAACTCCTTGGATGGCAGGGCGAGCAATGGTGTACTTCGCACGTACTAGCGTTCCGTTCTTGTCGGTCTTGACTGATAGGAGTTGCTCATTATCTCTAGGTTGAATAAGTGTGGTGCCTCGGGGAATAGCTATCTGCTTCCCCTTGGTACCATCTTATAGCAGCAGTCTCTCAGGTGGCGATGGCAGAGTAGGCTAAGCATGCGTGTAGTAGACTTGCTCGAACTGCTGGGGCACTGTAGCAAGATGCTTCGGTGGCATGACGACGAGGTGCTTTGGGGGCACGATGGCAAGGGGCTTTGGCTGCGCGAGGACGATGGCCTTCGAGTCGTCGCCTTGGAGCTTGCCGGAGTCAGCGCCGACGACCGCTTTGCTTGCCATTGCTATTAGATCTAAAGTAGAGAGTTTTTTTGGAGGAGAAGAAGACAATGATGATGGGATGGCATTCAAGGGTGGTATAGATGCGTATTTATATGGTTTTCAGGAGACAGGATAAGATCAAATCTAGGTTCTACAGGATTCGTACGAAAGATTATTCGTACGCATCGGGAATCTATGGGATTGTACATAGGAAAGATAGGGAAAGATAAGGAAACTTGAGTCGGGACGAGAGGGGTCAGGGGGGCACTGCCCGGCCCCACTAGGGCCCCACCAGGTGTCCTTCCTGGCTGGCCGAGCTCGCGAAGCCTCTAGACTCTTCCTACTTCCTGTTAGTTACGATGCGCGATAATTTTTCGTAACGGATAATGACGGGACTAAAAAGTGGGTAATTGGATAAAATCCAGCCCATCAACAACTTCTAAATTAAATGGTTCTAAAAATAATTTAAGTCGGTGACCATTTACCTTGAATAACGTACCTTCGTGTGATTGTAGAGTTACCGCTCCATGTGGTGATGCATTCACGACCGTAAATGGTCCTTCCCATTTGCTTCGTAATTTTCAATCCCGAATAATTTGAACCTGGAATTAAAAAGTAATACCTTATCTCCTGGTGCAAACTCCTTCTTGATCTTCTTGTCATGCCATCTTTTTGTTCTTTCTTTATAGATCCTTAAATTGTGATAAGCCTTTTCTCTCCATTCTTCTAATTCTGATAATTGCATTTTTCTTTTTTCTCCAGTGGCTTCAAAGTTCATGTTCCATCTCTTAATAGTCCAGTGAGCTTTATGCTCTAATTCCACTGGTAAATGACAGGTCTTACCATATACTAGCTGGTAAGGTGACATACCCAAAGGTGTCTTGTATGTGGTCCGATATGCCCAAAGTGCTTCGGGTAATCGGTCTTTCCATGCAGTACCCATTTCATTTACTGTTTTCTATAGAATATTCTTGATTTGTTTGTTTGATGTTTCTGCCTGGCCACTTGTCTGAGGATGGTATGGAGTAACTATATTGTGACGGATACCATGAGCTTGCAAGTATCGATGAAACTTTTTATCAGTGAAATGTGCTCCTCCGTCACTAATGACTATCCTCGGTGTTCCAAACCTAGGAAATATAATTTCTTCGAACATCTTCTTTGAATGTTTGGAATCAGCATTCATGCATGGCATAGCTTCTCCCCACTTGGATACATAGTTAACTGCCACCAGAATGTATTCACAATTTCTTGATTTCACAAATGGTCCCATGTAATCAATTCCCCAAACATCAAAGAGCTCAATCTGGAGATTGTTGGTGAGTGGCATAGCATCTCTTGCAGTGATATTTTCGTGCCTCTGACATGATCCACATCTCCGAACAAAATCTTTGGTGTCTTCATACAGTTGGCCAAAAGAACCCACTCTGCCAGATTTTAGCATGAGTGCGGAATGCTCCATAATGACCTCCATATGGTGATGTATGGCATTTCTGAATGATCTGCATGCCCTCTTCTACTGGTACACATCTTCTTAGTAATCCATCTGAATAAATTCTGAAGAGCTATGGCGGATCCCATATGTGGAGACGACTTTCATAAATAAGCTTCTTTTTATTCTCCCCTGGTGGTACATAACCTGCGACCATAAAGTTGACAATATTCGCGTACCAAGGGTCTGACTTGGTCACTTTAAACAACATGTCATCTCTTAATGAGTCATTAATAGGCAATTCCTGAGGTTTCTCAAAGTGTATTCTAGACAAGTGATCAGCAACTGGATTTTCTATTCCTCTTCTATCTTTAATTTCTAAGTCAAATTCTTGGAGTAACAAAATTCATCTTATCAAACGGGGTTTAGCATCTTTCTTAGTGAGCAAATATTTTAAAGCAGCATGATCAGAATAAACAATTACTTTTGCTCCTACTAAGTAAGATCTAAATTTATCAATAGCAAAAACAACAGCCAGGAGTTCTTTTTTGGTTGTTGCATAATTTAATTGTGCTCCTGTCATAGTTTTACTAGCATAAGCAATTGCATGATGCTTCTTATCTTTTGTTGTCCTAATACTGCCCCTACAGCATAATCACTAGCATCACACATAATTTCAAAAGGTAAAGACCAATCAGGGGGTTGAATGATTGGTGCTGATATAAGTGCTTCTTTAAGAATATTAAAAGATTTTAAACATGCATCATCAAATTCAAAAGGAACATCCTTAGCTAGCAAGTTAGTCAATGGTCTAGCAATATGTGAGAAATCCTTTATAAATCTGCGATAAAAACCACAGTGACCAAGAAAACTTCGGATTCCTTTTATATTAACATGTGGAGGTAGTTGTTCAATTACTTTAATTTTTGCCTTATCTACCTCTATACCTCTTTCAGACACTAAATGTCCTAGCACTATTCCTTCTCTAACCATAAAATGACATTTTTCTCAATTAAGGATTAAGTGCTTTTCTTCACATCTCTGCAAAACCTTATCTAGATTTTCTAGACAATAATCAAAAGTTTTTCCATAAACTGAAAAATCATCCATAAAAACTTCCATGATTTCTTTTATCATTTCAGAAAATATAGACATCATACATCTTTGAAAAGAAGCAGGTGCATTACACAATTCAAAAGACATTCTACGATAAGCATAAGTTCCATAAGGACATGTACAAGTGGTTTTGCTTTGATCATCAAGGTGGATAGGAATTTGGTGATATCCAGAATAACCATCAAGAAAACAAAAGAAAGAATTATTTGCCAAATGCTCTAACATCTCATCAATGAAGGGCAGCGGAAAATGATCTTTCTTGGTTGCTTTATTGAGTTTTCTATAATCTATACACATTCGCTATCCTGTAACAATTCTCTGGGGATATCAATTCATTTTTATCATTTTTAACTACGGTCATACCACCCTTTTTAGGTACAACTTGAACAGCTTATCCACTCACTATGCGGAATAGGATAAATAATCTCAGCATGCAAAAATTTCAAGACCTCTTTCTTAACAACTTTCCTTATCGCATTTTGAAGCCTACGTTGGGGCTCTCTAGAAGGTGTAATCTCTGTGTTGGTTGGAATACGATGGGTGCATAAAATAGGACTAATCCCCTTTAGATCTTGGAGTGAATAACCAAAAGCAGCACGATGTTTTTCTAAGACAGTTATTAATCTAAAAGACTCTTTATCAGAAAGTTTATCACTAATAATCATGGGAGAATTTTTATCATCATTCAGAAAAACATACTTAAGACCAGAAGGTAGTTGCTTAAGCTCAATAGAAGGCTTAGGTGGCTCTAGTAATTCATTCAGAGGTTCAGGATCAATCAGATCCTCTTCCTCTTCATTAATGAAGAACTGAGTATCATCCTCTAAATTAGGTTCAATAAATTCCTCAAATGACATAGCCTTAATTTCTTCTATCGGATCTAACTCAGGAGGTGGCTCTGCCTTAGCTTTTAATGCATGAGTTATAGACACTGAGAGATGAAATCCCTTCCCAAGTTTAATATCTAAATTGCCCACACAACCTTCTCGCAAAAGTTTTCCTATTGGTAACCCAATCATTACATCAAAATCCCAAACATCAAAGATATAGAAATTCAGCAGAACTCGGAATTCATTAATCACAATAGGAAGAGAACATAAAACACCTGAACTAGGAATAATATATCCTGAGCAATTTTTCAATAATTTATTTGTAGGAATTAATGACATATCTTTCAAGAATTTTTCAGCAAATGTAAGAGACATGATATTGACACCTACTACTGGATTATAAAAGGCATCAAAAGGATATGCATTAATTTGACATTTAATAGTAATGGCAGGAGAATTTAAACGAATTATATCATTTGAAAGCTTAGATTCTATCAACAACTCATTACTCATAACAAAAATTAATTCTCTAGTTATTTCTCTAAGGAATTTTAAATCAGCAGGATATGAAACATTAAAACTCTTAAAATTCATAGACTCTTGTGGTTTTATAATTTTATGATAGCGTGAGGTGTTTCCATAATCATCAAAAAGTTCATCCTCAAATTCAAGCATAAAATCAGAAATAGGAATTATCTCCTTCTCATTAGATAGTTTAGGTAAAGGTTAAGATGAATCAGACAAAAGTTTAGAATCAAATGACAAAAATTCATCTTCTAACAACTTTTCTTTTTCTTCATAAATTAAGGTATTCTTTATTTTTATCATCAAGGCCTAAAATGAAATGTTACAAAAGCATAGGTTCTGGCAATGCAAGATTAGGTCCAAAATTTATAAATCCATCAAAGCGTTCCCAAGCCTTGCCTAATGATTCGTTATCCAATTGTTTAAATCCAATAATTTCAAAATGAAGTTTAGCGACCTTTTCGATAGGAAAAAATTTAAGACAAAAATTAGCATGCAATACTTCCCAATCTCCTTGACTACTCCCAACATGGCGATTATACTATTTCTTTGCTTTTCTCGTTAATGAAAACAGAAAGAGTTTTCATCTTAAAGTTTCATCTGCCATGTCCTTAATGTGCAAACATGAACATGTCTGCACAAAATCAGCGAAATGGGAATAGGGGTTTTCGCTAGAACTACCAGAAAAAATGTGATCCTGAACTAACTTAATTAATCCTAGGCATAACTCATAGCCAGATGATGTGATAGGTAATGATGATTCTTTTGGCTGGAGATACGATCCCGATGGTGCTGCATATCTATACTTCTTATATAAACAAACCCCACTAGCTATTTCTCTCGCCATGCAAAGTGTCCACGTCAGCATTCACTCAACATCCCACTAACACATTCTATCTTGCCATGCAAAATGTCCACGTCATCATCCACTGACACATCACTAACACATATTATAGTAAATATAAGTAGTATTATTTCATCGGTGATTCCCGCAGCAATGCGCGAGGTTTTCTCCTAGTTGATATAAAAGTTGGGACGTGGGTTCCATACTTTAAAAGGTAAAAGATAAAAGATAAAAATATAATACAAGATTAAGATAGACTAAGCCAAAATCAGCAAACCGTTCCCCGGCAACGGCGCTAGAAATGCTTGTTGGTATAAATTAACTGCACTCTATTAAAGATTATTATTATCAAGGTATCCGCAAGCGCACAGATAAAACAACCGATGTAGCACTTCACCAGACAATCCCGGTTTTAATACCAAACCCAAAGGAACAGTAGGTGATACTAACTAGGTCTATTGGCTCGTAACCCGATAATACAATCAATCCAGAGAATATCAAGAATGAGGAGATAACAAATGATTATCTAGATCCGACAACCGGTAAACTTTGAATAATATCGTTCTAATCGGGTAGTGACATGAATAAGAGGCGAAATCAGAGTTCCCTCCTACCAGACACTTATACACCTATCGATCCTATCAACGGGAAGTGGACTACAAAGGACTCAACGCAGCTGTCACCTACGCGATCTACCACTATCCTGGCCAATCAGAGGACATTCACAAGTAATTATAGCCCAGACACCATGTCTACACTATAAACTACTACTTCAACCAAGGAGCTACCAAGATCAAAGCACTCAAATGGAGTTGTAAACTGAAGAACGAATAAGAACAAATGCTTACTTGAATCAGGATGTTGAATACAAAAGTACCTCAGAACGCAACTCCGGGCGAGGGAGCTGAATCCAGACGAACATAGCTATGAAGAGGCTCCGACAGACCGGGACTCCTCCGAATCTCTACTTATCTACTCTATCTCTCTAATCTCTCTCTTGATTGCTAGCCTAGATCTAGTGGATATCTATCTAATGCTTCAGGGTCTTCATCTCTTGATCTGGCTCTCCTCAGGGGGGTATGCCCCTCTATTTATAGCCCGGTGGGATGCACGTATGCTGTAGGATCAAACCGACTTGAAACAAGGGCTCAGATGACTTCTAATAGGCGGTGGTGGAAGACTCCAGAAGGCGGCGTGGGGGAAACCCTAGGGGGCGCCGGCCGGCCCCACCCTGGCACCGGCCGGCCTCACCCTGTGGGGTTTCGGGCTCCGGTGCTTTGGGTGTGTTCCAGATGCTTCTAGTGTTCTCGTGATGATGTTTCCTTGGCGGTTAAGTTTCGTGGTAATTTTGCTCTTTAACCCTTCTTTTATGCTTTTCTGGAAAATTCCCTGGGAAATAGACAATTCACCAAAACTCGTGAAATCTGTCAGTAATAACCCTATTCTACTGGATATTCATGTTTAATGCAGGGATAGTTGATAATCAAATTTGGATGATAACAGGTGTCAGCAATCCCTATGGACAAGCATCCGCACACATCAGCAGTTCTGGGAGTACCCAACACTTGGGTGGCTCTTACCGATATACTGGTGCGCGAGGCTCGCACTCATCCAACACACTCAGTTTTAGTGCATGGATGGGAGCGAGACCTTGGCTATGTCCAGCATCAGATAGAGGGCCTTCAGATTGGCCAAGACCAGTTTCATTAAGGGTTACAAGATTTGTCATATGAGTTCCGGCAATACAGGCAAGAGAATCAGGAGGAGACAAGGGATATGCACTACCTGACTCGTCGCAATGACCGCCGCTGGGATGATTTCTATTGTCGCCAGGGGTGGGATTTCCAGTGATGTTTGTAGAACCAGTTTGGGGGAGGTCCCCTGCGAAGGTAAGTATGCATAGCCCCATCCATTTATTTACACATTTATATTTTATTTCCAGCATAATAATAATAATAATAATAATAATAATAATAATAATAATAATAATAATAATAATAATAATAATAATAATAATAATATATTAGTAGTAGCAATCGTTTAATGGTTATGTAGTATTGATATGCTTGAAAAATAAACACCCACACTTTCATGCTAAAAAAAAGCAGAAAGAAAATGAAAATGTTTAATGCTTATAATTACTTCAAGTTAGTAATTCGTTGATGATTTGACTGTTAATGTGATTTTACTTGTACCATGAACCTGAACCCCGTGGGTTGCAAATGCTAGAACAAGGCTTGAAAAATTTGAGTAACATGATTTAGCATAGAAATGAGTAAGTTTCTATCCTGTCATGAGCAAGGTTAATCTGTGGAAAATTTCTTTAAAACAATGATAAAACTTGCTTAAGATCTTCTGTGGCAAAAGAGAACACCTACCAGAGCCATATTTGTTAGATAGGAAAACTCCACTTGCTGCCTATATTTATGTTGAGCCTTGTCAAACTTTTATGAATCATAGTAGAGAAACTTGTCATATTCTCATGACCGAGAACACGAACACCACCTTTATATTGCTATTCTTACACTGAGAATAAGCAACAACATGCCTTTTATGTTAGGATCTACTCTATGGCATTATCATTTATCCCTCTTAAATATTCCTCAAAAAGAGGCATGGCTAGTCTCTAGTAAAAAAGAGAGAGCAAGTGCTCTGATAAAAAAAAGAGAGGAAAAGAGAAAAGAAAGAACTAGCCATGTTTCTAATAAAGAAAAAAGCCATGAAAGGAGTAATTAGTACCACCACCATACACTTGCACATTCTCGGTCTAAGTCTATGACTTGTTGCTCCTTTGATCTAATTGTTTGACTTAGCAATATTACATTATATAAGGTATGCCCCATTTTCCTATGATCCTGAAACTCCACATAAGCTTTTAGAGATAGGAAGTGAGGGCATTGTAAGCTTTTTGATCAGGGTCAGAAATTCCACACACATATTAGAGAGACTGAGTGTGCCACAGAAGAGTCTAGAGCATGATTATTGCAAAATATTCAAAAACCTCCATAAGATTTAACCAAGTAAAAAGGACATGGAGAACAAACCCTCTTTCTAGCTAGCCTGTGCTCTATTTTTCGGGTTAAGAGATAGATAAAAGCCCCATGGCTGATCATGATTGGATATGGGTAGTTACATTAACATGTTGAAATCAAAATTGAGTCACTAATAAGAAGTTAATTATAAGTATAACATTTCGAGTCTTTGTTCAGGGACGAGCAAAAGGTATGTGTCGGGGAGTTTGTTGATGCTCACTAAATGCACATTTTAACCATCAACAATGATAAAATTAAGCAAGAAAATGGCACATAGAGGCTAGGGATTTGGTTTAATTTAACGGAGTTCCACTTGTACGTGAAGAATTTTGGTTGCAGGTGCAAAACAGGTGAAAATAAAGAAAACCAAGGCACATTTGAGCAGTACTCGTGACAAGAGCCACATTGGGGCCAAGTCACAGGGCGCCCGCCCCCCACTTGGCACCACTTGTGCTCTGCCACATCATGAATCCGTGTCACATCCTCGCAAACAGAGTGTGACACATTGATTCAACATCAATGGCTCAGGATCACATCACTTGGATCCGGTAGCCCTATTGGATAGGGCGCCCGCCCTGTCAATATGGCTTGCCACGTCCACAATCCAGAGGAGAGACACCCAAGTGCTTGTGGCCGTCCATTTGAAGTCGGTTTCCATCCAAGGGAGATCAAATGAAGTGCCAAGGATTCATGGACCCACATGTCATCCTCCAAGGGCCACAAACCGCCTCTCCAACCGCCAAAACGTGCTCAACCGACCTTGCAACCATCATTGGGGAGGATCCTAAAGCGTTGGATGGCAAGGTGGCGGAATCCACCGCGCGCCCGCCCTCCCTAGTAGGGCGCCCGCCCTGCAACTTCGGCCCACCGACCTCTGGGCACCTCTACAAGTACCCCAGGGGTCTCCAAGTGTTATAAATACCCCCCTGTATGCTTCAGTTATAATCAGCTTAGGAAGAATAGAGAGATTTGGAGTTTAGTCCATCCTAGCTCATCTAGTGAGAAGCCTCCTAGCAAGGCTAGTAGTGAGAGTGTGAGTGAGAAGAGAAGCAGAAGAGTAGGAGAGCTCTGCGGAGTTCTCTCTCTCAGGTGCTTCCTTTGTAAGGTACTCTTTGATTCGGTAATATAATTTCCTTTGTAGTACTTACATTTCCCGCATTACTTTTAGTATTACTTTTAGTATTTACTACCAAGTATTTACTTTAAGTATTCCTTTGAGTGCTCAAGTTGCGGTAGTACTAGGAGATTAATTATCGGTTTTCATACACTTAGTGCGGGATCTTCGCCGCTAGACGGTGTTCTAATCTTAGCGCGAGGTTAGAGTAGTGGCCTATAGTGTAAGCGTGGTGGTTAGACTAGAAGATACCTTGGATTGCGGCTAGACCCATGGATAGTAGTGGTAGGTCTTAGGTGGTGACAACCCTAAGATCCTCTGGATTCCACCACGTTCGGTCTGGTTTTATCAGCGTAGGGTTTTTCTGGATGTGAGTAACCCCAATAATTTAGGATCGCGCATTCCCCCGAAGTAGTAATTGGAGTCAACCTACCGTGTTGCCTTACATTCCACTCTTAAGCTCATCACTGTCTACATTGTTGCTTGGCTCTATCTTAAACTAGATTATTTAGATTAGTTATCATTATACTAGTTCACCTTTTATCATAAATCATACTTGTTCTTGGCTTGCCATTGGATATCTCTAGCCATAAGAAGCTTCCCTGTGGAAATAAATACGATACTTGGTTACTCCCAAGTGAAGTGCTACATCGATAGATTCTGTGCGCTTGCGGAATTCTGCAACAATCATATGAATTATCAATAAGCTTTTCTGACATCGTTATTAGGAATAACTCTGTTCTTGGTAGTGACATTAGAATAGCCAACAACACCTACTTGAGGTGACACCACTGTTCATCTTGATGCATCTGATCCCAATCTAACTGCTGCCGTTCAAGCAGCAACTTGACCGCCGGCGCCGGGGGTTCTGGAACCATCGTCGGACCCTCTCAAGCTGCCCCCGCGGCTGATGGAGCCATCCCCGCAACGGGCGAAGGCGTGGGTTCATCTCGTGCTGCGACGCGCTGGGCGACACCACAGATACGCCGATCCATACACATGGCATTAGATTTCGGCTTTCAAATTTGACACATCTTCTTTTTTGCATCTTCAGCCAGCAGCGGCATCTTAATCTGCCTCTGGTTGCGACGATAGGCGAGGCCCCACGAGTGCACCGCACTGCGCCTCAGCCGAACCTTTGCCAGGGTTCGGCTTCTAGTGCCACCTCTCAGGGAGGGATCCAGCTCGGGGTCTTCCTCAGGCTCGGCAGACTCCTACACCACCACCGACGGCCTGCCGCTTCCACTAGCAAATTGTGGAGTATCGTAACCTCTATTCAGAGGCTACGAAGGAAAAATGGCCGGTTGCAAGGCATCAACGAAGCCAAGCAGCCGTGCTAGCGGCCGCCGAGACCGAGGCGGCAACCATGCAAGCCACCTTGCTGAGTCGGACGCCGCGGTGGCAGGTAAACTCTTTGGAATCATCTTGCAATATATTGATGGAAATTCTGATGTTGATCTACCTATCTTCTCGCAGCCCTAACCGCACAACTAAATGAACTGTGCGTCACTGCCGAGGACACCGCCAACGTCATCAACGTCCGTGGCGAGACGCTGGCGCAGAGGCTCCAGGACATTCACCACCGAGTTCGCCAGGTGGCCATGTCCGGCGTTCGTCACGGCACCACCGGAGCCCTCGTAGCCGCGCGACTCTGCACCTGCATAGCCCTTGAGGCCATCGAGTTGGGGTTCCCGGAGGGGCAAGACATGGGACAGGCCCACGCTCAGCTAGGCGCCTTCTTTCCCCACGCCGAAGGAGTCGCCGTCGTCACTGACGCCGAGGACATCATCGATGGAGCCACCAATGAAGAAAATTAGAATGTATTAGAGCACCATGTAAAAAACAATCAGTAATCCAAACTTTGTTAGTTTTATTTTTGCTCTAAAGGCGACGCTTATCGCATCGGCTATTACACCCCATCGAGGGCGCTCTATTTTTGTGCTAAAGGTGATTCGTCAAACGAAATCGGCTATTACATAGTTTTATTTTTGTTCTGAAGGCGATCCTTCACTCAGAATCGGCTATCAACCTCCTACTGGGATGCTGGGATAATACTTCTTCAGATACTTCCCATTGATCACCCTTGCAAACCTTTTCCCTTCCAAATCTTCAAAGATATAGGCATTGCCGCACACTCCGTAACTCGATACGGGCCTTCCCAAATTGGCGACCATTTGCCGAATCGGCTGTCCTTAGTACCGATAGGTTGGATAACCTTCCATACTAGCTTTGATTTGACAAAACTCTTGCCTCTCACCTTGGTATTGTAATACTTAGCGACCCGCATCTTCTTTGCTTCAATGTATTCCAAAGCTTTAAGCTGATGACAGTGCAAGTCCTCAAGACTGTCCATCATGATATCTTTATATTCACCGGCTGTAAGCTTATTCTGCAACATGACGCATCGTGTTTCAGACTGAATCTCCCAAGGTAGTATAGCAGCGTGTCCGTAGACTAGCTCCTTTGGTGTGGCCTTAATCGATCCATGTTGAGCCATCCAGTATGCCCACAGCGCCTCACTCAAAGTCAAAAACCAACTTCTGGGATTCTGCTCAATCTTCTTTTTGATGACCTTGATCAAAATCTGATTTGAAGCTTCGGCCTGACCATTGGCTTGGGCATAATAAGGCGAAGAATTATAAATTTTGATGCCATGTCATCAGCGAAGGTCAAAAACTCATCTGAAGTAAACATTGTCCCTTGATCAGTCATGATGGTCTGTGGTATGCCAAACCTGTAGATAATGTGCTCCTTCACAAACTCAATTATATCTCCAGACGTAACATTCTTCAAAGGAACAGCTTCTACCCACTTGGTAAAATAGTCAGTTGCAACCAGTATCCATTTGTGACCTTTACTCGATGGTGGATAGATTTGGCCAATCAGATCGATTCCCTATCCTCTGAACGGCCATGGCTTGACGATAGGATTCATGGCAGAAGCAGGAGATTTCTGTACTATTCCTGAATCTTTGGCACTCTTGGCAACTCTTGAAATACTTAAAGCAATCTTTGAGCGTGGTTGGCCAATAGTACCCAGTCCTTCTGATGATCCACTTCATCTTGTGAGCCGATTGGTAAGCACCACAAACTCCTTCATTGAACCTCACTCATCAGCTTCATTGACTCTTTTGCCCCAAGGCACTTTAGCAGTACTCCTTCAACAGTTTTGTAATACAACTGACCATCCAGCAACACATACTTGATAGCCTTGTACCTCAACTTTATACTGACTCTTCGTGAAGGGTCCGCAAGATAATTTGCTATCTCAGCCCGCTAGTCATCAGTCGATTTCTCAATATTGAGGATCTCCTGCATTGACCTGTAGCCCGACGCGCTCTGTGCCAAGCGATTTGCCTCCTGATTTTGAGCCCTGGGGATATGACACAGCGAAACCGCCAAGAATCCTCTAATCAAAGCTTGGCACTGATCGTGATAGCCTCTGAGTATGTCATCTTTACACTCATATAGGCCGAGCAATTGGTTGATGATTAGTTGTGAGTCCCCAAAAACCTCAATTGCATCAGTGTTGGCGGTCGTTAAGCTCTAAATATAACCATCAACTATTGCATAAAAAGATCTAAAATAAATTATAAACAATAGTTGTAGGAATTAAGACTAACGAGTTCCACGAGTTTTGCTTCTCCCGATGTTTTGCAGGTATATTTTATATTTACATGAAATAAAAGTGTCTCAAACGGTCAATTGGAGCACACCATTGCGTAGAGCTCGTCACGCTGATCGAAACAGATATATTACTTGCTATATTTGGACACCGGAGTAAAATGAAATAAATTTCGAAAGATTTATAAATATAGGTAGGGACCCACCTACACAGTTCCATGCAGGCGGGCCACACCAGACACAGTGCCATGCATGGCACAGCGAGCAGTGCGTGCAGGCGTGGCCGGCAGACGTTGACAGTGGGCCCATGCGTGCAGGTGCTGCCCCATGCGGACGAAGCAGGAGACCCGCCCCAACCAACCAGATGGCGACACGTGGCGCTTGGGGGGGGGGTGTTGACGGTCGATAACGTCAACTTTTATTAGAACTTTAGACACAAAAGGATACATGAAAACATACTAGTGTAGGGTTTTAACTGACAATTTCCACGTGTTTTGCATGTTCTGTATTTTCCACGGGTTATTCCAGAAAAGCATAAAAGAGGGATTAAAGTGCATAATTATCACTGAAACGTAACCGCGAAGGAAACATCATCACCGGGACGTGGGAAGAGTGTAGAAGGCACCCGAAGCAACCTGGGGGGCCGAGCCCTGGCCAGGTGGGGCCGGCTGGCCCTAGGGTGGGGCCGAGCGGCGCCCTCCCTAGGGTTTCACCGCCGCCTTCTGGAGTCTTCTTCCACCGCCTTTGAGGAATCATCTCGGCCCTTGTTTCAAGTTGGTTTGATCCTACGGCGCACGTGCATCCCACCAGGCTATAAATAAAGGGGCAGACCCCCCTAGAGGCATCAATCAATCATTCATCGAAGGCAACAAGTCTTCAAGCCATCAAGACCCTACTAGTTCATCAAGAGCTTTCTAGTTCATAGTTCTAGCCTAGTTAGATTAGAAAGTAGAGGAGATCTAGTTCTTCGGCGGGATCTAGAGCCACGGCGATTGTCTGGAGCGCAGAGTTTGGTATAGTTCTGGTTCTTTCTCTATTATTGTATTCTTCATTATGATTAGGGAAACATTGTTCTTAATAGTTCATATGTTCTTGATTACACTAGTCTTTGTCTACTTTAATTATATGTCTAGTATAGTTGGTTTGATCTTATTGAATTCATGTAATTGCTCGTATAGCGTTTATCCAATCGATCGTTGGGTAGATGATGAACAATGTGTAGACGTGGTGTCTAGATATTTCGTTTATCTGCGAGTGCACCCTGATGTGCGGAGTCGTGTGGTAATTCGCGTAGGTGACAGCTACGTTAATTCCTCTGTAGTCCACCCCCCGTATGTAGGCAAGCTAGCATGGTCACGAAGTTGGGTGATGACTCTGTTTCACACCTTTCCTAGATGATGCCCTTTGCATGTGATCTTGATATAGGACTAATCTAACAATGATTGCTACCTGTAATTGCACTAGTTAGAGTTATTCATTGACGTAGTTATAGAATTACCTTAGATATTAATTCCTTAGTTTATCCATTGGTTACCTATTACTATGACTAGAAAGTGCTCTGATGTTTATCTTTATTAACGATGCTTGATCATACTTATCACCCTATTTATCTTTATCATCTTGTGACCTCTACCTGTTATGAGTAGAGTATATGACATCGGTAATTTCACTTATTCATTGTATATAGTTGTTATCAATATAATAGATTATAGTTTAACCAAGTCCTTCCCAGTGGTATAAATATAAATTGACAACCTGGTAGAACTCCTAGGTAAAATGCTACAATGGTATAATTATCTGTCCGCTTGCAGAATTGTTCTTAGTTTATATTTATTTATATTTCTGCCTAGTCACATGAAATAATATATAAAACCTTTATTTATTCTTAACATATATAATTAGGATTGACAACCCAGTTCATGCTAAATAATGTTGGTAATAGATGAGTGGCTAGTTGCTAATGACCATAATTAAAATGCCATACATCTTCTAATCTCATCCCTTGTGTTAAAAGTTATAAAGTTATATTGGACGACGTTAGTAGATGTCAACAAGCAATTTTTTGGCGCCGTTGCTGGGGAAGGCACATTAAACTTAGGAAATATTGATAACACATATGCATTATGGATAAGATTGTATTACCGATTGATCTCTAACTCAAACAGGCACACCCCTATTTTTTATCATTTACTTATCTTATGCAGGGTGATGAATGAATGGTTTTTCTCTTCCAAACAATTTCACTGATGATCCAGAGAAACTCCTGAGAAGAAAGAAGTTTGTTGAGGCGAGGGACAATTTCAAGCTACCATCAAGAACACCCATCGCTGCTCAAGTTAGTTCATCAAAGGAGCCAGCTCCAACATTGGAAGAAGAACACTTAGGGGAAGATTTATCTCCTGTGTTTGAAGACATGGCTGAGAAGACACTGCAGCGAGTTCTCTGCCCCAACAACAGAAAATATCCGGACTGGACCAGTAGTCAACACGGGGGAGAATGGATTCGAGCTCAAGTCTGCTCTTATCACCATGGTTTAAGCCAGCCAGTTTTGTGAAAAAGCGCATGAAGATGCAAGTGCACACTTACAACACTTTTTAGAGATCTACAGCACCTTCACGATCAGAGGAGTACCAAGAGATGCTATTTTACTCTGTCTTTTCCCATTTTCACTTTTGGGGAAAGCTAAGCAGTGGTTCTACACCAACAAAGACAAGAACACTACATGGCACCGATGCTCAACTGCTTTCCTGGCAATGTTCTTTCCTACAAGCAAAACAAATGCTTTATGTGGGAAAATCTCAAGCTTTCAACAGCAACATGACGAATCATTCACTGAAGCATGGGAGAGATTCCAAGATTATATTGAAGACTGTCCTCATCATGGGATAGAGGATTGGCTATTGAAGCACCTGTGAGTCCATTGATGCTGCACCTGGAGGAGCTTTCCTGTCACTGAAGCTTCCAGAAGCTCAAGCACTTGTTCGGAAGATGGCCTCAAATCCGAGCTGTAATGAAGAACATACTCAACCTTGCAAGAGAGGAGGAGGCATCCATCATCTTAAGGGGAGGCATCCATCATCTTAAGGGGACCGACATGGTCACTACCTAGCTAGACCTCATCATGAAGAAACTTAACATAGAGAAGAAGAAAATCATGCATATTGATGATTCTCGCATGACCTGTGAAGAATGTGGAGATTACGGGCATTCAGCTGTCAACTGCCCTACGTTGCAAGAGGATGTGAACTTCATCAACAACAACACCTACTATCGCCCTCAGCAAGGTCAAGGATGGAACCAGCCAAACGAAGGATGGAATCAGCAACCTCGATAAGGTAATTACCGAGGTAACAGCCAAAGTAATAATTATAATAATTATAATCTTCCACCTTTAAGAGATTTAGTTGCTGGTCAATCTAAATTGATAGATCAAATGTCTATAAAGGTAGCCTCGAATGATAAAGCTTTAGAAAACATAAATACTAGAATGGATACCTTTGCTTCTGCTATAAAGAATCAGCACAGCTTTAATAAAATGTTAGAATCACAATTAGCTCAGTTAGCTGCTGCTATCCCTCCATTTGAGAAAGGTATGATTCTGGGCCAGCCAGAAGATTTGGAAACCGCTAACCTTGTTGATATTCACAATGCAACACAATACCAAATTGAGCCTACAGATATACAGTGGATAGATCACTCACTACCTGAGAAGATGGGAGACCCTAGAAGACCTTTCATTCCTATCTTCATAGGATGTCACAGCTTTCCAGAAGCTATCTGCGATTTTGGCGCAAGTGTCAACATAATGCCTAAGGTAATCTATGAGAGAACTTTAGGTGATCCTTTGTTGTACATAGACATGCGTTTGCAGCTTGCAGATCAGTCTATTTGCTACCCCGAGGGAGTACTAGAAGAATCTGTTATCAGAGTGGGGCAATCATATGTCCCAATTGACTTTGTGATCATGGATACCGGAGGAGATGAGAAGGCACCCATTACCTTGGGACGACCATTCTTATACACAACCAAAGCCATCATCTATGCGGAACATGCCAAGATTGTCCTCTCCATCAAGGACAAGAAGGAGAGATTCTCGTTGAAGAACCGCATCCTGAAGGATCCAGCAGTCCCGAAGCAATTCCATCAACAAGAAGAGAAACAACAACAAGTGCCCAAGAAGAAGAACAATAGAAGATGGAGGAAGAACAAGCCCCGACATGTACCTGAAGAAGCCGCTCAACTAATCAATGCTATCAACACAGAAAATGATCATATGCTCCTGAAACCATTCCCAATAAAGAAAGGTGACCCAGGTGTACCAATCATTGAATGCACAATCAGAGATATCACTTTTCCCGACACCGTCTGCGACACTAGATCAGGCGTCAACGTAATGTCCAAAAAGGTATATGATAAATTATTTGATGATTTACTATTATACCCAACATATATTTAGTTGTAGATGGCAGACCAATCATTGAGATTCCCTGAAGGCATAGTTAAGGACGTAATGGTAATAATTCAAGATAAATATATACCCGCAGATTTTCTAGTTCTTGACATGCAGGAAGACAATGAATCGCCTATTCTTTTGGAAAGACCGTTCCTCTACACCGCCAATGCTATCATCTGCATCGGGTCTGGACAGATCCACTTCAACCTACCCACTGGAAAGGTACGCTGTCAATTTAGAACACATCTTAACCATGAGCAGAACAGGAAGCAATGCAACAGGAGGAGACGCCAAGCCCGCCGTCAGGCTGCCTAGCCTCACTGTGGATGGGAGGAGTTCCCTGGTAAGATTGTGAAGTATGAAGACTGCTATAAGGAGCAAGAAGAAACCGTACAAGCACCACGCTGCAGTGAGTGGAAAGCGGAAGCTGAGAGGATGGACCAGATTGCTAAGGCAGAGAAAGACGAGATCCAGGCACAAGTAGAAGAATGGATGAATAGAAATGAAGAATCAAGAGAAGCATACAAGGAAGAGCTGGAGCTAGAAAAGAGAGAAGCAGAACAGACAGAGAAGAGATGGAAGGAGAAAGAAGAAGCACCTACTACACCACAGCAAAATGGGGAATTGACTGAGGTAACCTCAGACGATATACCTATTGAGTAAGTACTCTCCTCTATCTAAGTCCTCTCGGTAGACTTTGAATCCTGTACCCTAGCCATAAGGTTAGAATGGTAGTTATCCAATTAAGTTAGCATTCATTAATAATTTTACTTTAGCACATTTATTAGTATAATCATTTTTTACATATTAAAAATAAACCAATAAAAATATTTACTGCTTTATTAACTGCATCATAAATATTAAAGCCCCATGTGAATAAACCTATGGTAACCCTGTAGGCATATTTACTATGGTGGCATAAAAGTAAAAATAAAAGTAACAATCTATATTCACTTTGTTGCATTATAAAAATCCTAAGCCCAATGGGAATGAATATTCCCTATAGTGGCATAAAAAATTATATAGCATGCATATATTTTTTTGATTGCTGCATAAGAAATTTAGAAAAACCCCAAAAAGAGAATCCTGTTAGAATCCTACTAAAATCTATTAATTAAAATCAACTCAAAGAACAATCAAAGTGCTCATTGGCTGACCGCTGACCCCTTGATAATTCGAGACTCGATTTTTGGTTTTCTTGTTGGAGTATAACTACGCAGGAACAATATTATGACTAAGGAGAGAGTCTATCAGTGGCATCCACCAGGACTACAACTAGCTCACTCTAGAAACATTCAAGCACCAAGTATTGCAAACATCAAGCTTGGGGGAGGAGCATCCCCTAGTTATCAGGTAATTATACCTATGCGCTTATTGAGTCTAGTTTATACAAGCACAAAATACCAAAAATATGTGAACACATGAAGGTTCACCATAGTATCATAGGAAAATCTAAAGATACCAAAAACATGTGCGCACATGAAGGTCCACACCTTTTAGAAAAAAATACCTAAAAATATGTGGGCACATGAAGGTCCACTTAGTTAAGAAGTTTTGCTGGAAATATAAATCAGTCACTTACCATGGAGTGGTATTAAACCTAACCCCTCTCTATGAGATTTGTTATTTTTATTGGCAATTGAGTTTCATAGAAAAATGCAAGATCAAAGAGCTAGTCAACCCGACACCTCTACGCTGTCGATTGTAACACCCAAAATTTGCATCATTTTTAAATTAGGGAAATTTATTTAATTATGCAATTATTGCTCATCTAAAATGTAGGGAAAATAATATTTTTCACAACAATAAAATCATGGTAGGTCATATACATGCATGATGCATTCATGCTGGAGCACTGTTTTATTTTGATGTTTGGTTTGTATTTGAATTCCCAATATTCAAAATCCCAAATTGAAAATCCTTTTGAAAATGTATTTAGAAAATAGAAAAGGGAAACAGGAAAACCTCCTCCCTTCACTCATCTAGGCCCGAGGCCTGCTCGGCCTATCCTCTCCCACCTCCTTTTCTGTTTGGGCCCGAGGCCACTCTTTGGCCTAGGCCGAAGCCCAGACGCCCCTCTCCTTCTCCTCCCTTCTCGGCAGTCCAGCAAGCACGCCGAAGCCCAGCAGCCGGCACAGCCCAGCCAGCAAGCCGCGCGCAGGTGCATTCCACTCTCTCCCTCTCTGTTTAACTGACTGGATGGGCCCACGTGTCAGCACCTCCCCTCCCACCTCCCGGCTGTTCGTTGGAGCTCGGCATGCAGAGGAACGAACCGTGCCGAGTTCGCCGGGGCGCCGAATTCGGTTCGAACTCCTCCCTATCCCGTGCGCCTCGGACTATATAGGCAGCGCCATACTCCCGTCCACCGCCATCAACCCTAGCCGCCATCTCCTCGCTCGCACCATAAGCACACAGAGTCGTCGCCGAGTTCTTCGTCCACCGCCGCCATGAGCAATTCGACGGGCTCAACGTCGAATTCCTCCTGGTATGCCCTTGTGAAGCTTCACCGCGACTTCGTGAAGGTCCCAAGCCATTTTTCGCATTGAATTGGGCAATGACTCGATCTCGCCGCCAACGCAGGATCCCGCCACCCGCCGGTACGTGGAGTACTGCCCTCGAGTCGATTTCCGCCCCTCCAAGAGCCCTAGGTGAGATTCCCGGGCCTCCTTCTTACTCCCAGAGCAAGTTCCGAACTGATTCATTTATCCTATAGCCGTTTCCGCGTTGCCAGCGAACTTCCAGGCCAGGTCTAGCCGCCACTGCGTGTGCTGTACACCTGCTAGGCGTTTGTAGCCCCAACCGATGCCACAGATCTACTAGTCATCAAGGGTTTCGCCTTCCCATGCCCTTTCCGAGCGGAACCGAGCACCCTAGGCCATATTCGCCTACTCCGGCGAAGTTCCAGCCATGGTGCCACCGCCGTCGGCCTCTGTCCGGCCGGAGCTCCGCCTCCGTTTGCCCCGATCTGTTCCTGGCCCTTCATTTTAAATCGGACGGCCCTCAATAGCCGATACCGGCTCACCGGGCTGATTTGCAAAAAGGCCCATGTGATTTTTAATGTTGATGCCCGGGGTCCAAAGAGCATTCACCAGTTTACGTTTTCTGAATTAGGAAACGTACTTCCCCTCGGTATATACAAAAACGTGTTTTCTGATTTTTAGATTTGAAATTAGCACTGTTTCGTTTATAATTTTCACGTTTTAGATCCGTTTCGAATGATTCAAATTGCGTTAGATTTGTAATTTAAAGATCTATCTGATGGCACCACTGTTTCCCATATTACTTACTGTTTAATTTCGAGATTATATTTAATGTATTATTTATCTATAATAAATCTTGTTTAATTCATAACTTCGTCGTTTTAAGTCCGATTTGTGCGAACTTTATATCGATGTGATCGTAGCGACGAGTAGATTAGTTTTATGAACTTTTAATTTATTTTTTTCTCTATTGGTGTACTTTTCTAATGATTGCCCCAGTATGCGTGTGTGTTGATATGATGGATCGAGTATAGACGGTGAGCCTTGGGTTGGTGATCAAGATCAGTACTTTGACGACCTGAATCACCAGGAGTTCGCTTATCAAGGCAAGTATTAGCATGGACCATCCATGTTGTCCTATTCACCAAATAATTAATTACATATGCATGTGTCTACCTTGTTAACCATAGATGCTCCCTAGTGTTGTTATCTTATTCCTTGTCACCTATGGGTTTGTGCATTGGGTAATTTGTGCTAGCGCTCTATTGGAATCATGATCATATAAACTTGATTAATTGGATATGCAATGTGATTAAAAGATGCCTTTTTAGCAACATGGAACTAGGGGAATCGAGCATAGTTTTGTAATGCTCTAAGTCCTTCACCTTCGGTAATGATCTGTAAGTATGACACTAGAATTGATAGTGCAACTATGAGGGCTACATGGCTCTGGTTTTAGTCAAGTATAGGCATTTCTTCTAGCTTGTTAGCGGTTATCGAAAGGCGTGATGGGTCCTGACGACTCGGGTGTGGTGCGGCTTCTGTCCGAGTGTGTATAATCTATGTGACCTTGTGCCACGACGTAGGAGGGCCCTACATTTGCTTGCCGGGTCCGTAGCGGCCCTAATTTGTTAGGCGAAGTTCTTTGAAAGACTTTATAGTGAAACCCTGCTCACTCACCTTTGTAGTGTTATGGGAGTAATTAACCCGAGCAACTGGGAATCATGGCTCATAGGGAAAGTGCACAAACTCTGCAGAGTGTAAAACTGGTACACTAGCCGAGCTCATAGCCAAGAGCGGCTCTGGACGTCTTATGGAGTAGTTATCGATTGGGGTGATGTTTACTTGTTGCTAATCTATTTATTACTACTCATTAATTATGTTTACTATGATCATGAGAATGGGCTTATTCACTTGTTGCTATCCAACTGCATAAAAGGTGGTTAACTAAAAGCAACTTGCTGTTAAACCTGTGTCAACCTCTTGAGCCTGATGAACCCATGCTAGCCTTGTTGATTACGACATGTACTTACGCTTGTTTATTTTTCATTATTTGGTTAAAAATCCCGGATGGGTAACAGATGGTGATAGTGATGAGGACTACCCAGAGGACTACTAGACTTGTGCTTCACCAGTCGACGTCCCTGTGCTATGGAGCTACCGCGAGAGTTATTTTTATTTTCCGCTGTGTAATGACTTTGATATTATTCGCTATGTAATAAACATTGGTTATGATACAATTTAAGCAATTTGTTGGCTTATGTGTGTGACTGATCTCTGGGGGCACATAAGTTTATGCGTCCCATTTTATCCTTAAAACTGGGTGTGACAAATTGGTATCAAAGCCGTGTTAACTGTAGGACGCAAGCCTAATTAGCACTGGACAGACCTTAGCTTTGTCTATCTCTTTTACTTGTTGTTTTAATTTGCTACAAAGTTTTTGCTATATCCTACCCATGTCTATTGCAAAATTTTGATCTAATCTTAGCTCAAATCATGTAGATGGCCAACCTCAAGCGCACTGCCCGCAAGCGCATCATGCCAGTTAGGAGGTACCTGCAACACTTCAACTCTGGCAGGCGTGTTCCCCAGCACCTGGTGGAGATGCTAAGGAACCAGCAGGAGGAGGCCCAGGAAGCCATACCCGTGGAGGAGCCCTAGGAAGCTGTGCCTGTGGTGGAGCCCGTTGAGGAGCCTCTGGAGGACGACCTCGATGACGTACTCTTGGAGGATCCCCTGGGAGACGACCAAGAAGAAGAACATGAAGAAGCGCAGCAGCAGGGTGGCCAGGATGGTGCTGGCGACCCTGATGGTGGAGATGACCCCGAGACGACGACGACGACGATCTCGATGACAACAACGACGATGGTGGTCATGGTGGAGACAACTGGGTGGTAGAGATCCACCATGATCCTCATGGTGATGACTACTACCACCCATTGCTCCTCGACTTGGTGCGCCGCTTCTACCCCAACGCTTCGGTGCTGTACAAGACGGAGCACTGGACGCACCCTAAGTACTCCGACTACTACGAGACGAAGGTGTACATCAAGGAGGGGACCAGAGCGAAGAACATCCACCATGCTATCTCCGTTTGACTCTCCCTTGCCACCGCCATCAAAGATGCTGCATGACAGGCTCTCATGGTGCACCGCCACAAGAATTGGGACTTCATCAAGTGGGAGACACACCGCTATCTTCCACGTCGTCAGAGTGGCCAGGCCAACTGCAACATCGCCGGACCGCTGGGTGAGGTGAATGCCAGACTCCGGGCTGCTTTGGAGTATTTGGCCCAGACCAACACTTTCCTGGACCAGACACTGGATGAGTTGAATGCCAGGACGGAAGCTAACTACAGGCTCAGCCGGGCAGTTGACGAGTTGCATAGACAACTCGGTGTTGGACCTCCCCCACAATCACCAAGGTGCCCAGCTGAGTCGCCAACAAGGAACTGAGGTGACCATGGAGATGCTCACACCCACACCAACTTAGACCCTTAGATGAGTTACCCCAGTTGTAATAAAAGACGCTAGTAGCGCAGGTCGAGTCAGGTCGAGTCAGTTTCATGTCTTGTGAACTTTTATTCTTAGTTGCTTTTGATTATGAACAATGGTTGATTTGGAGTTTGTAATGAGTACTGAGATTGTGGGCATGTCCGCAAATCTCATTTTTATTGGTTTGAATTAATGCATAATAGTTTGGGTTGGTTATCTTAGTTTCCAGCAGTGCTGTTTTTCAGACCTCTCTGTCTTAATTATTTTACCTATTTAATTACATACGACCAAAAATCGTGAAATTTTTTTGTACAAAACTAGACTTTTGTAGTTTTCTCCGGCCACAAGAATCATCTCAATATCAGTTACGGTTTGGGAGAAATAATTGTCACAAGTCTAAGTTTCTGCGCTGTCTGTTACTCTGGAATAATTTCGAATCAAATCTATTTTTGATAAATATAACGACAGAATCTGGAAAGATGGCCTGAATAAAAGTTGTAGAGTTTTTCTCATGATTTCCAACCATTTATAGCATGTCTCTGTTTGACTTCAGGAACTCCAGATATGACTGTTTTTTCTACTCTGCTGTTGTTGGATCACGCCCAGAATTTCCTGTTCTATTCTTTTAAGTGATATAGTAATTGGAAAGAAATTCTAAATCTCACTCAAATGATTTGAACAGCAGATGGCCAACACCAGGAGGGACGCGAGGAGTGGTGGTGCACCTGAAGACAACATTAACCCACCACCACCTCCGCCACAGCCTTCCATTGAGCAGCTGATGATGATGCAAACACAGCTGATGCATCAGATGGCCCAGAACATTCAACTGCTGCAATAAAACAATGGCAATGGGAACCCACCTCCACCACCCCGTGATAAGAGGAGCGGGTTCTTGAAGGGACTCCCGCCCACCTTCGACCACTCCAGTGATCCTCTCCAAGCTGATGATTGGCTGCGTGCAATAGAAAGGTAGCTAGAGATCGCCCAATGCAACGACATCGAGAAGGTTCTCTATGCATCTGGGCAGTTGCAGGGAGCTGCTCTAGATTGGTGGAAGTCTTTCTGCTTTGGACGTGCCGACCCCATCTCTTGGCAGCAGTTCCGTGATGGTTTCTGCAACCATCATGTGCTTGCGGAATGAAGCTGAGGAAGAAGGAGTTTCTTTCTCTGAAGCAAGGAGGCATGCTAGTTGCTGAGTACCGTGACAAGTTCATCCAATTGTCGCGGTATGCACCAAAAGAGGTTGAAGATGATGCTAAGAAGCAAGAGCTCTTCTTGGAGGGACTGAATGACCACCTCCAGTACCAGTTGCTCTCTCACACTTTCGCCAACTTCCAACAGTTGGTGGACAAAGCCCTGATCATCGAGAGCAAGCACTGTGAGATGGATGATAAGAAGAAGAAGAGGAAGTTTCAAGGGCAGTCATCTGGAAGCAACAGCCGCTTCCGCAACAACCAGCAGCAGCCTCAGCAGCAACAACGCTTCTAGGGACAATCTGGATTCAAGAACAATTCCCAGAACCAGCAGTGTTCCCAGTACCAGCGACAAGGTGGCAACCAGGCACCGCAACTGACTGCTCCCAACAACATCCCAGTGAAGAATGGCGCTCCCAACAAGTGTTTCCGCTGTGGCAAAGAAGGACACTTGTCCTACAATTGTCCTGAGAAGCAGAACCCCCAAGCCTCCCAGAAGCAGAACAACCTGCAGAGAGTGCCACCTCGCATCGGGAAGGTGAACCATGTGTCGGTTGATACGACACAGGAGACTCCAGAGGTCATGATGGGTACATTCAGTATCGACTCCATCCTCGCTACAGTTCTTTTGGACTCTGGTGCTTCGCATACATTCATTTCTCACACATTTGTTAGAAAGCATGGTATTCCCCTTAGTGTCATGAAACATCCTATTATGGTTTCTTCTCCGGGTGGGGTTATGCAAGCTACTCTTCAGTGTTTCCCGATTACTGTCTCATTAAGGGGGTTAGAATTCGAGATAACCCCTACTGTGCTGAACACTGCTGGAATTGATCTTGTCTTGGGTATGGATTGGATGATGAAGAATGACATCAATATAAAGTGCAAGGAGAAGGTCGTGACTATCACTACACTGAAGGGAGATGAGGTCAGAGTTGAGGTTGTTTTGGAAGTTCAATAGAAAGCCACAGTGCATCAGCTCAGAGAAGAAGTGCAGCCGGATAACTCTGTAGTGGATGAGTTTGAAGATGTGTTTCCAGATGAGTTGCCAGGTATGCTGCCTCACCGTGACATTGAATTCGTTATTGAGTTATTACCTGGTACTGCACCTATAGCTAAACGTCCATATAGAATGGGAGTTAAAGAATTAGAAGAACTTAAGAAACAAATTAAAGAGTTGTCATAAAAAGGTTTCATTCATCCTAGTTCTTCACCTTGGGGAGCCCCGGTTATTTTTGTCGATAAGAAAGATGGTAGTCAAAGGATGTGTGTAGATTATTGGTCACTTAATGAGGTCACCATTAAGAACAAGTATCCGTTGCCTAGGATTGATGACTTGTTTCATCAGTTAAGAGGTGCCTGTGTATTCTCCAAGATTGATCTTCGTTCAGGCTATCACCAGTTGAAGATTCGTGCCTCTGACATACCAAAGACAGCATTCACTACTAGGTATGGGTTGTATGAGTATACAGTGATGTCTTTCGGTTTGACTAATGCACCTTCCTACTTCATGTACTTGATGAACAAGGTGTTCATGGAATACCTAGACAAGTTTGTTGTGGTGTTCATCGACGATATTTTGATCTACTCCAAGAATGAAGAAGAGCATGCTGAGCATCTAAGGTTGGTTTTGCAGAAGCTCAGAGAACACAAGTTGTATGCCAAGCGAAGCAAGTGTGAGTTCTGGTTGAGAGAAGTTGCCTTCCTAGGACATATTGTATCCATTGGTGGAATTTCTGTAGATCCAAGCAAGGTGACAGACGTATTGAATTGGAAGCCACCAACTGATGTGACTGGGATTCGTAGCTTTCTTGGTTTAGCTGGTTACTACCGAAGGTTCATTGAAGGATTGTCGAAGCTAGCGAAGCCGATGACTGTCTTGTTAGAGAAGAATGCCAAATTTGTGTGGTCTGAGAAGTGCCAAGCTAGTTTTGAAGAATTGAAGAAGAGATTGACAACAGCCCAGTGTTCGTTTTGCCGGACCTGAGCAAGAAGTTCTCTATCTATTGTGATGCTTCCCGCCTAGGTCTTGGTTGTGTTCTCATGCAAGAAGGAAGAGTTGTAGCACATGTATCAAGACAGCTGAGGAAGCATGCATTGAATTATCCCACCCATGACTTAGAGCTAGCAGCTATGGTACATGCTTTGAAGATCTAGAGGCACTACCTGATTGGTCATAAGTGCGACATCTATACAGATCACAAGAGTTTGAAGTACATCTTTGCCCAGTCGGATCTGAATTTAAGGCAACGTCGTTGGTTGGAATTGATAAAGGACTATGACTTGGAGGTGCATTATCATCCAGGCAAAGCAAAAGTTGTGGCAGATGCCCTTAGTAGGAAAAGTTAGGCTAACGAGATTCAGACAACAACTATGTCAGCTGAGTTGTGTGCAGAGATGGAGCGTCTCAACTTGGGAATTGTGATCAATGCTATTGAGATGGAGGCTGAACCAATATTGGAGCAAGAGATATGCAAGGTTCAGTTGGAAGATGAGAAGCTCAAGGAGATAGCAGAGAATATTGTGATTGGAAAATCACCGGGATTCAGGCTAGATGAGAATGGAACCTTATGGTTTGGAAAGATACTCTGTGTACCTGAAGTGAAGTCTATCCGAGATGCTATACTACGTGAGGCTCATGAGTCAGCATACTCTATACACCCAGGGAGTACCAAGATGTATTTGGACCTGAAGGAAAAATATTGGTGGGTTGGACTGAAGCGTGATGTAGCAGAATATGTGGCTATATGTGATACCTGTCAGAGAGTTAAAGCTGAACACCAGAGACCTGCAGGATTTCTACAACCACTGAAGATACCTGAGTGGAAGTGGGAAGAAGTCGGTATGGACTTCATAGTTGGATTGCCACGTACTCAGAGAGGTTATGATTCAATCTGGGTAATTGTGGATCGACTGACTAAAGTTGCTCATTTCCTTCCAGTCAAGACCACTTATGGAGGTCCAAAACTAGCAGAGTTGTATATGGAGAGAATAGTGTGTCTGCATGGAGTTCCAAAGAAAATTGTGTCTGATAGGGGTACTCAATTCACATCACATTTCTGGCAGAAGATACATGAGTCTCTAGGTACTAAGCTGAATTTCAGTTCTACATATCATCCTCAGACTGACGGCCAAACTAAGCGGGCCAACCAGATTTTGGAAGACATGTTGAGAGCTTGTGCTTTGCAGTATAGAATGAGTTGGGACAAGAGTCTGCCATATGCGGAGTTCTCTTATAACAATAGTTACCAGAAGAGTCTCAAGATGGCACCTTTTGAGGCTTTGTATGGACGTAAGTGCAGAACACTCTTGTTTTGGAATCAAACAGGAGAAAGTCAAGTGTTTGGACCGGATGTGCTAAGAGACGCAGAAGAGCAAGTCCAGACGATAAGAGAGAACTTGAGGATAGCACAATCTAGACAGAAGAGCTATGCGGATACACGGAGAAGAGAACTAGCTTTTAATGTGGGAGACTATGTGTATCTTAAGGTGTCTCCGATGAGAAGTGTGAAAATGTTCAACAGTAAAGGAAAGTTGGCACCAAGATATATTGGTCCTTTCAAGATCCTAGAAAGACGTGGAGAAGTGGCTTATCAGCTTGAACTTCCAGAAAGTTTGTCCGGTGTGCATGATGTGTTTCACGTATCCCAGCTAAGAAAGTGTTTGAGAGTACTAGAGGAGCAGGTGCCTGTTGAGGAAATAGTGTTCAAGGAGAATCTCACATATGAGGAACATCCAGTGAAGATTTTCGAAACCACAGAAAGAGTTACAAGAAGTCGAGTTATAAAAATGTGCAAGGTGCAGTGGCATCGGTATTCAGAAGAAGAAGCTACCTGGGAAAGAGAGGAGGATCTCAGAGAAAAGTATCCAAAGCTGTTTGAGTAAGCACACCCGAATCTCGAGGACAAGATTAATCTTAAGGGGGTAGAATTGTAACACCCAAAATTTGCATCATTTTTAAATTAGGGAAATTTATTTAATTATGCAATTATTGCTCATCTAAAATGTAGGAAAAATAATATTTTTCACAACAATAAAATCATGGTAGGTTATATACATGTATGATGCATTCATGCTGAAGCACGGTTTTATTTTGATGTTTGGTTTGTATTTGAATTCCCAATATTCAAAATCCCAAATAGAAAATCCTTTTGAAAATGTATTTAGAAAATAGAAAAGGGAAACATGAAAACCTCCTCCCGTCTCTCATCTTGGCCCGAGGCTTGCTCGGCCTATCCTCTCCCCCCTCCCTTTCTGTTTGGGCCCGAGGCCACTCCTTGGCCTAGGCCGAAGCCTAGACGCCCCTCTCCTTCTCGTCCCTTCTCGGCAGTCCAGCAAGCAGGCCGAAGCCCAGCAGTCGGCACAGCCCAGCCAGCAAGCCGTGCGCAGGCGCCTTCCTCTCTCTCCCTCTCTGTTTCACTGATTGGACAGGCCCACGCGTCAGCGCCTCCCCTCCCACGTCCTGGCTGTTCGTTGGAGCTCGGCACGCAGAGGAACGAACCGTGCCGAGTTCGCCGGGGCGCCGAATTCGGTTCGAACTCCTTCCTATCCCGTGCACCTCGGACTATATAGGCAGCGCCATACTCCCGTCCACCGCCATCAACCCTAGCCGCCATCTCCTCGCTCACACCGCAAGCACGCAGAGCCGCCGCCGAGTTCTTCGTCTGCTACCGCCATGAGCAATTCAACGGGCTCAACGTCGAATTCCTCCCGGTAAGCCCTTGCGAAGCTTCACCGCGACTTCGTGAAGGTCCCAAGCCGTTTTTCCCTTTGAATCGGGCACTGACTTGGTCTCGCCGCCAACGCAGGACCCCGCCACCCGCCGGATTACGTGGAGCACCGCCCTCGCGTCGATTTCCGTCTCTCCAGGAGCCCTAGGTGAGATTCCCGGGCCTTCTCCTTACTCCTAGAGCAAGTTCCGAGCTGATTCATTTATCCTATATCCGTTTCCGCGTTGCCGGTGAACTTCCGGCGAGGTCAAGCCGCCGCCGTGCGTGCTGTACACCTGCTAGGCGTCTGTAGCCCCAACCGATGCCATAGATTCACTCGTCATCAAGGTTTTCGCCTTCCCATGCCCTTTCCGAGCGGAACCGAGCACCCTAGGCCATATTTGCCTACTCCGGCGAAGTTCCCGCCATGGCGCCACCGCAGTCGGCCTCTGTCCGGCCGGAGCACCGCCTCCGTTTCCCTGATCTGTTCTTGGCCCTTCATTTTAAATCGAACGACCCTCAATAGCCGATACCGGTTCGCCGGGCTGATTTGCAAAAGGGCCCCTGTGGTTTTATTGTTGATGCTCGCGGTCCAAAGCGCATTCATCAGTTTATGTTTTCCGAATTAGAAAAAGTACTTCCCCTCGGTATATATAAAAATGTGTTTTCTGATTTTCAGATTTGAAATTAAAACTGTTTCGTTTATAATTTCCACATTTTTGATCCGTTTCGCACGATTCAAATTGCGTTAGATTCGTAATTTAAAGATCTATCTGATGGTACCACTGTTTCCCATATTACTTACTGTTTAATTTTGAGATTATATTTAATGTATTATTTATCTATTATAAATCTTGTTTAATTCATAACTTCGTCGTTTTAAGTACGATTTGTGCAAACTTTATATCGATGTGATCGTAGCGACGAGTAGATTAGTTTTATCAACTTTTTAATTTATTTTCTCTCTGTTGGTGTACTGTTCTAATGTAAACTCTTGTTTGTATGCATTATTGGCCCTGTATGCGTGTGTGTTGATATGATGGATCGAGTATAGACGGTGAGCCTTAGGTTGGTGATCAAGATCAGTACTTTGACGACCCGGATCACTAGGAGTTCACTGATTAAGGCAAGTATTAGCATGGACCATCCTTATTGTCCTATTCACCAAATAATTAATTACATATGCATGTGTCTACCTTGTTAACCATAGATGCTCCCTAGTGTTGTTATCTTATTCCTTGTCACCTATGGGTTTGTACATTGGGTAATTTATGCTAGCACTCTATTGGAATCATGATCATGTAAACTTGATTAATTAGATATGCAATGTGATTAAAAGATGCCTTTTTAGCAACATAGAATTAGGGGATTCGAGCATAGTTTTGTGATGCTCTAAATCCTTCACCTTTGGTAATGATCTATAAGTATGACACCGGGATTGATAGTGCAACTATGAGGGCTACATGGCTCTGGTTTTAGTCAAGTATAGGCATTTCTTCTAGCTTGTTAGCGGTTACCGAAAGGCGTGACGGGGCCTGACGTCTCGGGTGTGGTGCGGCTTCTGTCCGAGTGTGTATAATCTGCGTGATCTTGTGCCACGACGAAGGAGGGCCCTACATTTGCTTGCCGGGTCCCTAGCGGCCCTAACTTGTTAGGCGAAGTTCTTTGAAAGGCTTCATAGTGAAACCCTGCTCACTCACCTTGGGAGTGTTATGGGAGTAATTAACCCGAGCAACTGGGAATCATGGCTCATAGGGAAAGTGCACAACCTCTGCAGAGTGTAAAACTGGTATATTAGCCGAGCTCACGGTCGTGAGCGGCCTTGGACGTCTTATGGAGTAGTTACCGATTAGGGTGATGTTTACTTCTTGCTAATCTATTTATTGCTACTCATTAATTATGGTTACTATGATCATGAGAATGGGCTTATTCACTTGTTGCTATCCAACTTCATAAAAGGTGGTTAACTAAAAGCAACTTGCTGTTAAACCTGTGTCAAGCTCTTGAGCCTCATGAACCCATGCTAGTCTTGTTGAGTACGACATGTACTTACGCTTGTTTATTTTTCATTACTTGGTTAAAAATCCCGGATGGGTAACAGATGGTGATAGTGATGAGGACTACCCAGAGGACTACTAGACTTGTGCTTCACCAGTCGACGTCCCTGTGCTATGGAGCTACCGCGAGAGTTATCTTTATTTTCCGCTGTGTAATGACTTTGATATTATTCGCTATATAATAAACATTGGTTATGATACAATTTATGCAATTTGTTGGCTTATGTGTGTGACTAATCTCTGGGCGCACATAAGTTTATGCATCCTATTTTATCCTTAAAATTGGGTGTGACATCGATACACCTGCTTTCAAAAGGATCACTCAATTTGCAACATCAAAGACCCTGTCAAACATCAAGCTTGGGAGGGCACCCTCCATTTTAAGTCCAGCTAAGTATCAGTTTCCCACACTATTATTCTTATCATTATTACTATATCTCTTTTTCGTGTGAGTTAGCTAGTAAGATAAAATCTGAAAACCAAATAAATATTTAGCTATATATTAGAGTTTGTTTAGAGTCAGTCTAGGCTAGAACCAAATTAAAATTAATGAACACTTAAAATTTTGTTTTAGAGATAATGAATAGTTGCTCTGCCATAATTCATTTTAAGTGCCTAGTTGTCAAACTTAGATTCTCCTGAGTTTTGGATATTACTGTTTTAATCTGAGAATTTACTTTGAACCTGAAACTTGTGGAGGCATATGCTCGAACTAAGTTTAGGTAATTGATTGGTATGATTCATGAAGGTTGAGCTACTATTTATCTTATTGCTAGCATTACTAAGTTCTGGAGATTTATTTTTGAAAACATAAAATCTACATGATGAGCTCTTGTATGACAAAATGTGAATTCCTATCAAAGCCATATATTATACATTTATAGATAGGAAACTTTTGCACATTCATGCTGCTTGTTTTGTCTTGAATTTAGTCAACCTTTGTTGAATACCATATGAGAGTCTTGTCATACTTTTAAAACCAAGATCACGTACACACTTCAGCACATATGCATTATTCCTACCTTGGGAGCAATCACAACCATTTCCACTTTCATCTATGTTCATCATAAAAATGTTTTCTCCTGCACTAGGAGTAAACACCAAAAATATATAAACCCCATAGGACAGCCCTGTTATAAATGCTCTAAGTTTTCGCTATTGTTATTTCTCCAAATCATGTATTGGATGCATGTGGCTATGCAAAAGTATGAAAAGAAAAGGGAGTAAAAGATGGACAAGTGTCCCAACATTAAAACAATGGGTACTAGATGCCCGCCTCCCGGATGAAAAAAAGAAGAGAGAGAGAGAAGAGAAAGAATAAAGATAGCCCATGTGTTTCTCCAAGTTCCAAAGGAGAGTGAATCATTTCCAAAGAGCATAAGTAGAATTAGGATTAGCCACCTCATATACACCTATCCACCATACTCCATTGTTTGACTTTACAACATATGAATTGCATGTATGCTTAAACCTTGTTATTGCCACTCCTATGAGCTCCATTATAATCTTTAGTTATAGGAAGGCATAACATCAATGCCACAACTGAGGTCCACAAATACCATATATACTGAGAGACTTGAGGTGTCATACAATTAAGCTCTGAGTTTTATTTTAAAAACTTGCAAAACTCTGGAATACTGGTACTGTGAAGAATTTGAGACATAGTGCTTGACTTAATTGTTCTATCTTTCAATTACTCAAGACTTATGCGAGAGTTATAAAGCTCCATAGTTAAAGGTAAAACGTGTAAGTCTGAAGGTTAGAGCAGTTATTGTCTAATCTGAAGGAGAATTTATGTTTGAAAGCATGTGTACTTAGAAAGAATGAAAGCAACGTAGCAAGTCCTGACCCAAATACGTTAGTAATTAGGCTTAGTTTGTTTGCCAAGGGACTGGCAAAAGGTAAGGTTGGGGGAGTTGTTGACGGTCGATAACGTCAACTTTTATTAGAACTTTAGACACAAAAGGATACATGAAAACATACTAGTCTAGGGTTTTAACTGACAATTTCTACAAGTTTTGCATGTTCTGTATTTTCCAGGGGTTATTCCAGAAAAGCATAAAAGAGGGATTAAAGTGTATAATTATCATGAAACGTAACCGCGAAGGAAACATCATCATCGGAACGTGGGAAGAGTGTAGAAGGCACCCGAAGCAACCTAGGGCCGAGCCCTGGCCAGGTGGGGCTGGCCGACCCTGGGGTGGGGCCGGGCAGCGCCCCCCCTAGGGTTTCGTTGCTGCCTTCTGGAGTCTTCTTCCACCACCTTAGAGGAATCATCTCGGCCCTTGCTTCAAGTCGGTTTGATGCTACGGCGCTCGTGCATCCCACCAGGCTATAAATAAAGGAGCAGACCCCCTGGAGGCATCAATCAGTCATTCATCGAAGGCAACAAGTCTTCAAGCCATCAAGAGCCTACTAGTTCATCAAGAGCTTTCTAGTTCATAGTTCTAGCCTAGTTAGATTAGAAAGTAGAGGAGATCTAGTTCTTCGGCGGGATCTAGAGCCACGGCGATTGTCTGGAGTGCAGAGTTTGGTATAGTTCTGGTTCTTTCTCTATTATTGTATTCTTCATTATGATTAGGGAAACATTGTTCTTAATAGTTCATATGTTCTTGATTACACTAGTCTTTGTCTACTTTAATTATATGTCTAGTATAGTTGGTTTGATCTTATTGAATTCATGTAATTGCTCGTATAGCGTTTATCCAATCGATCGTTGGGTAGATGATGAACAATGTGTAGACGTGGTGTCTAGATATTTTGTTTATCTGCGAGTGCACCCTGATGTGCGGAGTCGTATGGTAATTCGCATAGGTGACAGCTACGTTGATTCCTCTGTAGTCCACCCCCCGTATGTAGGCAAGCTGGCATGGTCGCGAAGTTGGGTGATGACTCTGTTTCACACCTTTCCTAGATGATGCCCTTTGCATGTGATCTTGATATAGGACTAATCTAACAATGATTGCTAGATGTAATTACACTAGTTAGAGTTATTCATTGACGTAGTTATAGAATTACCTTAGACATTAATTTCTTAGTTTATCCATTGGCTAGCTATTACTATGATTAGAAAGTGCTCTGATGTTTATCTTTATTAATGATGCTTGATCATACTTATCACACTATTTATCTTTATTATCTTGTGACCTATACCTGTTATGAGTAGAGTATATGACATCGGTAATTTCACTTATTTATTGTATATAGTTGTTATCAATATAATAGATTGTAGTTTAACCAAGTCCTTCCTAGTGGTATAAATATAAATCGACAACCTGGTAGAACTCCTAGGTAAAATGCTATAATGGTATAATTATCTGTCCGCTTGCAGAATTGTTCTTAGTTTATATTTATTTATATTTTTGCCTAGTCACATGGAATAATATATAAAACCTTTATTTATTCTTAGCATATATAATTAGGATTGACAACCCAGTTCATGCTAAAGAATGTTGGTAATAGATGAGTGGCTAGTTGCTAATGACCAGTTAATTAAATTACCATACATCTTCTAAACTCGTCCCTAGTGTTAAAAGTTATAAAGTTATATTGGGCAACGTTAGTAGTTGTCAACAGAGGGTCGCACTCGCACGTGCACGCGCAGGAGCGCGGAGGCGACGCGGCCGCTCGGCCTGGGCCAGGCTGGACAGGTGGCAGGCCAGGAAAGGCCGTCGGGCGGTCTGACTGCCCCGGATGCAGGTGGGCCGGCCCAACCGACTGGTCGAATTGGCCAGAAGCTCCCAAAATTCTCCAGAAACTGTACAGCGCGCGGTTTACACCGGTTCATGTCCGATTCGGGCACCAAATGGCCGGTTCTCGTCCGGTTTTCTTCGCAGGATCGCAGAGGAATATGCTAGCAAGGTTCCCACGATCTCCGAAGTTCGTACAAGGTTGGTTTGATACGATGGTAGGCATAAAAAGGAGACACGGATCGATGACGTGGCATCTGCTTGACCCTCAAGCTATCCCCCCTATATAAGGATGCCTCAAGGCCCCTCCTAAAGGCATTCTACATGCCGGAGCTTCATATTCTCTACATAAATTAGGGCTAGTAGGGTTCCTCTAGTTGATCTAGTTCTAATTCATCTAGTTCTAGTTCTAGTTCATCTAGTTGTAATTAGAAAATAGAGAGAGGAAAGGAGAGAGATCTGAGGAGGAGCCGGCCTGTCGGATCTTCCTCAACTTTGTACCTCTATGGGGACAATTCTTCATCGATTCATCTTCAGGTTGTTCAGTCGGTAATTCTAAGTTTTCTATTTAATTAAATTCAGTTCTTTCTTTACTTTGCTTATGGGATCTCTGCTCGTATTGAGTGCTCTAGTTAATGTACATGATTAGAGTAGTATTCATTGGTGTAGACGTGGTGTCTAGGCTAGTGTTTACCTGAGTTTACGCCCAATTCTTACGGTTAGTTGTGGTAGCCCCAGAGGTGATAGCTCTGTCGGTCTTCGTATTCCACCACATCGGAGTTGGTGTTTCGTAGAGCTTTTTGGCAGCCTTCCCCAGCTACTTCTTTCTCATATTTTCGAGAGTTGGAAAGGTACTGTTGCTCCAAAGTAGGTTTAGTATAGTAGGTATGATCCTTTTTTATCTAGTTGACTTTAGATAACCCTTCTCTACCCACTAAAAATATATATCTCACCTGTTCTTGGACGTTCTTGATTTGTTTCTAGTACACTTCGCGTTCCCCGTGGAAAATCGATACCTTGGAATACTCTTAGGTGAAAGCTACAATGGTATCCATGCGCTTGCGGATTAATCTGTGTGCGTTAATCAATAACAACAAGCTTTCTGGCACCATTGCCGGGGAACTATAGCTGTTCTGCGATGGAACCAAGTTCGTCCGTGTATCTTTTATTTTCTTTTTTTACCACCACCTTTACCACATGGATTCCACACCCATTTACCAATTTTCCGCTCCAAAGGGTGAATTACTAGAGCCACCACTATCATCACATCCTATTCTTACGAATGGCTTTCAAATTCGTCCTGGTTTCATAGCCAAGGTTTGGGAGCAATCCTTCTCTAGATTAGAAGACGAAAATCCCTGCACTCATCTTAGAGAATTTGAGCAATTATGTGCTTGCTTGACTATTTCTGGCATGACACATGAGACCTTGAAATGGATATTGTTTCCGTTCTCTCTTTTTGAGAGGGCGAGACATTGGTATGATCATAACGTTAGAAGTGTAGATGGAAATTGAGAAAAACTTCGGGACAAATTTTGTCTTGCTTTCTTCCCAACTTCCAAGATCGCCGCTCTTCGAATAGAAATTCTTAACTTTCAACAAAAGGAGAAGGAGACCATAGGAGCAGCCTAGGCTAGATTCATAAGTTTTATCAATACCGGTCCAACCCTATCCTTGCCTGACAACATGCTTCTTAGCCACTTCCAACTTGGTCTTAGCAAGGAAGCTTCTCTTCATCTCGACTTATCTTCTGGAGGTTTGTTCTAAAGCTATTTTAGAGAAAATCCTAGAAAACACCCCTTACACAGGCATTCTTGATGAATTTCTTGAAGAAGAAGAAAAAGTCGAGCCAAGCCCCGACCAACAAAAGGAGGTAGACACAACTGAATCTGAAATTCCTTCAAATCCTTCTGATGATTTAGTTGTCGAAGAACCTCCCACTGTGGGAACACAGCACATTTTGGAAGATGATGAACCCAATCCTTCCATGTTCCCCTTTGAAATCGAGGATGGTCTTTTTGAAGATTTTAAAAATGCCTTGAATTTACCTGTTCAAGTGAAGCCTCTGGCACATTCAGTGTCATCTGAGGATGACGATGGTCCACATAATGAACCTTTCCTTATAGAACACATTAAAGGATTATCGACCATCATGAGTCATGAGTAGTTGGCAGAATCAGAGTTATCCACTGAGGTAGCCTGAATTATTGCTCCCTCAGACATCATCTCTTTCATCCTTAAGGGAACCACCATAGAGGCTCACTATAGTCCTACCGTTGGGATGAATATTATTTCAAAGGCTTTGGCCGAACAACTATGCCCCAACGAGTTCGTGATCCCATCTCATAGGCTTCTAAGAATTCCTTCTGGAGTTACTCTAGAAAGTTATGGGGTCATAAGGTCTATCCCTTTGCGAATAAGATGTTTTGAATATCGTCTAGATTTTCATATCTATGACATCAGGGACATACCCTCTTGATTGGTGTGCCTTTTGGGACACTCTTTCGAGAGCGACCAAAGCAAGGCATCTTAGACCTAAAATTAGGAAGTTCTCCTATTGCCATCTCGCTTGCACGCTCAACTAATGCAATAGTAGAACCCAAGCCCTAACAAGACCCAATTGAGGAGGTCTTAAAGGCATCTCTAGAAGACATGGCCCAACCAATTCTCGATGATGAACAATTTATTCAAGAAGAGAAAGAGTTGGCAGAGCCTGTTGAATTAGACGAAATAGAAGTGCCACCACAACCCTCAATTGAGCTAAAACCACTTCCTTCTGACTTAAAATATGTTTTTCTGAACAATAATCGAGAAACCCCTGTTATCATAAGTGACAAGCTTTCCCAAGAAGAAACTTATAAACTTGTCACTGTCCTAGAAAAACATAAAGCGGCCATAGGCTACTCACTCCAAGACCTCGTAGGGATTAGTCCCGTTCTCTGCACACATCGTATTCCCATCGATCCTGATTCTTCACCATCTAGGGATCCACAGCGGAGGCTTAACAATGCTATGCGAGAGGTTGTTAAGAAAGAGGTCCTCAAGCTCTTACGTGCTGGGATTATTTATCCTGTACCTCATAGTGAGTGGGTAAGCCCTGTCCAAGTTGTGCCAAAGAAAGGAGGAATGACAGTCGTAAGGAATGAGAAGAATGAACTCATCCCTCAACGAATTGTCACTGGGTGGCGGATGTGCATTGAGTATCGAAAACTTAACAAGGCTACAAAGAAAGATCACTACCCGTTGCCCTTCATTGATGAAATGTTGGAACGGCTTGCAAAGCAATCTTTGTTTTGTTTCCTCGATGGTTATTCCGGATATCATCAAATCCAGATCCACCCCGATGACCAAAGTAAGACTACTTTCACATGCTCGTATGGAACTTACGCTTATCGACGAATGTCATTCGGGTTATGCAATGCTCCAGCTTCCTTCCAACGGTGCATGATGTCTATTTTCTCTGACATGATTGAGAAAATCTTGGAGGTGTTCATGGATGACTTTACCATCTATGGAAAAACCTTCAATGCTTGTCTAGATAATTTAGACAAAGTCTTACAACGGTGTGAAGAAAAGCACTTAGTCCTGAACTGGGAAAAATGCCATTTTATGGTTCGGGAAGAAATAGTGCTAGGACACAAAGTGTCCGAACGTGGGATAGAAGTGGACAAAGAAAAGATTGAAGTTATTCAACAACTTCCACCTCCCACAAATGTGAAAGGAGTCCGCAGCTTTCTAGGCCACGAAGGGTTCTATAGGTGTTTCATCAAAAACTTTTCTCAAATCGCTAGACCCCTGAAGCCAAAGATGCACCTTTCATTTTTGACAATGAGTGTTACGAAGCTTTTGAAATTCTCAAGAAGGCACTCATTTCGGCTCCAGTTATCCAACCACCTAATTGGAATCTTTCCTTTGAAATCATGTGTGATGCTAGTGACTTTGTGGTTGGTGCCGTTTTAGGCCAAACCAAAGATAATAAACATCATGCTATATCCTATCCTAGCAAAACCTTGTCTGGGCCACAACTCAATTATGCTACCACTGAAAAAGAGTTGTTGGCAGTTGTCTTTGCAAGAGACAAGTTTAGATCTTACTTAGTAGGAGCGAAGGTAATAATTTATACGGACCATGCTGCTTTAAAATACCTCCTCACTAAGAAAGACGCTAAGCCTCGGTTAATCCGATGGATTCTTCTACTCCAAGAGTTTGATATAGAAATAAGAGATAAGAAAGGAGTAGAAAATTCGGTAGCCGACCACTTGTCTAGGCTTCAATATAAAAACACAAATGAATTACCTGTTAATGACTATCTAAGGGACGACACACTCCTCGCGGTAACGGACTCTGATCCCTGGTACGCAAATATTGTGAATTATATGGTTGCAGGTTATGTACCACTAGGAGAAGACAAGAGGAAACTCAAGTATGAAAGTCGTGTCCACATGTGGGACGATCCATATCTTTATAGGATCTATGCCGATGGGTTGCTACGGAGGTGTGTCCCAACAGTTGAAGGCATGAAGATCATAGAAAGATGTCATTCATCACCTTATGGAGGGCATTATGGAGCATTCCGTAAACATGCCAAGATTTGGCAAAGTGGACTTTTCTGGCTATCAATGTATCAAGATACAAAGGAGTTTGTCAAGAGATGTGCCAGATGTCAGAAGCATGGAAACATCAACACTCGAGATGCTATGCCACTCACGAATAACCTCCAAGTGGAGTTGTTTGATTGCTGGGGGATTGACTTCAAGGGACCACTCCCAAAGTCTGAAGATGCTGAATATATCCTAGTGGCAGTTGACTATGTGTCCAAGTGGTTAGAAGCATTACCATGTCAAGCTACCTATTCCAAGCACTCCAAGAAGCTGTTCAATGAAGTCATATTCTCGCGTTCCTGGACCTAAATAGGAAACATGTATCTTTTTGTGGTCAAGGAAAGGATATGCAAAGGAGGGTTCCAAACTACTCCTATTACTTAATGCAGCATAACATAAGAATAAAGACTCAAGAATTATTTGTAAAACATGGGAGGCTTAGAATGCTCCGGGGCTTGCCTGGAATCCACACTAGGTTAGTGTTTGTCAGAAAATGCTTATCCAGTCTTTCCATCTTCCAAATAGATCCACCACACCGTCTTGTGGTTAACTCCAACGTCAAGTCCTTCACTCCATGTGATGATCATCTAGCGTACCTAGGAAGTAATATAGGACATGCTAATCTACTATCACTTAACCATGAGCTACAATCACATCAAGCAAGGCAAAGTGAAAGCAAACAGTCTCACACATGCAGTTTATGGACAGCAGGATAGCAAGCACAAGATTTCACGATAACCAGAGCTAGACACATCCAACATGGGTGATATAAGACTATTTAGAAAGGTATTGAAATTGTCTATAACTTTGTTATGATCAACCTCAGGCGATTCTATACTTAACAAGGGCAAACATCATAAAAGAAGCATCTCTGTCCAGAGTTGGACAGATTCTGTCTTCTTACTTCAAACAACCACAACTAGAGATCTACACCAAACGGGGTGAGCATAGAAATTTTGGAAAGAATACGAAATGTACTACAACTCTTCTATTATCACCAAGAGGTGATTCAAAGCATAACTTAATCAAACAAGACAATCATTCAGATCTGTTCAGAGAATAGTCAAAACCTGACAGCAGACTTATAAAATCTACAACTCTTAAACTATCAGACTTATGACCATAAAATTTTAGGACAAGCTAGACATATAAGTTAGCTACAACTCTTGTATAGAACACATTTACATGCAACATCATTTTAATGGAGAAAACATCACAACAATAGGTACTGCGCCAGCAGCCATTTTCAGCATATGAGCAAAACAAGCCTTCACTTGGACTGGGAGCAGATAGCCGATGCCAAAAGCGGATAGCCAATTTTGGGAGCAGGGTCTGTTAGACGAAGAGCTGAGAACAGCCGATCGGGTCCCAGATCGAGTGTTGGGCTGAAGCAAGGAAGGCGCGGCCAAAGACAGAGTCGATTGGCAGATGACGTCAGCATGGGTCTTTGACGCCAGGAAGCGATCACGTTCGGAGTCTGTTTTGGAAAGGGAAGATTGGACTCCAAGTTACCTTTAAAATAGGAGAGTTTGTTAGTTTCCATATTTGTTATGAGTTGTAATTCGACTAGGACTCTATCTCATCAGGCCAAGGTATAAATATAAACCCCCGGCCATTGTAATACATACGTACACATCAATACAACACACCTTTGGCCCCCGGCCAAACCCTTAGGAGTAGGAGTAAAATAGATCTTGGTGAGTTTCTTCAAACGAGCTGGGTGTCATCCGGTGGACACAGGCTTGCTTGTAACTATCGTCATGCCTTGCTAAGCTTTGTTTCTATAATGTCATCCGGTGGATATGAGAGCATAGTAGATCAAGGTCGATTCTTATTTGGCATGGGTTTAGCGTCATCCGGTGGACGTAGACTCAGATCGACTAAGGATTAGTTATCGATTCATGTTTATTCTCTTCATTAATCTATGTTTAGCATCATCCGGTGGACGAGGGCTTAGATTAAGCTGGTTAATATGCATGATTTAGTTATCGGCTCCAACTAAAATGTTTGAATCTATTTGTTCACTCGTATGTAATACTCACCAAATTTGCCCAATCTTGATCTAATTATGTCAGCTTTATATTTTATAAATCTATTCGTTCAATGAAAGATGATTGTCACATGTTTATGCATTGATGAATAGAATATATTTGCATTAGCCGATAGATTTGGATCTTGATTGTATATAGGTTGCACTCAAGTAATAAGATGAATATTATTTAGATTCGATAATCAATAGATGTAAATCATAGTTTACATCACGGCTGTCTCTATCCGTTCGATCCCCACTGTTGTAAATCATGAATTAAGTGTATTGGTTTGAAAGCCGAAATATTATTCATCTTATAGGCTTGTATGTTGCCTATATTTGCTGAATCGGTTAAACAGCCAATTTCTCCCTGTTCTACACTCAGACACTTTACGATTGAATAACTTGACATGTGTGCATTAATTAAGTTATAATTTTTCTCATGCGAGTTATTATCCTCATTGGTGCATGTGTGTCGCACCCGGTTTTCCAAAGAATACCAAGCGCTAACTATATGTGTGCCCAGGATGTCCACAAGACACATATAGTGACAAATATGGAGATTATCAAAGAACAATGCTTTACTACATATTGAAACATAGTTACAACAGAGTTTACATCTATTACAAAACATAGCGGAAACTATTCTTTTATTCTTATTCTTCTCTTTGGGACTCCATTACTCCACAGGGACGGTTGACTAGGGGAAGCACTCGCCTAGTACTCATGGAACTCCTTGGAAACTCGTCACTTGATCCACCATCTGGTACCCATCTGGGATTTTTGTTGATTGTAAAGCAAGTGTAAGCGCACCATGCTTAACAAGTATAACAAAGGGGTGATGAAGGCTCAAAAGGCTTGACTCGGTTGACTGCGGTTAGCAATTTTAAAGTTGGTCATATTTTATTAAGTCCTGAATCACTACTTTAGTGATAAACCCAAACCAGTATATTAATTATAGATCAATATTATCATCATTCCCAAAACCATCCATGTAACCACGTAACGACTTTTCAAGAAGGATCCAGGCCGCTCGTGTCCGTGAGCATGGCTGATATATCAGATGAAAGAATTCTGCAGAATTTGTACAACTTTACCCGCCGAGTCGTGATTCCCTGATGCCGGGGGTAGCCAGCCCCACTAAACCTCCTCTCTGGAAGTATGGCAGGGTTTCACTACGAAATCTTTCACTAGGCACCCTAACAAGGTAGTGGCCACGAGGTTTTAATGGCAAGTGTGCACAGACGTATCCCCCTCCAAATCCAAAACAAGTGTAAGTGGTCGCAGCACTATACACGAGGCGGGAACATCCGTGACCCCACGAGGCACCCCCTCTTGTGCCTTTCAGTAAACACTAACAAGCTAGAGACGCACTAGTTATATGATTAAGACCAGAGCCATTTAGTCGTTGCGGTTCTACGAAACCTCCTTGGTGGCCGCTTCAGGATAAAGTCCTTACAGAGAGGAATCTAGAGCACTCAACCCTGTGCTCTAACCCTCTGAACTATGTTGCTAAAAAGCATCATTTTATCACATTGCATATATCATTAGTCAAGTTATATTATTATCTTTGGTTTTGCGCGGTAGCAACTATCCAACATGCATACCAAGACCCCATAGATAACAAGGATATGTTGATCAAGAATAAACTAGGTACTGTCCTTTGGGTTCATCAAATTAAACACATGCATATGTATGAATAATTAATTGTTCATAGGTACAAGGAAACCTTTGTTACACTTGCCTTCCAAATGCTTGCTCAAACTCTTTTATTTCCCTTTTGGATCATTCTTTCATATATAGCTTCTCTTCTATAGATCGCAACAACCATCACAAACCACAAGGAAGCCTAAAAACAATACACCAATCATTACAAAAAGCAACATAAAGGTTTTAAACACGTAGGGCTTGTAACTACGATCGCTGAGTGCAAAAACAACTAAACAGAGCTATATTTTAAAAGACATGAAAGTTCAAAGGTTGAACTTGGAATGTTTGATAAAGGCTAGAAGCAGCAAGGAATGATGGATATTGGCTAGCTTGAAACATTTAGAGAGCATGTGGATTTATAGATGAATGGTAAATGATCTGAGGAATATATACAAGAGAGATAGGAGATTATGAAGAATGAAGTAAGCATATAGAGATTTAAGGGCTAGATTACACGGACTATGTGAGCTTGATGAGAGGAATCATATACATGGCAATGGCTATGCATAAGTAAGAATGAGATGGTATATTTAGATACTATCAAGAATATTTGTCTCTGGTCAAAGAATGTGAAGAGGCAAGGGCAATGGAGGTGGCTGGAACAGTTGGAATTTGACGGTGGTGGGCGATTAATGAAAGATAAAAGGCTAACAGTGAGGCTGCATAGAAGGGTTGCTGTGCTCATGATTCCTAACTGCTATGAGGATTAACTATGGGGTTTATTTAGAGGATATAGGTTGGAACACGACATGACCAACTAATGTGGTAAGAAGGATATTTGATCAAAGTGGAATGCTATCAAAGAGATAACTGCACATTCTGAAATTACTTGGTGACGGGCAGCATGGGCAATAGCCTAAAAAAAATGGTAAGGATGTGTTGGAAATATAGGAAACATAATTTGGTGGATTATGTGCAGGTATCAAATACACACTTTAGCTAGAGAGTGCAGCACTTTGTATATGGATTTAATAAGAAATAGGACAAAACACCAATGCACACAGAATGTGCACATAGGCGGACAACTAAATTATTGTCGATAGAACTAGGGGTACAATAGCACCAATCGATGATCATTTTTTTGAGATGTCAAAGACTATATGGAGTGTATATGTTGGCAAAAGATCAAGTCTTTTTGAATACTGATTGATCTGGACATGTGATCGCAAAACGGGCTGGATTGTTGACTGCTGGACAATAACGGTAGCAGTTACTACAGCCTCCATACCTCGGCCACTGCAGCACCTATGGACAAAACAACTTGGCACGAACATATGCAAGGATAAGAGGCACATGCTGGTTGAAGGGTTTAAGGATTGGGCTGCCGGATTAACAGGAAACACTAATACAAATCAGAACAGCCTAGCTGGCAGGACAGCAGGGATAGCGTTCATGAAGATGACTGTATCTCTGGAATTTGGACTCCAATGGCGAAACGGTTTTGTAGAGGCATGCACAAATACAATATGTATACGGTGGACAAAGGATATGATCATAGGAATGCTAGTTCGATGGGGAATGCCAAAACAATTTAGTGCTGCAAGCTGCTAGGACAGCAGAATAGTGGGCGTGAAAACTGACCCAAAACATGGTTCCCACTGGTCCTGATGGGTGATCAACTTAGCATAACCATGTGCAAATATGTTATACACGTGTGGGTCAAAGGGCAAGGCCTCTGGAGTGATAAAACAACGGGAATGTGCCTATGAACCAGCAGCAGTACTGCTGTAAGGCAGCAGAGGCACCAAGCGCAAGAATGATTATATCTCTCTCATTCTAGATTTTGTGGCCAAACCGTTTTGCAGGTACATGTGCAACTTCCATAACTACATCATAGTCAAAGGGCTCGATGGTATGACTACTAGATAACTAGGAACGCAAATGCCAACAGGAATGTAGCGTTGCTGTCCCCAAGAGACAGAAACATGATTGTTTGGAAACTTCGCCGGAATTCGACCACGCGTAGGTTACGGCACACGTTCTACAGCAAGTAACATCTAAACAAGATGGAGATAATTATGGTGTTCTCACATTGGAGTATGCTGCAACAGGAGATGGGGTTGATGGTAGCCGGCATCGACGATCTGTGATGACAAGGTCTGCGATCAACGGGCATCACCAATTCCACTTTCAGAGATGATCTACACCACATGAGAGATCAAAGAGATGAATGAGAGATGCAAGAGCATCATGATTAGAGAGGAGAGAGGGAGAGGTGTCCTCACCACAAACTGTACAGCAACGGTGGCGGCGACGATCAGCAAGGTGTGCTCGCAGTTTGAGGAGACAGCAAACCGCACCGGGATGGCCCCCATGTACACCATGGTGTTGCCTAGGGGCATCGCAACAAAAGGACATGGTGAATCATGATTTTCATGAATGAACAGAGAAGGCCATGAACCTTACCACAGCATGATGAGAAGGATTTCAGGATTCCAGTGATTGGGATTGACATGCAGCGGTAACACGGATTCGTCACAGTGAGGGCACTGCATTTTGATGGACTGGATGGAGAGGAAGGAAGGGAAGAACAAAGGGGCGTCCATGGAGTGGGATGTGAGGAGAAGGGGGCATCCTTCTGTTGTGTGCATGCAGATCAAGAAGGGAGAGGGAGTGCATCTATTTATGCAGAGGGAGAGGGAAAGAATGCATGGCCTATTTTATTATGAGCCTTTCACTCTTGCAGTTAGAGAGTGGTGAAGGAGAATAAAGAGGATAATTAAGTGAGGGGCATTTGCTGCATTTCTTTGCATGAGAATAAGGGAGGATGCGCCAGGTAGGAGAGTATATGCCAGCAAGGAGGATGATTCATGGATGACAGTTTTGTCCATGCATGCAATTGAAGAGAGAACAAAGCCATGAAAGAGAGAGGGAAATTAAGGGGCCATGGAATTAAGTTTTGCTGTTATTTGCATGAAGGGGAGGAGAGGCGTGAGATGCATGCAGCAGGAAGAGAATGACAGCCATGGCCTTTTCCACATGCAGTGAATTCAAAAGGAGGTATTAAGTAGGAATAATGGCAGTTGTTTTTGCAAGAGAGGAAAAGGGGAGTAGGCGCCATAGAGAGAGAGTTCTCCACGTGATAATGAGAGCAGAATTAAGGATCTAAGGAACTAAGTGCTGCTATTTTGCATTAGAGAAAAGGAGAGGGTGTACTTAGGAGAGAAGAGGGGAGACTTGTCCATGTGAAAGAATGTTCCGGTTATTTTTTTGTATGCTTCCAATTGAAGAGAAAGAGAGAGATAATTGATTAGGAGGCATTAATTGCCTATGTAATTTCTGCATGAGAGCAATGGAGAGAATATTGGACTGCATCTTCACGTAGAAGAGAAAGACTGGGGCAGCAAAGAGATGGAGAAGGGAACATAGGTATTCGGCTAATCCGAACTTAGACCAATGCTAGAGTAAACACTCGGATTGATCTATTTGCGAAAATATAAGGTGTGGAGTTTCTTTGGAAGTGGGATAAGATTATAGATTTGGGCATGAGATGAGAGAAGGTGCAGCAAGGATTGGGTTTGATGCATTAGCAAAAGAAAGAATTGCGGGTTGTCATGATGGGTGAAGTGAAAGTCTGGGGTTCGACATAGTTTGAGATTCATCTATACGATTGGTTGGTGATTGGCCCAAAGAATTTATGGACACCAAATGGACTGAGAGCTCTAGAAAGAAAAGGAAGGAGAGACAGAGAGAGAACATGCTATTTTTTAAGGATAATGGCAAAAGATTTGTTTGGAATTTTAGATATTGATTTGGTATTTGGGGAGATATGGTTGGGATCAAACCTAGGCGCATTTGAAAATATTTAAATTCATTTTTGAAACATAAATACTATGCAAAGGCATGAATGCAACAAACCAGCAGATTAAATTGCAAAAATTTTAGAAACTCACATTTTTGCTCTATCTAGAATATCAACAATTGAACTAAAGTTGAATTTTTTTAGAAAAATGATAAAACCATTTAATGTTATTTAGTGTTTTCTAGGTCACATCCCAAAATCAGAATTTTGTGGTGTGACAATGTGAATCAGTTATATAACATTATAATGCCTATTTCATGAAAATCGATTCATATGGTTTGGATATCGACTCTTTAGTCGATAGCCTGGAAACAGGGCCTGTAAGGCCGTATATTTGGAACTGTCTGGACACACCAGCAAGTTCTGCCTTGTGTTACTGATTATTATCTTTTTTCTTGTCAATTGCAGGTCAAATTGACTGGCACGCTTGAGAGTATCGACACTCTTAGACCGGGTTTCGAAGCTAGCTAGACCTGCAAGGCTCCAACGCTCTTAAAGATTGTTTCTGGCTTCGCAGGTGTGTTGAACACAAGGAACCACTTTTTGTGCCAACACTCTTTTTGGCACGCCCGTTGGGACAGTTTTACTCATGGCTAAGGATAAGAGCGCGTCAGCTAGTGCACCCAAGGATGACGGCATCATCAAGGTCCAGCGCAAAGAGAGCAATCCTGAAGATGCTGTTGTTCTGGACAAGATCATTGAAGAGTTCACTGATGCCTGCTTACTGTCGTTTGGCAAGACCCGTGTGGGTCGTGTGGTGAAGAAGAACCCCTTTCCAAGGTGGATTTTGCATGGCCACAGCGACAGAGGTGAAGATGAGTTCAGAAATTTCCTTGAATCCACCATTTGGTCAGCTTCGCACCAAGCAGTTGGGCATCACCACAACGTCTTCTTGCAAACGTTTTACGACATCATGAAGACTATTATCAATAGGTAGGACTAGGAGTCTCTGGCCTGTCTTACTTTGGCATACCTACGGAAGACTCTGATACAAAGGCAGCGGCAGGAACGTCCACTGCTCCGCCGCAACAGTCGAGTTCACAGAAACCACCCAATCCATATCCCAATGTGATGGTAGGCTCGGCTCCAAAAATAGCTGCTTCTCCTAAACTATACAGAGATTACTCTCCTGAGCAGACCAACGCTTACATGCAGATCACTGGAATGATGACGGCTCCCCTAGGTTTCCGCTATGGGCATACTTACAAGGATCTTACTTCAGCACCAAACCCTGGGTATCAAGGAGCACACACTTAGTCGCCGCAGGATAAGCTGTTGAGAAAGATGAGCTCTATGCTCAGGGACCAGTTCAGCTAGCAACCGAAAGCCGGAGTCTCGGTCATGTACAGGCATCCGTATCCTGACTGGTTTGACCACGTGGCGTTGCCTTTAAGGTATCGCATGCCAGATTTCACCAAATTCAGCGGTCAGGACGACGTGTCTACCATGGAGCACATTAGCTGATACCTGACTCAGCTCAGTGAAGCAGCTCAAGTGGACGCTCACAAGGTCCGCTACTTTTCACTATTGTTGACTGGCCCAGCATTCAGTTGGTTCACCACACTGGAGCCAGGATCGATTCAAAACTAGGCTGAACTAGGAGAGCAAGTTTCACAGTTATTTCTTCTCCAGTACTGGGGAGAAGAACATTGTTGATCTCACCAGCATGTGCCAGAAGAGCAGTGAGACCGATTCGGCCTTCAACAAGTGCTTCAGGGAAGTCAGGAATATGTGCTATTCGTTGAACCTGACAGACAAGCAGCTCGCTCACCTGGTTATCGGTGGGCTCCTCCCGCACGTTCAGGAGAAGCTGGTGGGTGCAGAGTTCGACAACATCAGCCAGGTTATGCAGAGGGTAGCGGCACTTGAATTGCAAGCTGAAGCCTTCAGGAAGGAAGGAAAGTACAGGCCCACTGCATATGTCAACAATTCTGACTCCGAGGAGGAAGATGAAGATGAGATTGCTGCCGTCGAACTGAAGTGGGGCAAGAGGCCCACGGCTCTGCCTAAAAGCTGGAGTACAGAGGAGCAGTATGATTTTGATACAACAAAGCTAGACAAGCTTTTCGATTTGCTGGTCAATGCTGGGCAGATAACGTTCCCTGCTGATTATGTGAGACCTTCTCCTAAAGAGTTAAAAGGAAAGAAATTCTGCCAGTATCATGGCCGCGACTCGCATGGCGCCAATGAGTGCCGAGGCTTCAAGATTCAGATTCAGAGAGCCATCTCAAAGGGTCCTCTTGAAGTTTGATAACCCTGCTAAGGGAAAGATGAAAATTGACAAAGTCCCGTTCCCGAAGGGCTAGAACATGGTTGAGTTGGCAGTCCCTGCTGGAAAGATGAAGGCTCTGACCTCCGATCAAGCGAAGAAGAATGCATCAGTCGATCCAGACATGCAGATATCAGCTGAGGAGATGGAGATGATCAAGAAGAGGAGGGAACAGAGCAAGAACAAATTTGAGAAGGGAGAGTCCAGCAAGACCAGGCCAACTTCCCGTGACTTATTGAACAAGTGGCGACGGGAAAAGGAGAAGAATCACCGGAGGTAGCTCGAAGAAGAAGAGTAACGGAGGTGGGCTCGTGACGAGGAGGAAGCTCGCTATCAGGAGGAGCTGGCTCGACGCCAGGAGGAAGAAGAAAGCCACTGGTATTGCCCGTTCTTCCGGCACTGCTGGAATGAAGGTTTGAGACTGACAACCATTCGCAACTACCCGGAGTGTAACTGACCAGTACCAGGAGTATAGGCATTCTCAAACCAACCGCCGGTCTGTGCATGAGAGGCTTGGACGCCCACATGACATGCAGGATCGGCGTGAAAATAGAGACGTGCACGATCGGCTCGATGCGGCGTTAGTCGATCGTGAGGAGCCGGTTTGGCAGGAGGGCCAATGGTGTCCTGGATACTTGACCAGGAGCTAGAGGCGCAGACTGCAGCATCTAAGGAACACAGTGCTCAAGGCATAAGGGTGCCCGAAGCAAGTTTGGCGAGAGAAACCTTCCCAAATAAAGGAAAGGCAATAACCGATGCACAAATGGTGTTCGTGCTCCCAGCAGAGTTCATGGCGCCCAAGGCCAGAAGATGTGATACTTCTTCTGATTCTGATGAGTCAGAGTCTGAACAGGGCACTGCCAGGCTGATCTTAGCACAGCAAGCTACTTTCAACAAGCCAGCCAAACACCGGCACCTGAAGGCCCTATACCTCAAGGGATATGTTGATAGGATGCCCATGACTAAGATGCTAGTGGATGGTGGAGCTACGGTTAATCTCATGCCCTATAGCACGTTCCACAAGCTGGGCAAAGGCCCTGATGATTTGATCAAAATTGAGATGATGCTCAAAGACTTTGGGGGCAATTCTTCTAACACCCGTGGGGCAATCAATGTTGAGTTGACGGTGGGGAAGAAGACATTGCTCACCACCTTCTTTATGATTGACAGCAAGGGCTCTTATAGTTTACTACTTGGGCGTGACTGGATTCATGCCAATTGATGTGTGCCGTCTACAATGCACCAATGTGTGATCCAATGGCATGGCGATGAAATTGAAATAGTCCCGGCTGATGATTCAATGAGTGTAGCCACTGCTGATGCTACCTACTGGGAAGCCGGGGATCATGATTGTTTTTCTAGCAAAACTTGGGACGAAGGCTCCATTAAGGTCAATGATGACAGTCAACAGCCGGTCTGGGCAATCGGCTCTGAGTCTTTTTATTAATGGAGAATCCGATCGATGGCACCGAGGGCAAGCTTGGACAGGGCTTTACGTCGGTCGATAAGTTTGAAGAAGTAGATACTGGACCTGGTGATAGACCAAGGCCGACATACATTGCTACCAATCTTGACCCTGAATTCAGGCAGGAGTTGATTGAGTTATTAAAAGAATATAAAGACTGCTTCGCCTGGGAGTATTATGAGATGCCTGGATTAGACAAATCGATTGTTGAGCACAGGCTGCATATCAAGCCTGGGTATGGCCCTTCAAGCAGCCTCCGCGCCGGTTCAAGTCAGAGGCAATGCCTGATATCAAGGCCGAAATCGAAAGATTGTTGGAAGCCAAGTTCATTCGAGCTTGCCGATACGCCGAGTCGGTATCGAATATTGTCCCTGTATATAAAAAGAATGGCAAGTTATGAGTCTGCATTGATTTTAAGGATTTGAACAGAGCTACCCCGATGGACAGCTATCCTATGCCAATAGCCGATATGTTAGTTGATTCTGCTGCAGGGGCAACAAGTCATCAGCTTCATGGATGGTAACGCTGGCTATAATCAAATTTTTATGGCCGATGAGGATATTCCCAAAACAGCTTTTAGGTGTCCTGGTGTGATCGGTCTGTTTGAGTGGGTGGTGATGACTTTTGGGCTAAAGAATGCCGGTGCAACTTATCAAAGTGCTATGAATTATATTTTTCAGAAGTTGATCGGCAAGATTGTTGAAATCTATATTGATGATGTGGTTGTGAAGTCCAAGAGCTATAAAGATCATTTAGTCGATTTGAAGGCAACCCTGGAGTGCACGAGAAAGCATAGGCCGAAGATGAACCCTAACAAGTGTGCAGTTGGGGTATCAGCAGGTGAATTCCTGGGTTTCATGGTGTATCGCAAGGGATAGAGGTTGGTGGCAAGAGCAAGAAAGCTATTGATCAGCTTGTACCTCCAACTAATAAGAAGGAGTTACAGTCCTTACTTGGCAAGATCAATTTCATCAGAAGGTTCATCTCTAATTTGTCAGAGAAGGTGCTGCCATTCTCACCATTACTAAAGCTTAAAGACAATCAAGAGTTCAGATGGGGTGACATGCAGCAAAAGGCTTTTGATGAAATCAAGGAATACATGAAGTCTCCACCTGTCTTAGTGCCACCACAGGTAGGAAAGCCTTTCAAGTTGTACGTGACGGCCGAAAGCCATACGATTGGTTCGGCCCTTTTTCAAGAATTCGAAGGAAAAGAGAGAGCAATTTTTTATCTAAGCAGAAGGCTTTTAGATCCTGAAACAAGATACACACCGACCGAGAAGTTGTGCTTATGTTTATTTTATTCATGCACCAAATTGAGGCACTACTTGTTGTTAGCCGAGTGTGTGGCAGTGTCCAAGGCAGATGTTATCAAGCATATGCTTGTCAATGCCAATCCTGAATGGGCGGATCGGCAAGTGGATCTAGGCACTCTCTGAATTTGACTTAAGGTTCGAATCGGCTAAAGCAGTCAAGGGACAGGCCATAGCCGATTTCATGACCCAGCATCACGGTGGTACTGTCAGCATAGTAGACGTGGCACCATGGACTATGTTCTTCGACGGATCGTCCTGCAAGTAAGGTGGAGGTGCTAGAATAGTGCTTATATCACCTCGAGGGCAGCGTTTTGAGTTTGCTTTTCAGATTGGCCCTACAGTGACAAACAATCAAGCTGAGTACGAGGTGATCTAGAAGGGACTTCAGCTTCTGCATGAAGCAAAGGCCGATGCAATTGAGGTTTTTGGGGACTCATAGCTAGTCATCAACCAATTGCTCGGCTATATGAGTGTAAAGATGACATACTCAGAGGCTATCACGACCAGTGCCAAGCTTTGATTAGAGGATTCTTGGCGGTTTCGCTGTGTCATATCCCCGGAGCTCAAAATCAGGTGGCAAATCGCTTGGCATAGAGCGCGTCAGGCTACAGGTCAATGCAGGAGATCCTCAAAATTAAGAAATCGACTGATGACTGGCGGGCTGAGATAGCAAATTATCTTGTGGACCCTTCACGAAGAGTCAGTAGAAAGTTGTAACAACCCTAAAAATCCACACAATCTAAAAATCCCAACCAATTAAAATTTTTCATTTATTTATTGTGAAAACCCATTTTTCTTGTGCAAGCATATAGGTTTCATTATGAAATTGGTAAATAAAGGAGTGTAGTTTGCATTTTAATTCCATTCACATAGAATAATAACTTATGCATCACATTTGGGGTTTATTGCAATTTATGTTTGTATTTACTCAATATTTAAAATGGGCAATATATGTATATATACACTAAATTGAAAATAGAAAAGGAGAAAGAGAGTTAGGCCAGCCATTCGGCCAGCCGGGTCGCTAAGCCAGCCTAAGCCAGCCCGACCTTCCTCACCTCACCTCACCCGCGCGCGGCCCACGTTGCGGCTCGGCAGCGCGCGCGCGACCGGCACACACACGCTCGCGCTCGCTGCCAACCCGGCCCCGCCTGTCAGCCGCTCTCGCCCCCCCACTGTTCTTCTTCCTCACGAAGGCGACGCGCCTGCCGGGGGTGTCACGCGAATGGCGTGACCCCGGTCCCACAGCCGACAGCATGGCAGAGCCCTGACCCCGCTGTCCCCCTCCTGTCCCCTCCTTTCTTGGCCGCCAAGCGAACCCGCGCCCATCCGGAGCCCTAGATCCACTCGAGCCACGGCCCTTCGATCGGTCGAGCGCGATCAGGACCGTTCGCCATTGGAGCTGGCCAAGCTCGCCTATAAAAAGGAGCTCACCCCGAAGCCCTACCCTCATTTCCCCTCGCCGCCACCGCAGCACAGACCGGCACACTGCACCAAACCGAGAGAGAGAGCGTAGGAGAAGGGCGGAGCAGAGGAGGAGAAGCTGCCGGAGCGCCGCCGCCGCGGAGCACGCCGGAGCCGGACATGGAGGAGAAGCCCGAGCTACGGACGAGGAGCGGCACGGCACTGCGATCACTCTGCACGGCTCCGACTTGCCACTGCACCGCCATCCTAGCTTCACCGACACCACGGTGAGCCATCGCACGCCATGTCCGAACCTTGCCCTGCTTTTGCCATGGCGTTCCACCCTCGGGACGCGCAGGCACGAGCCTTTACCGGCTCGGGAAGATCACCTGCACCATGCACTCATTCGACCGGCCGAAAACCCCGGACTACAAGCTTGCTAGACCGAGAACGCAGCACGACGCGTTCTCGGCGGAGCGCGTTCACCACCGACGCGTTCCGACGCCGAATCACCCGTTCCGAGCAATCCGACTAGCACCCGTATAGGTTAGAGCGTCGTGGAGCACCGCCACGACCCCCCTCGAGCTAGCTACGCGGATCTAAGCGCTAGAGGAAGCCTGAATCGCCTTGGCCGCGTGCGCCGCGACCTTACCGGAGCGCCGCCGCGAGCCGTCGCCAAAAGAAGGTCATGCCATGGCTAAAGTTCGCCACTAGAGTGTTGTATGCTTCTCTGGCCTCACCAATTTGACAAGACCGCATTCGATTGAACCAATACTTGGTCGTAGCCGCGTTGCCGCCTTCCGCCGTCGTCGGCGACACGCCGCCGCCACGACCGAGCACTTTAGGAATCTCGGTAGCCAAAATTGGTAGTTGGTATACCACCGCCATAGACCCTGGACGCGTATACATCTCCTAGAAGACCCCCTTAGCCCCACCGGATCCTCACAATCGCGGCAACATCGCCGCCGACACGTTCCGCCTCGCCTAAATCCGTTCCGAGTACCCCCGGTCGCTTCGCGCTGCGGAGAAAGGCCGCCGAGGTTCGCCAAGTCTGCCTCGGCACCGCCGCTAGATAGCCGAGCCCCGAATCACGACTGTCGCCTTGGCTACGTGCGCCTTCACCTCGTCGGAGAACCGCCGTATGCCGAGGGAGAGAAGGAGGCCATACCACGACTCTAACCCGCCACCATCTGGTCGGACGACTGCCTGAGCACGTCAATTGGGGAAAGCCGAGCCCTGTCTTGCTGAAATATGGCCATCGCCGCCCTGTCATCGTCCGCCGCACCGGAGAGACACCGCCGCCTTGAACAGACGCCCTGGAACCCTGCTAGCACCGAATCTCCGATTCGCCCGAGCCTCCCCGGTAGACCTCGGGAGAGCGGCCCCCTCGGGCGCCCAAATTTCCGATTCGCCCGAGCCTCACCGGGAGAGCTCGGGAGAGCAGCCCCCTCGGCGCCCAAATGTCCGATTCGCCCGAGCCTCCGCGGGAGACCTCGGGACAACGGCACCCTCGGCGCACCAAATCTCCGATTCGCCCGAGCCTCCCCGGGAGAGCTCGGGAGAACGGCACCCTCGGCGCCCCGAATCTCCGATTCGCCCGAGCCTCCCCGGGAGAGCTCGGGAGAACGGCACCCTCGGCGCCCCGAATCTCCGATTCGCCCGAGCCCCGCCGAGCTAAACCGAACTACGCCGAGCTCCGCCGAGCTAAGCCAAGCCTCGCCGAGCTACGCCGAGCTCCGCCGAGCTAAGCCAAGCACCGCCGAGCTCCGCCGAGCTACCCCCAACCACAGCCGAGCTACCCCCGACCACCGCCGAGCCACGCCGAGCTACGCCAACTCCGGCAACTCTCTGGGAACCAGCATCGAACACCTGGTGGGCGACCATCGGGTCTGTGTTCTGTTGAGGCGCCACTTGCCGCACTACTGGACCCGCGCGCCACGTGGACCAATCCCGAGCTGCCCCTGATTAACCGACCAGTTTTCCCATTTTCAGAAAATAGGATAATCTTCGGAAATTCATAACTTATTCATACGAAGTCCAAAAATTGCGCACCATATATCAAAATTCTCAGAAAAATGAGATCTACAATCTAAAACTGTGTTTGTGTGCATTTGGCTCTTTATTTTATTGGATTTTTCTGAAATACTCTATAGGAGTCGCTGACGCGACTATTTCGTGTTCGATTTCAGAGCCGGAGGAGGATCTGACTAAGGAAGATGACCACGAGTACTTCCAAGAGCTAGGAGACGACTACGAAGGTGCCACGTCCCACCAAATCCTTAGATCCTAATTACGCATTGCAAATGACATTGTTGCTATTGCTTTATGATTATGTATGGATTGGTTGCATGGTAGTATATTTGAATTCCCTGCCTTGATAAGACTTTACCCTGCTGTCCGCTGCTAGGTTAGCTGCTGCTTAATTTACTGTTACTCTTCCACTACTTTCTACTTGCTATATGCTATGTGGTGGAATTGGGACGGCGTATAACTGAATATAACCACTGGGAGAGAGTGCTGTGTGCGTCTTGGGTGCGTGGTAAGGGTTGGTGTCGACCAAGTGGGATGTGAGACGAGCCCATGGGGCAAGTCGTGCCGGGGGTGCAACCTGGGCATCCCCAAGCGAGGTACCTGTGGCGGGTAAAGTTGTTGAGGAGGTTCCGGGTGGGATAGCCTTGGTGGTTTGAAGCCCGTGGACGGAGGTGCCGTGATGGCACGGGGAGAGTATCCCCTAAGTGAAGATGCCTGCTTGGTCAAACCTAGGACGGACTAGTTTCAGGTTCATGGGAATCCTTTTCTACTCACTCGCTTCTGATGGGCGGGAGACGGCTGGACTACTTGGTAGGACGGTGCCACTACTGCTAGGTTGAAAGGTGATAAGGGTGGGCGGAGACGGTCGATGGGTTCCCGTTCCGTTCTAGATGCACAGTACCACTGGATGGGCCCGGTACTGTGTCTCCCAGTCTCAGCATAACGGTGTAGGATCCGGAATATTCCAGGGCTGAGTGGTAGGGTGGCATCGACCTAGGCAAGCAAGCACCTGGAATTCTGCCTAGGTGTTTGCGCAACACCTATGATGGCTAATCTTGTGGGTAGTGAAACCTCTGCAGAGTGTACGGTTGATCGATCGATACATATGCCAACCTGTTGGCTATGGACCTTTCCTATGAAGCTTCTACTAGTGTAGTGAGTGTTCTCTTCTCCCCCTGGATGACATTTTTCCGGCAGTGTACCCGTTGTGGTAGTGTGCCGCTGAGATAGGCCCGAGAGGGAGTTGGGCCTGTCGAATGAGAGTGAGGTGTGGGTATGTGAGGTGTGGTGATGGGAAAAGGGATGATGGTGTTAACTGGTGATAAAACTTGACTAATTAAACATTAATTACAGCTGCATAGGAAAACCTCAGCCTATAGGTCTGCTTGTATAGCCTTGCATCCACTTTCCACAAAGCAAATGCTGCATAGGTGGGCTCCGTGGCCAGTACAAATCGTACTGATAAATTTGCTGTCAGGTGACGAGAATGAGTACGACTTCGAGGGAGATGATGACGAGGAATAGGGTCACGTGCTACACTCAAGTTGGCCGTGAAGAATGAATCGCTTCCGTATCTTCTAAAGCTTCTCTGAATGTTGATTCCGCCAATGTGGCGATGTAATAAGTATTTATGTAAGACTTAATTACTGTTGTATGGATCCTGGTGTCAACTGAGATATGGGTAATTTCATGGATTGTCCCAAGCAATCTGTTGAATTACAATTCGAGCCTATGGATTTCCCTTCGCGGAAATCGAGGTCGTTTCAGTTGGTATCAGAGCCATACTTGACTGTAGGACGAGACCCATAGAAAATGGACGTTAGAATAGGAAACCAGACTCTCTTTCGGTTATATTACCGACCTTGCATTCACTTTTTATGCAATGGCTTATCTAATTCAAGGACCTGCTAATCCGTTTCTTGAAAAACTTGCAGATGACCAGCCTTGGACCACCACTTCGTCCACTGCATGACGGCACTATTGAGATCCCGATCAATGGGAGGAACCACGGCGGATTTGCCATGGTACTACGCCAGGTGCTGGAGGAGCTGGGAGCACCGTCTGACCAGATCCAGTACTTCAGCCGAGGGAAGCTTGTCGAGGCTGAGAGGTTTGAAGGACCTGTCACTACCAGAGTTGAGACACCCGTAAGCCTGACCCTTCCAGGAATGCCGGTTTTTACTGACTACACTGCTGGAGAGACTGTGGAGGACGGAGTACAGTCTGTCTCCCGCAAGGTACTACGCGCAGTTGTGTACACAGCATACGAGTACCTTAAGGGGACCCACTTCCGTCTGCTACCTCAGGCCTTGGAGCTGCACCCTGACCCCATCCAGAGGATTCTATACACCAGCCAGATCGTTCAGGCCGAGACTGACCCTTGCCTACGCACAGTGGCACACCACCTCTAGGAGCAGGACGAGTTCATCAGCTCATTGGAGCAAAGGAGGCGGCATGACCGAGCACGCATGGCAGAGGTCGAGGACAGTTTGCAGAAAGGGACTCAGACCCTGGAGAGTTTGAGCAGAGCAGTCACTGACTTGCAGTTGGAGATGCAGCGCCGTGATGAGTTACACCGAGCCGAGATCGCCGACTTGCGAGACAAGATCGGAGATTTTGGGCTTCGCAATGACTACCTGAACAGCAGAGTGTTGGGATTACAGAGGAGGCTGGACGACAAGGGGAGAGCACTTGCTGAGAGGGAGCAGAGGAGCAGAGATAGAGTAGTCGAGATGATCACGTTGCGTTCCAGGATCAAGGAGTTGGAAAAGCAGCTGGAGAAAGCCGAGGACAAGTCCACCCGCAACCAAGGGATTCTGATCGACCGCGTGAAGATGGTGGAGTTCCTAAAGGACAAGCTACGAAGGACAGAGACAGCTTGGAAGCAGTCCGACGCCAGGAGAGCTATTGAGGTCCGGAAGGTACAGAGTTCGCTTCCCCCACTGGAGATGGTGAAGCCCCGGGAGGGAGACTTCCGCGTACCACCCACTACGCTCAACCTGAGAGCGTGTCCGTCTCAAAGGATGCAGGAGATTGAGGCCACTCCAGAGCTAGCAGTAGCACTCGACTATGTCAAGCGCCTGACCATGACCGATGACGAGATCAAGGTAGAGGACAGCCGCATACCCGACGCCGTACTCGACCTTATGCACTAGTAGCTTATGGGACCCTGCGTGGCCCTTAGACTAGTGATACCATGAGTTGTCCTGTCATTGGCTATCTGCGCATAGCACGATCTTCTTAGCAGCTAGGAACATCCTTTATATAATAATAACCATGTGATGAGTGACATTTGGATCTTATGCTTCCTATGGTTCTCTATGCTTCTTTGGTTGAGTGTAGGATAGCATGAAAAATATTTTAATTCATTTAAATTGTTGAAAACATCTAACTCCTACTTAAACCACTACAAGATTATTACTGCACTGAGCACGTATCTAATGATTTCAGATGTCGATGAGACGTTCTGCGCGTTTGGAGAACCGCCAGCCCTCCCCTGCGCCTGCGCCAGGACGTGGGTGTGGTCACAACCGTGGACGCCCAGCTGGCAGACGTGCTGGAGTTAACCTGGAAGAAGAGCTGCGCCGGGCAGAGAATGCACCGCCGGTGAACGATCCGCCACCACAAGGCGAGAACGTGCCTCCGCCACCGCCACCACCGCCGCCACCGACGTTGGCGGAAGTGATGGCTCAGCAGACCCAGCTGCTGAATGCCATAGCTACTGGGATGAACAGGCACCACGGGCCACCCTAGAATGACTTCCAAAGGAAACTGGAGGGTTTCCTGAAGCTGAGGCCACCTACCTTCGACGGGACCGACAGCGATCCTCTCGCTGCCGACGATTGGCTTAAGGAGATGGAGAAGAAGCTGGACCTGACCACTTGCTCCGACGAGGAGTGTGTTGGGATTGCTAGCCACCAGCTGACCGGTGCTGCACGAGCATGGTGGGACAACTACACCAGCGCTCACGAGGACCCAGCCCGCATTGACTGGGATGAGTTCACCGAGGCTTTCCGTGACCACCACATTCCTGAGGGAGTCATGGAGGCCAAGGAGAACGAGTTTCGTAACATCTCCCAGCGAGCTGATCGGATCCACGAGTACACCACCCGCTTCAACTGCTTGCTCCGCTACGCACCTGCGTCTTGCGTGAGTTCCGAGAAGGAAAAGATGTACTACTACAGGAAGGGACTTCAGACCAAGATCAGGTTGGCTCTGTCAGGGAACAAGAGCTACACTCTGCGTGAGCTGATTGACCGCTGTATTGAGATCGAGAAGGATCGCATGGAAGCACGACTGGAATTCGAGGCCCAGAACAAGGGAAAGAAGCAGCGCTCTGAGGGACCCGCTCACGCTGCTCCACCCCAGAGACAGCGAACGGGTGCACCTCCGCCTTTCCGGACTCGCCAGGGACCCTCTTCGGGAACAAGCCGTGGTGGTACCAACAGCAGCAACTATCACCGCCCCGCTCAGACCTACCCTGCGCCGACTCGAGCTGTGCAGAACACACCCGCCCCCGCTACCAACACGCCAAGGACAAGCAATTGGAAGGCTCCTGCGACAGCCACAGCAGGCAGTGCGCCCTTCACTTGCTTTGGATGCGGAAAGCCTGGACACCGTGTGGCTGTGTGCCCCGACCTCAACCGTGCACCAGCAGCTGCACAGGGCACACCAAACCGGGGATCTGCTACCCGAGGAAGACTGAACCACATGACCGCTGAGGAAGCTGAAGCTGCACCTGATGCTGTGTACGGTACGTTCCTAGTTCAGGGTAACATGGCTACAGTTCTGTTCGATTCAGGAGCTACATGTTCATACATTTCATCTGCATATGCACGTAAGCATAACATACCTGTAACCCCGAGAGCAAACCCCATCCTAACTAGCTCGCCCTTAGGAACCTTCAGAAGCGTTCACATATGTAGAGGAGTGATAGTCACTATCGAGGGACTTGACTTTCGAGCTGACCTAACCCTACTACCCTCCAATAGCTTAGATGTCATCTTAGGCATGGACTGGCTAACCAAACACCGAGGAGTGATATCTTGTTCACCTAGATATGTTCAGGTAACCCACCCTTGGGGAACAGCTGTCCGATGTGTACCCCAAACCGAGAGAGTCCAAGCCCTCCTATGTGCCCTGGAGACTAAAGCAGATAAGACAGAGCTGACATTCAGAGATGTGCCAGTAGTCTGTGAATTCAATGACGTATTTCCAGAGGAGTTGCCAGGAATGCCACCAGATAGAGATGTGGAGTTTGTTATAGAGCTGATGCCAGGGACTGCACCGATTGCCAAAAGACCCTACAGAATGTCGGCTGATGAGTTGAGGGAACTCAAGAAGCAGCTGGGAGAATTACTGGAGAAGGGCTTCATTAGGCCTAGTGCTTCGCCCTGGGGATCTCCCGTTTTGTTTGTCAAGAAGAAGGATGGCACGATGAGGATGTGCATTGACTACCGGAATCTGAATGCGGTTACAGTCAAGAATAAGTACCCATTGCCCCGCATCGATGATCTGTTAGATCAACTGAGCAAGGCCAAGTACTTCTCGAAGATCGATCTCCGATCAGGGTATCATCAGATGAAGATCAGGGAAGAAGATATCCCGAAGACTGCATTTGTCACTAGATATGGACAGTATGAGTGCACAGTAGTCTCATTTGGACTCACTAATGCTCCAGCATACTTCATGAACATGATGAACAAGATCTTCATGAATGAGCTAGACAAGTTTGTGGTGGTATTCATTGATGATATATTGGTTTATTCAGCCACAAAAGAGGAACATGAACATCATCTGAGGACCGTATTGGAGAGGTTGTCTCGCAACCAGCTATACGCCAAATTCTCCAAGTGCGAATTCTGGCTTGAGGAAGTTGCTTTCCTTGGACACGTACTGTCAGGAGAAGGAGTCGCAGTAGACCCAGCCAAAATTGAAGCTGTGAAAGAGTGGGAACAACCCTGTAATGTGTCAGAAATCAGAAGCTTTTTGGGACTTGCAGGATACTATCGCAGATTTATTGAGAATTTCTCCAAGATTGCAAGACCCATGACCAACTTGCTGAAGAAAGAGAACAAGTTTATATGGACTCCTGAATGTGAGAAGAGTTTTCAGACCTTGAAGGAGAAGCTCACTACTACACCTGTACTAGCCCTGCCCGATATTCACAAGGATTTTGTTGTATATTGTGATGCCTCTCGGCAAGGTTTGGGCTGTGTACTAATGCAAGAAGGAAGAGTGATAGCTTATGCCTCAAGACAGTTGAAGGAACATGAGCAGCGATACCCGACTCATGACCTAGAACTTGCAGCCGTGGTACATGCACTCAAGATTTGGAGACACTATCTGATAAGCAACAAGTGTGACATCTACACTGACCACAAGAGCCTGAAGTACTTCTTCACACAGGAAGATCTGAATATGAGGCAGCACAGATGGCTAGAACTCATCAAGGACTATGATCTTGAGATCCATTATCACCCAGGAAACGCCAATGTTGTCGCTGATGCACTTAGCCGCAAAAGCTACTGCCATACCCTCATCACCAACTCTATGCCACCTGAGCTCAGGAGAGAGTTTGACGCGTTCCAGCTCGAGGTAATCTCCTATGGCATGCTAAATGAGCTTCGCGTCGAGTACAATCTCACCTCACGAATCCGTGAAGCGCAAAAGAACTGTCCTGAGATAGACTATATCCGTGGTTTGATGAAGCTGGGAAGAGGCCCCGAATACCGAGAAGATGAGCAGGGAACTGTATGGTACAAAGATAGAATCTGTGTACTGACGGATTCAGCGATACGAGAAGAGATTCTGTCAGAAGGGCATGACTCCAAATATTGCATTCACCCAGGGTCAGCCAAGATGTACCATGATCTAAGGAAGCACTTCTGGTGGGAGAATATGGAGACAGACATTGCAGGGCATGTAGCCCGATGTGATACATGCAATAGAATCAAGGCCGAACATCAGAGACCAGCAGGGTTGCTACAACCAGTTGAGATACCAGAATGGAAGTGGGAGTGCATATCCATGGACTTCATAATAGGACTGCCCCGATCCGAGCATGGATATGATTCTATATGGGTAATAGTGGACCGTCTAACCAAAGTTGCACATTTTATACCGGTCAAAAGGAAATATAGAGTCAAAAAGCTAGCAGATCTGTACGTATCAAACATTTTGAAGTTACATGGGGCGCCTCTGAGTATTATATCTGATCGAGGCTCACAGTTCGTATCACAGTTCTGGAAATCCTTGCACAAGTCCATCGGAACCAAGCTCGACTATAGCACCGCATACCACCCGCAAACGGATGGGCAAACAGAAAGAGTGAACCAGATTCTCGAGGACATGTTACGTGCTTGCGTATTGAGGTACAAGGAAGGATGGGAGAGCTGTCTACCCCACGCCGAGTTCTCATACAACAACAGTTATCAGACAAGCATTAAGATGTCTCCATTTGAAGCGTTGTATGGAAGACCGTGCAGAACCCCGCTAATGTGGTCAGAACCAGGTGAGAGGACATTCTTCGGTCCTGCTAAGATTTTGGAAGCAGAAGAAGGTGTTGCCCAAGTAAGAGAGAATTTGAGGATTGCACAGAGTAGGCAAAAGAGCTATGCAGATAGAAGACGTAGAGAGCTTGAGTTCGAGGTTGGGGATTATGTCTACCTCAAGGTATCTCCACTTCGTGGCACTGTCAGATTCCACGTAAAAAGGAAATTGGCACCAAGATATGTTGGGCCATACAAGATCTGTAAAAGGGTTGGAAAGCTTGCTTACAAGCTGGAACTACCGAAGGAATTATCTGGAGTACACCCCATGTTCCATGTCTCGCAATTAAGGAAGTGTTTGAAGCTTCCCGAGGAGGAAGTTCCTACGGATGCATTAGACCTGCAAGACACACTTGAATACAAGGAACATCCAATCAAGATCTTGGCACGGGATACCAAAGAGACGCGAAACAAAACCATTCCGATGTGCAAGGTACAGTGGAGCAATCACACTGAAAGGGAAGCTACGTGGGAGAAAGAATCGGACTTGCGGATTATATTTCCTTACCTCTTCGATGGGTACGTTATCCCTGAATCTCGAGGTCGAGATCCTAATGAGGGGGAAGGACTGTAACAACCCTAAAAATCCACACAATCTAAAAATCCCAACCAATTAAAATTTTTCATTTATTTATTGTGAAAACCCATTTTTCTTGTGCAAGCATATAGGTTTCATTATGAAATTGGTAAATAAAGGAGTGTAGTTTGCATTTTAATTCCATTCACATAGAATAATAACTTATGCATCACATTTGGGGTTTATTGCAATTTATGTTTGTATTTACTCAATATTTAAAATGGGCAATATATGTATATATACACTAAATTGAAAATAGAAAAGGAGAAAAAGAGTTAGGCCAGCCATTCGGCCAGCCCGGTCGCTAAGCCAGCCCGACCTTCCTCACCTCACCTCACCCGCGCGCGGCCCACGTTGCGGCTCGGCAGCGCGCGCGCGACCGGCACACACACGCTCGCGCTCGCTGCCAACCTGGCCCCGCCTGTCAGCCGCTCTCGCCCCCCACTGTTCTTCTTCCTCACGAAGGCGACGCGCCTGCCGGGGGTGTCACGCGAATGGCGTGACCCCGGTCCCACAGCCGACAGCATGGCAGAGCCCTGACCCCGCTGTCCCCCTCCTGTCCCCTCCTTTCTTGGCCGCTAAGCGAACCCGCGCCCATCCGGAGCCCTAGATCCACTCGAGCCACGGCCCTTCGATCGGTCGAGCGCGATCAGGACCGTTCACCATTGGAGCTGGCCAAGCTCGCCTATAAAAAGGAGCTCACCCCGAAGCCCTACCCTCATTTCCCCTCGCCGCCACCGCAGCACAGACCGGCACACTGCACCAAACCGAGAGAGAGAGCGTAGGAGAAGGGCGGAGCAGAGGAGGAGAAGCTGCCGGAGTGCCGCTGCCGCGGAGCACGCCGGAGCCGGACACGGAGGAGAAGCCCGAGCTGCGGACGAGGAGCGGCACGGCATTGCGATCGCTCTGCACGGCTCCGACTTGCCACTGCACCGCCATCCTAGCTTCACCGACACCACGGTGAGCCATCGCACGCCATGTCCGAACCTTGCCCTACTTTTGCCATGGCGTTCCACCCTCGGGACGCGCAGGCACGAGCCTTTACCGGCTCGGGAAGATCACCTGCACCATGCACTCATTCGACTGGCCGAAAACCCCGGACTACAAGCTTGCTAGACCGAGAACGCAGCACGACGCGTTCTCGGCGGAGCTCGTTCACCACCGACGCGTTCCGACACCGAATCACCCGTTCCGAGCAATCCGACTAGCACCCGTATAGGTTAGAGCGTCGTGGAGCACCGCCACGACCCCCCTCGAGCTAGCTACGCGGATCTAAGCGCTAGAGGAAGCCTGAATCGCCTTGGCCGCGTGCGCCGCGACCTTACCAGAGCGCCGCCGCGAGCCGTCGCCAAAAGAAGGTCATGCCATGGCTAAAGTTCGCCACTAGAGTGTTGTATGCTTCTCTGGCCTCACCAATTTGAACCAATACTTGGTCGTAGCCGCGTTGCCGCCTTCCGCCGTCGTCGGTGACACGCCGCCGCCACGACCGAGCACTTTAGGAATCTCGGTAGCCAAAATTGGTAGTTGGTATACTACCGCCATAGACCCTGGACGCGTATACATCTCCTAGAAGACCCCCTTAGCCCCGCCGGAACCTCACAGTCGCGGCGACATCGCCGCCGACACGTTCTGCCTCGCCTAAATCCGTTCCAAGTACCCCCGGTCGCCTCGCGCTGCGGAGAAAGGCCGCCGAGGTTCGCCAAGTCTGCCTCGGCACCGCCGCTAGATAGCCGAGCCCCGAATCACGACTGTCGTCTTGGCTACGTGCGCCTCCACCTCGTCGGAGAACCGCCGTATGCCGAGGGAGAGAAGGAGGCCATACCACGACTCTAACCCGCCACCATCTGGTCGGACGACTGCCTGAGCACGCCAATTGGGGAAAGCCGAGCCCTGTCTTGCCGAAATATGGCCATCGCCGCCCTGTCATCGTCCGCCGCACCGGAGAGACACCGCCGCCTTGAACAGACGCCCTGGAACCCTGCTAGCACCGAATCTCCGATTCGCCCGAGCCTCCCCGGTAGACCTCGGGAGAGCGGCCCCCTCGGGCGCCCAAATTTCCGATTCGCCCGAGCCTCACCGGGAGAGCTCGGGAGAGCAGCCCCCTCGGCGCCCAAATGTCCGATTCGCCCGAGCCTCCGCGCGAGACCTCGGGAGAACGGCACCCTCGGCGCACCAAATCTCCGATTCGCCCGAGCCTCCCCGGGAGAGCTCGGGAGAACGGCACCCTCGGCGCCCCGAATCTCCGATTCGCCCGAGCCTCCCCGGGAGAGCTCGGGAGAACGGCACCCTCGGCGCCCCGAATCTCCGATTCGCCCGAGCCCCGCCGAGCTAAACCGAACTACGCCGAGCTCCGCCGAGCTAAGCCAAGCCTCGCCGAGCTACGCCGAGCTCCGCCGAGCTAAGCCAAGCACCGCCGAGCTCCGCCGAGCTACCCCCAACCACAGCCGAGCTACCCCCGACCACCGCCGAGCCACGCCGAGCTACGCCAACTCCGGCAACTCTCTGGGAACCAGCATCGAACACCTGGTGGGCGACCATCGGGTCTGTGTTCTGTTGAGGCGCCACTTGCCGCACTACTGGACCCGCGCGCCACGTGGACCAATCCCGAGCTGCCCCTGATTAACCGACCAGTTTTCCCATTTTCAGAAAATAGGATAATCTTCGGAAATTCATAACTTATTCATACGAAGTCCAAAAATTGCGCACCATATATCAAAATTCTCAGAAAAATGAGATCTATAATCTAAGACTGTGTTTGTGTGCATTTGGCTCTTTATTTTATTGGATTTTTCTGAAATACTCTATAGGAGTCGCTGACGCGACTATTTCGTGTTCGATTTCAGAGCCGGAGGAGGATCTGACTAAGGAAGACGACCACGAGTACTTCCAAGAGCTAGGAGACGACTACGAAGGTGCCACGTCCCACCAAATCCTTAGATCCTAATTACGCATTGCAAATGACATTGTTGCTATTGCTTTATGATTGTGTATGGATTGGTTGCATGGTAGTATATTTGAATTCCCTGCCTTGATAAGACTTTACCCTGCTGTCCGCTGCTAGGTTAGCTGTTGCTTAATTTACTGTTACTCTTCCACTACTTTCTACTTGCTATATGCTATGTGGTGGAATTGGGACGGCGTATAACTGAATATAACCACTGGGAGAGAGTGCTGTGTGCGTCTTGGGTGCGTGGTAAGGGTTGGTGTCGACCAAATGGGATGTGAGACGAGCCCATGGGGCAAGTCGTGCTGGGGGTGCAACCTGGGCATCCCCAAGCGAGGTACCTGTGGCGGGTAAAGTTGTTGAGGAGGTTGCTGTAACACCCTAGTGTTAGTTACTATTTTCACACTTGCATTTGCATGTCATCAAGCATAGATCATGTCATTTCATGCATTATTATCATTGCATTTTATTTGATTCCCTTTTATTGCTATATGTTTGTTTATATGTCCATATTATGCAAAATGTGTTGTCATGCAAATGTGATGCTTGTTTACGGTTCTAAATGCTTTATACATGTTTAGGATAACATTTGGAACAATGTTCATGTTGGTGAAATCCCCAAAATACCCCTCTAGCTCATAGTTGACTAGAGAGCCCTTTAAAAGCTATTCTGTTTGACCAAACAAGAAGGGCATTTTAGAGATTCTGCATGTCAGTGCACCCTTAATCAAAGTTGTGTAGAATTTTATAAGCAACAAACTTTATTTTTGGGTCAACTCATGAAAATGAGTGGAAGAAGGTCAAAAAGTTGAATTAGTGCAGATTTGGAGCTGTTTTGGAAGTTTTCAAATTTTCCTAAGTCTAAACCGGTTTTCAGTTTCGGTGTACCCCTGTTCATCGACTTGTATCTCTCAATCCAGGCCGAACTAGAGTAAAGTTCCTTAATATGAAATGATCTACTCGTATAGCTCTTCAACCCATATTAGTGAAGTTTTCGCTGAAACGCTCTGGATCGCGAGTTATAGATCGATGAAAATCGAGTTTCAGTCGGGTCCGCGGAAACTGAATCGGAGCCGATTCAGTTCGACCCTTGGGCGAATCGCGCGACCGCGTCAGGCCTTGGCCGCCAGATGGCGCCGTACGCCATCGTTGCTGCCGCGCGGTCGGCTTACAAAGGGGAACACGCAATGCTGTCTCCCGCACGCTCGCCCTCACTCTCCCCGCTCTCTCGCCCTCTGTTCGCTCTCTGCTCTCCTCTTTCCCCTCCACCGTCGCCATTTCCGCCGCGACCGCCGCGGTGAAATCCGCCGCCGCCGAGCCGTCTCCGACCACGCCACCCTCGGCGCAGCTGCGGCTTGCTCTGCTCTTCGTTTCCGACCCGTTGCCGACCTCAGCCGACCTAAGGTACAGCTCCAGCAAGCTTCCCGCCGTCCGCCATTGCCGGAGCGCCACCGAGCTCTCGGGTCGCCGCGACGAGGGCGATGCCGGGGTCGGCTTCCCTCTCTTTTGCTCGTCTAAGAGTCTCCGTTAGCCGTAGATCCTTTCCACACCGTCGGTTAGGTCTATCTCGCCGTGGTTTCGCCGTAACCCGAGTTCGCCGTGAAACCGCTCGCCACCGTGCCGCCATGCGAGCGCGGTCAGTGAGTTTCCGTGCGCAATAGTTCGATTAGTCGCGCGCACAGGTCCGCTAGGGTTGCAGGAACACGGAACGAGGCCGAGCCGCGCGAGCAACGGCCGGAATCGGCCGGCGCAAGTTCGCCGGACCACCGCCGTCCGCCATTGCCGCCGTCGAGCTCGTTCCGGTGGAGTACGACCCTCGGCAGTTGGTCCATCGGGTTCGTCTCGTTGCCGCGAGTCGGTAGGTAGCCTCGGCGTCGCCGGAGACCTCGCCGTTGGCGAGCTCTCGCCGGTCAGCGCCGGCGGCTCTGTTTCCTCTCTCTGACGCGTGGGGTCGGGTCGACCCCAGGGCCCACGAGTCAGCCGTTCGGGTGCGCCTCTGGTTCACTGAGCCGGGTGCACGTAGCAGTTCTATCGGGTTTGGGTTTTTGATTTATAAAATGAATTTCCAGAAAATGTGTAAAACCTTCCAAAATTCATATCTGGAGCTAGGAATGTCCAATGGGGGTGAACCAAATTTTGTTGTGTTTGTATTTCTGAGCTCTATCAAGGAAAAATATAAAATGTACTTTTTGAATACTTTTTGTGTGCAGTTATAATTAAATTGTTAATTGCTTGTAAACTTGATAAATGCATAAGTAATTGCAGGAATGTGCTAAAAATGTGATTCCACTTGCATTCATCTTGTTTAGGGAAGTAGAATCTATGAAAAATATGTTTGCTGGTGTTTCACTGTTATTTATATGATGTCTAGTATAATGTGCCTTTTATGTTTTAATCTTGCAAAAATCACCATTCTTAATGTGTTAAGGTTATGGACATGAATATTTTTCCTGGGCTATGTTATGTTGGAAAGAAGCTAAGAAAATTAGGAAATCTGTTGTTTGATACTTTTCACTGTGTTAAGTATTTTCCATTGCTTAAAAGGCTGGTTGCTTGTTATTTTTCTGTAGACTGTTATACTTGTCCAAATGACTTGAAATTTTGTCAGTAGGCTAATATGGATGTGTAATAGCTACTGTAATTTCTATGGATTTTTCGGGTCACAGTAAGCAGTAGGTCCAGTTATAGGCTAGGGTGTATTTAATTGTTTCTAAGCAAATATTTTTTTTGGTTGTGGTAGGTTAGTTGATGCATGTTAATTATTAAGTGTAGGTTGTAGACCTCTCACCCGGAATGAGAAATTGTTCTATGCTTTGCTTAAGAAGGGTGAGTATGAGTTGGTTGTCTAGGAAAGAAATAAATGAGTGTGGATTGTTAAACTGATTGTATATCATGGGTTAATTCGTGCATCTCTATCTTGCATTTCATGTGCATTCTCAGTTCTCATATATGCATATCATGCATACAGGATCGCCGGGAGGCGTGACACTGTTGCAATTTGATCCACCGGAGGAGGGAGTTCCACCGGAGATTGAAGTGCCCGAGGTTTCCGAAGGACAAGAAGAAGAGGCTGAACTTCCGGAGTGCCCGGATCACCAACCCGCTAACTTTGTGAAAGGCAAGCCCCGGAGCATTCCTAAGTCTCCACCTACTCTTTTTACAAATACACTGGTCTTTATTAAATCGTATGATTGTGCACTTAAGTATAGGAGTTGATATGATACCGTTGCTGCATTTATTCCTTGTCCACTTATACTTGATCCTGAAGTTATTACTAGACAAGGGGATGGGTTCGATCTTATGCTTAGCCATGCTTAGACCGGTAGAAGTCGAGGGATTTCCTGTCCTTCGCGAGCATAGGTGGTTACTAATGATGATGGGGTTGGATTCCACATGATGGACTATATGTGCCACCATGCCACAGTGTCTAATGAGAGAATCAAGGCTAGGTAGCGGGGAGCCGCATGACATGGTTGAGGTCATGCCGTCTTCGGTGCTGCTTGCGGCCGACTAGGACTGAGGCCACCAGACATCAGTTGAGATTGAAAGACGTCGTCACATAGCTGGCCAGATAAGTCGTTCTGACCGCGAAGCCGAGTATTTCTTTCTGAGCCGGGAATTGGGCGTGATAAGGCAGACATATTCTGGAGGTAGGAAGGATGTGCGGAGACACCATCTACCAAGGGCAGGTCAGGGACCTGATGCATCCTGGAAGTGGGTTTGTCTCTGAGAATATGGACCCCTCCAAGCCCGCGATACATATTATGTCTCAGAAAGATTTAACGGTGGCCCAAGAAACCAGTAGCTCGGCTGACAGGGTTTGTGATTGGCATATTTGCCAGCTGGTACAATCGATTCGAATCGCCATCTCTCCTGGTTAGTGAGAAACTGAACTGATCTTCTGGTGAGGTAGAGGCTAATAACTTGAACATAATGATTTTGGTGAGATGAGGTTGATATCTGTGGATATCGGAAATCATATGGTTTTATTGATTGCTACAATATTCAGTGAATGCTTAGTATAGTGGCTAATCCTAGTAAATAGTTTAATTGAAATCGAAGCTTATCACAATTAAAATGAATAAGTTGAGGTTCTACTGTAGTAATGCTTTTGATGCAAAAATGATGCTACCCTCTGAGCTCCACCAAATAAGCCTTGCATATCCTTGAGAGTCTTTTTATTTACTCCCTGTCGGGTAAGTCTAGCTGAGTACAATTGAGTACTCAGGGTTTTATTCCCATTGTTGCAGATGGTGTAGTCTACTACGCGTATTGCAGGAATTGCTTCACCCCTGCGGGCGAAGAAGACTAGACCCGAGGGCAGGGTCATTATCTATCTTTAGTTGTTGTAAGAATGCTGTGACAGGGTCGTGTGATGGTACTCGTATTTGAACTCTGTGGTGTAAAACTATGTTGACTTCCGCTACTACCCTATTTGTGTAAAAGACTATGTTGTACTCTGATGTTTAAATTCGGTTGCGAACTTATGTGTCATGTGATCGGGTATTGCTGAATGAATGATCCTTGGGGTATGAAATGTTTGAAATCCTTCGAGATTTCCGGACTACCGGGTTTATATTGGCTCAAGTGCGACTGGATTGCGGCTAAAATGCGATCGTTGTACTTGTGCTCGTATAAATTGGTCGGTTCTGTGACAGTTCCGGGTGGGATAGCCTTGGTGGTTTGAAGCCCGTGGACGGAGGTGCCGTGATGGCACGGGGAGAGTATCCCCTAAGTGAAGATGCCTGCTTGGTCAAACCTAGGACGGACTAGTTTCAGGTTCATGGGAATCCTTTTCTACTCACTCGCTTCTGATGGGCGGGAGACGGCTGGACTACTTGGTAGGACGGTGCCACTACTGCTAGGTTGAAAGGTGATAAGGGTGGGCGGAGACGGTCGATGGGTTCCCGTTCCGTTCTAGATGCACAGTACCACTGGATGGGCCCGGTACTGTGTCTCCCAGTCTCAGCATAACGGTGTAGGATTCGGAATATTCCAGGGCTGAGTGGTAGGGTGGCATCGACCTAGGCAAGCAAGCACCCGGAATTCTGCCTAGGTGTTTGCGCAACACCTATGATGGCTAATCTTGTGGGTAGTGAAACCTCTGCAGAGTGTACGGTTGATCGATCGATACATATGCCAACCTGTTGGCTATGGACCTTTCCTATGAAGCTTCTACTAGTGTAGTGAGTGTTCTCTTCTCCCCCTGGATGACATTTTTCCGGCAGTGTACCCGTTGTGGTAGTGTGCCGCTGAGATAGGCCCGAGAGGGAGTTGGGCCTGTCGAATGAGAGTGAGGTGTGGGTATGTGAGGTGTGGTGATGGGAAAAGGGATGATGGTGTTAACTGGTGATAAAACTTGACTAATTAAACATTAATTACAGCTGCATAGGAAAACCTCAGCCTATAGGTCTGCTTGTATAGCCTTGCATCCACTTTCCACAAAGCAAATGCTGCATAGGTGGGCTCCGTGGCCAGTACAAATCGTACTGATAAATTTGCTGTCAGGTGACGAGAATGAGTACAACTTCGAGGGAGATGATGACGAGGAATAGGGTCACGTGCTACACTCAAGTTGGCCGTGAAGAATGAATCGCTTCCGCATCTTCTAAAGCTTCTCTGAATGTTGATTCCGCCAATGTGGCGATGTAATAAGTATTTATGTAAGACTTAATTACTGTTGTATGGATCCTGGTGTCAACTGAGATATGGGTAATTTCATGGATTGTCCCAGGCAATCTGTTGAATTACAATTCGAGCCTGTGGATTTCCCTTCACGGAAATCGAGGTCGTTTCAAAAGTTGAGGTACAAGGCTATCAAGTATGTGTTGCTGGATGGTCAGTTGTATTACAAAACTGTTGAAGGAATACTGCTAAAGTGCCTTAGGGCAGAAGAGTCAACGAAGCTGATGAGTGAAGGTTCATGAAGGAGTTTGTGGTGCTCAGCAATTGGCTCACAAGATGAAGTGGATCATCAGAAGGACTGGGTACTATTGGCCAACCATGCTCAAAGATTGCTTTAAGCATTACAAGGGTTGCCAAGAGTGCCAAAGATTTGGAATGTACAGAAATCTCCTGCTTCTGCCATGAATCCTATCGTCAAGCCATGGCCGTTCAGAGGATGGGGAATTGATTTGATTGGCCAAATCTACCCACCATCGAGTAAAGGTCACAAATGGATACTAGTTGTGACTAACTATTTTTCCAAGTGGGTAGAAGCTGTTCCTTTGAAGAATGCTACGTCTGGAGATATAATTGAGTTTGTGAAGAAGCACATTATCTACAGGTTTGGCATACCACAGACCATCACGACTGATCAAGGGACAATGTTCACTTCAGATGAGTTTTTGACCTTCGCTGATGACATGGGCATCAAAATTTATAATTCTTCGCCTTATTATGCCCAAGCCAATGGTTAGGCCGAAGCTTCAACTCAGGTTTTGATCAAGGTCATCAAAAAGAAGATTTAGCAGAATCCCAGAAGGTGGTTTTTGACTTTGAGTGAGGCGCTGTGGGCATATCGGATGGCTCAACATGGATCGATTAAGGCCACACTATATGAGCTAGTCTACAGACACGCTGCTGCCCTACCTTGGGAGATTCAGTCTGAAACACTAAAAGGTCCTTGTTTGATTTTGGTAATTGAGTGACAACTTAGGTGGACTAATATGTGTTTAAGTATTAATTACACATGTGATTAGTCCACAGGTACATGTGTGTGAGCAACTATGCCATGGAGGTGGATACGGCTTGGAGAGCGTTGCTTAGCTCACACATGTGGTGATGAAGGAGCTTAATGCACATAAGATATGACATGGAGTCATGTGGCTAAGTGGAGAAGATCAAGACAAGGTTTCGCATCAACGGACCGGTTACAAGTGTGAAAGTCAAGCCGGGTGATGGCTTGGCGCCGATGGACCAACGCAACGGTGAAGTGCAAGCAAGTCAAGGATCGATGGACCAAAAGCCACGTGATGATATGAAGTGGATCATATCATTCATAAGCTGTTGGTGCATGTGTTGCACCAGCAATGACGGTGTCAGAGACGGTGATGGAGACGGTGATGAAGACGGTGATCAGAATGGAAAGCGCAAAGCACCATAGGGCATTTCCATTTCACCGGTCTAAGGTTGAGTAGAGAAGTGCTTGACCGGATTTAGGATAGTTGGTCGTACTATCAAGAGGGACAAACTTGTTTGCATATCGGTCATCTAGTGCCACTTGGAGTGATTTAACTTAACATTACTAGGATCGAGTGGCGTGGCAAGCAAGAGTGAAAAAGCCTTTGAAAAATGTTTGTGAAAATGCAAACTCACATGCACAAGGTTGTGGAACACTTTGGAGTTGGCACATTTCCAAAATGGTTGAAGTCTCGAGCTCGCGGGAAGCTTGTTTAGATCTTGAATGGATAAACTGCTTTTATCCTTTGAGTTTTGGATTAAGCAATCATGTCGGTTGTTTAGCCCTCTGAATAAGCTTTCCAAAATGTCTAAGATCATCAAAATCAGAGTTTGGAGCTAAGATATATCGCCATTTTTGTGAGCGGAGGTCTGCACAGGACGCTGCACCGGATGCGGGAAAAAGAGCACCGGACGCGCTGGAGTTACTATTCCAGCGTCCAGTGCGAATTGTGCTAATCGGGCTGAAAAAGAGCACTAGACGCCCGGCGTCCGGTGAGACCCTGGAACTCTCGGGTGCTGCGTAACGGCTACTTTGTTTGGCGTCTTGAGCACCGGACAACTACCGGACGCGTCTGATGTGAACTAATGTGCGCGTCCGGTGCATACGCAGAGTGCTCAATGAAAGGGGTAACGGCTCTATTTCTTTGGGGGCTATAAATTAGAGGTGAGGGCCAGCCAAGATTGGTGGCTTAGCACCTTGGGAATGTGTTTCCCTTGCTAGTGCTTGGCTTGGTGCCCTCCTACTCACTTGTGCTAATTGACATCGCATTTGAGAGTGAGTGATCGATCGCTAGTGCGTTGCATTGAGAGTTTGCATCGAGTGGCACTAGGTGATTGAGTTGCAAGCTGGTGGTGCTTATTACTCTCGGAGGTCGCCACCTCCTAGACGGCTTGGTGGCGAGAGGCTCCGTGGAAGCAAGCAAGGAGATTGTGCTTGGCTCTGGAGAAAGCTTGTGAGGGGTTGGAGCTCACCCTGCGGGAGATCGCGAAGAGCATCGCTAGTAGAACAAGACGTGAAGAGCGACAAGTGGTCTGGCCGGATCAAAGAGCAAGTGCTTGCGGGCACCCCATGTGGGGGTGGTGACTTGTGGTGGGTCACCTCTTGCTAGAGGATCGGCGGCAACCTTGGAGCTTGTCTCAACGGAGGACGTAGCTTGTGGCGACAAGTGAACCTCCGGGAAATAAATCACCGCGTCAACATCTTCCCATCCTTCGCGGTGGTTTGCTCCCTTCTACACAAGTTATTTATTTTGTGCATTACTTTACTTGTGTAGTTGTAGTTGCTCTTGTGAGACCGGTTAGCTTGTGTAGCTTGCCACTCACCTTCTCAGCTTGTGTAGCATAGAAGTAGTGTTCTTGATTGGCTTGTGTAGCTAATCAAGTTGCGCTCCTTGATTATGATTGTGTATCCTTGTCATTGAGCACGTAGTGAGCTTAGTTGCTTAATGCACTTTTTGCTTGCTAGTTGGTAGGAGCACCCCGGTGATTAAAGTACTAGTGCTTAGTTTTGTGTGACCTTACGCTAGAACGATTTAGGGAAGCTCAAGCTAGGCTTGCACCTTTGTTTTTTGCTAGGATCTTTTGCAAGGTGCTTAGAGTCTTAGTTAGAGGGGTGAATTGCAGCTAGAACCGAATAGGTTTTATTTCGTTGCGATTAGTTGTTAAAAAGGACTATTCACCCCCTCTAGTCGGCCATCTCGACCCTACAAACATGTCGCATCACGTTGCAGAATAAGCTTACAGCCGGTGAATATAAAGATATCATGATGGACAGTCTTGAGGACTTGCACTGTCATCGGCTTAAAGCTTTGGAATGCATTGAAACAAACAAGATGTGGGTGGCTAAGTATTGCAATACCAAGGTGAGAGGCAAGAGTTTTGTCGAATCAGAGCTAGTATGGAAGGTTATCCTGCCTATCAGTACTAAGGACAGCCGATTCAGCAAATGGTCGCCAAATTGGGAAGGCCCGTATCGAGTTACGGAGTGTGCGCACGGCAATGCCTATATCCTTGAAGATTTGGAGGGGAAAAGGTTTGCAAGGGCGATCAATGGGAAGTATCTGAAGAAGTATTATCCCAGCATCCCAGTCGGAGGTTGGCAGCCGATCTGTTTTGGTTCTGGCTTTGATAGCCGATTCTGAGTGAAGGATCGCCTTCAGGACAACAATAGAACTATGTAATAGCCGATTTCGTTTGACGAATCGCCTTTAGCACAAAAAAAGAGCGCCCTCGATGGGGTGTAACAGTCGATGCGATAAGCATCGCCTTTAGAGCAAAAATAAAACCAACAAAGTTTGGATTACTGATTGTTTTTTACACGGTGCCCTAATACATTCTAATTTTCTTCATTGGTGGCTCCATCGATGATGTCCTCGGCGTCGGTGACGACGGCAACTCCTTCGGCGTGGAGGAAGAAGGCCCCTAGCTGAGCGTGGGCCTGTCCCATATCTTGCTCCTCCGGGAACCCTGGCTCGATGGCCTCAAGGGCTATGCCGGACCAGAGTTTCGCGGCTATGAGGGCTCCGGTGGCACCGTGACGAACACCGGACATGGCCACCTGGCGAACTCGGTGGTGAATGTCCTGGAGCCTCTGCGCCAGCATCTCGCCATGGGCGTTGACGACATTGGCGGCATCCTCGGCAGCGATGCGCAGTTCATTCAGTTGCGCGGTTAGGGCTGCGAGAAGACAGGAAGATCAACATCAGAATTTCCATCAATATATTGCAAGATGATTCCAAAGAGTTTACCTGCCACCGCGGCGTCCGATTCAGCGAGGTGGGCTTGCATGGTCGCCGCCTCGGTCTCCGTGGCCGCGAGCGTGGCTGTTTGGGCTTCGTTGACGCCATGCAACCAGCCATTTTCCTTCATAGTCTCTGAATAGAGGTTACGATACTCCACCATTTGCTGGTGGAAGCGGCGGCCGGCGGCGGCGGCGGTATAGGAGTCAGCCGAGCCCGAGGAAGACCCCGAGCTGGATCCCTCCCGGGAGGCGGCACTGGAAGCCGAACCCTGGCGATGGATCGACTGAGGCACAGTGCGGCACACTCGTGGGGCCTCGCGTATCGGCACACCTGGAGGCAGATTATGATGCCGCTGCTGGTTGGAGATGGCAAAAACGAAGATGTATCACATTTGAAAGCCGAAATCTAATGCCATAGGTATGGATCGGCTTACCTGCTGTAGACACGCAGCATCTGTGGTGTCGCCTAGCGCGTCACGGCGCGAGATGAACCCGCGGCTTTGCCCGTTCCGGGGATGGCTCCATCAGCCGTGCGGGCAGCATGAGAGGGTCCAGCGGCGGTTCCAGAACCCCTGGCCCCGGCGTTTGACCGATTGCTGCATGAACGGCAACAGTTAGATTAAGATCAGATGCATCAAGATGAACAGTGGTGTCACCTCAAGTAGGTGTGCAGTAGGCCAGCTCTTGATGGTGGATAACGTCAACTTTTATTAGAACTGTAGACACCAAAGGATACATGAATACATACTAGTCTAGGGTTTTAACTGATAGTTTCCACGAGTTTTGCATTGTTCTGTATTTTCCAGGGGCTATTCCAGAAAAGCATAAAAGAAGAGTTAAAGAGCATGATTACCGCGTAACATAACCGCCAAGGAAACATCATCACAAGAGCACTAGAAGCATCTGGAACACACCCGTGGCACCGGGACCCGAGACCCCCCAGGGTGGGGCCGGCCGGCCGCCCCCTGCTAGGGTTTTGGCCCACCTTCTGGAGTCTTCTTCCACCGCCTCTATGGAGTCATCTCGGCCCTTGTTTCAAGTCGGTTTGATCCTACGGCACACGTGCATCCCACCGGGCTATAAATAAGGGGCAGACCACCCCTGGAGGCATCAACTGTAACACCCTAAAATTTTGAATTTGTTAAATAGAGATAAATTGAATTTATTTATGCAATTGATTTCCATTTAATATATAGAATAATAATTTTTAGCAATTAAAATAAATCATAGGAAGTAGAAACATGATTTGTTGCATTCATGCTGCCTCTATTTATTTTGTATTGATGTATTGGAAATATATTTTGAAAACTCATTTGAAAAGTGATTTAGAAAAATAAAATGAATAACCTGCCTCACCTCTCATGCTTGGCCCAAGACCCCGGCCTGCTAGCTGCCCTCTTCCGTATTCCCACCGCGTGGCCCAACTTCAGGCTGAGCCCAGCGGATTGGAGCCCCGCTCCCTCCCCCTTCGGTGACCGACACGCGGGGCCCATGAGTCATCTTCCTCCTTCTCCCGCTCGTGTTCGAAGCGGACACGGCCGCGCCGTAACCACCCCGGCCTCCTCTCTTGGCGTGGCCGAGTCCATCCCGAGCACGCCTCCACTGGCCCATAAAAGGAAGCCGCGACCCTCGTTCCCTCCCTCTGCCTGCTGACGCGTAGGGCCCGCTGCCCCGCGCCATCCCCTTCCTCCAGTCGGAGTCCGCGCGAGGCACGAGCGCTCCCTCCTCCGGGTCGAGTCCCAACCGAGTCCAGCTCTCCTACGCCTCCCTCGCGCCCCTATATAGGTCGGCCGAGCCCTGCCATCCCTCCCCACAAGTTCCCGAGCAAGCCACGCCCTCCAATCTTGCCCTAGCCGCAGCCGCAGAGCCGCCGCCGCCCCGAGCTCCGCCGCCGCCGTCGATTTCTCCTCGGGAGGACTTCTCCGTCGAAATTGGTTGTTCTCCAAGCTTCGCAGCAAGGTCAGGGACCTTCCTGACCCCTTCTCCCTCGGTTTTGTGCACTATAGCCATGATGCCGAGCTTTGCCGCCACCATAGTTCCGCCACCTAGCTCGCCGCATCCTCTCCGAGCTACCTCTGTGGCAACCGAAACCATAGATAGGTTTGGCTTGAGCTCCTCTTGCTTCCCGACCAGATCCCGAGGTGTGCCGAGCTTCCTAGCCCCGAAAACGCCGTCTCCGGCCATCTTCCGGCGAGGAATCGGCCGAGCGCCGCCCGACTCCGGCGACCAGGGCCGCCCCTCTTTCCCCCGAGCTAACCTACGCCATCCACGGCCGATCCAACGGCTCACAGTGAGAGATACCCCTTCGCCAGCAATTTTGCAGAAAACTCCCTGAACTTTTTAATGTTCTAACCTGCGGTCCTTTGGCGTATTTCTCTGATTACGCTTTCCTATTTAGGAAACGTATTTCCTCGGTTTTAATTTAAAAGGCGTTTTCAATATTTACAGATTTGCCACTCAGTTTATTTCGGCCATATTTTATTCGTTTTAGCTCCGATTTGATCCGTTCAAGTCTCGTTAGATTCGTAATTTCGTAATCTACCTAATGATGCTACTGTTACTCATGTTTTCAACTTTTAAAATTCGAGATTAGATTTAATCTATTATTTTATTAAAGTAAAACTTGTTTATTTCATAACTTTCCCGTTTGAACTCCGATTTTCGTGATCTTTATATCGTTGGAATCGTAGCGACGCGTAGATTATTTTTATACACTTTTCAATCTGTTTTTCCACTGTTGGTGTACTGTTTCTAATATAGATCTTGTTTGCTTCGTGTATGATTGCTACGATGATTGTGTGGTGATTTTATGCTCGAATTCAGACGGTGAGGAATACATTGGTGATCAAGAGTACTCCGTTGAGGATCCAAATTCTCAGGATCACTTTGATCAAGGCAAGTATAGCATGGACCATCCTTGTTGCCTATTCACCTTAATCACTAAATTCATGATACATATGTCTACCTTGGCAACCACAGTGTTTATTCCTAGTTTTGATGACTTGATCCTTGATACCTATGAGATTGCATTTGAGTAGTGATGCTAGTGCTTTAATGGGTCATGATCTTATGAACTTGAATAATTAATTATGAAATAAAGATTAAAAGATGCTTTTTAGCAACATGGACTAAGGACTTATCTGTAAGTATGACACCGGGACTTACAGCGCAACCATGGGGGCTATATGGCTCTGGCTTTAGTCAAGTAGGAAGTTACTTTCTATCATGTTGATTAATCTTGAAAGGTTCCTTGCCGAGCTGGTTGTTTTGCGGCTCCTGTCCTTGTGTGTACTGCTGCGTGTGTGCCACTTGGAAGGAGGGCTCTACCGCCCCTTGCCATTGCGCCCGGATTGATTAGTAACTTGTTAGAGAGCCTTTTGAAAGACTTCATAGTGAGACCCTGTTATGCACCTTGGCAGTGTAGTGTGGGCCTTGCAAACCCCTGACACATGGGAATCACGACTCATGGTGAAAGTGTGCAACCTCTGCAGAGTGTAAAACTGATATATCAGCCGTGCTCACGGTCATGAGCGGCCTTGGACGTCTTATAGGAATTTAACTAATTGAATCTTGATTTATTTGAAGTTTCTATTGATGTTTATTCCATATTAATTATCATGTTTATATGATCATGCAAATCTTGTTCCTTGGTATATTCTATTGCTTCTACTCAATTGCTAAAATGTGATCAACTAAAAGCAACCGTTGTCAACTAGTGTCATGCCTTATTTGAGCCTCATAAACCCGTGCTATTTTTGTTGAGTACGACATGTACTTACCCTTGCTTTATTTTTCATATTTGGATAAAAATCCCGGATGGGTAACAGATCACTATGAGGATTCTTCTGAGGATTATTAGGATTGTGTTCACCAGTCAACTATTCCCTGTGGAATGGAGATTCCGCGAGAGAGTTATCTATATTATTCCGCTGTTATTAATGTAAAGACTCTGTGATATTATTCGTTATATATTGAACCTTGTGATGGTACTATGTAATTTGTCACTTATGTGTGTGATTGATCTCTGGGCGCACATAAGTTGGTTCATTCAATTTTATCCTTAAAATTGGGTGCGACATCAACCCATCATTCATTCAAGGCATCAAGTCCTCAAGCCATCAAGAGCCTCCTAGTTCATAGTTCTAACCTAGTTCATCAAGAGCCTCCTAGTTCATAGTTCTAACCTAGTTAGATTAGAGAGTAGAGGAGTTCTAGTTCTTCGGCAGATCTGGAGCCCCGGCGTCTGTCTGGAGCACGGAGTTCGGTATGATTCTAGTTCTTTCTCTATTATTTGTATTCTTCATTATGATTAGGGAAACATTGTTCTTAATAGTTCATATGTTCTTGATTACAATAGTCTTTGTCTACTTTGATTATATATCTAGCATAGTTGGTTTGATCTTATTGAATTCATGTAATTGCTCGTATAGCGTTTATTCATGCGTACGATGGCTAGATGATGAACGATATGTAGACGTAGTGTCTAGGTATTTTGTTTATTTGTGAGTGCACCCTGATGTGCCGGGTCATGTGGTAGATCGCGTAGGTGATAGCTGCGTTGAGTCCTCTGTAGTCCACCTCCTATATGTAAGCTAGCAGGCACGGTCGCGAAGTTGGATGATGACTCTGTTTCACATCCTTCCTAGATGATGCCCTTTTCATGTGATCATGATATAGGATTAGTCTAACAATGTTTGCTAGATGTAATTGCACTAATTAGAGTTATTCATTGATGCAGTTATAGAATTACCTTTGATATTAATTCCTTAGTTTATCCATTGGCTAGCTATTACTATGACTAGAGAAGTGCTCTGATGATTATCTTTTATTTATGATGCTTGATCATACTTATCACCTTTATCTTTATTTATCTTGTGACCTCTACCTGTTATGAGTAGAGTAAATAACATCGGTAATGTCACTTATCCATTGTATACCATCACTATCAATATAATAGATTAAAGTTTATCCTAGTCCTTCCCAGTGGTATAAATATAAATCGACAACCTGGTAGAACTCCATAGCTAAAATGCTACAATGGTATAATTATCTGTCCGCTTGCAGAACTGATCTTAGTTTACATTATTTATATTTATTTCTGCCTAGTCACATAGATTAATATATAAAACCTTTATTTATTCTTAGCATTATTAATTAGGGACGACAACCTAGTTCTTGCATAAGAATGTTGGTAATAGAAAAGTGGCTAGTTGCTAATGACAAGTTAATTAATTACCATTCATCTTCTAATCTCGCCTCTCGCATTAAAAGTTATATAGTTATATTTGGTGACGTTAGTAGATGTCAACACCAGCCCGCGACCTGATGGAGCGGAGTCCTCGGGTAAACTCGTCGTTCTCGGAGGATCCAATGCTGGGCGCTTGCCGCGGTCTCCATGGCCGGCCATTGGGTTGGATTGAAGATTGCTTGGGTTAGGTCTGAGAAGAGGAGACAAAGGAGAAAGGCCAGGCAAATAGAGACTGATGGAGTGTGCGATTGGTCGTCCAGGCCTGCAGTCTATTTATGAGACGGAGGCGTTAAGGCGGTTTCCTCAGAAGACAAGATGGTGCGGAGGATTTTATGCTGAAGTTAAGGTTTCGTTCTTGAATCTGGTGTGGACGCGGCATGTAGAGGACGAAGCGTCTCGATCGGCTATCCTAGTCGGCAACCGTCTCGATCGGCTATTCTAGTCGACAACCCGAAATCGGCTATCAGATCAATTTCTGTGATCAGTGCTAAGAGAGTCTGGCTATTTAGCCGATTTGAAAGCAAACAAATGGAGATAGCCAATTCACGGCTGAGCAAGATTATCTGGCATTGTCACACACATGGGCAAATATTCATTACATAAGAATTACAAGGCCAACAGTGACCGACTGGAAGAAACGACTTCAGCATGAAGAGCTTGGCCAGCCTGTATTGATTCTTGGTCTTCATCAGCCATTGTTCTCAGAAGGTTTAGGCGCTGGTGAATTACTCTGCCATCAGCAACCATGGTACTCATTTGCTTCTTCTTTTGGTTGATGACAGCGGTGTCAGTTGATGCAGTTGCCTCTCGCTGAGTAATGGCCAGATTCACCTCTTCAAGTTCTTTCATTAGCTGTTCACGTCTGGTTTTCAGTGTTTGCAACTCTAATTCGGCTGTAGTGACAGAGGTCCTCAGCATTTTGATTTGTTCAGCTAACTCAGTGGCTCTTTGCTTGTTCATCAATTTGCTATTCTTCAGATTATCGAGCTCTATCAAGTTTGAGTGAGCAGAGGCAATCCTTGAGGCTATGTTCTTGAGCCTGGTTAAGTGCTTCAGGAAGATAAGGACCTCAGAGCTTGTCTGTTGCTAAATGAGTTGGATAGCCTGATCAATTGGCTCGGTTTGCAGGGTTAGGTCGATCAAATCTTTCTCCAGCTGAGGAAGGAGCTCACTTAGCCAAATTTTGAAATCTGGCTCTAGTAATGTTGAGGATTTGAAACGGAGTTCTTCTTCATCACAGAATTCTTCCAGATCGAAGGAGTAGCTGGGGGATAAGAACTAAATATTGAAAGCAATCAGCTGACTTGGTGAGAGGAAGTTTCACCTTGCTAGTTTCTGGAGCCGATGGGGCCGATGAAATTCCTGGATGTATTTCCATGGCTGCTCCTTTTCGAGCACCAGGTGAAGTGTCAATTTGCATTTCTATGACTGGATCAGGTATAGCTGATTCGGGCTCTGCATGTCCAAAAGTTAGTGATACAATGAAAGCACGATGGTGTTTACAGTCGAATTATCCTACCTGGTGACTCAGCAAGTGACGTTCTCTCTTTTTCAAGCTTAGTCCATTTGTCTTCAGAGTCATTGAAAGGACTATTCGGCTGTATTTTTAAAAGATATAATCAGTTAAGGGAAACAAAAGTGTCCAGGAAGAGGTGATTTTGTGCTTGAGCTTGGTTTCTGCAGATACCTGAGTGTGGGATGCTTCCAAGGTTTCCTGTTGAATGTCAGGGATGTTTGGCACAAAAAGTGGTTCCTCGTGTTCAACACACCTGTGAAGCCGGAAATGATCTTCAAGAGCGTTGGAGCCTTGCAGATCTAGCTAGCTTCGAAACCCAGTCTGAGAGTGTCGATGACTCTCAAGCGTGCCAGTCAATTTGACCTGCAATTGATAAGGAAAAGATAATAATCAGTAACACAAGGCGGAACTTGCTAGTGTGTCCAGACAGTTCCAAATATCCGGCCTTATAGGCCCTATTTCCAGGCTATCGACTAAAGAGTCGATATCCAAACCATATGAATCGATTTTCATGAAATAGGCATTATAACATAATATAACCGATTTACATGCACCAATGAGGATAATAACTCGCATGAGACAAATTATAACATAATTAATGCACACATGTCAAGTTATTCAATATCGTAAAGTGTCTGAATGTAGAACAGAGAGAAATCGGTTGTTTAACCGATTCAGCAAATATAGCCAACATACAAGCCTATAAGATGAATAATATTTCGGCTTTCAAACCAATACACTTAATTCATGATTTACAACAGTGGGGATCGAACGGATCAAGAGAGCCGTGATGTAAACTATGATTTAAATCTATTGATTATCGAATCTAAATAATATTCATCTTATTACTTGAGTGCAACCTATATACAATCAAGATCCAAATCTATTGGCTAATGCTAATATATTCTATTCATCAATGCATAAACATGTGACAATCGTCTTTCATTGAACAAATAGATTTATAAAATATAAAGTTGACATAATTAGATCAAAATTGGGCAAATTTGGTGAGTATTACATATGAGTGAACAAATAGATTCAAACATCACCGATAACTTAATGAATCTAACTAAGATGCCAATTTTAGTTAGAGCCGATTACTAACTCATGCATATTAACAAGCTTAATCTAAGCCCTCGTCCATCGGATGACGCTAAACATAGATTAATCAAGAGAATAAACATGAATCGATAACTAATCCTTACTCGATCTGAGTCTACGTCAACCGGATGACGCTAAACCCATGCCAAATAAGAATCGACCTTGATCTACTATGCTCTCATGTCCACCGGATGACATTGAAAAAACAAAGCTTAGCAAGGCATGATGATACTTACAAGCAAGCCTGTGTCCACTGGATGACACCCAGCCCATTTGAAGAAACTCGCCAAGATCTACTTTACTCCTACTCCTAAGGGTTTGGCCGGGGGCCGAAGGTGTGTTGTATTGATGTGTACGTACGTATTACAATGGTTGGAGGTTTATATTTATACCCTGGGATGATCAGATAGAGTCCTAGTCGAATTACAACTCAAAACAAACATGAAAACTAACAAACTCTCTATTTTGAAGGTAACTTGGAGTCCAATCTTCCCTTTCCAAAACGGACTCCGAACGTGATCGCTTCCTGGCGTCAAAGACCCATGCTGACGTCATCTGCCAATCGACTCTGTCTTTGACCGCACCTTCCTTTCTTCAGCCCAACACTCGATCTGGGACCCGATCGGCTGTTCTCACCTCTTCGTCTAACAGACCCTGCTCCTGAAATCGGCTATCTGCTTTTGGCATCAGCCATCTGCTCCTGGTCCAAATTTTGGTGTACACACATGCCCCCAATTTTGGGATAAATTGGTTTTATTCCAAAATTAGCACCGAGCCTCAATCGACCTCCATTCTCAAACCAAAGCATAAACCGTAGTCTCCCGCTCAGCACCCTGGAGCTCCGCACCAAATCGAAACCCTACCCAAGAGAGCTTCTGCTGCATCTTCCTTTCGGCTCCAACTCGCCACCTCCAGGACTTCGAGCAATGGCGACTCTCTCTGAAATCCCCAAGGTACGAATTTCATTAATCTGCTTGTTATTGTTCTTTCGAACCTAATTGATCTCTTGGCTGATCCAATTTTTAGAATCTGAAGGATGAAATTTTGATCCCGCTGATCGATCCCCCAATTGCTTTCTTCCTGGGCCCAATGGGCGATTCAAACCCTACGGAGTTTATCAGTAAGGACACCAACCAGATCCCTATCAGAGCTTCCTTAGTAGATGTATCCTCATGGTCCAAGAACTCTTTCTGGAACTGGCCCAACGCGCCTTCTAGGTGGAGAAATTGGTTCCCCCGAGTTTCAGAGAAGAAGCGTGCAGATTGGGAACTGCGTAATCTGAGCTAGTGCCTTGATCTTTCCCTCTGTCAGATGATGAAAAATGAATCTCTCTTGATTGCTGCAATTTACTTTTGGTCCAACTATTTGAATCCCTTTGTATCTGGGAATGGGCCGATGACCGTCTCCTTGGGTGACATTCATATGCTCACCAGCCTTCAAACTACTGGGAGCTGTCAGCTTTGGAGTCTCCTTTCCACAGGTGAGAAATAACTCCCAAAACTTGGAGATTACAAGGGCTGGACTGACTACATCAAAACTTACCATCTGACAACCTCCAACATCAGTGAGAAGGAATACATAGCCCTTTTAATCTTGTGGCTGCAAAGATTTGTTTTTTGTGGTGCTTCTATTGGACCAGTCTATCCTTTCAAAGCCCTTGCAGAACAACTAGCTCGTGGAAATTCAATTCCCTTAGGAAAACTTCTGCTGGGAGCTGCTTATAGGTTAATAAGCCGAGTTGCCGGCTATCTGTTGAAAGGTGAGGAAGTGCAGTGCATAACAGGCCCTTGGTGGCTAATTCAGTTATGGCTCATCCTTTATCTGCACAAAATGGTTAGCCCACATCTCAAAAACCTCAGCTATCCTTCCATTAATTATGCAGAAGATGAGGATAAGGTCACCAGAGGCTGCCAGAATTTTGGTGAAGCTACTTCAGTCATAACCATTAATATTGACCGAGGTCATTTACTTGAAGCACTCTACAGAGGCCTGGGACCAGACGCCTTGATTTGGTTCCCTTACATAGAAGATGAAGAATTGACAATGCCTTACAGCTTCAAATTCAGCACAGGATGCCCTGATGATAGGCCATTGAGATTTTCAATGTTATCATAAAACCTTGCATACTGCCAGTTGACTTCAAACATCTTCGTGGCACCAGCAGCATTGAACTCAGTTGGCCTTCCTATGAGTTTTATCATCCAAATGTTACAGCAAGGCAACTAGATTTTGGTCAACTGCCCCCCAAGCTTCCATTCTCACTTCTTCTGAAGCCCAGGGATGAGGTTACTGAAGTGTTAGTGGCAGACAGAGTCTTCAGATTGGGGACAGACATGCCACACTACACAGTGGACAAATGGAGTCAAATTTCAATCACTCATGAAAGTTTTGACAACTGGTGGCAGCAATGGCATGCTCATCTGTTCTGCCAATGAATCCATGACAAATACACGGCTTTGGACCAAAACTTCAATTCTGAATCAGCAGTAAATATTGCTAACCTATTCCATCTAAATCGGCTATCAGTTGTATTCTAACCTCTGCTAATACAGGACCTAGAGTCTGATCCACTAGAACAAATCGACTATTATCCCTCTTGTCCAACTACAAGGCTAGGCTCTCAGGCACCAACACTGAAGAAAATGATGAAAGCCCCTGTTGGGATAGCAAGTGTCTCTGCTCCTAAAAGGAAAGCTTCGTCATCTGGTCTTCAAAAGCTGACAGTTAAAAAACAACGATCTAAAAGAAAAACTGTCCAGGTATCTGATCATTCTGAAATCCTTCCTGTATCACTTGCTCTATTGCTTAACCAAACCGGCTATCACCAGGTAAACACCCGGCCGATTCAAGCTTTACCAAAGGGAAACCAAGCTGAAGATCAACTAGGACCTGCTAGTCATCCAGATGCTACCACAGGTTCTTTAAGCATGGCAAACATCCCTGACATTAAACAGGAAACCTTGGAAGCACCCCACACTCAGGTACCTACTGAAACCAAGCTCAAGCACAGGATCACCCCTTTCTAGACACTTTTGTTCCCCTTAACTGATTATATCTTTTAAAAATACAGTCGAATAGTCCCTCCAATGACTCTGAAGACATATGGACTAAGCTTGAAAAAGAGAGAACGTCACCTGCTGAGTCACCATGTCTGATAATTCGGCTGTTAGTACCATCGTGCTTTCATTGTATCACTAACTTTTGGACCTGCAGAGCCCCAATCAGCTATACCTGATCTAGTCACAAACGCAAATCGACACTTCACCTGGTGCTGGAAAAGGAGCAGCCATGGAAACACACCCAGGAATTTCATCGGCCCCATCGGCTCCAGAAACTAGCAAGGTGAAACTTCCTCTCACCAAGTCAGCCGATTGCTTTCAATATTTATTTCTTCATAAAATTTTACACAAAATGCAGGTGCCACAGGTCTTATCGCCCAGCTACTCCTTCGATCTAGGAGAATTATGTGATGAAGAAGAACTTAGTTCCAAATCCTCGACATTACCAGAGCCAGATTTCAAAAATCGGCTAAGTGAGCTCCTTCTTCAGCTGGAGAAAGATTTGATCGACCTAACCCTGCAAACCGAGCCAATTGATCAGGAAATCCAACTCATTTAGCAACAAACAAGCTCAGAGGCCCTTATCTCCCTGAAGCACTTAACCAGGCTCAAGAACACAGCCTCAAGGATTGCCTCTTCTCACTCAAACTTGATAGAGCTCGATAATCTGAAGAATAGCAAACTGATGAACAAGCAAGGAGCCACTGAGTTAGCTGAACAAATCAAAATGCTAAAGACCTCTATCACTACAGCTGAATTAGAGTTGCAAACACTAAAAACCAGATGTGAACAGCTGATGGAAGAACTTGAAGAGGTGAATCTGGCCATTACTCAGCGAGAGGCAACTGCATCAACTGACACCGCTGTCATCAACCAAAAGAAGAAGCAAATGAGTACCATGGTTGCTGATGGCAGAGTAATTCACCAGCGCCTGAACCTTCTGAGAACAATAGCTGATGAAGACCAAGAATCAATATAGGCTGGCCAAGCTCTTCATGCTGAAGTCGTTTCTTCCATTCGGTCACTGCTGGCCTTGTAATTTTTATGTAATGAATATTCTCCCATGTGTGTGACAATGCCAGACAATCTTGCTCAGGAACCGGCTATCTCCATTAGGTTTCTTTCAAATCAGCTAAACAGCCAGATTCTCTTAGCACTGATCTCAGAAATCGATCTGATAGCCGATTTTGGGTTGTCGACTAGAATAGCCGATCGATATGGTTGCCGACTAGGAAATCCGATCGAGACGGTTGCCGACTAGGATAGCTGATCGAAATGCTTCATCCTCTACATGCCGCGTCCACACTGGATTCAAGAACCAAACCTTAACTTCAGCATAAAATCCGCCACACCGTCTCATCTTCCGAGGAAACTGCCTTGATGCCTCCGTCTCATAAATAGACCACAGGCCTAGATGACCAACCGCACACTCCATCAGTCTTCATTCGCCTGGACTTTCTCCTTTGTCTCCTCTTCTCTGACCTAACCCAAGCAATCTTCAATCCAATCCAACGGCCGGCCATGGAGACCGCGGCAAGCGCCCGGCATCGGATCCTGCCGAGAGCGACAAGTTTACCCATGGACTCTGCTACATCAGGTCGTGGGCTGGCCTACTGCACACCAGTTGATGCTCACTAAATGCACATTTTAACCATCAACAATGATAAAATTAAGCAAGAAAATGGCACATACAGGCTAGGGATTTGGTTTAATTTAATGGAGTTTCACTTGTACGTGAAGAATTTTGGTTGCAAGTGCAAAACAGGTGAAAATGAAGCAAACCAAGGCACATTTGAGCAGTACACATGACAAAAGCCATGTTGGGGCCAAGTCACAGGGCGCCTGCCCCCCACTTGGCCCCACTTGTGCTCTGCCACGTCATGAATCCATGTCACATCCTCCCAAACAGAGTGTGGCACGTTGATTTAACATCAATGGCTCAGGATCACATCACTTGGATCTGGTAGCCCTGTTGGACAGGACGCCCACCCTGTCAATATGGCTTGCCACATCTACAATCTAGAGGAGAGACACCCAAGTGCTTGTGGCCGTCCATTTGAAGTCGGTTTCCATCCAAGGGAGATCAAATGAAGTGCCAAGGATTCATGGACCCACATGTCATCCTCCAAGGGCCACAAACCGCCTCTCCAACCACCGAAACATGCTCAACAGACCTTGCAACCATCATTGGGGAGGATCCTGGAACTTGGATGGCAAGGCGGCGGAATCCACCGGGTGCCCGCCCTCCCTAGTAGGGCGCCCTCCCTGCAACTTCGGCTCACCGACCTCTGGCCACCTCTACAAGTACCCCAAGGGTCTCCATGTGATATAAATACCCCCTGTATGCTTCAGTTATAATCAGCTTAGGAAAAATAGAGAGATTTAGAGTTTAGTCCATCCTAGCTCATCTAGTGAGAAGCCTCCTAGCAAGGCTAGTAGTGAGAGTGTGAGTGAGAAGAGAAGCAGAAGAGTAGGAGAGCTCTGCGGAGGTCTCTCTCTCAGGTGCTTCCTTTATAAGGTACTCTTTGAATCAGTAATATAATTTCCTTTCTAGTATTTACATTTCCCGCATTACTTTTAGTATTTACTACCAAGTGTTTACTTTAAGTATTGCTTTGAGTGCTCAAGTTGCGGTAGTACTAAGGGATTAATTATCGGTTTTCATACACTTAGTGTGGGCCGCTAGACGGTGCTCTAATCTTAGCGCGAGGTTAGAGTAGTGGCCTAGAGTGTAAGCGTGGTGCTTAGACTAGAAGTTACCTTGGATTGCGGCTAGACCCACGGATAGTAGTGGTAGGTCTTAGGTGGTGACAGCCCTAAGATCCTCTGGATTCCACCACTGTTCGGTCTGGTTTTATCAGTGTAGGGTTTTTCTGGATGTGAGTAACCCCAATAATTTGGGATCGCGCATTCCCCCGAAGTACTAATTGGAGTCAACCTACCATGTTGCCTTGCATTTCACTCTTAAGCTCATCAGTGTCTACATTGTTGCTTGGCTCTATCTTAAACAAGATTATTTGGAGTAGTTATCATTATACCAGTTCACCTTTTATCATAAATCATACTTGTTCTTGGCATGCCATTGGATATCTCTAGCCATAAGAAGCTTCCCTGTGGAAATAAATATGATACTTGGTTACTCCCAAGTGAAGTGCTACATCGATAGATTCTGTGCGCTTGCGAAATTCTGCAACAGTCATAGGAATTATCAATAAGCTTTTCTGACACCGTTATCAGGAATAACTCTGTTCTTGGTAGTGAGATTAGAAATGCCAACTAGCATTTCTGGCGCCGTTGCCGGGGAAGCAATTGGCCTAGATTTTCTTTTGTGTTTGCTATAGAACTAACCCTGTTCTTTAGCGGGATCACACCTATCTATCTTTTTGTGGTGACTGTTAAGCTAGATAGCTAGAATGGCTGGATTCAATCTACCTGAAGATTTTCATGAAGACCCTGAGTCAATCCTTAGAAGAGCGAGAGCTAATCTCACTCCTCCAAGAATGACTTCTAGATCTCGCCCATCTTCATCAAGGGAACCTACATTACAAGATCATCCATCAGATGAATCCGGGCATCCTAGTACTTCGGAGCTGACCAGTTCATCTACATCAAGAACTATTTGTGAGTATTCTACTCCATCTATTTCCAATATTGCTACTATGCCTAGTGCTGATAGCAGAAGTAGAGAATTTGAGCTCAAACCCGCATTGATCATGATGGTGCAAGCAATTGCATTTCATGGCAACCCTTCAGAGGATGCCAATGCTCACATCCAGAATTTTCTGGAGATATGCAATACAATTTCTATCCCAGGAATTTCGCAGGATACAATCCATCTACGCCTTTTTCCTTTCTCATTACTTGGGAAAGCGAAATAGTGGTTCTACATCAACAAGGGATCAATGAACAATTGGGAGAATTGCTCCAACCACTTCTTGACAAAGTTCTTCCCCGTGGGTAAAACCAATCTTTTGTGTAGCAAGATTTCTAACTTTCAACAGGAGATTCATGAATCCGTTCCCGAGGCATGGGAGTGCATGCAAGAATACACTCAAGCTGCCAATGCTCACCTCCAAAACTTTCTGGAGATATGCAATACAATCTCTATTCCAGGAATTTCACAGGATACAATCCGTCTGCGCCTTTTCCTTTCTCATTACTTGAGAAAGTGAAACAGTGGTTCTTCATCAACATGGGATCAATGAGCAATTGGGAGAAGTGCTCCAACCACTTCTTGACGAAACTCTTCCCTGTTGGTAAAACCAATCTTTTGCGTAGCAAGATTTCTAACTTTCAACAGGAGATTCGTGAATCCGTTCCCGACGCATGGGAGTGCATGCAAGAATACACTCAAGCTTTCCCTCATCATGGCGTTGGAGATTGGCTATTAATCCAAAGCTTCTATCATGGACTATTGATGGAATCTTGACAACATCTCGATGCTGCCGCTGGAGGAGCATTCCTATCTCTCAAGGTGAGTCAAGCCAAGAAGTTGATTGAGAAGATGGTAGACAATCAAGGATGGACCAACAATCACCTCAAAGGTAATTCTAATGGTTTCGAAGTTAATTTTTTATCTTTCGAATGCCTTTTGAAAAGGTTACAAGAAAGAGCTAATTGGAAAAGAGATCGTGCCGCTAAAGAGTATTATGTAAATGCTAAAACACCATGTGCTCTATGTGGAGATAAAAATCATAACATAAATATCTGTCCAATAAAAGATGCAAAATCTCTTTTAAATGATGGTGGATATGGTCCCCCACCGGTTTCACCTTACCAAAGATGGAATCCACGTAGGGAGGATAATGATTCTTTACATTTTAGCAATCATTCTCTTAGGGAACTTGTTTTAAATCAAGCTAAAATAAACTCTGGTTTAAGTTTAGTATTGATTGATCAAGACAAAATCCTAGGAGACATAAATGCTAGAATAGATAAATTTCATGTGTTGTTAAGAGAACAACTAGACTTTAACAAAATGGTAGAAAAGCAATTAGCCGATATTCATGCAAAACTTTCATGCCATAATGAAAAAGTTAATGCTGTGACCACAAGAGGTGGTAAGACCACTCGTGATCCTCCTTATCCTGATTCGACGCCCAAGAAGAAGGTAGTAGAAGAAGAAGCTGAAAAAGAAGACTCCACTACACCTCAAGAAAAGGTAAGAACTTCTCCTCATGATATTTATGACACCGAGGTATTACCTTTCCCTGAACGTAACAGGAAACCAAAGCAGGATGAACAATTCCGGAAATTCATGGAGGTAATACAAAAGTTATATATACATATACCTCAAGTTGATGCGATGCAGGTACCTACCTACGCAAAATACTTGAAGGACATCATCAATAGAAAGAAACCAATCCTGAGCATAGAAATGGTGAAATTGATGGAGCAGTGCAGTGCCGCTATCCTCAATAATTTCCCTAAGAAGAAGAAGGACCCCGGGAATCCCACTATCTCATGCTCTATCGGAACTCAACAATTTGATCAAGCTCTGTGTGGTCATGGAGCAAGCGTCAGCGTCATGCCAAAGGTAATATATGAAAAACTTAATCATGCATCTTTATCTCCAACTACTATGTGTTTGCAGCTTGCCGATCAATCGATATGATATCCGGCGTGAATAGCGGAGAATCTCCCTGTTCAAATTAAAAATTGTTTCGTTCCCGTGGATTTCGTGGTGTTAGATATAAATCCTAATTTTAGAACACCATTAATCTTAGGAAGACCATTTTTAAGTACTGCAAATGCAACCATTGATATGGGAGCCGGGAAAATCCGACTCAACATCAATGGAAAAGAAGAAATATTTCATTTCAGGCCACGTCCGGAGCAGTGCTCATCAGTGGAAGACGCACCTGCCGACACTTCCTTGCATGATGAAGATTCTTTGGAGCATGAAGACAATGTGAAGTGTTGATCATCATGCAAGCATCCGATGCAACTAACCAAGGTAAGTTAAGCTAAGGTAAGTTCTAATCTCACTTATTATCTTAAGTAATCTCACATCTCTTTCATGAACTAGTTTAGTATCTCACTTACGATAATAAAGGTAGCTAATAGGAGGGATCAGAGGGCCGGTGGCCCACTTTGATAGGTCGGCCGCCCTGCCCCCTTTGGCCTCTAGCTCCACTAGCTACCCCACTCACTTGTCACATGAATGTAGAGAGCAGAGCACCAAGTATTGGCAGACAAACCCATCCATCCTTCACTTTGCTTTCTATCTTATCTTGTCTCAAGCCCCTCCAACCTCTCCTCTCATTTCTTTGGCTGCTAGCTGCACAATGACATAAAGAAAGATGCTCTAGAGTGGAGACTTTAGCATGTGAGAGAGAAAAGCAGGAATTTCAACAAGGTGGTAGGGCGGGCGCCCTGTTCTCTGCCCCCTCTGCTGTCTACTTTGTCGATTTACACTCTCACATACTCAAGAAAGTGCTCCACCAGGCCTCCAAGCTCAAAGTCTTGCTTCAAATTCATTTCCTTTCCTCCGAGCAACTTCGTAAGCACTAGCTATTAATCACTAAGCAAAACAAAGCAAGGAGAGGCACGGGAAGGTAGCACGCACACTCCCGGGAGGAGTGGTTTGTTCTACTAACCTTAATCCTTGCCATGTTAGGGTTCTTGTGTTTTATCATGTTGAAGAACTTGTTCGGGAAGAGGAAGAAGAAGACGGGAGAGAGCAGTGATGGAAGCAGTAGTGGAAGACCGAACCAATACATACGCTTCTCGTCCGGAAGCCATTCAAGTACAGGAAGCCTACCTTCCCGAAGGAGCAACATGTCAGTTGATCAATCAAGCCATGACAAACCTCCTGAAGAGTAAGGCACCCAACAGCCACCTACTCATATTCTCGTAAGTGAGAACCAAATTATTTGGTTAAATAATCGGGAAAGAGAAGCCTTCTGCATATTGCAAGAGCGCACCTTCATCCACACCCCTGATCAACCGCGACTTGCTCAACGCTAAAGGTATGTTTACTGAATTTCAAACCATATTTTGTACCCTGGGGTGGGGAAATGCATGGTTAGTTAAAGAACTAGGGTATAGAGAGCTTCCTTTAGAATTTTAATGCATCCTAGAAGTCACAAGTAGCCATTGCAACTTTCGTGTGCTTAATGAAAATTATTCTTATACATGGAAAAAACTTAGTGTGCTGTTAGGATTTGACAAGAATTGTGCACTAGAGTTAGATAAGGCCTGTAAGGATTTTAATAAGAAAAACTTTTGGTATGACATTTCGGGCCGCCAAGATGCAACATGTCCTAGAACTTCTCATATTCATGACCCAACGTTTAGGATGTTGCAGAGATTTATTGCCATAACATTCTATACTAGACACGACACCCATAAGGTTAGGACTGATGAAATACAAATTTTATTTGCTACAATATAAGGAATCCGTGTCTCACCAGTTAGGACTATGATGGATTATTGGTCTAAAGTGTTTACACGGGTAACGGATACAACCATTGAAATGACCTCACTTGTAACTAGGATAGTCAGTAACATGGGTTTGCTGGGCAATGCACAAATTAATTTCATCAACACTGAGAGGGAAATTTTAGACATAGAGCATTTTAGGCAAGCACACATGATGAAATATGATGTGGAAAATGACAAATATATCATGACGTACCAAGGTTTTGTTAATGAAATTCCATTGCCTGACATGACTCTATGGTTAAGAAATGTGAACTCTTTGCACTTACCTCTCGAGACTGAGGAACAACACGCTCCAAGGCTGGCACGAGAACATGCTATGCAGGTTGCATGAAGGAGAACCAGGGCCCAGACGAGAGCTGCTCAGGCTGCAGCACAAGAGCAAGCCGAGCGGGCGGCACAAGAAGCATTTCACCAAGGAGCCATGCCGCACACTAGTCAGTGGGGTGCATGGCCGGCTCCTGGCTCTCAGCAAGCAGGAGGCTCCAACAGGTACCAGCCACCCCCACAGCAGCAGCACCAGCCGGCTGACCCATGGGATCCCTATGGACAAGCATTCGCACACATCAGCAGTTCTGGGAGTACTCAACACTTGGGTGGCTCTTACCGATATACTGGTGCACGAGGCTCGCACTCATCCAACACTAAATGATACCCTCCACCGCAACACTCAGTTTCAGTGCATGGATGGGAGCGAGACCTTGGCTATGTCCAGCATCAGATAGAGGGCTTTCAGATTGGCCAAGACTAGCTTCATCAAGAGCTACAAGATTTGTCATATGAGTTCCGGCAATACAGGCAAGAAAATCAGGAGGAGACAAGGGATATGCACTACCTGGCTCATCGCAATGACCGCCGCTGGGACGATTTCTATCATCGCCAGGGGTGGGATTTCCAGTTATGTTTGCAGAACCATTTTGGGGGAGGTCCCCCGCGAAGGTAAGTATACATAGCCCCATCCATTTATTTACGCATTTATATTTTATTTCCATAATAATAATAATAATAATAATAATAATAATAATAATAATAATATGTATATTAGTAGTAGCAATTGTTTAATGGTTATGTAGTATTGATATGCTTGCAAAATAAGCACCCACACTTTCATGCTAAAAAAAGAAGAAAGAAAATGAAAATGTTTAATGCTTATAATTACTTCAAGTTGGTAATTCGCTGATGATTTGACTGTTAATGTGATTTTACTTATACCATGAACTTGAACCCCGTGGGTTGCAAATGCTAGAACAAGGCTGGAAAAATTTGAGTAACATGATTTAGCAAAGAAATGAGTAAGTTTCTATCCTGTCATGAGCATGGTTAATCTGTGGAGAATTTCATTAAAACAATGATAAAACTTGCTTAAGGTCTTTTGTGGCAAAAGAGAACACCTACCAGAGCCATATTTGTTAGATAGGAAACTCCACTTGCTGCCTATATTTATGTTGAGCCTTGTCAAACTTTTGTGAATCATAGTAGAGAAACTTGTCATATTCTAATGACCGAGAACACGAACACCGACCTTTATATTGCTATTCTTACACTGAGAATAAGTAACAACATGCCTTTTATGTTAGGATCTACTCCATGGCATTATCATTTATCCCTCTTAAATATTCCTCAAAAAGAGGCATGGCTAGTCTCTAGTAAAAAAAAAGAGAGCAAGTGCTCTGATCAAAAAAAAAGAGAGAGGAAAAGAGAAAAGAAAGAACTAGCCATGTTTCTAATAAAGAAAAAAAGCCATGAAAGGAGTAATTAGTACTACCACCATACACTTGCACATTCTCGATCTAAGTCTATGACTTATTGCTCCTTTGATCCAATTGTTTGACTTAGCAATATTACATTATATAAGGTATGCCCCATTTTCCTATGATCCTGAAACTCCACATAAGCTTTTAGAGATAGGAAGTGAGGGCATTGTAAGCTTTTCAATCAGGGTCAGAAATTCCACACACATATTAGAGAGACTGAGTGTGCCACAGAAGAGTCTAGAGCATGATTATTGCAAAATATTCAAAAACCTCCATAAGATTTAACCAACCAAAAAGGGCATGGAGAACAAACCCTCTTTCTACCTAGCCTGTGCTCTATTTTTTGGGTTAAGAGATAGATAAAAGCCCCATGGCTGATGGTGATTGGATATGGGTAGTTACATTAACATGTTGAAATCAAATGTGAGTCACTAATAAGAAGTTAATTATAAGTATAACATTTCGAGTCTTTGCTCAGGGACGAGCAAAAGGTAAGTTTGGGGGAGTTTGTTGATGCTCACTAAATGCACATTTTAACCATCAACAATGACAAAATTAAGCAAGAAAATGGCACATAGAGGCTAGGGATTTGGTTTAATTTAATGGAGTTCCACTTGTACATGAAGAATTTTGGTTGTAGGTGCAAAACAGGTGAAAATGAAGCAAACCAAGGCACATTTGAGCAGTACACGTGACAAGAGCCATGTTGGGGCCACAGGGCGCCCGCCCCCCACTTGGCACCACTTGTGCTCTGCCACGTCATGAATCCGTGTCACATCCTCCCAAACAGAGTGTGGCATGTTGATTCAACATCAATGGCTCAGGATCACATCACTTGGATCCGGTAGCCCTGTTGGACAGGGCGCCCGCCCTAGTCAATATGGCCTGCCACGTCCACAATCCAGAGGAGAGACACCCAAGTGCTTGTGGCCATCCATTTGAAGTCGGTTTCCATCCAAGGGAGATCAAATGAAGTGCCAAGGATTCATAGAACCACATGTCGTCCTCCAAGGGCCACAAACCGCCTAAACGTGCTCAACCGATGTTGCAACCGTCATTGGGGAGGATCCTGGAGCGTTGGATGGCAAGGCGGCAGAATCCACCAGGCGCCCGCCCTCCCTAGTAGGGCGCCCGCCTTGCAACTTCGGCCCACCGACCTCCGGCCACCTCTACAAGTACCCAGGGGTCTCCAAGTGCTATAAATACCCCCGTATGCTTCAGTTGTAATCAGCTTAGGAAGAATAGAGAGATTTGGAGTTTAGTCCATCCTAGCTCATCTAGTGAGGAGCCTCCTAGCAAGGCTAGTAGTGAGAGTGTGAGTGAGAAGAGAAGCATAAGAGTAGGAGAGCTCTGCGGAGGTCTCTCTCTATCATGTGCTTCCTTTGTAAGGTACTCTTTGATTCGGTAATATAATTTCCTTTCTAGTACTTACATTTCCCGCATTACTTTTAGTATTACTTTTAGTATTTACTACCAAGTATCTACTTTAAGTATTGCTTTGAGTGCTCAAGTTGCGGTAGTACTAGGGGATTAATTATCGGTTTTCATACACTTAGTGCGGGATCTTCGCCGCTAGACGGTGCTCTAATCTTAGCGCAAGGTTAGAGTAGTGGCCTATAGTGTAAGCGTGGTGCTTAGACTAGAAGTTACCTTGGATTGTGGCTAGACCCATGGATACTAGTGGTAGGTCTTAGGTGGTGACAGCCCTAAGATCCTTTAGATTCCACCACGTTCTGTCTGACTTTATCAGCGTAGGGTTTTTCTGGATGTGAGTAACCCCAATAATTTGGGATCGCGCATTCCCCCGAAGTACTAATTGGAGTCAACCTACCATGTTGCCTTACATTCCACTCTTAAGCTCATCACTGTCTACATTGTTGCTTGGCTCTATCTTAAACTAGATTATTTGGATTAGTTATCATTATACTAGTTCACCTTTTATCATAAATCATACTTGTTCTTGGCTTGCCAATGGATATCTCTAGCCATAAGAAGCTTCCATGTGGAAATAAATATGATACTTGGTTACTCCCAAGTGAAGTGCCACATCGATAGATTCTGTGCGCTTGCGGAACTCTGCAACAGTCATAGGAGTTATCAATAAGCTTTTTGGACGCCGTTATCAGGAATAAGCTCTGTTCTTGGTAGTGACATTAGAATTGCCAACTACACCTACTTGGGGTGACACCATTGTTCATCTTGATGCATTTGACCCCAATCTAACGGCTGCCAGTTCAAGCAGCAATAGGTCAACCGCCAGCGCCGGGGGTACTGGAACCTGCCGCCGGACCCACTGAAGCTTCCCCCGCGGCTGATGGAGCCATCCCCGCAACGAGCGAAGCCACAGGTTCATCTTGCGCCACGACACACTGGGCGATGCCACAGATGCTGCGTGTTTGCAGTAGGTAATCCGATCCATACCCATGGCATTAGATTTCAGCTTTCAAATTTGATACATCTTCTTTTTTGCCATCTTCAGCCAGCAGCGGCATCTTAATCTGCCTCTGGGTGCACCGATAGGCGAGGCCCCATGAGTGTGCCGCACTATGCCTCAGCCGAACCTTCGCCAGGGTTCGGCTTCCAGTCCCACCTCCCGGGAGGGATCCAGCTCGGGGTCTTCCTCGGGCTCAGCTGACTTCTACACTGCCGCTGAAGGCCGCTGCTTCCACCAGCAAATGGTGGAGTATCGTAACCTTCTATTCAGAGGCTACGAAGGAAAATGGCCGGTTGCAGGGCGTCAACGAAGCCCAAGCGGCCGCGCTCGCGGCCGCCGAAGCCGAGGCGGCGACCATGCAAGCCCACCTCGCTAAGTCGGACGCCGCGGTGGCCGGTAAAATCTTTGGAATCATCTTGCAATATATTGATGGAAATTTTGATGTTGATCTTCCTATCTTCTCACAGCCCTAACCACACAACTAAATGAAATGCGCGTCGCTGCTGAGGACGCCACCAACGTCATCAATGCCCGTGGCGAGACGCTGGCGCAGAGGCTCCAGGACATTCACCACCGAGTCCGCTAGATGCCCATGTCTGGCGTTCGTCACGGCGCCACCGGAGCCCTCGTAGCCGCGCGACTCCGCTCCTGTATAGCCGTTGATGCCATAGAGCGGGGGTTCCCGGAGGGGCAAGACATGGGACAGGCCCACGCTCAGCTAGGGTCCTTCTTCCCCCACGCCGAAGGAGTCGCCGTCGCCACCGACGCTGAGGACATCATCGATGGAGCCACCAATGAAGAAAATTAGAATGTATTAGGGCACCATGTAAAAAACAATCAGTAATCCAAACTTTGTTAGTTTTATTTTTGCTCTAAAGACGATGCTTATCACATCGGCTGTTACACCCTATCGAGGGCGCTTTATTTTTGTGTTAAAGGCGATTCGTCAAACGAAATCGGCTATTACATAGTTTTATTTTTGTTCTGAAGGCGATCCTTCACTCAGAATCAGCTATCAAAGACAAATCCAAAACAGATTAGCTGTCAACCTCCGACTGGGATGCTGGGATAAACTTCTTTAGATACTTCCCATTGATCACTCTTGCAAACCCTTTCCCCTCCAAATTTTCAAGGATATAGGAATTGCCATGCGCACACTCCGTAACTCGATAGGGGCCTTCCCAATTTGGCGACCATTTGCCGAATCGGCTGTCCTTAGTACCGATAGGTAGGATAACCTTCCATACTAGCCCTGATTCGACAAAACTCTTGTGTAACACCTCTGGTGTTACGGTTAATTAAAATGCCATGTCATCGTCATTAACTACAAGGCATCTCGCATCAAATCTAATTAGCATGCACTAATTAAATAAGTTTAATTTTTTCATGATTGTGCTTAGGGACCTTAGAGTGGTTTGATTGTGAATGGTGATGATTGTGTAGTTAAACCCATGATTGAAAACCCAAAAAGAAATTCAAAAGAAACATCAAATTTAAACTCAAACCGGACCCCAAAACCCTAATTCAAAAACTAAGAGTATTTTGGTGTTGGTCCCTTAATGAAAGTTCTAGATCTTTTAAAATGCCACAACTTTTATTTTGGGTGTTTTTAAAGTTCTTTGAAATTCAAAATTGAAATGCTAATCTCAAAACTATCAAGAATCTGACTAAACTCCCTTAATGAAAGTTGTAAAGCTCAATTAGTATAACAACTTTTATTTTTATAGAATTTCAAGTTGTTAAGAAGATTTTTGAGAATTTAATCAAAATGTAAATAAAATTCAAAAAGTAAATTTACCCCTTTTTGAATAGTTTCAAAACGGTGCAGATTTTGAATTGGGTTTAAAAACCAAAGTTGTGCAGAATTAAGAATACTACAACTTTTGTATTGATGGAATTTCGAAGTTGGTGCACAAAATATGGAGAATTTGGTCAAAAACTGAAAAGAGGGTAATTCAATGGCTACAGTAACTCGCCCCTCTCCTCTATTCGTCCACAGAGCCGGCAGCCGACCGCGTCGAGCGTGCGTGGCGCCATCCGTGCCAGCCGACCGAGTGCCTCCCGCCGTAGCCGAGCTAGTAGGGGACCCGCGTTGCCCCGAATCGCCTCTGCCGCTCCCATATCCACCATTTAAGCCCCCGGTCGCCTCTCTGCCTCTCCTTCTCCATCTCGGCGCGCCGGCGACTACCATCACTGCCCCGGCTGAATTGGCTATCACCCGACCACCATTTCACAATTGCCTGAGCCACTGACCTTCCTACTCCCTTGCTCACCTAGTGCCTTAACTTGTGCAAAAGTTCGTGCCCCGCTGATCCGGGAACGCCTGTCGTCGTCCTCGGGTCTGGTCGGAGCGCCGCCGCAGACCACCTCGACATGTCTAGCTTGCTTTGGTGAGCTTCTCCCCGTCACGGTATAGCGTTTAAGGCTTCCTACTCTGTCGTGATGCTCATGCGTGAGGGTGGTTCGTCGTCTGATGCCCTAGGTCCGCCGGAACGGGGAGGGTGCCGTCGGTGAACGCCGCGATGAGACTGCTCGGTGTCAAGCTCGTCGCTCCGCACCACCTTTGCTCCAACCATCTTCCGGTCTAGGACCGTGGTGAGCTCCTGATCCTTCCCAAGACTTTTCCCTAGACTTTACCGGGCGCTCGCGGCCGGAATGGCTCAACCGCGCCTGCCGCCCGCCATGGGCGAGCTCGAGCTCGCCGGAGGCGCATAGCCCTTGGGTACGGTGCTCTAGGGTGCTCGTAGGGCTTTAAGGTTCACTGTGGTACGCTCGGTTTTGTCGCGGGGGTCGCCGGCGGCGAGTTACCCGGCGAGCCGCCGTGCACGCGCGTGTGCGCGTGTGCAGGAACGCGCCGCCGTGTGGGGAGGAGCGAGAAAAAAGAGAGAGAGAGGCCGACTGGGCCGCGCCTGGCCGTTTGGGCCGGCATAGGGGCTCGGCAGAGCCAGTGAGAGAGAGAGGGAGCAGCGCGCGAGTCGGCTGGGCCCGCGGCTCCTTCGTGGGCCGTTTCGGGCCGAAAGGGGTTTTTCAATTTCCTCGCGAATTAAATTGGCTTTTCCATTTCCTAATAAAGTGAATAGTGCTCTGCTTTGTGATTTTTGTATGCATTAATGTACTGCTCGAAAAATTATGAAAATAATTGTGTAGGTCCTCTGTTGTATGTAGTATTTCATAAAAATATTGAATATATGTTTTGAACAACTTATGCAGAAACTAAAAATCAGTACATTAATTAACTAATGAAACTTTGGGTAATTTTAATAAATTCTAGGTTAATCCAAAAATCATGAAAATTGATATGGCACTATTGTAGGGTAAGATCTATCTGTTGGTTAAGTTTGGGCTCGAATGGAAGCAGTTTGATCATCTATTAATGAGATCGATTAATTAGATAATAAAATAGGTAGAAACAATCAATCCCTGTAGTTTTGTGTGATTTTTGGATTGATTAGGTTCATGGATATTTCACTATGGTGATCCTTGACAAATATAATATTGTCACTAGGTAGTGATAGTAAAGCTGTGCAGCGGCTTTCTATGACTGTTAAAATGGTTAATAAAATGAAAAACCAAAACACCATTTTACTTTATGAGAAATGTTTTGCAACTTTACCGTGAAGGAAAGTTATACTCAAGGGTTAGTATTGTTTACTATTGGGTTTTGTATTCATTATTATTCGCATCATGTTAAGCATGCATCATTGCATACGTGTAGTGCCCGGCAACGAGGAAATCAAGGTTGAGGCCACTGCTGAGGAGGTGACTCCTGAGGTCCTCCAAGGATTCGATATTTGCGAGACTGAGCCCGATCCGACACTCTACGCAATCCAAGGCAAGCCCCGGTGCATTCAGCCCCGCCTTGTGTTTTATAAAATATTATAACTTGAGTTAATTATTGCATTAGGTTGCTAGGAGTTGATTGTCACCTGTCTTGTTGCATTACCTGCTTTGATATATTACCCTTGAAACCTGTTTAAAATGAAAATGTTCGAAAAATGCTTAGCCCTACTTAATTAATTTAGATTTGTTGCGTAAAATGCTATTTTTGACTTATGGGGATATGATATTAATGAATCATGAGAAAGGAAAGGGATATGAGCCCGTTCGGGGATTGTGCACTCGGGTAGCAGCCCCAACGCATCGCACCGACGGAAAGGGATTTTTCATTCGTTGGTTGTGAATTTGGGTTAGAGTCCCAATGCTTGACCATCGGTGGGAAAGGGATTTGAAAACCGTTGGGATACTTGTACTTGGGTTAGAGTCCCAATGCAATGTCGCTAGTGGAAAAAGAATTAGGGACCGTTCATTGTAGGCCTGCTGTGATCGAGACTTTGCAACTAGCCACATACTGCGGGAAGCCCTGGCACCGGTGGCTGTATTACTTGAATCAACAACCACGCACTGGGAGTGGAGAAATGGCAAGAGCAGCGTGTACCCTTGTAGCCAGCGTGCCTGGAGAGGAGAGGACTACTGTGTTCTCGGGTGGCGCAGGACCGGTTCAGGTTTTGGAAAAACCGTGGTAGACGAGGTTGGCATATGCAAGCTTAGGTGCTACATATGCAGTGTGGATAGGGATCCCCAGCTGGGTACTAACCGATTCGAATCGTTGTTGCTCCTCGGATATGGAGACTTGATCCCTTGACCTACAATTCAAAAGTGGTTCGGAACTAAGTGTTTTGAGAATAATTAAGAATTTGGAAGTATGATGATATATGGGAATGAATTTGGAATTATGGATTATGATTAAATTAAGATTGAGTTAAAATATTGAAATAGAATAGTAATGCTTTTCTGCAAAACTCTTTGAGTCTTGTTCAAGCCTTACCTTGACTCCCCTCAGCCTGCGTTCCTGAGTCTTATTCTTTTTCTTTAGTCGGGTAAGTCTTGCGGAGTACCCCAGTACTCAAGGTTTGTTAACCCCTGTTGCAGGAATCCAGCAGTTGGAGGTGTGTCTCGCCTCCTGCTAGGTGACAGTTGTCCAGGAAGGAAGCGAGGAAGAGTAGGGTTGGACCCATGGGTAGGGTCCTTGTTATTACTTATCTAAATATGTTGTATCGTCATTCCTCTGCTATCGACTTTTAATTGTGGTTTGTAATAACTGCACTTAAATTCTATTTGGACGAATCGTTTGTAATCTAAGTACTTTATAGTATTTCCGCGCTTTTACTCTGATGTATTCTATTATGAAATGTTGTAATTCTGTAATGGCTTGGCAATGGGATCCTGTCGGAGAAAAACGGGTGCTGATGTAGCCCGGCAGAACCTTCTAGATCATTTGGGACACGGGCCCGGCTGCCAGAGGTCATTAGTGATAATGACAGGTGCCTGTGGGCCATGTGATTTAGGCGGTTCTGTTACAGCTAGGTATCAGAGCGCATTCTATTGCTAAATCATTACGGTATTAATTTGCAAAACTTCAAAATGTTTTGGATCATAAAAATCTAAAATGCTATTTTGGTCCAAACTGCTTATTCTTATCTTATTCCGTAATATAGTTACGGTAGCCAGTGGAATAGCACTATTATTAGCCCTATGTTAAAAATTATTTATGCACTTGTTATCTTGCATTGGTTTAAAATTCGTAAGTACGATTCATGCATCATGATTAAATCACATGTTAATTAACTTCCTCCTTAAAGTGGTTTATGGGTTAGGATCAATCAAACCTATTATTGCTAGCCTATAATATCCTCACTAACCCAAACTTATCTTCTCCAGCATGGCACGCACCAAGCAGACTGCTCGCAAGATGACGGGTCCTAGGGGAGTGCCGCGTCACCAGCTGGCGCCACGTGACGGGGAGGCATCCAGCAGTCATCATCCCCGCCGCCGTCGCGCTGAGCTGCAGGAGGAGATTGACAGGATGAGGGAGGAGATGAGGAAGATGACCGAGGACTTTGACACCACTTGTCGAGAGCATTACCATGATGTGGCTATGATCGAGCGGCTGCGGACTTACTATGGCACGTCTCATCGAGCAGAGGGACACGACCTGGGCGTGTGAGGACGCGACCAGGGCCAGACTGCACGAGTTCGAGATCTATGTGGAGCAGATTGAGGACTACAATGATGCACTGCATGAGGAGGTGCATAAGCTCAACAATGAGCTTAACCCTATCTTAGAGCCACGTGCTGAGGACCCCGAGGATGGACTTATTGTTGGTCCTGAGGATCAGGACACGGAGGACGTTGATGAGGAGGTTAAGCCTCTCCAGATGGCTGACGAGGACGGTGTCGTCTCTGACGGGACCGTGGGCGACGACGACTAGACTAGTAGTAGGACTAGGCGTGTCAGTTTATCGCACTCTTTTGGGTTTGTAATGTCGGTGTTGCCATGAAACCCTAGTTATGGTTTGGGAACTGTGTTAAGTATGAGTTGGGTACCTTAATTATTGTAAGATTATGGTGTGTACTATTACTAAGTTTCGGTTAAGTAATTTAAGACTTGAGTTTGGCTTGCTTATGCACAGATGCCTATGAACACCCGCTCATCTGGTGCTAGGACTTCTGAGCATGGGGCCATTCCGGAGGCCCCGCTGATTCCGCCTACTCTGGCAGAGGCCATCTCAGCCTTAGCCAATGCCGCAGCGCTGCTTGCTCAGAACCGAGACGACCGTGGTGGGCGCTATGGCCACCGTCATGAAGAGGAAACAGCTTATGTCGACTTTACAAACACCCGTCCGCCTGTGTTGCACCAAAGCGGATGAGCCACTGGGAGCGGATGACTGGCTCCGTACCATAGAGTAGAAGTTTGGTCTGATTCACTGCACAGAAGTTCAGAAACCACTATTTGCAGCGCAGCAACTCCGAGGTCCTGCAAGTGCTTGGTATGCAAATCTCCTGTCTGCCCAGCCTGAGGGACACCAACTTATTTGGGAGGAGTTTCCGTGAGGCTTTTTGTGCTCATTACATTCCTGCGGGTGTGATGAAGATGAAGCTGGATCAATTCTTAGCCCTGCAACAGAAAGAATCCACCGTCATGCAGTACGTTGGCTAGTTCAACCACCTGTCGCAGTATGCCCCTGAGCATACTAACACCAACCGAAAGAAAAGGGACTGCTTTATCAGGGGTCTGAACTACAAGATTCAGAGGAGCTTTTCTAACAACCTCCACTGCACTTATCATAAAGCAGTCAACATTGCGATAGCTTTTGAAGAAAGTGACCGCAAGCATCAAGAAGAGAAGAAGAAGAAGAAGTCTAGGATAGCTGGGTTTTCTGGCAATCAGAAGCGCCAGAAAATAATCTACCACCCCACTCACTACTCTCGTCTATAGTATCCCCATCAGTAGGTCGTAGTACGAACTGCTGCCACTTCCCACACCTCCAACCAACAAAACACCACTCAGCCGAATGCCCCTGGCGTTCGTATCACCACTCCTCAGTCAAACTACAACCAACCGTGCTACAATTGTGGCAAGATAGGACATTGGTCCCACAACTATCCATTCCCCAAGCAATACAACCAAAATGCGCAGAAGGCTCCTGGTGGACTGCAGCAGCAGCAGATTCAGCACCATGCCCACTAGCAGCAAGCCCAGAAGGGAAAAGTTGTGAAGAAAGCAGGTCAGGTCTACTACACACAAGTTGGTGACATTCCCGAGGGTGAACCCGTCATGCTGGGTAGGTTCCCTATCACAAGTCATCCTGCTATCATGCTTTTCGATTCTGGTGCATCGCATTCATTCATCAATCGCACATTTGTCATCAAGCATGAGATACCAATTGGGAAAATAAACGAAAATTCCCTTATACATTCGCCCGGGGCGCGTATAATTACTAAGGAGGTAGTGCAACGAGTACCTATAGAACTGGGCGGGCATATATTCCCTACCACCATGATAGTACTCAAAGATCAGGACATAGATGTGATATTAGGCACGAATTGGATGTATCAGCACAAGGCCCCTCATCGACGTGCTGAATAGAACCATCAGGGTAAACTTGCCTAATAGTCAAACCCAACTTCTCATTCAACTCCCAATTCCTCAGAGAGCTATTGGATGGGTGTGTGTGACCACAGTCAAAGAAGTGCAGGATATTCCAGTAGTCTGTGAATTTCCGGACGTATTCCCCGCTGATTTGCCTAGTTTGCCACCTGATCGTGATGTGGAGTTTGCCATTGAGTTGAAGCCTGGAACCGCAACTATCTCTCGTAGAGCCTATATGATGCCTCCCAAGGAATTGGCAGAGCTTAAGGTCCAGTTAGAAGATCTGTTGGATAAGAGTTTCATCAGACCTAGTTCATCTCCTTGGGGTTATCCTGCTATTTTTGTTAAAAAGAAGGACAATTCTCTTAGACTCTGTGTTGATTACCGTCCACTCAATGAGGTCACCATCAAAAACAAATACCCTTTACCTCGTATAGACCTTCTCTTTGACCAACTTGCTAGTACCAAAGTATTCTCTAAAATTGACCTTAGATCTGGCTACCACCAAATAAAAATCCGTCCCGAAGAAATTCCAAAAACGGCCTTCAGCACCAGATATGGCCTCTATGAATACCTAGTTATGTCTTTCAGCCTAACCAATGCCCCTACATATTTCATGTACCTCATGAACTTCGTCTTCATGCCGGAGCTCGATAAATTCATGGTTGTATTCATAGACGACATCCTTGTCTATTCCAAAACCCCTGAAGAACAAGCCCAACACCTCTGGGCTGTCCTGACTCGCTTAAGAGAACATCAACTCTATGCCAAGTTCAGCAAGTGTGAGTTTTGGTTGGACAGAGTTCTGTTTCTCAGACATATTCTATCAGCTGAAAGGCGTATCTGTTGACCCAAGCAAGGTGGAGGAGATCTTGAATTGGAAGCCACCAACCACAGTACATCAAGTCCAGTAGTTTCATGGGAATGGCGGGATACTACCATCATTTTATTTCAGATTTTTCCAAAATATCCAAGCCCATTACCAGCCTATTGAAGAATTAGGTCAAGTTTGCCTAGGTCACCGGAGTGTGAGAAGGCATTTCAAACCTTGAAGAAATTGTTGACCATCGCACCAGTCCTAGTCCAGCCTGACATTGAAAAGCCATTTGATGTGCACTGCGATGCTTCTAGAACCGGTCTTGATTGCGTCTTGATGCAAGAGGGCTGAGTCATTGCTTATGCTTCGCGACAACTTAAGCGCCATGAAGAGAATTATCCTACTCATGATCTAGAACTGGCCGCTGTTGTCCATGCATTGAAGATATGGCGTCATTATTTGCTGGGTAGTACTTGCAATGTTTACACCGATCACAAGAGCCTAAAATATATCTTTACTCAAGAAGAGTTGAACATGAGGCAATGAAGATGGCTCGAGTTGATCAAGGATTATGACATTGAAGTACATTATCACCCTGGTACGGTGAATGTGGTTGCCGATGCACTCAGTCGGAAGGTTCATTGCAACTGTCTGACAGTGAAGCCCCGAGATCTTTCCTTGTGCTATGAGGTAGAAAAGTTAGGTATAGAAATGGTTGAACATGGCAGCTTGAACCATTTTAGCATTGAGACCATCATCCGTGATGAGATCATTGCGGCCCTAGAAAGGAAGCAAGGGCATCAAGCATATCAAGGAAAAAGTCCAAGACGGCACGGCAAATTGTTTTAGGATTCACGACGAAGGTGTTGTATGGTTCAAGGATCGTCTAGTAGTTCCAAAAGTACCTGAGTTGCATCAAAAGATCCTCAATGAAGCACATTTGACCAGATTCTCCATTCACCCAGGAAGCAACAAGATGTACCAGGATTTGAAGCAAAAATTCTAGTGGACTAAGATGAAAATAGAGATTGCTCGATATGTAGCAAGATGTGACACTTGTCAGAATGTAAAAGCCATCCACATGAAACCTGGAGGAGAACTGCAACCATTGCCTGTTCCTGCATGGAAGTGGGAAGATATTAGCATGGATTTCATCGTAGGTTTGCCGAAAACATCAAGAGGTTTTGATTCAATCTGAGTTGTTGTCGATCGCTGTTGACACTTCTTAGCGCAACCACCAGAGATAGGGTGTTAGGCTATCTCTGATAACGGCGCCATAAGTGCCCTGAGGGTATTTCTTATGTCTATTGGATAATTTCACAAGCACACAGAATATACCACTATAGCACTTCACCAGGGAGTATTCCAAGGTATCGTTATTTATTTTATCCCAAAGGAAAGCGGTTGCTAGGAATAATTAATAAAAGAGAGAGATCCTTAAGTCTATAGCAACTTAGTATCAACTAGTGATAGGGGGATAAATCGATATATAGAGGAGAGGGTAATGACACCAAGACACGACACGGTTTTAGGAAAACTAATGATAACTAGTAGAGTATAGCTAGGTGGGAGGACAACGAGCGAGTATAAGACTCGTATGACTCTTACTTTACTCTTGTGAACTATCTTATCAAATGGATGAATTACACTAAGACAGCTACCTTAGTTTCGGTGTGTAGGGGGTAGTGCGAGACAATAGAGGATATAACCTCTACCCGAAGCGCCTACTCTCTTATTGGAGGCTACCTTTGAAGAACTTGCCTAAAACACATGGAGGGATACTAAGACTAAACAGGGCTGTCACCACCTGCTAGCAGCCACAAACAATCCGTGCGACAAGCGGCATTCTAGGGTAGGATCTAGCCTAGGCACCACGCTTACACTAATTCTCACTACTTTAGCTGGGTACCAAACAGCTATAGCACCCTATGACAGGCAATGAACTACACACGTGAGCTGGTTACAGGATCACTATTTAGTATAATTCAACTAAAAGGTATGACAAGACACAACAATACTATAATGTATAGTATTAGTAAAGTAAAGTAAAGATAATATATTGATAAAGGTAAAGTCTTATAGAAGGAAAGGTACAAGAGCTATACCAGACTCTCCAGAAGACGATTCTGAAGACTCCGAGCGTAGCTTGACTCGACTCTAACTCCCACACAAGACTAATACTACTACTAAAGAGTGGAGCTCTAGCTTCTCTTGTCTCTTGTGTATCTTGCGTGTCTTGAAGAGAGTGATGGCAGCCTCTATTTATAGGGGAGAGTGGAGGGGCGCCATGTCAGTGATTCGTGTGCTCCTTGCCTCTCCTCCCTTGGATGAACCGCCTCAAAACCGCTATAGGATGGACGGCAGTGGTGAATTCATCACGTGGAAGGCATGCAGGAAGGCGGTGGAGGCCAATCACCCTGGCTGGGCACCAGGGGGTCGGCCGACCCCCTATGACAGGTGGGCCCAGCCAGGTGTGGTCCCTACCAGTCATAGAGTGTCGCCTTGTGCTGGTTGTATCTTGATTGTGTTGTTTCACGCCTTGATCCGTGGGCTTTGATTCGCCACTGTTGAATGGAAACACATGTTGAACCGATGGTTGAAATGAGCTAGGTAGAGTGTCACACGGATCCTGCCACATCTCCAGAGCCAGGTGGGCCCCATGGTGGGGTCGGCCTGACCCACACATGGGCCCACTCTGAGCCCTCCTCTCTTCTACGTGATGTCTTGAGTCATTTGTTGAATTGTGATGGCCTGGTACCCATACAAGTGGTTCGGCCGACCCCTCAATTGAGCTCCAAGTGTTCATTTCTACTCTGTTTTGATATTCCCTGCATTCACAAGCTAAGAATACAAGTGGAACTAGTTATTGATAAAATATGTTCATGATATGTTTATTCTCCCTTGAATCTGAGGCATGTTGACGGTGTTTGAATGTGGATTTTCATGGTATATCCACCGTCAACAAGATCCCCCAAGCTTAACCTTTGCTCGTCCTGAGCAAATAATTAAACTTAGCCTCGGTGGATCAGGAGTTGCTACAATGTTCATATTTCCTTAGTACCAAGTGCACAACAAAATACTTCTCTTTTGAATGGAAAAATTGGCTACAAAAATTCACCTATTTTACCTTAGTCCTTTATGGGGCTAATGACCTTTCCTTTGCCTTAGGTGGTTGAGAGACAGGACAGTTTAACTTGAGCACTACTTTTCTCATTCTTTGCAAGTTTCATACTGGAGGTTTTAGCAATGTTTTGCAAAAGAAAACTTAAAGTTCCTCAAATGGTTCTCTCATGTCGCTCAAATGGTGTATGATTCCTTACCAAGGCACAAAATAAATGTTGCCTTCTCTTTAACATCCTGCTTCTAAATATGGCTTATGTGGAGCTTAAGGTAGGAATGAAAGAATATAGCATACTTACTTTGCATGTGTTGTAAAGTCAAAGCTTGGATCCAAAGAGAGAAGTGTCATGCCCTTAGATCAAGATGTGCAAGTGTGTGGAAAATAGTGGACTATAATGCTCCTCTATTCGAAATTGTATCTCTTTCTAATAAATTTTTAGAGACATGGCTATCATTTTCCTTTCTTTTATTCATGAGCTTAGACTTGCTCAAATTTTTCTCTTTTTTTCCTATGGACTTTCTTGTGTCCATTTTTCTTTCTTTTTCTTTTCATTTTGCATAGCCTTTTGTCTCTTCTACCAAATTAACTGAGAGAGATATTCTATGACTTTAACACATGGAGCATTTATTTAGTGGAAATGAAAAGCATGTGGTTGCAGTACTTCCAGGGTAGAAGCAGCATATATATGTGGTGTGTACGTGATCTTGATCTTGGGGGCATGATAAGACTCTCAATAAGGGTCAACAAGACTTGACAAAACTCAATACAAAGCAAATAGCTTTTAGTGGAAAGGCTAAGACATGTGTAGCATATATGGCTGTGGTAGGAATTTATCACCATTGAGGACCAATAAGGTTTTGATTGTTTAAGAAATAAATCTCCAGTAATCATGCATGCTTAGAACAATATTATAGCAGCTCTTGTCTCACTATATCAAATCTCACAACAACTTAGACTTAGTTCTAGCACTTACCATCCATAAAGTCTTCAGGTTCATGATGATTTTAAATAGGCCAAGTGATCCATACTCAAAGAAATACTAAGTTGTAAACTAGGCATTAAAGAAACTTTAACAGAGCAACTATTCATCATTTCCATGAGGAAGATAAACATTCATGAAACATATGGGAATAAGGGAAATATTTTTGGTATTTTTATCTTATGCATTTTTTAAATGCAATAAATTAAAATAATGTAACTAGCTAGGATATAATACTTACCTTGTCGGGCATAGGATCTCCCCCAAGCTTGTCTTTTTGCACATTGTAGTAGCGGATAGTATTGGAATCATCCCGCTCAGTGTTGTGCTTCTTCATCTTGGATAGCTTGCAATAATTGGGCATTTTGTTGTGCCATACTTAGAGTTGCATCTTGTTCAACTTGCATATCGCCCATGTCGTTGATGAGTTGATCCATTTTCGACCCTTGGTTCCGACGACCCCTCGCCCATGTGGACGGACGGGGAGTGCGCACTCTTGGAGTGTGCTGTTGAGGCCGTTCCATGGAACCTGAAATGTCCATGGAACTTGCCTCATCGCCTTCTTCTTCATATCCCCCTGCAGCTCTTGATGTGCCGCCTTGCTCAAATTGAGCGGCCTATGACATGCTCCTTGTCACCCTTCTTGTTCTTGCAACATTTTGGCTTCTTGCCTCTTGGTCCCAATTTATGGTTAGTGTACGTAGCGCATACAACCGACGCCTCTCACATTGGAGAGAGATTTCGGCTGTATGGCCTGGATAAATCATTTTAAGATCACCATTTTTATCTCTTTTTAGGACTTGAGCACTTATGAAGAAATTTTCAGTTATAATGTCTCTAGGAGAAGCAATATATTCAAAGTAGTGTTTTCCATTTAGCAAGTCCATTGTTTCAGCAATGCGAGTGATAAAAGAGGTAAAGAATATAGGCTCGCTTCTTTGGAAAATACCAAGCCAAAAGCGGACTAAAATTTTAGCAGGTAAAACTTTTATCTTCTTGGTCACGGCATAAAGCAGTCCTAGTTCATCATTAAGAAGGATTTGCACATTGGAGCCAGGAAGAAAAGTTATGGCCATCCAATAGCGGAGCAAGCGCAAAGTGGGATTATGGATTTCATCAGTTTTAGGATCAGAGCAATCATTAGATCCAGTTGTGGCTTTCCAGAAATCAGCTTTATCAAATTTTCTTGTGGCATTAGCTAGATCTAGATGACAGTTGTTATCAAAGCCAAGTGCCATACTAAAAACTCCCCAAGTTAAATTATACTCTTGATTGAACATGTGAAAGTAAACATTATCATCAGTGACTTGTAAAGAGCACAGAAATTCCATGGTGAGTTTTTCAATTCCAAGTTCTTGCACTTCCCGAAAGCTTCCCCACTCAATTGTATTGAAAACAGTATTAAACTCTGCGATCATACCTGTGTTGTCCAAAAGGACAGGGTCGATGATGCCGGTATGTTCATAACTGCAGTGTCGGATGGAGAGGTACCTTTGGTACTCTTCTTGGTCTAGCATGAGGCCGCTCTCGGGGTCGAGCATCCTCTCGGGAGGCACTACAAAGCTTTGTCTCGGTGGAGCTTCTCTTCCTTCATCTTCGTCATGGCAGGGTCATCGGGAGGAACTCCCTACGACACTTTTGGCCTTCTTGAATGCGAAGGAGAACTTCTTCATCTTCCTGTAGCAATGAGACAACACAAGAACACACTAGGACAACAAGGATTAGCGTTAGCATTAGCGTTAGCTGTCCCAATGTTGGTAGTCCTTGCGGGGTATGGTTACCTCCACAAACCGCTCTTGTGGGTAGGAGTACTCCACAAACAAGTTGTTGAGAGCAAAGATGAGAGTAAGACAATCTTGTACTACTACAATATTTTTGGATTTTTGGTTTGAGTGGCAAACTTCAACTAAACTTGAGAAAGAACTTGCTCAAACGGAGAGAAGAAGAGAGATTGTGTGCTCGAGATGATTCAGCTGGTTTGGGTGTGGAATTGAGCACACAATGCAAGGGTATTTATAGGGGGAGAAGGGCTGGTGACCAGGCCACTAGGGCCAGATCGGCCGACCCCACCCCTGACAAGTTCAGGGCTGTTTTCAACTTTGGACAGGGAATCTATTTGAATTCAAACATAATTTTGCAGACAGGACTTTAAACATGGGTCGGCCGACCCATGTTTGGTCCTCTTTTCAGCTTTAAACAAAGTATTTCACTTTGTCCAGTAAAGTAAGGACTAGTGATGGACCAAAACTGGATAAGTTTTCAGAGATTCCCTTGTCTAGTGTTTTGTGAAAGAGAAAGATGTATGACAAAAGTGGGGACATGCTTTAAAGTGATTCTCATGGACCATGGGAGCACTAATGCATGCCAAAGTGTCCACTTTTCAGAATTTGGATAGTAGTGAGTGTTGGATTCTCCTTGGAGCATGTGAAAGTGGTCATGACAAAAGGTTGTCGACCAAATTCAAAAGGAGTTGGTGTTCAAAAATTCAGGAGATGATTCAGCACACCAGGCCAACACCACCAGAGGTGGATGGGCCCCATGGTGGGGTCAGTCGACCACACCTTGGGTGGTCCCACCACCTCAGGTGTGAGCAACGCAGTTCTACTCAAGTTTTATTTATCTAAGTATTTTCTTTTGTCAAAATAAAATATTTCAAAATATAAATATGAAATGCAACGAAGAAAATGCAGAAATTGAAATGTGAAAAGTAAATATGAAATAAATACTGAATTTACCTTACCAGCAAGGGCTCCATGTTTTAGGTCCATAGAACAGGACCTCTCCTTTTCGGGTTCATTCTTCAAGTGCTTCGGTTGGTCCCGGAGATGGGGATCGTGATGATCGCACCTCTTTCTTCTGCTATTCCTTCTTGGTTGATGCTTGTGACTCAGCAGAGTCAGGCCTTGTTTACCACCTCAGCCTTACTTACCGATTCGGCCTTTTTGGCCTTTGGCGATTGATTCTTTCGGCGGGGTGCACATTGTGGCTTGTTTCTCCACATGTTCTTTCTTGCCTGTTGCATAGATTTATAACCATTGAAAGGACATTTAATTCTCTTACCTAAGAGTTGGAAGTGGACTTGGCTGGATCCCACGTAGATGATGGCGTTCACAGTGTTGAGGAACGGCCTTCCCAGGATGACGGGGACTTCGTCATCGGCCCCCATATCAAGAATGATGAAGTCGACGGGGATGTACTTGTCTTGAAGTTTGACAAGGATGTCCCTTGCCAATCCCTCGCGGAGCCGAATGGATTAATCGGCCATCTGCAATTTGACAAATGTGGAGTACAAGGGTCCCCCTAGCAAATTTTCATACATTACCTTGGACATGATGTTGACTCCAGATCCAAGGTCGCAGAAGGCGTTGTTGAAGGTTTGTGGCCCAATCTCGCAGGTGATGGTAGGATGGCCAGGGTCACTCTTCTTGGCCATGAATGGCAGGTCAAGAAGGCAACCCGGGTTTGGCCTGACCGGAGGCTTACCAAACCTCGTGGAAATTAATTTGACACCCTCAATTGGTTCCTCAGGTTTCCCTGGGATCTTACCTTGTTCGAAGGATGGGGTAGCTGTTGCTATTTGAGCTAATTGTGTTTCTAGCATTTTATTAAAGCTCAATTGATTTTTCATAGCAATGTTAAAGCTATCCATTTTCTCACTAAGATTTTCATGAATCTTATCAGTAGCCTTATTTTCTTGTTTATACTACCATTGATTTTCGATTGGCCTAAGACAAGATCTTTAAGAGAAGGCTGGTTACCATAAGAATTATTGAAATTATTGCTATAACCATTACCTTGATTTCCTTGGTAGAAGGGGCGCGAGTTCCATCCTCCTTGTTACTGGGGTCGATACCCATTATTGTTGTTGTTGTTGATGAAGCTCATTTCTTCCTTCGTCTCCAGGACAATTGTTGCCCGAGTGATCTTCTCCACCACATACCTTGCACCATGGATCAGCTTCAATTGCTCGTGTGGTGGCAGTGGTTCGAATGGCCTCTTGTTCCTTTTTGGAACCTTTCTCAATCTTTTTCATCAAGAGGTCCATTTTTGCTGAGAGTATGTCCACCTCATGAACGGTGTGCATACCCCTTTTCTTGGGCTGGAGACTTTTCTCATTCCATCCTTGGTTGATAACCATCTTTTCAATGAGGTCTTTAGCATCCTTGACATTGTGTTGCAGGAATGCTCCTCCAGCAGCAGCATCAAGGTCAGCCCATGGTAGAAACCTTGGATTAGGAGCCATTCTTCAATTCCATGATGAGGACAAGCACGAATGTACTCCTGGAGGCATTCCTATGCTTTGGGAATCATCTCATTAGCTTGCTGTTGGAAGCTTGAGATCTTTCCACGAAGAGCGTTGGTTTTGCCCATCGGGAAGAATTTCTTGAGAAATGCATTGGCGCACTTCTCCCAAGTGGTAGCTTCATTCTTGTTGGCATAGAACCATTGCTTCGCCTTCCCAAGTAGTGAGAATGGGAATAGGCGAAGATGGATGGCGTCTGCCGAGACATTCTTGATAGTGAAGGTACCACACATCTCCAAGAAGTGCTGGAGATGGGCATTAGCATCTTCATGCGGCTTCCCACAGAACAGGTTGGCTTGCACCATATTGATGAGTGCTGGCTTAAGCTCAAAGGTAGCATCCCCCAATTTGAGCTGCGGACCGATGGCAATAATGTTCGCCGACGGTGCAGAGAACTTAGAGATGGTCTTTTGGGCCATAGCTTCCTTGATTGATAGTGTAGAGCCTCTTTCCTCGAATGGATTCAGGTTTGAGATGAACCTTTGAGGTGGAACTTGACGGCGTCTAGTTCTCCTCAACAATTGCTCAGGATCTTCAATAAAATTTGACAGCAATTGGAAACCGCTCATGCACTGTCTAACTTCACGATAACGAGAAACACAGACAGGGGTAAACCCCTAACACTAATCGATAACTAAATTGATAGTAGACTCCGTATTTAATTTTTATTAATATTCCTAGACTGATGCTTTCCCCGGTAACGGCGCCAGAAATGCTTGTTGACACTTATTAGCGCAACCACCAGAGACAGGGTGTTAGGCTATCTCTGATAACGGTGCCAGAAGTGCCCTGAGGGTATTTCTTATGTCTATTGGATAATTTCGCAAGCGCACAGAATATACCGCTATAGCACTTCACCCTGGAGTATTCCAAGGTATTGTTATTTATTTTATCCCAAGTGAAATCGGTTGCTAGGAATAATTAATAAAAGAGAGAGATCCTTAAGTCTATAGCAACTTAGTATCAACTAGTGATAGGGGGATAAATCGATATATAGAGGAGAGGGTAATGACACCAAGACACGACAAGGTTTTAGGAAAACTAATGATAACTAGTAGAGTATAGCTAGGTGGGAGGACAACGAGCAAGTATAAGACTCCTATGACTCTTACTTTACTCTTATGAACTATCTTATCAAATGGATGAATTACACTAAGACAGCTACCTTACTTCCGGTGTGTAGGTGGTAGTGCGAGACAATAGAGGATATAACCTCTACCCAAAGCGCCTACTCTCTTATGGGAGGCTACCTTTGAAGAACTTGCCTAAAACACGTGGAGGGATACTAAGACTAGACAGGGCTGTCACCACCTGCTAGCACCCACAAACAATCCATGCAACAAGTGGCATTCAAGGGTAAGATCTAGCCTAAGCAGCACGCTTACACTAATTCTCACTACTTTAGCTGGGTACCAAACAGCTATAGCACCCTATGATAGGCAATGAACTACACATGTGAGCTGGTTACAGGATCACTATTTAGTATAACTCAACTAAAAGGTAAGACAAGACACAACAATACTATAATGAATAGTAAAGCACTAAGTAAGGACCTAGTAAAGTAAAGTAAAGATAATATATTGATAATGGTAGTCTTACAGAAGGAAAGGTAGAAGAGCTATACCAGACTTTCTAGCAGACGACTACGGAGACTCCGAGCGTAGCTCGACTCGACTCTAACTCCCACACTAGACTAATACTACTACTAAAGAGTGGAGCTCTAACTTCTCTTGTCTCTTGTGTATCTTGTGTGTCTTGAAGAGAGTGATGGCGGCCTCTATTTATAGGGGAGAGTGGAGGGGCGCCACGTCAGCGATCTGTGTGCTCCTTGCCTCTCCTCCCTTGGATTAACTGCCTCAAAACTGCCATAGGATGGATGGCAGTGGTGAATTCATCACGTGAAAGGCATGCAGGAAGGCGGTGGAGGCCAACCGACCGGGCTAGGCACCAGGGGGGTCGGACGACCCCTATGATAGGTGGGCCCGGCCAGGTGTGGTCCCCACCAATCATAGAGTGTCGCCTTGTGCTGGTTCTGTCTTTATTGTGTTGTTTCATGCCTTGATCCGTGTGCTTTGATTCTCCACCGTTGAATGGAAACACATGTTGATCTGATGGTTGAAATGAGCTGAGTAGAGTGTCACACGGATCCTGCCACGACACCAGAGCCAGGTGGGCCCCATGGTGGGGTCGGCCCACCCACACATGTGTCCACTCTGAGCTCTCCTCTCTTTTACGTGATGTGTTGAGTCATTTGTTGAATTAGGATGGCCTGGTGCCCGTACAAGTGGTTCGGCCGACCCACTTAATTGTGCTCCAAGTGTTCATTTCTACTCTGTTTTGATCTTCCCTGCATTCACAAGCTAAGAGTACAAGTGGAACTAGTTATTGATAAAATATGTTCATGATATGTTTGTTCTCCCTTGAATCCGAGGCATGTTGACGGTGTTTGAATGTGTATTTTCATGGTATATCCACCGTCAACAATCACCTCACTAAGCAAGCTCATTTCATCGCCGTCAAAACTATTTACACAGTAGTGAAGTATGCATAGCTGTATATACAAAATCTGATGAAGCTTAATGGTGTGCCTAAGACCATTGTCACGGATCGAGGTGCTCAATTCATATCGAATTTTTGGAGGGTGTTTCATAAATCACTGGGGACAAAACTTTTGCATAGTACAGCATATCATCCACGGACTGATGGTCAGACTTAGAGAGTCAACCAAGTGTTGGAGGACATGTTAAGAGCATGTGCACTCAATTACATCGATAGATGGGATGAATGTTTGGCACTAGCAGAATTCTCGTACAATAACAGTTTTCAAGAGAGCATCAAGATGGCACTGTTCGAGGCTGTGTATGGTCGTAGGTGTCGGACTCCCCTAAATTGGTCTGAGCCTGGGGAAAGATGGTTCTTTGGAGTTGACTTGGTAGAAGAAACTGAAGAAAAGGTTAGGCAAATACAAAATAATTTGAAGGTTGCACAGTCGCGACAGAAAAGTTACGCTGATCAAAAACGTCGCCCCTTGGTATTCAAGACAGGAGATTATGTCTATCTCAAGGTCTCACCAATGAAGGGAATTAGTTGATTCAGAGTCAAAGGTAAGTTAGCCCCTCGATATATCGGGCCATTCCAGATCGTGGCACATCAGGGAAAAGTAGCCTATAAATTGAGATTGCCAGATCACCTCTCAGCTGTGCACGACGTATTCCATGTGTCACAACTCAAAAAGTGTCTTCGCGTGCCTGATCAAGTCATTGATGTTGAAGGAATAGAACTCAAACCTGATTTGACATACTCTGAGTACCCAATTCGAGTCCTGGATCAAAAGGATCGCATCACTCGAAGAACCACCTCTAGATGGTACAAGATTCAATGGAGCGAACATTTAGAGGATGAAGCTACATGGGAATCTGCAAGACTACCTCGCCGAGAATTTCCCCGAATTCTTTGCTACTTTGTAAATCTAAAACTTGTGGTTATGTAATGTACGAACTCTCCTAGTTATTTTATGGTCGAGTTTGGACTAGGTTTACTTGAGACGGTTTCTTTTCCATTACTTAGCCATAAGGTTTAGTCGTGTATCAAATCTCGAGACGAGATTTCTTTAAGGGGGAAGGGCTGTAACACCTCTGGTGTTACGGTTAATTAAAATGCCATGTCATCGTCATTAACTGCAAAGCATCTCACATCAAACCTAATTAGCATGCACTAATTAAATAAGTTTAATTTTTTCATGATTGTGCTTAGGGACCTTAGAATGGTTTGATTGTGAATGGTGATGATTGTGTAGTTAAACCCATGATTGAAAACTGTTGACGGTCGATAACACCCTATTTTACCATCAACATTCCACCCATAATCAAGGTAAAACCACATGAAAAGTAAAGGACTCACCTTGAAACTTACCTAGTTCCACATGTCCTTGGAGAAATCTTGTGTATGCAGGAAAAATGGTGAAATCAGGCAAAACCAAAGCATGCCAAGACACCTCAGCACCTCAGCTGACACATGGGCGGCCAGAGGGGGGTGCCTGCCCGGTCAAAAGTGCCAAATGGCACTTGCCACCTCACTAATCCATGTGCCATCCTCCCAAATGGCCTGTGGCACGTTGAAACAACATCAACCGCTCAGATACAAGGCACGAAGATCTATTGGCCCTATCAACAGGGCACCTGCCCTGTCGAAGTTGAGTGACACGTCCACAATCTGAGGGAAGGTGTCCAGGAGTCATCTACACCATCAAATGAAGTCGGTTTTCATCCAATAGTGATCAAGTGATGTGCCATGGATTGAAGGACCCACATGTCATCCTCCCAGGGGTTGCAAACTGTCATTTCAGGACATCAACCGACTTTGCAACCGCCATAGGGGAGGAAGAAGGGCTGTAGGATGCAAGGTGGTGCATCCAAGGGGGCGCCCGCCCTGCTCCTTCGCGCCACCGACCTGCAGGACTTCTACAAGTACCCCTGGAGTACTCCTACACTATAAATAGGACTTGAATCCTCACTTATAAGCAGAAACACACTAGAAAAAACTAGAGAAACCACTTGAGATTCAGCTCATAGTCAGTAGTTGTGGGGATATAGACCCTCAGTACCACAAGACAAAACAAGGGCCACACCATCAAAGCTGGCCCGGCCCAGAAGATAAAGACGTGCGGCGCAAGGCATTGTACCGCACGGTTATTGTACCAACTTGGATAGTTTACTTATAACCTTGTCCCTTCAGACTATATAAGGAGGGGCAGGGATAGATCCCCTCAATTCAAGGCAACTCAACTCATAATAATACAAGACAGCAACACATAGGACGTAGGGTATTACGCCTCGCGGCGGCCTGAACCTATATAAATCTCGTGTCTCGCGCTTACTGCGCAACGCTTGTTCGTCTCAAGCGCACCCTCACCGTCTCATCTACTACCTTGGGCATACCCCTCGGTAGACTATCACCGGTATTCCGTCGACAGTTGGCGCTCCAGGTAGGGGGTGTGCTTTCTGATCCCATGGCGAACAAGATGGAAATTTCTTTCGTCGTTCATCAACCACAGCATTCGGCGGCGGCAAACCAGATGAGAATCATCTTCATCAACATCATCCACGGCGACTTCGTCGCGATCCCGCTTTTTGCGACTACATCCGTGCACTTCGGCAACGGCATCTGGCGGCGGCGAACTCTTGGACGTCATTCAACGCAACCAAAGGTGTTGTCACAAAAAAATGCAACCAAAGGCAGCCGCCGACAAGCTTCGTGATTCTGCGTTCCCCAATATCCGATCCCGGGTTGACCGCTTCGGGGGCCTGCGATCCAATCTACACGGACGCGCCAATTTGCATGCAAGCCAAGGAATTCTTCTCGGCCACAAGACACGAAGGAAGTACAGCCGGACTCCAGATCGATAACGACGGCAAGGCTAAAAGCAAGCAAGAAGAACACGTGATCTCTGTTACGTACAGCCCCATGGTCAGTCACCATCATTAATTGGTTATACATGCACGTATGCATGTTCATCTACACGCACGACGTAGCCAATTCACCTGAAGACGGATCGAAGCCACAAGCGCCGTCGAACGAGCCATCGGATCTACACGGGATTTTTTTTCCAAGGAGGTTATAGAAAGAAATAAAGATCTTGAAGATGGAATGCATATATGCATCTACGGTTTACATGATCCGACGCTTGCCAATCCCGATCAAAAGCTAAGTTTTATTTCCTATTTTAATTAAGATATTTTATATCATCTTCGGATTTCTCCACAAATCTACGTCATATTTGATGATAGGAAATTAATTACACTTCTCGGCGTCAACGCCCCGCGGCGGTTTCGTCGTCATCCGTCCGCGGCAGTAGCAAACTTTGGAGACGTCCGAGCTCTCCAAACTGCTAAGCGAAGCCACGTCGAGCCATCGCTAAGCGAGCCGTCTACGACATATCATCGCCTAAGATTATCTCCATGATTTTTCGTCGCCGACGTAAGTCCCGCAACTGCTCGGGCAGCTCTAACTTCGTCGACGCGTAAGCCCCGCACCTGCTTGGGCCGCACGTCTTCGCCAATGCGTAAGCCCCGCTCCTGCTCGGGCAGCACGACTTCACCAATGCGTAACCCCCACACCCGTTGGGCAGCATCTGGCTCGATGCCGCGTAAGCCCTACACATGATAGGCCGCCAACTACGCCTCTTCACCGACTGCCGCGATATATCGGGTAGCCTTCGCCCACGATAAGCGTAACCCCCGCCTAGCGCGGGCAGCTTCGCCACCATATAAGCCCCGGGGACGCCTGGGCCGTTAAGTCTTCGCTAACACGTAAGCCCCGAGGACGCTTGGGTAGGTTAGCAGCGTCTCCAAAAGCCCCGGCAAAAGCACGGGCACCACGCATGGCGTGGAGGACTCCTCGCCGACTTCTCAATAAGCCCCGACCTCACTCGGGCACCTCGCTGCTCTCCATGACTCGCCAACCTCCAGAAGGTCTCCAAGTCATCGTCACTCTCCATGACACGCCCCCGCCATGTTCTTCAGTCGAGCTTTACGTTCGGGGACTTCGTCAAGACATCAGACTCCATGGTGCTCTCCGGTCAAGCTATACACTCTAGCTCTCCATCGACATGTTGCCGAGCAGGGACCGGACACGATGCGTTGATCGCGCCAAGTCTCGCGGCGGCAACTTTCATCAAGATGAGATCTCACGCAGCAGCCTACAACGCCACCAACATTCGCCAGCTCAGAGCATACAGAATTTTCTTCATCGGTGATCAGAAGTGTGATCGTGCCAAACCTCATGACAACTACACCCGCGAGATGTGCACGCTAATCAAGGATCACGTGCGAGATCATGTACGTGAAGTCAAGCTGATGTCAGCAAGCAAGCAAATAAAGATGCGTGATCAAAGAGACTTGTAAAGCATGCAAGGGAAATTCCAAATCCGAGTCTGACGGAGCCGCTAAGGAAGCTGCCCAGCGAGCCATGAAGCTACAACCCGATTGATCGATGATTTTTGGAATCGGTGCCCTATCTCCATGAGGCAGCAAGATCCGATCACCCGTTCATCAAAAAGCTAACTCCGGCAACTCCCGTCATCAATCTGCAGCGATGGACCATCAAGGCCACGCACAAGCAAGACACATGCATGACAATTCTGACGTCCGAGATATCAAGCAAACTATCTAGCGATCTGTCAAGATTCAAGTCGAGCAAGCCACGTCAAGCGACTCCTCAACACGCCGACCACTCCGCCCGACGTCAAATCAAGCTAAGTCATATTTTTAATATTCTTCTACATATTCTTCGACTTCCATATATCTCCGGAAATTATCTCCATGGTTCTTCGCCGCCGATCTCTCCATAAGCCCCGACAAAGGTCGGGCAACTCGCCGACATAAGCCCCGACCACATTCGGGCACTCAGAAGATTTTCTCCGCCGATGAGATACAAAGTATCTCTCCGTTTTCTCCTCTCAAGGGTTGCTTAACGTACCTTGGTAGCCACGCCTTAATCCGTGAAACCTGTCTTCGCCCTGTAAGCCGTCAAACCGAATGGTCATGTTAACAAACCTCTGAACCAGACGCCAGGGTCAGGTGCTTAAACGTAACAGGCCAACTACCAGGGGAAATTATGTGACCTGACAAGAGCAAGAAACGGGCAATCTTATCATGCATTCTACAATATTCGGATCTGCTTTCTCCACCAAAAATCTACATCATGTACTACCCACTGTACATATTTATTTTGCAGGAACTCTTCGCCGGACACTCATCATTGCTCGTCGCCGTCCTCGCGCTGCTCGGACATCGCCTCCGATCACGCTGGGGACTCGTTGCCGCTTCTTCGCCGTCCTCGCGCTGCTCGGACACTGGCTTCCGACCAGGCTGGGGACTCGTCGTCGTCATTCCTCGCCGTCCTCGCGCTGCTCGAACATCGCCTCTGACCACGCTGGGGACTTATCGTCGCTGCTCGCCGTCCTCGCGCTGCTCGAACTACGCTTCCGACTAGGCTGGGGACTCATCGCCGCTACTCACCATCCTCACGCTACTCGGACATCGTCTCTGACCAGGCTGGGGACTCGTCGCCATCGCTCCTCGCCATCCTCGCGTTGCTCGGACATCATCTCCGACCACGCTGGGGACTCATCGCCGTCGCTCCTCACCATCCTCACGCTGCTCGGACATCGTCTCCGACCAGGCTGGGGATTTGTCGCCGTCGCTCCTCGCCATCCTCGCGCTGCTCGGACATCATCTCCGACCACGCTGGGACTCGTCGTCGCTGCTCGCCGTCCTCGCGTTGCTCGGACTATGCCGGGGACTTCGTCATCTTCATCAAGCGTCTCCGAGCACCAAGCTGCTCGGGGACTTCGTCATCTTCATCAAGCGTTTCCGAGTAATAGATCTGCTCGGGCACTTCGCCGCCTCGTCAAGCGTTTCCGACCACCAACCTGCTCGGGGATTTCGTCGTCTTCGTCAAGCATTTTCGAGCACCAAGCTGCTCGGGGACTTCATCGTCTCGCCAAGCGTTTCCAAGCAGTACAGCTGCTCGGGTATTTCGACACCTCGTCAAGCGTTTCCGAGCAGTACAGCTGCTCGGGGACTTCGTCGCCAAGCTATCAAGTCACTCCATGCTGTTCGGATCAGGGTGCTGATCTTGGGCAGCACATCGGGGGTCTTGATATGCGCCTCGCCATGCTTGGGGACTTCGTCATGTTCGTCAAGTGTTTCCGATCAGCAGAAGCTGCTCAGGGACTTCGTCGCTTTCGTCAAGTGTTTCCGAGCAGCAAAGCTGCTCGGGGATTTCGTCGCCTTCATCAAGTGTTTCCGATCAGCAAAATTGCTCGGGGACTTCGTCGCCTCATCAAGTGTTTCCGAACAGCAAAGCTGCTTGGGGACTTCGTCATCTCCATCAAGTGTTTTCGAGCACCAAAGCTGCTCGAGTACTTCGTTGACACTTCACATGATCAGAAGAATAAAGATTTTGACCCTGACACCACGTGACTACGTCACCTACTATCAGACTCGGGGACTAAGTGGATACACTTCACCTAACGGTGAAGATATTGATTCTAGCGAACCAAAAGTGGACACACTTCACCAAAGAGAAGCTCTTTTCAAATTTTTTCTGAGCTCCTTACATCCGTCTGGTCAAGCAACTCTGAAGATCTGCATCTCCCGACGAATGCAAGGCGCTCGTGGACTAGCTGTGGGGATATAGACCCCCAGTACCACAAGACAAAACATGGGCCACACCATCAAAGCTGGCTCGGCCTAGAAGATAAAGACGTGCGGCGCAAGGCATTGCACCGCACGGTTATTGTATCAACTTGGATAGTTTACTTGTAACCTTGTCCCTTCAGACTATATAAGGAGGGGCAGGGATAGATCCCCTCAATTCAAGGCAACTCAACTCATAATAATACAAGACAGCAACACACAGGACGTAGGGTATTACGCCTCGTGGCGACCTGAACCTGTATAAATCTCGTGTCTCGCGCTTACTGCGCAACGCTTGTTCGTCTCAGGCGCACCCTCACCGTCTCATCTACTACCTTGGGCATACCCCTCGGTAGACTATCGCCGGTATTCCGTCGACAGTAGTAGCTCCTCTCTCTCTCTCTAGCGAAGCTCTGCTCTTAGGAATAGTGCTAGCTAGAGAAGAGTAGAGTGGTGGAGAGAAGTCGGGAGAAGGAGGAAGTCTGTGGAGGAGCCGGGACTGTCTGCGACCTCCTCTGCGGTGTTCTTCACTCTTATCGGTAATAAATATCCCCTTCCTCATTTATTTATTGTTATACTTTAACCAGTTGCATACTTGCTCATTGCTTGGTTAGAGTGCTCTAATTCTTGAGCTCGAGTTAGAGTAGTAAGTTTTATAGATTAAGCGCGGTGCCTAGGCTATAGCTTACCCTTGAGTGCGGCTAGACCCACGGATAGTAGAGGTTGGTTCTAGGTGGTGACAGCCCTAGAATCCTCTAGATTCCACCATGCTCAGTCTAGTTTTATCATCGTAGGACTTTGGGACGTACGGTGCCTAATCAGTCGAACCCCGGCAAGTTTAGGACTTTGCGTGTCCCGGTATACCAGTCTCTTTAGTATAACAATCATTTGATATTTTACTGAGATAGAGTTCTCCCCCAAAACTCCAGAGCTACCTAGCGTGTTTCCACCTTAGTTATACTTCATTGATTTATCCTTACTAAGGTTATTACCCCATTTATCCATATCTAGATCCTTGACTATCAGATCCTTCGAATCACAAAACCCGCCTTCCTGTGAGAAAATATGAATTCGACACCTGGTACTCCTAGGTAAAGTGCTACATGATAGTTATGTGCGCTTGCAAAATCCCATCACCTATCCTATAGAGCTACCCATAGCATTTTTGGCACAGTTGCTAGAAATAACTTTATTCCTAGTAGCAACGTTAGAAGTGTCAACAACCACATATTTTGAGCATAGGGATTGACTAACCCCAGTGATTGCATTGAGAAGTATTGTTACCACTGCTAGAGGATAGATTTGGCTACACTCTCTTGATAGCGTTAGTAACTGTCAACAAGCATTTTTAGCATCCGTTGCCGGGGATATCTCTAGCCTTGGTGATTGCGTTAGATTTGCCAATAAGCATTTTTGGCGCCATTGCCGGGAATGCAATTATTGAATTCCTCTGATTTGAGTCAAGTCTAGATAGTTATCCTTAGAATCACGAATATGGCCGAAAGGACCATCCGTGAATTCTCTGTACCTTCGGCTGCTAATATAGCAACAGGCCCTGGTGTCATCGAGGCAAATACTCAGTTCGAGTTAAAGCCCGCATTAATCACAATGGTTCAAGCTAGCCCATTTTGTGGCAAGGCTCACGAGGATGCTAATGCACACCTCCAATACTTTTTGGAGATATGCAACACCTTTACCATTAAAGGAGTAACCCCAGATGCAATTCGTTTGCGACTCTTTCCTTTCTCCTTGTTAGGAAAAGCCAAGCAATGGTTCTATACGAACCAAAATGATGTGGATACATGGGAAAAGTGTTCTAACTCTTTCCTAGTGAAATTCTTTCCTCTAGGCAAGACCAATGCTCTTCGCAATAAGATCTCTAGTTTCCAACAACAAACCGATGAATCGATTCCCGAGGCTTGGGAACGAATGCAAGAGTATGTCGCTGCCTGTCCACACCATGGTATGGAGGATTGGCTTTTGATCCAAAACTTCTACAATGGATTAACCCCTCTTGATAGAAGCCATCTAGATGCCGCCGCCGCTGGAGCACTCTTTTCTCTTAAAGTTTCAGATGCGAAGGCTTTGATCGAGAAGATGGTGTCCAATCAAGGATGGAACGAGGAACGTCTGCAACCGTGCAAGCGAGGTATGCATTCTTTAAAGGAAGCTGACACGATTGCAACTACAGTGGACCTACTGGCCAAAATGCTAGAAAATTGCGAGAGGATGCGTACACCTAAGACCGTGCAAGCTATAGAGACTCACATGACGTGTGAAGTCTGTGGAGAATTTGGCCAATCTGGACTCCATTGTCCTGAGACACATGAAGACCTCAACTTCATCAACAGTGATAACAATTTTGTTCTTCAAATCAAGGATGGACTCAGCGCTCCAATTCTCAAGGATAACACTTTCAATTCTTCGCAACGTCCAAACAACCAAGGTAATAACTACCCTTCTCTTAAAGATCTTGTCTATGGTCAAGGTAGAATGACTGATAGTATAAACAAGAAGCTCCATGCTAATGATAGGATGCTAGATAGCATAAATGCTAAATTGGATGATTTCTCTTCTGCAATTAAGAATCAACTTAGCTTCAATAAGATGCTTGAAACCCAATTAGCACTAATTAGCAGCTGCAATTCCATCCATTGAAAAAGATAGAATACCAGGAAAGCCTGAAACAACCATGGAATCTGCTAATCTTGTTACTATTAGTTATAATGGCTATGAACTAGATGGATGAAATTTTACAACTAAAAAGGGAGATCCTGGAACCCCTATCATATCTTGCTCTATTCAATCTCAAAAGTTCCATAATGCTATATGTGATCTAAGATCTACCATTAACATCAGGTCTAAAGAACATTATGAAAAGTTGTTCTACACTGAGCTAGTACCAACTTCTGCATATGTGCAATTGGCTGATCAAACAACTTGCTACATAGAAGGAGTACTTTGTGATGTTTTGGTAAAAGTAAAAAATAACTTTGTGCCTGCTGATTTCATGATTTTAGACATGGGTAATAGGGACAACTTACCCTCATTCTTGGCCGACCTTTCTTGAATACTGTGAATGCATGCATATTTGTTGCCAGTGGTAGCATGGATTTATATATAAATGGGAAGAAAGAAAGATTTGTTTTCTCTTGTGCACCGCACCATGCAACTGACATGTAGGAAAATAAGAGTCAATCCAAGAGAAGGAGAAAACCAAGAATCTGGAGAAACAAGAAAGACAGAGATGCGGTTAAGAGGGAACCATCATCTACAGCCTCTACACCAGACCCCGCTACTGTCAAAGAAGGACAAGATGAGAAGAAGACATCGGTCAAGGAAGAACCTCCTTCCGAGGAAGGATAGCTATGGGAGTAAGTATTCTATCTCTCTCTTTAATTATTGCATTAGCATATTTCCCTTCTTCATGCATTAAATCAATTAATTGTTAGAAGCATGTCTAAATTTATGTCTTGCATTTAATTTAAGACCATAATAAAAGAGAGATTAAAAAAATATATTAAATAATAATAATAAAATAAAATATAAATTTGGTTTATCATAGTAGCAATAAATAAAAAATGGTAGAATAAAAAGTAAAGCCTAGTGATCATAATAAGATGCAAAAGAGGAAACAACCCAACCAAGAGGAGAATCCGATCCTGGAGAAGAAGCTAGCTTGGGGGAGCCGTCATCCTCGCCAAGGTATGGTTTCTAACCCTAGCTCTTTTTCTTAATTACTATGAGTCATAATATGAAAAGCAATTCTAAATTCTTGCATAACAATAAATAAATGAAAATAATAATAAGATAAGAAAAAGAATATGATATGTCTTTGCTGGAAATGATGAAACAAATTGCTCAACGATGATTTGCAAATCTTGTTATACAATCCTTACTATGAAAGTTTTGAGTGTGATATCTGAATTCTGTCTTAAGTCAAACACTATTGTGGGTTGCACATGCTAATAACCTAAATTATGCTCTTGCAAGATTGAAATTGGTATAAGTAGAACTTTTACCTGACCTAAGGAATGTGTGAGAACCAACTAGAGATTTTGATTTATAAAATTCAAATTCTTGCTCATGGTTCCTTATTGTAATTAAATACCTACCATCAAGCCATACATCCACAAACTACTAAAACCACCAAAAGAAAGAGCTCTTGTCTGTTTTAAGCCTGCTTAGACCTTATTTGATCTAGGTAGAGAAACGAGTCATATTCTTTGATCAAGATCACGTACATATTCCGCCTATATATTATTTCTACACTGGAAGTATACATCTATGCTCCACACACCAATTGAGACAACCAACCACAATCAACTTTTGTCCTTTTGATAGATGGGAAGTATAGGTTACTAAAAAAAAGAGCAAGTGCTCAAGGAAAACAAAAGAGGACAAATGTCCCATGGGCAGGTGCCCATATCTCTTCTTCAAAAAAAATTATGTATTCAGTAACCATGCTCTCCCCTGTCTAAGGCAAGGAATAAATCTCAAGAAGCCCACAAAATAATTTACACTTGTACTTCTTGATCATCTTATATGACTTGTTGCTCCCTGTGATCTAAGAGTCTAATCTTGCAATACATTCAGTTCAAGTATGCTTTTGCTCCAATCCTATAAACCACCCATAAGCTTAGGATAGACATGAAAAGCTCTTTTGAGCTCTTGTGAGGCCCATCACATTAAGGAGTGGTTGAGAGTACCATTAAAGGAACCAAAAGCAAGATTTCTTTTTCAAAAGAATAAAAACTCTCTAGTAGATGGTTTCACTCTACCAAAGTAAGGGATGAAGTATCTACTTATCTATGCTATCTTGTTTTTGCATGACCAATGGTGAAAAAGCTATAAGCCCCATATAGTTAAGACACAAGATGAATTTTTGAATCATGCTCAATAATAGAATAGTGTTGGTTTGTATGCAAGATCTTTGTGAATTATTACATTAATGAAATTCTTGATCCAACATTGCCATGTTAAATCATGTCTTTGCTTGACGACAAGCAAAAGGTTAGCTTGGGGAGTTTGTTGACGGTCGATAACACCCTATTTTAACGTCAACATTCCACCCATAATTAAGGTAAAACCACATGAAAAGCAAAGGACTCACCTTGAAACTTACCTAGTTCCACATGTCCTTGGAAAAATCTTGTGTATGCAGGAAAAATGGTGAAATCAGGCAAAACCAAAGCATGCCAAGACACCTCAGCACCTCAGCTACCACATGGGGGCCAGAGGGGGGCGCCCGCCCTACCAAGTAGGGCGTCCGCCCTGTCAAAAGTGTCAAATGGCACTTGACACCTCACTGATCCATATGCCATCCTCCCAAATGGCCTGTGGCACGTTGAAACAACATCAACGGCTCAGATACAAGGCACGAGGATCCAGTGGCCCTATCAACAGGGCGCCCGCCCTGTCCAAGTTGAGTGACACATCAACAATCCGAGAGAAGGTGTCCAGGAGTCATCTACACCTTCAAATGAAGTTGGTTTTCATCCAACGATGATCAAGTGATGTGCCATGGATTGAAGGACCCACATGTCATCCTCCCAGGGATTGCAAACTGTCATTTCAGGACATCAACCGACTTTGCCACCTCTATAGGAGAGGAAGGAGGGCCGTAGGATGCAAGGCGGTGCATCCAAGGGGCGCCCGCCCTGCTCCTTCACGCCACCGACCTCCAGGACTCCTACAAGTACCCCTGGAGCACTCCTACACTATAAATAGGACTTGAATCCTCACTTGTAAGTAGAAACATACGAGAAAACACTAGAGAAACCACTTGAGATTCAGCTCATAGTCAGTAGTCGCTCCTCTCTCTCTCTCTAGCAAAGCTATACTCTTAGGAATTGTGCTAGCTAGAGAAGAGTAGAGTGGTGGAGAGAAGTCAGGAGGAGGAAGTCTGTGGAGGAGTCGTGACTGTCGGCGACCTCCTCTGCTGTGTTCTTCACTCTTATCGGTAATAAAGATCCCCTTCCTCATTTATTTATTGTTATACTCTAAGCAGTTGCATACTTGCTCATTGCTTGGTTAGAGTGCTCTAATTCTTGAGCTCGAGTTAGAGTAGTAAGTTTTATAGATTAAGCGCGGCGCTTAGGCTATAGCTTACACTTGAGTGCGGCTAGACCCACGGATAGTAGTGGTAGGTTCTAGCTGGTGACAGCCCTAGAATCCTCTGGATTCCATCACGTTCAATCTAGTTTTATCCTCATAGGAGTTTGGGACGTACGGTGCCTAATCAGTCGAACCCCGGTGAGTTTAGGACTTTGCGTGTCCTGGGTATAGCAGTCTCTTTGGTATAACAATCATTTGATCTTTTACCGATATCGAGTTCTCCCCCAAAACTCCAGAGCTACCTAGCGTGTTTCCATCTTAGTTATACTTCATTGATTTATCCTTACTGTCACAGAACCGACCAATTTATACGAGCACAAGTACAACGATCGCATTTTTAATCGCAATCCAGTCGCACTTGAGCCAATATAAACCCGGTAGTCCGGAAATCTCGAAGGATTTCAAACATTTCATACCCCAAGGATCATTCATTCAGCAATACCCGATCACATGATACATAAGTTTGCAACCGAATTTAAACATCAGAGTACAACATAGTCTTTTACACAAATATAGTCGTAGCGGAAGTCAACATAGTTTTACACCACAGAGTTCAAATACGAGTACCATCACGTGACCATGTCACAGCAATCTGACAATGACTAAGGATAGATAATGACCCTGCCCTCGGGTTTAGTCTTCTTCGCCCGCAGGGGTGAAGCAATTCTTGCAATACGCGTAGTAGACTACACCATCTGCAACAATGGGATTAAAATCCTGAGTACTCAATTGTACTCAGCTAGACTTACCCGACAGGGAGTAAATAAAAAGACTCTCAAGGATATGCAGGCTTATTTGGTGGAGCTCATAGGATAGCATCATTTTGCATCAAAAGCATTACTACAGTAGATCCTCAACTTATTCATTTTTATTTGTGATAAGCTTTGATTTCAGTTAAGCTACTTAAATTAAGTTTTGCCACTATACTAAGCATTCACTGAATATTATAGCAATCAATAAAACCATATGATTTCCGATATCCACAGATATCAACCTCATCTCACCATAATCATTATGTTCAAGTTATTAGCCTCTACCTCACCAGAAGATCCGTTCAGTTTCTCACTAACTAGGAGAGATGGCGATTCGAATCGATTGTACCAGCTGGCAAATATGCCAATCACAAACCCTGTCAGCCGAGCCACTGGCTTCTTGGGCCACCGTTAAATCTTTCTGAGACGTAATATGTATCGCGGGTTTGGGGGGCCCATATTCTCAGAGACGAACCCACTTCCAGGAAGCCTCAGGTCCTTGACCTGCCCTTGGTAAGATGGTGTCTCTGCACATACTTCCTACCTCCAGAATATCTCTACCTTATCAGCCCCAATTCCCGGCTCAGAAAGAAATACTCGGCTTCGCGGTCAGAACGACTTATCTGGCCAGCTATGTGACGATGTCCTTCAATCTCAACTGATGTCTGTGGCCTCAGTCCTAGTCGGCCGCAAGCAGCACCGAAGACGGCATGACCTCAACCATATCATGCGGCTCCCCGCTACCTAGCCTTGATTCTCTCATTAGACACTGTGGCATGGTGGCACATATAGTCCATCATGTGGAATCTATCTCAACCATCATTAGTAACCACCTATGCTCGCGAAGGACAGGAAATCCCTCGACTTCTACCGGTCTAAGCATGGCTAAGCATAAGATCGAACCCATCCCTTGTCTAGTAATAACTTCAGGATCAAGTATAAGTGGACAAGGTATAAATGCAGCAATGGTATCATATCAACTCCTGTACTTAAGTGCACAATCATACGATTTAATAAAGACCAGTGCATTTGTAAAAAGAGTAGGTGGAGACTTAGGGATGCTCCGGGGCTTGCCTTTCACAAAGTTAGTAGGTTGGTGATCGGGGCACTCAGGAAGTTCAACCTCCTCCTCCTGGCCTTCGGGAACCTCTGGCACCTCAATCTCCGGCGGAACTCCCTCCTCCGGTGGATCGAACTGCAATAGCATCACGCCTCCCGGCGATCCTGTATGCATGATATGCATATATGAGAACTGAGAATGCACATGAAATGCAAGATAGAGATGCACAAATTAACCCATGATATGCAATCAGTTTAACAATCCACACTCATTTACTGAGTACGTGCATATTTCTTCTCTAGACAACCAACTCATACTCACCCTTCTTAAGCAAAGCATAGAACAATTTCTCGTCCCGGGTGAGAGGTCTACAACCTGCACTTAATAATTAACATGCATCAACTAACCTACCACAACCAACTTATAATTAACAAGCGCGAGCAACATCATATAAACAAAACATTAACCTTGCTGCCCTAAGCTTAAATGAGGATCAACTCCACTGTTTTTAACAAGTGATAATGCTGGAACATCACAGAAATGCATAATAACACTTCCCAACCAAAAGATACTTGCTTAAAACAATTAAACAAACCCTAGCTTATAACTGGACCTATTGTTTGCTGTACCTAGAAAAATCCAGAAAAATTACAGTAGCTATTACACATCCATATTAGCATACTGACAAAATTTCAAGTCATTTGGACAAGTATAACAGGCTACACAAAAATAACAAACAACCAGCCTTTTAAGCAATGGAAAATACTTAACACAGTGAAAAGTATCGAACAATAGATTTCCCATTTTTCTTAGCTTTTTCACAACATAACATGGTTCAGGAAAAATATTCATGATCATGTCCTTAAAATATTAAGCATAGTGATTTTTGCAAGATTAAAGCATAAAAGGCACATTATACAAGACATCATACAAATAACAGTGCAACATTAGCAAACATATTTTTCTTAGATTCTACTTCCCTAAACAAGATTAATGCAAGTGGAATCACATTTTTAACACATTCCTACAATTACTTATGCATTTATCAAGTTTGCAAGCAATTAAAAATTTAAATATAACTGCATAGAAAAAGTATTCCAAAAATACATTTTAAATTTTTCCATGATAGAGCTCAGAAGTACAAACATAACAAAATTTGGTTCACCCCAATTGGACACTCCTAGCTCCAGATATGAATTTTGGAAGATTTTACTCATTTTCTGGAAATCCATTTTATAAATCTTTAAAACTGAAAACCGACTGAAACTGCTACGTGCACCCGGCTCAGTGAACCAGAGGCGTACCAGAGTGGCTGACTCGCGGGCCCCTGGGTCAATCCGACCCCACAGTGTCAGTGAGAGGGACAGAGCCGCCGGCGCTGACCGGCGAGAGCTCGCCGACGGCGAGGTCTCCGGCGACACCACGAGCACCAACGGACTCCTGACGACGAGACGAACTCAGCGCACTAACTTCCGAGGCCTGTCCCCCACTGGAGCAAGCTCAACGGCGGCAATGGCGGACGGCGGCGGTCCGGCGAACTTGCGCCGGCCGATTCCGGCCTTCACCGGCGAAACCAACCCACGTTCCGTACTCCCTAGACCCTAACGGAGCTCCGTGCTCGATGAATCGAACAGCGGTGCATGACAGCTTGCTCTAACCGCGCGCATGGCGACATAGTGGCGGGCGAAACTCCGGCGAGCTGGGGTTCCGGCAAAACTACGGCGAAATCGACCCGACCAACGACCTAGGCTAGATCTATGACTCACGATGACACCCAGACAAGCGAGAGAGAGGGAAACCGGCCACGGCATTGCCCTCGTCGCGGCATACTGAGAGCTTGGCGGTGCTCCGTCGAGGTCGCGGCGGCGAGAAGCTCGTTAGAGCTATACCTTAGCTCGGCTGAGGCCGGCAACGGGTCGAGGATGAAGAGCAGAGCAAGGTGAAGCTACGGCGGAGATGGAGTGGTCGGAGACGGCGCGGTGGCGGTGGATTTCACCGCGGCGACGGCGCGGCGGCAATGGTGACGGCGGAGGGGAAAAGAGGAGAGCAGAGAGGCGAGAGCGGGCGAGAGTGCGAATGGAGTGGTCAGGAGACAGGATGGAGTGTCGCTTTTACAAAGCCGACCGGCGCGGCGGCCAACGGCGGCGTACGGCGCTACCTGGCGCGCTGCGTCTGACGGCGCGGCCAGCTATTCGACGAAATGAACTGAATCGTGTTCTTGATTCAATCGACTGAAACCCGATATTTGTCGCGCCATAACACGTGATCCAGTGCGTATTAGAGAAAACTTCCTTATTATGGATTGAAGAGCTACATGAGTTCTCTAATCGGTATTAGAACACTTTGAACTGATTCGGCTTGGTTTGAGAGATACAAGTCGAAGAACAGAGGTACTTTGAAACTGAAATGCAGTTTTTGACTTAGGAAATTTTTGAAACTTCAAAACATCTCCAAATCTGCACTAATTCAACTTTTTGACCACCTTCCATCCATTTTCATGAGTTGACCCAAAAATAAACTTTGTTTCTTATAAAATTCTACACAACTTTGATTAAGGGTGCATTGACATGCAAAATCTCTAAAATGCCCTTCTTGTTTGGTCAAACAGAATAGCTTTTAGAGGGCTCTCTAGTCAACTATGAGCTAGAGGGGTATTTTGGGGATTTCACCAACATGAATATTGTTCCAAATGTTATCCCAAACATGTCTAAAGCATCTAGAACAGTAAACAAGCATCACATTTGCATGTCAACACATTTAGCATGTTATGGACATATAAACAAACATATAGCAATTAAAGGAAATCAATTCAAATGAAATGATGATGAAATGTCATGATCTATGCTTGATGACATGCAAATGCAAGTGTGAAAATAGTAACTAACACTAGGGTGTTACAGCCCTTCCCCCCTTAAAAGAATCTCGTCCCCGAGATTAGAGTTAATTACCATTGTTTATAGAAAGAAGGATAGGCTTCCTTGAGATAATCTTCTCGCTCCCAAGTCACATCCCAATGACTTTGGTTGTTCCACACCACCTTGTAGAACTTGATCACTCGGCTACGGGTGATTCTTTCTTTGTAATCTATTACTTCAATAGGCTTTTCTTCATAGGTCAAATCTGATTTCAACTTGATATCACCAAGATCCACTTGTTCTTCCGGTACCCGTAAGCATTTCTTGAGTTGGGATACATGAAACACATTGAAGATAGTGGACATGTGTGGTGGCAACTGTAACATGTATGCTACTTTCCCACTTCTTTCCAGAATTTGAAAAGGACCTACAAACCTTGGAGCTAACTTTCGTTTCACTCTGAAGCGTTGTACGCCTTTCATAGGTGACACCTTCAAATATACATAGTCACCCAGTTCAAATTCCAATGGCCTTCTTCGCTTGTCCGCATAACTCTTTTGACGAGTCTGAGCGGCTTTGTGATGTGTTTTAATGGTATGCACTCTCTCTTCGGCCTCTTTCACAAAGTCAATGCCATAGTACCTCCTTTCGCCTGGTTCAACCCAATTGAGAGGAGTTCTACATTTGCGCCCATACAAAGCTTCAAAAGGAGCCATTTGAATACTCTCTTGATAGCTATTGTTGTATGAGAACTCGGCCAAAGGTAACCATTCTTCCCACGAACCTTTAGACGATAGAACACAAGCTCTCAACATATCTTCAAGAATTTGGTTTACCGTTTCAGTCTGACCAGAAGTTTGAGGATGATAGGCTAAACTGCGAACCAAATTGGTTCCCAAACACTTGTATAGATGCTCCCAGAAGCGTGCAATAAATTGCGGGCCTCTGTCGGAAACTATCGTCCTCGGCACACCATGTAACCGAAGTATCTGGGCAAAGTAGAGCTGTGCCAACTGATGAGGACGATCTGTAGTTCGAACTGGTAAGAAATGTGCAATCTTAGTCAATCGATCTACAATCACCCAAATAGAATCATGGCCTTTTTGCGTTAGAGGTAACCCAGATATGAAATCCATGGTTATCTCATCCCATTTCTAACCTGGAACTGATAAAGGTTGCAATAGACCTGCTGGCTTAAGATGAATAGCCTTCACGCGACAACAGGTATCACACCTGGCCACATAGGCTGCAATTTCCTTCTTCATTTTGGTCCACCAGAACCTAGGTTTCATGTCTTGATACATCTTACTACTACCAGGATGGATAGACAATTGGACAAATGAGCCTCGTCCATAATCTGATTTCTCAACTCACGGTCTTTTGGTACTATCAAGCGATCCTTGAACCACAATATACCTTTTTCATCTACTCGGAAATGAAGTATTTCTTGTTCTTTCATCTTTCTCTTGATATGATATATGCCAGGATCTGTTTTCTGACCTTCAATAATCTTGATTTCCAAAGTACAACTGAGAGTAATATTATTCAACACCATCGGATGCATAAGATTGAATCCGTCTGCTAGCAAAGGCTGTAATACATTGCAATGAGATTTTTGGCTCAAAGCATCGGCTACGACATTAGCCTTGCCCGGATGATAGTGTACTTCTAGATCATAGTTTTTGATCAACTCCAACCACCTTCTTTGCCTCATGTTCAACTCAGGCTGAGTGAAAATGTACTTGAGACTCTTGTGATTGGAATAGATATAACATTTGTGACCCATCAAATAGTGGCGCCAAATCTTCAATGCATGAACTATAGCGGCAAGTTCCAAATCATGGGTAGGATAGTTTTGCTCATGTTTTCTCAATTGACGCGAGGCATAAGCAATGACTCGGCCTTCTTGCATGAGAACACATCCTAACCCAGTGCCACAAGCATCACAGTACACATCAAAAGGCCTTTCAATATCAGGTTGTGCAAGAACTGGAGCAGTGGTCAACAACGTTCGCAAGGTGCGAAAAGCTGTTTCACACTCCTCACTCCACACAAACTTGGTAGCTTTATGCAACAACTTGGACATAGGTTTAGCTATCTTAGAGAAATCTTGGATAAAGCGGCGATAATATCCAGCTAATCCCAGAAAGCTACGAACCTCAGACACATTGGTAGGTGACTGCCAATCCAATACCTGCTGAACTTTTGACGGATCTACAGAAATACCTTCAGCAGATAAAATATGTCCCAGAAAAGGCACTTTAGTCAACCAAAACTCACACTTGCTGAACTTAGCATACAGCTTATGTTCCCTGAGTCTAGTCAAGACTATCCTCAAGTGTTCAGCATGATCCTCCATGTTTTCAGAGTATGCCAGAATATCGTCAATAAAGACTACCACGAACTTATCCAACTCAGGCATGAATACCGAATTCATTAGGTACATGAAATGTGCAGGAGCATTGGTTAATCCAAAAGACATAACCAAATACTCATACAACCCATACCGAGTGGAGAAAGCCGTCTTGGGAATATCTTGTGGTCTGATCTTAATTTGATGATACCCAGATCTCAGATCAATTTTGGAGAAAACCTTAGCCTTGGATAATTGATCAAACAAGATATCAATACGAGGTAGAGGATATTTGTTCTTGATTGTCACAGCATTAAGTGGCCTGTAGTCTACACACATACGCAAAGTTTCATCCTTCTTCTTAACAAAGATTGCAGGACAGCCCCACGGAGAAGAACTAGGACGAATAAATCCTTTGTCCAATAACTCCTGGAGTTGTTTCTTGAGTTCAGCTAACTCATGAGGAGGCATTCTATACGGCCTTCGAGAAATAGGTGCCGTACCGGGAATAAGTTCCATTGCAAACTCCACATCTCGATCAGGAGGAAGTCCAGGTAGATCATCAGGAAAAACATCAGGAAACTCACACACTACAGGGATGCTCTGAAGTGTTACGGCCTCAACTGAGAAAGAGAGACTAAAAAGATCTCCCCTACGGGGCAGATGAACCTGAAAAGTGTCTTTTCCTCGAGGTTCCTTTAATGTCAGGGTTCGGTTAGCGATGTCCAACACCGCGCCTTGCCTGTTCATCCAACTCACCCCAAGAATTACATCCAAACCTAACCTGGGCAACACAATGAGGTGACTAGCAAAGCTTCTACTGCTAATCTCCACACTTGCGTGCTTAACACCCTCACGTGTGCATATTTTAGCCCCAGTTGAGGTTATCTGGAAATTACACCCCAAATCAACAATTTGAAAGGCATGCTTTTGTGCAAATGCTTGACTCACGAAAGAATGCGATGACCCAGAGTCAAACAAAACAATGGCAGGATATTGATTCATAGAAAACTGTACCCACAGTGACTGGTTCACCCTCTGGAATCTCTTCAATAGAAGTGTGGTGCACACGCCCCTGCTTTGGATGAGGGCAATAGCGAGAGATATGGCCCTATTGACCGCAATTAAAGCACGGCCCCAGACCTTGGTTGGTCCTCACTGGAACGGCATTGCCTGGAGGAGCATTGTTCTTGTTCAAAAGCACAGTGAAACCTTTCTTGTAGCGTTGTGGTGCTGGCTGCTGCTTCTTGGGAGGAGGTCTGAATTTGGCTCCAGGAACAGCCGGACGGTAAGCAGGGCGATTTGCCATCGCGCGATTAGCTGCCGGAGCCCTTGGCTGAGAAGAGCCTCCTTCAAATGGCCTCTTGCCTCCCTTGGAAGCAGTGTGCAAGTTGTTCTGTTTCTCTTGGATATAAGCTTCACTGATAAACTCGTTGAAAGTTGTACGAGCGTTGTTCGCCAAAGTCTTTATAAGCTTGGTAATAAGGCCTCTCTTGAAAGCTTCAATCTTCTTTTCATCAGTATCCACCATCCACGGAGCATACCTTGACAGATTGTTAAAGGCATGATGGTACTGAGTGAGGGTCTTGGTACCATGAGTAAGCTGCATGAACTCATTCACCTTCATCTTGATCAAGCCTGCTGGAATGAAATGTCCCCTGAAATCCCTGGTGAACTGCTCCCAGGTGATATCAGCAGCCACAGGGTAGGTGGTCTTGCGGTTTGCCCACCATATCCCAGCCTGGCCTTGCAGCAACATAGCAGCAAAGCTAGCCTTCATGGTTTCAGTCAACCGTAGCACAGAGAATGACTGCTCAATGGTGTTTAGCCACTCATCAGCTTCCAGTGGTTCAACAGCCTGTTTGAATACCGGAGGCTTAGTGTCCATGAAGTCCTTGTAGTTACTGTACTGGTCTTCGTCATTTCCCCGACGCCCATCATGGTGGTGATTGTTGTTGTTGTTACTAGCAACCATCTGCTGCAGAATAGCTTGCTGAGTATCCAAGAACTGAGCAAACATCTGCTCCTGGGTACGTGGTGGAGGAGGCGATAACTCCTCATCCTCATGCTCATTCCCACCACCACTGGTTGACCCATGACGACGGGTATGAGGTGCCATCTGTAGCAACACACAACAACCATTGTTAGGTGTCAGTTATGCCAAAGAAAACTGAAAGATTATGCCCAGAAGATATCAATGATCATTTTTGATAACCAACAAACGGCACAATAATTCAATAATCATCACACAACCGCACAATAACAAGGCGCAACCAAAAAGGGTTTCCAAACAGCATAAGTTACCATTACTTAATTAGAAGTTTGATGGTTCCAGCCTTGAACACACAGGGTTCACATAGTACAAACCAGGTTCTACCCATTACATTACATTAAAGGTTTTTCCACTACAAAATGGTGCCGATCATGGCAAGATCACTAGAAAGAGCCTAGTCATCGTGGTCACTGTCCATGCCGGACACGTTCCCACCATGGTCATCACTCTCGTCAATAGGCACGATCTTCCTCGGGGTCTTCTTCCTCTTCTTCCTCACTTGCTTCACCATCATCAGCTGCAACGAAGATCTCAGGAGCAAACTCCGCTGCACCCGGAGGATGAAACGGATCAACACAGTTGTTCAGACGATGAACATCCTGCTGTAACTCCCAAACCTGCTGCTGGCTAGCACGCCACTCCTGCAGAAACTCCTCGCGCTGACGTGTCAAGCTCATATTGCGATTGTCAAGCTAGGCGGCGAAGATCTGGATTCTGCCTTTCGAGCATCTCAACACGGCGATCAGCTGCCAACAAAGCGCCAGTGCATCGTAACAACTCATTGCGACAGGCAGTGAGAGCTACCACCAAGTCATCCGAGCTACGACGAGCCATACGTGCCCACTCTTCAGCTTCTAACTTCTTCTCTACAGCATCATGCAGGGCTTCAACGCACTTCATCCAACCATCCCTAGTGGAATAATGCATCCTCAGGACAGCAAACATAGCACTCATAGAAGCATCCCGTGCTATGAGCACGCTCATCTCTGCCTCGCTCCAAGGAAGCTTGGCTAGACTGAGCCCACTCACCATGAGAAGCATCCACCCTGGGAAAAACATTTGCTGGCCCCAAATCAGCTCTCTTGTTGAACTTGGTGCAAATGTCCGTCAACACCTCGAAAGCTGCAAGCTGCGCACCATCCCATGGCGTCTTCATGTCAACTTCCACCTTTATTCCTGGAAACGACCAGCCACTTTCAAGCACCGGGATAGTCACCCAAACATCAAACCAAGGCTGCACCATGGTTTCCGCTGGCTTCCAGAAATACAGTGGTGGCTCTGCATACCCCACAGACTTCAACAACCTCCATAGCACAGTGGGTGTGCCAAACTGCTCCAGAAACTGACCACTCTGCGGCTCGCCTTCAGCTGCCATCTGGTACATTACAACATCTTTCAGCATTTAGAATAAGATAGGGCAGCACAAATTTTATCATAGGGAAGGAAAATAGTACAAATAGCTTGAATTAATTTCATGATCATGATGCATGCACGTGCCAACGACCTCACACATAGTATATATTAACTAACGTTATAGTCGGTGGCATACCACGTGCTCTCATATACGTAACTAACCGTGCTATACGTTTTGCGTGGTTAGTGTACCTGCAGAAGATTCATTTCAGCCCAATTTCCAATGTATGCAGGGCAACAAGAAGCACTTTTCGCCGAAAATGTTCCCATGAACATTTGCGACCCCAAAAGTAATTACTCCACCTTAGTTCCATAAGTACACATATAGATCACATGTACTCACTTCAAGTAACCATAACACTCACCATCGATCGACGGTTGTTCGATCTTACATTCACATCTCACCTTACCTCAGGCGACGTGGCACATTGACCCATAAGAAGCAATAAGAAACCGACAGTTCATAATTATCCGCACGATAAAACCTAAATGAACCACAAATAGAAACATGATGCAATTTCCCCCAAGTCAGTACTTACATAAGCCACCTAATTACCACATATATATATAGGGCTATAGGACTTGGTCACTGGTACTCATAAGTTTTGCAAACACTTGTTTGAAATCACCTATACACACTACCAGTTGGCAATTAGTTTGTAAAAACTCAAAACTCTTTTAATTTTTAAATAGTCAAGTGACGGTATATACTGAATTATGCTCTGGTACCAGCTGTCACAGAACCGACCAATTTATACGAGCACAAGTACAACGATCGCATTTTTAATCGTAATCCAGTCGCACTTGAGCCAATATAAACCCGGTAGTCCAGAAATCTCGAAGGATTTCAAACATTTCATACCCCAAGGATCATTCATTCAGCAATACCCGATCACATGATACATAAGTTCGCAACCGAATTTAAACATCAGAGTACAACATAGTCTTTTACACAAATATAGTCGTAGCGGAAGTCAACATAGTTTTACACCACAGAGTTCAAATACGAGTACCATCACGTGACCATGTCACAGCAATCTGACAACGACTAAGGATAGATAATGACCCTGCCCTCGGGCTTTAGTCTTCTTCGCCTGCAGGGGTGAAGCAATTCTTGCAATACGCGTAGTAGACTACACCATCTGCAACAATGGAAATAAAACTCTGAGTACTCAATTGTACTCAGCTAGACTTACCCGACAGGGAGTAAATAAAAAGACTCTCAAGGATATGCAGGCTTATTTGGTGGAGCTCAGAGGATAGCATCATTTTGCATCAAAAGCATTACTACAGTAGATCCTCAACTTATTCATTTTTATTTGTGATAAGCTTCGATTTCAGTTAAGCTACATAAACTAAGTTTTGCCACTATACTAAGCATTCACTGAATATTATAGCAATCAATAAAACCATATGATTTCCTATATCCACAGATATCAACCTCATCTCACCATAATCATTATGTTCAAGTTATTAGCCTCTACCTCACTAGAAGATCAGTTCAGTTTCTCACTAACCAGGAGAGATGGCGATTTGAATCGATTGTACCAGCTGGCAAATATGCCAATCACAAACCCTGTCAGCCGAGCCACTGGCTTCTTGGGCCACCGTTAAATCTTTCTGAGACGTAATATGTATCGCGGGTTTGGGGGGCCCATATTCTCAGAGACGAACCCAATTCCAGGAAGCCTCAGGTCCTTGACCTGCCCTTGGTAAGATGGTGTCTCTGCACATACTTCCTACCTCCAGAATATGTCTACCTTATCAGCCCCAATTCCTGGCTCAGAAAGAAATACTCGGCTTCGCGGTCAGAACGACTTTATCTGGCCAGCTATGTGACGACGTCCTTCAATCTCAACTGATGTTTGGTGGCCACAGTCCTAGTCGGCCGCAAGCAGCACCGAAGACGGCATGACCTCAACCATATCATGCGGCTTCCCCGCTACCAAGCCTTGATTCTCTCATTAGACACTGTGGCATGGTGGCGCATATAGTCCATCATGTGGAATCTATCCCAACCATCATTAGTAACCACCTATGCTCGCAAAGGACAGAAAATCCCTCGACTTCTACCGGTCTAAGCATGGCTAAGCATAAGATCGAACCCATCCCTTGTCTAGTAATAACTTCAGGATCAAGTATAAGTGGACAAGGTATAAATGCAGCAACGGTATCATATCAACTCCTGTACTTAAGTGCACAATCATACGATTTAATAAAGACCAGTGCATTTGTAAAAAGAGTAGGTGGAGACTTAGGGATGCTCCGGGGCTTGCCTTTCACAAAGTTAGTAGGTTGGTGATCGGGGCACTCAGGAAGTTCAACCTCCTCCTCCTGGCCTTCGGGAACCTCTGGCACCTCAATCTCCGGCGGAACTCCCTCCTCCGGTGGATCGAACTGCAATAGCGTCACGCCTCCCGGCGATCCTGTATGCATGATATGCATATATGAGAACTAAGAATGCACATGAAATGCAAGATAGTGATGCACAAATTAACCCATGATATGAAATCAGTTTAACAATCCACACTCATTTACTGAGTACGTGCATATTTCTTCTCTAGACAACCAACTCATACTCACCCTTCTTAAGCAAAGCATAGAACAATTTCTCGTCCCGGGTGAGAGGTCTACAACCTGCACTTAATAATTAACATGCATCAACTAACCTACCACAACCAACTTATAATTAACAAGCGCGAGCAACATCATATAAACAAAACATTAACCTTGCTGCCCTAAGCTCAAATGAGGATCAACTCTACTGTTTTTAACAAGTGATAATGTTGGAACATCACAAAAATGCATAAAAACACTTCCCAACCAAAAGATACTTGCTTAAAACAATTAAACAAACCCTAGCTTATAACTACACCTATTGTTTGCTGTACCCAGAAAATCCAGAAAAATTACAGTAGCTATTACACATCCAGGTTAGCCTACTGACAAAATTTCAAGTCATTTGGACAAGTATAACAGGCTACACAAAAATAACAAACAACCAGCCTTTTAAGCAATGGAAAATACTTAACACAGTTAAAAGTATCAAACAACAGATTTCCCATTTTTCTTAGCTTCTTCACAACATAACATGGTTGAGGAAAAATATTCATGATCATATCCTTAACATATTAAGCATAGTGATTTTTGCAAGATTAATGCATAAAAGGCACATTATACAAGACATCATACAAATAACAGTGCAACAGTAGCAAACATATTTTTCTTAGATTCTACTTCCCTAAACAAGATTAATGCAAGTGGAATCACATTTTTAGCACATTCCTACAATTACGTATGCATTTATCAAGTTTGCAAGCAATTAACAATTTAAATATAACTGCACAGAAAAAGTATTCCAAACATACATTTTATATTTTTCCTTGATAGAGCTCCGAAATACAAACATAACAAAATTTGGTTCACCCCAATTGGACACTCCTAGCTCCAGATATGAATTTTGGAAGATTTTACACATTTTCTGGAAATCCATTTTATAAATCTTTAAAACTGAAAACCGACTGAAACTGCTACGTGCACCCGGCTCAGTGAACCAGAGGCGCACCAGAGCGGCTGACTCGCGGGCCCCTGGGTCAATCCGACCCCATGTGTCAGCGAGAGGGACAGAGCCGCTGGCGCTGACCGGCGAGACCTCGCCGACGGCGAGGTCTCCGGCGACACCACGAGCACCAACGGACTCCTGACGACGAGACGAACTCAGCGCACTAACTTCCGAGGCCTGTCCCCCACCGGAGCAAGCTCAACGGCGGCAATGGCGGACGGCGGCGGTCCGGCGAACTTGCGCCGGCTGATTCCGGCCTTCAACGGCGAAACCAACCCACATTCCGTACTCCCTAGACCGTAACGGAGCTTCGTGCTCGATGAATCGAACATCGGTGCATGACAGCTTGCTCTAACCGCGCGCATGGCGACACGGTGGCGGGCGAAACTCCGGCGAGCTCGGGTTCTGGCAAAACTACGGCGAAATCGACCCGACCAACGACCTAGGCTAGATCTACGACTCACGAGGACACCCAGACAAGCGAGAGAGAGGGAAACCGGCCACGGCATTGCCCTCGTCGCGGCAAACCGAGAGCTCGGCGGTGCTCCGTCGAGGTCGCGGCGGCGAGAAGCTCGTTAGAGCTATACCTTAGCTCGGCTGAGGCCGGCAACGGGTCGAGGATGAAGAGCAGAGCAAGACGAAGCTACGGCAGAGATGGAGTGGTCGGAGACAGCGCGGTGGTGGTGGATTTCAACGCGGCGACGGCGCAGCGGCAATGGCGACGGCGGAGGGGAAAAGAGGAGAGCAGAGAGGCGAGAGCGGGCGAGAGTGCGAATGGAGCGGCCAGGAGACAGGATGGAGTGTCGCTTTTACAAAGCCGACCGGCGCGGCGGCCAACGGCGGCGTACGGCGCCACCTGGCGCGCGGCGTCTGACGGCGCGGCCAGCTGTTCGACGAAATGAACTGAATCGTGTTCTTGATTCAGTCGACTGAAACCCGATATTTGTCGCGCCATAACTCGTGATAGAGTGCGTATTAGAGAAAACTTCCTTACTATGGATTGAAGAGCTACATGAGTTCTCTAATCGGTATTAGAACACTTTGAACTGATTCGGCTTGGTTTGAGAGATACAAGTCGAAGAACAGAGGTACTTTGAAACTGAAATGCAGTTTTTGACTTCGGAAATTTTTGAAACTTCAAAACAACTCCAAATCTGCACTAATTCAACTTTTTGACCACCTTCCATCCAGTTTCATGAGTTGACCCAAAAATAAAGTTTGTTGCTTATAAAATTCTACACAACTTTGATTAAGGGTGCACTGACATGCAAAATCTCTAAAATGCCCTTCTTGTTTGGTCAAACAGAATAGCTTTTAGAGGGCTCTCTAGTCAACTATGAGCTAGAGGGGTATTTTGGGGATTTCACCAACATAAACATTGTTCCAAATGTTATCCCAAACATGTCTAAAGCATCTAGAACAGTAAACAAGCATCACATTTGCATGTCAACACATTTAGCATGTTATGGACATATAAACAAACATATAGCAATTAAAGGAAATCAATTCAAATGAAATGATGATGAAATGTCATGATCTATGCTTAATGACATGCAAATGCAAGTGTGAAAATAGTAACTAACACTAGGGTGTTACACTTACTAAGGTTATTACCCCATTTATCCATATCTAGATCCTTGAGTATCAGATCATTGGAATCACAAACCCCGCTTTCCTGTGGGAAAATATAAATTCGACACCTGGTACTCCCAGGTAAAATGCTACACGATAGTTCTGTGCGCTTGCAGAATCCCATCACCTATCCTATAGAGCTACCCATAGCATTTTTGGTGCAGTTGCTAGAAATAACTTTATTCCTAGTAGCAACGTTAGAAATGTCAACAACCACATACTTTGAGCATAGGGATTGACAACCCCAGTGATTGCGTTGAGAAGTATTGTTACCACTACTAGAGGATAGATTTGGCTACACTCTCTTGATAGCATTAGTAACTGTCAACAAGCATTTTTAACACCGTTGCCGGGGATATCTCTAGCCTTGGTGATTGCATTAGATTTGCCAACAAAAACCCAAAAAGAAATTCAAAAGAAAAATCAAATTTAAACTCAAACCGGACCCCAAAACCCTAATTCAAAACTAAAAGGATTTTGGTGTTGGTCCCTTAATGAAAGTTGTAGATCTTTTAAAATGGCACAATTTTTATTTTGGGTGTTTTTGAAGTCCTTAAATAGAAATTTAAATTAAACCCTAGTTACTACTTTGAAATTCAAAATTGAAATGCTAATCTCAAAACTATCAAGAATCTGACTAAACTCCCTTAATGAATGTTGTAAAGCTCAATTATTATAACAACTTTTATTTTCACAGAATTTCAAGTTGTTAAGAAGATTTTTGAGAATTTAATCAAAATGTAAATAAAATTTAAAAAGTAAATTTACCCCTTTTTGAATAGTTTCAAAACGGTGCTGATTTTGAATTGGGTTCAAAAACCAAAGTTGTGCAAAATTAAGAATACTACAACTTTTGTATTGATGGAATTTCGAGTTGGTGCACAAAATAAGGAGAATTTGGTCAAAAACCGAAAAGAGGGTAATTCAATGGCTACAGTAACTCGCCCCTCTCCTCTGTTCGTCCACAGAGCCGGCAGTCGACCGTGCCTCCCGCCGTAGCCGAGCTAGTAGGGGACCCCGGGCCACCCCGAATCGCCTCTGTCCCCTCCCAAGTCCACCATTTAAGCCCCCAGTCGCCTCCCTGCCTCTCCTTCTCTATCTTGGCACGCCGGCGACCACCATCACTTGCCCCGGCCGAATTGGCTATCACCCGACCACCATTTCACAATTGCCTGAGCAACTGACCTTCCTACTCCCTTGCGCACCTAGTGCCTCAACTTGTGCAAAGGTTCGTGCCCCGCTGATCCGGGAACACCTGTCGTCGTCCTCGGGTCCGGTCGGAGCGCCGCCGCAGACCACCTCGACGTGTCTAGCTTGCTTCGGTGAGCTTCTCCCCTCACGGTATAGCGTTTTAGGATTCCTACTATGTCGTGATGCTCATGCGTGCGGTGGTTCGTCGTCTGGTGCCCTAGGTCCGTCGGAACTGGGAGGGTGCCGCCGGTGAACGCCGCCGTGAGACTGCTCGGTGTCAAGCTCGTCGTTCCGTGCCACCTCTGCTCCAACCATCTTTCGGTCTAGGACCGTGGTGAGCCCCTGATCCTTCCCAAGCCTTTTCCCTAGACTGTATCGGGTGCTCGCGGCCGGAATGGCTCAACCGCGCTGCCACGCCCGCCATGGGCGAGCTCGAGCTCGCCGGAGGTACATAGCTCTTGGGTACGATGCTCTGGGGTGCTCGTAGGGCTTTAGGGTTCACAGTGGTACGCTCAGTTTTGTCGCGGGGGTCGCCGGCGGCGAGTTACTCGGCGAGCCGCCGTGCACGCGTGTGCGCTCGTGCGCGGGAACGCGCCGCCGTGTGGGGAGCGAGAAAAAGAGAGAGAGAGAGAGAGAGGCCGACTGGGCCGTGCCTAGCAGTTTGTGCCGGCCCAGTGGCTCGGCAGAGCCAGTGAGAGAAAGAGAGAGAGCAGCGGGCGAGGCGGCTCCTTCGTGGGCCGTTTCGGGCCGAAAGGGGTTTTTCAATTTCCTCGCGAATTAAATTGGCTTTTCCATTTCCTAATAAAGTGAATAGTGCTCTACTTTGTGATTTTTGTATGCATTAATGTATTGCTCTAAAAATTATGAAAATAATTTTGTAGGTCCTCTGTTGTATGTAGTATTTGACAAAAATATTGAATATATGTTTTGAACAACTTTTGCAGAAACTAAAAATCAATACATCAATTAATTAATGCAACTTTGGCTAATTTTAATAAATTCTAGGTTAATCCAAAAATCATGAAAATTGATATGGCTTTGTTGTAGGGTAAGATCTATCTGCTGGTTAAGTTTGGGCTCGAATGGAACCAATTTGATCATCTATTAATGAGATGTTGGATTAATTAGATAATAAAATAGGTAGAAGCAATCAATCCCTATAGTTTTCTGTGATTTTTGGATTGATTGGGTTCATGGATATTTCACTATGGTGATCCTTGATAAAAATAATATTGTCACTAGGTAGTGATAGTAAAGCTGTGCAGCGGCTTTCTATGACTGTTAAAATGGTCAATAAAATGAAAAACCAAAACACCATTTTACTTTATGAGAAATGTTTTGCAACTTTACCGTGAAGGAAAGTTGTACTTAAGGGTTACTATTGTTTACTATTGGGTTTTGTATTCATTATTATTCTCATCATGGTAAGCAAGCATCATTGCATACGTGTAGTGCCCGGCAACGAGGAAATCAAGGTTGAGGCTACTGCTGAGGAGGTGACTCCCGAGGTCGTCCAGGGATTCGATATTTGCGGGACCGAGCCCGACCCGACACTCTACGCAATCCAAGGCAAGCCTCGGTGCATTCAGCCCCGCCTTGTGTTTTATAAAATATTTATAACTTGAGTTAATTATTGCATTAAGTTGCTAGGAGTTGATTGTCACCTATCTTGTTGCATTACCTGCCTTGATATATTACCCTTGAAACCTGTTTAAAAATGAAAATGTTCAAAAAATGCTTAGCCCTGCTTAATTAATTTAGATTTGTTGCGTAAAATGCTATTTTTGACTTATGGGGATGATATTAATGAATCATGAGAAAGGAAAGGGATATGAGCCCGTCCGGGGATTGTGCACTCGGGTAGCAGCCCCAACGCATCGCACCGACGGAAAGGGACTTTTCATTCGTTGGTTGTGAATTTGGGTTAGAGTCCCAATGCTTGACCATCGGCGGGAAAGGGATTTGAAAACCGTTGGGATACTTGTACTTGGGTTAGAGTCCTAATGCAATGTCGCTGGCGGAAAAAGAATTAGGGACCGTTTGTTGTAGGCCTGCTGTGATCGAGACTTTGCAACTAGCCACATACTGCGGGGAGCCCAGGCTCCGGTGGCTCTACTACTTGAACCGACAACCACGCACTGGGAGTAGAGAGATAGCGAGAGCAGCGTGTACCCTCGTGGCCGGTGTGCCTGGAGAGGAGAGGAGTACTGTGTTCTCGGGTGGCGCAGGATTGGTTCAGGTTTTGAAAAAATCGTGGTAGACGGGATTGGCATATGCAAGCTTAGGTGCTACATATGCAGTGTGGATAGGGATCCCCAGCTGGGTACTAATCGATTCGAATCATCGTTGCTCCTCGGATATGGAGACTTGAACCTTTGACCTACAATTGAAAAGTGGTTCGGAACTAGGTGTTTTGAGAATAATTAAGAATTTGGAAGTATGATGATATATGGGAATGAATTTGGAATTATGGATTATGATTAAATTAAGATTGAGTTAAAATATTGAAATAGGATAGTAATGCTTTTCTGCAAAACTCTTTGACGCTTTGTTGGTATTAAATAAGATTGTATTCAGATTATTAGCAAGCGCACAGATAATATACCGCTGTCACATTTCACCCGGAGGTTTTAAATATCTTATCCACAAGGAACAGTAGGTGATAATGACCAAGCCGATGAACTTAACCCTACAATTAAGCTAGATAATATCAAGAAAGAGGAGATTGCTAATGACTATCTAGTTCCAACAACCGGTAAGCTTTGAATAATATCGTTCTAACTGGGTAGTGAAATGAATAAGAGGTGAAATCAGGGTTCCCTCCTACCAGACACTTATACACCTATCGATCCTATCAATGGGAAGTGGACTACAAAGGACTCAACGTAGCTATCACCTAGCCTAGGCACCACGCCTACACCACGAAATACTACTTCAATCAAGCAATTACCAAGATCAAAGTACTCAATATGAGTTGCAAATTTAAGAACGAATAAGAACAAATGCTTACTTGAATTAGAAGTTGAATACAAAAGTACCTCAGAACGCAGCTCTAGGCGAGGAAGCTGAATCCAGACGAATACAGCTACGAAGAAGCGCCGACAGGCCGGAACTCCTCCAGAACTCTACTCCTCTACTCTATCTCTCTACTTCTCTAGACAAGACTAGATTTAGAAGAACTAGTCTCTCCTAATTGCTACATCTAACCCTAACTGGAGATATTGAATTGAAGCTCAAGAATAGGGGTTTCCTCCAGGGGGGTCTACCCCTTTATTTGTAGCCCGGTGGGATGAATACGCGCCATTGGATCAAACCGACTTGAAACAAGGACCGAGATGCATCGTGGGAGGCAGTTGTAGCACCCTAGTGTTAGTTACTATTTTCACACTTGCATTTGCATGTCATCAAGCATAGATCATGTCATTTCATGCATCATTTCATTGCATTTTATTTGATTCCCTTTTATTGCTATATGTTTGTTTATATGTCCATAACATGCTAAATGTGTTGACATGCAAATGTGATGCTTGTTTACTATTCTAAATGCTTTAGACATGTTTGGGATAACATTTGGAACAATGTTCATGTTGGTGAAATCCCCAAAATACCCCTCTAGCTCATAGTTGACTAGAGAGCCCTCTAAAAGCTATTCTGTTTGACCAAACAAGAAGGGCATTTTAGAGATTCTACATGTCAGTGCACCCTTAATCAAAGTTGTGTAGAATTTTATAAGCAAAAAACTTTATTTTTGGGTCAACTCATGAAAATGGGTGGAAGGAGGTCAAAAAGTTGAATTAGTGCAGATTTGGAGCTGTTTTGAAGTTTTCAAAATTTTCCTAAGTCTAAACTGGTTTTCAGTTTCGGTGTACCCCTGTTCATCGACCTGTATCTCTCAATCCAGGCCGAACTAGAGTAAAGTGCCTTAATATGAAATGATCTACTCATGTAGCTCTTTGATCCATATTAGTGAAGTTTTCGCTGAAACGCACTGGATCACGAGTTATGGCTTGATCAAAATCAGGTTTCAGTCGGGTTCGCGGAGACTGAATCGGAGCCGATTCAGTTCGGCCGTCGGTCATCGCCGCGCGACCGCGTCAGGCATCGGCCGCCAGGTGGCGCCGTACGCCGTCGTTGACCTGCCGCGCCGGTCGGCTTTACAAAAGGGCAACACTCCATTCTGTCTCCCGCACGCTCCTCTCACTCTCACTCGCTCGCTCTCTCGCCCTCTGCTCGCCGTTTTCCCCTCCGCCGTCGCCATTTCCGCCGCGCCATCGCCGCGGTGAAATCCGCCGCCACCGCGCCGTCTCCGACCGCTCCACCTCCGTCGTAGCTTCGACTTGCTCTGCTCTTCGTCCTCGACCCGTTGCCGACCTCAGCCGACCTAAGGTATAGCTCCAGCGAGCTTCTCGCCGCCGCGCCATTGACGGAGCACCGCCGAGCTCTCGGGTCGCCGCGACGAGGGCGATGCCGGGGTCGGCTTCTCTCTCCATTACTCGTCTAGGAGTCTCCGTTAGCCGTAGATCCATTCTAGGCCGTCGGATAGGTCGATCTCGCCGTAGGTTCGCCGGAACCCGAGCTCGCCGTGAACCCGCTCGCCGGCGTGCCGCCATGCGAGCGCGGTCAGTGAGCTCCCGTGCGCAATAGTTCGATTCGTCGCACGCATAGGTCCGTTAGGGTTCCAGGGACACGGAACGAAGCTTAGCCGCGCGAGTAACGGCCGGAATCGGCCGGCGCAAGCTCGCCGGACCACCGCCGTCCGCCATTGCCGCCGTCGAGCTCGCTCCGGTGGGGTACGACCCTCGGCAGTTGGTCCATCGGGTTCGTCTCGTTGCCACGAGTCGGTAGGTAGCCTCGGCGTCGCCGGAGACCTCGCCGTCGGCGAGCTCTCGCCGGTCAGCGCCGGCGGCTCTGCTCCTCTCTCTGACGCGTGGGGTCGGGTTGACCCCGGGGCCCGCGAGTCAGCCGTTCGGGTGCGCCTCTGGTTCACTGAGCCGGGTGCACGTAGCAGTTCTATCGGGTTTGGGTTTTATGATTTATAAAATGAATTTCCAGAAAATGTGTAAAATCTTCCAAAATTCATATCTGGAGCTAGGAATGTCCAATTGGGGTGAACCAAATTTTGTTGTGTTTGTATTTCTGAGCTCTATCAAGGAAAAATATAAAATGTACCTTTTGAATACTTTTCATGTGCAGTTATAACTAAATTGTTAATTGCTTGCAAACTTGATAAATGCATAAGTAATTGTAGGAATGTGCTAAAAATGTGATTCCACTTGCATTAATCTTGTTTAGGGAAGTAGAATCTAAGAAAAATATGTTTGCTGGTGTTGCATTGTTATTTATATGATGTCTAGTATAATGTGCTTTTTATGCTTTAATCTTACAAAAATCAGTATGCTTAATGTGTTAAGGATATGGTCATGAATATTTTTCCTGGACCATGTTATGTTGGAAAGAAGCTAAGAAAATTAGGAAATCTATTGTTTGATACTTTTCACTGTGTTAAGTATTTTCCATTGTTTAAAAGGCTGGTTGCTTGTTATTTTTGTGTAGACTGTTATACTTGTCCAAATGACTTGAAATTTTGTCAGTAGGCTAGTCTGGATGTGTAATAGCTACTGTAATTTTTATGAATTTTCTGGTCACAGTAAACAGTAGGTCCAGTTATAGGCTAGGGCTTATTTAATTGTTTTTAAGCAAATATCTTTTGGTTGGGGAGTGTTTTTATGTGTTTCTGTGATGCTCAGCATTATCACCTGTGTTAAACAGTAGAGCTAATCCTACTTTGAGCTTAGGGCAGCAAGGTTAATATTTTGTTTATATGATGTTGCTCGCGCTTGCTAATTATAAGTTGGTTGTGGTAGGTTAGTTGATGCATGTTAATTATTAAGTGCAGGTTGTAGACCCCTCACCCGGGACGAGAAATTGTTCTATGCCTTGCTTAAGAAGGGTGAGTATGAGTTGGTGGTCTAGGGAAGAAATATGCACGTACTCAGTAAATGAGTGTGGATTGTTAAACTGATTGCATATCATGGGTTAATTCGTGCATCTCTATCTTGCATTTCATGTGCATTCTCAGTTCTCATATATGCATATCATGCATACAGGATCGCCGAGAGGCGTGACGCTGTTGCAGTTCGATCCACCGGAGGAGGGAGTTCCGCCGGAGATTGAAGTGCCAGAGGTTCCCGAAGGTCAGGAAGAAGAAGCTGAACTTCCAGAGTGCCCTGATCACCAACCTACTAACTTTGTGAAAGGCAAGCCGCGGAGCATCCCTAAGTCTCCACCTACTCTTTTTACAAATGCACTGGTCTTTATTAAATCGTATGATTGTGCACTTAAGTATAGGAGTTGATATGATACCGTTGCTGCATTTATACCTAGTCCACTTATACTTGGTCCTGAAGTTATTACTAGACAAGGGGATGGGTTCGATCCTATGCTTAGCCATGCTTAGACCGGTAGAAGTCGAGGGATTTCCTGTCCTTCGCGAGCATAGGTGGTTACTAATGATGATGGGGTTGGATTCCACATGATGGACTATATGTGCCACCATGCCACAGTGTCTAATGAGAGAATCAAGGCTAGGTAGCGGGGAGCCGCATGACATGGTTGAGGTCATGCCGTCTTCGGTGCTGCTTGCGGCCGACTAGGACTGAGGCCACCAGACATCAGTTGAGATTGAAAGACGTCGTCACATAGCTGGCCAGATAAGTCGTTCTGACCGCGAAGCCGAGTATTTCTTTCTGAGCTGGGAATTGGTGCGACTAGGCAGACATATTCTGGAGGTAGAAAGTATGTGCGGAGACACCATCTTACCAAGGGCAGGTCAGGGACCTGATGCATCCTGGAAGTGGGTTGGTCTCTGAGAATATGGGCCCCGCCAAGCCCGCGACATATTGTGTCTCAGAAGGATTTAACGGTGGCCCAAGAAGCCAGTGGCTCGGCTGACAGGGTTTGTGATTGGCATATTTGCCAGCTGGTACAATCGATTCGAATCACCATCTCTCCTAGTTAGTGAGAAACTGAACTGATCTTCTGGTGAGGTAGAGGCTAATAACTTGAACCTAATGATTATGGTGAGATGAGGTTGATATCTGTGGATATCGGAAATCATATGGTTTTATTGATTGCTACAATATTTAGTGACTACTTAGTATAGTGGCTAATCTTAGTAAATAGCTTAACTGAAATCGAAGCTTATCACAATTAAAATGAATAAGTTGAGGTTCTACCGTAGTAATGCTTTTGATGCAAAAATGATGCTACCCTCTGAGCTCCACCAAATAAGCCTTGCATATCCTTGAGAGTCTTTTTATTTACTCCCTGTCGGGTAAGTCTAGCTGAGTACAATTGAGTACTCAGGGTTTTATTCCCATTGTTGCAGATGGTGTAGTCTACTACGCGTATTGCAGGAATTGCTTCACCCCTGCGAGCGAAGAAGACTAGACCCGAGGGCAGGGTCATTATCTATCCTTAGATGTTGTAAGAATGCTGTGACAGGGTCATTTGATGGTACTCGTATTTGAACTCTGTGGTGTAAAACTATGTTGACTTCCGCTACTACTATATTTGTGTAAAAGACTATGTTGTAGTCTGATGTTTAAATTCGGTTGCGAACTTATGTGTCATGTGATCGGGTATTGCTGAATGAATGATCCTTGGGGTATGAAATGTTTGAAATCCTTCGAGATTTCCGGACTACCGGGTTTATATTGGCTCAAGTGCGACTGGATTGCGATTAAAATGCGATCGTTGTACTTGTGCTCGTATAAATTGGTCGGTTCTGTGACAGCTGGTACCAGAGCATAATTCAGCATATACCGTCACTTGACTATTTAAAAATTAAAAGAGTTTTGAGTTTTACAAACTAATTGCCAACTGATAGTGTGTATAGGTGATTTAAACCAAGTGTTTGCGAAACTTATGAGTACCAATGACCAAGTCCTATAGCCCTATATATATATATGTGGTAATTAGGTGGCTTATGTAAGTACTGACTTGGGGGGAAATTGCATCATATTTCTATTTGTGGTTCATTTGGTTTTATCGTGCGGATAATCATGAACTGTCGGTTTCTTATTGCTTCTTATGGGTCAATGTACCACGTCGCCTAAGGTAAGGTGAGATGTGAGTGTAAGATCGAACAACCATCGATCGATGGTGAGTGTATGGTTACTGAAGTGAGTACATGTGATCCATATGTGTACTTATGGAAGTAAGGTGGAGTAATTACTTTTGGGGTCGTAAATGTTCATGGGAACATTTCCGGCAAAAAGTGCTTCTTGTTGCCCTGCATACATTGGGATTTGGGCTGAAATGAATCTTCTGCAGGTACACTAACCACGCAAAACGTATAGCACGGTTAGTTACGTATATGAGAGCACGTGGTATGCCACCGACTATAACGTTAGTTAAAATATATTATGTGTGAGGTCGTTGGCACGTGCATGCATCATGATCATGAAATTAATTCAAGCTATTTGTACTATTTCCTTCCCTATGGTAAAATTTGTGCTGCCCTATCTTATTCTAAATGCTGAAAGATGTTGTAATGTACCAGATGGCAGCTGAAGGTGAGCCGCAGAGTGGTCAGTTTCTGGAGCAGTTTGGCACACCCACTGTGCTATGGAGGTTGTTGAAGTCTGTGGGATATGCAGAGCCACCACTGTATTTCTGGAAGCCAGCGAAAACCATGGTGCAGCCTTGGTTTGTTGTTTGGGTGACTATCCCTATGCTTGAAAGGGGTTGGTCGTTTCCAGGAATAAAGGTGGAAGTTGACATGAGGACGCCATGGGATGGTGCGCAGCTTGCAGCTTTCGAGGTGTTGACGGATATTTGCAGCCGGTTCAACAAGAGAGCTGATTTGGGGCCAGCAAATGTTTTTCCCAGGGTGGATGCTTCTCAGGGTGAGTGGGCTCAGTCTAGCCAAGCTTCTTTGGAGCGAGGCAGGGACGAGCGTGCTCACAGCATGGGTGCTTCTATGAGTGCTATGTTTGCTGTCCTGAGGATGCATTATTCCACTAGGGATGGTTGGATGAAGTGCGTTGAAGCCCTGCATGATGCTGTTGAGAAGAAGTTAGAAGCTGAAGAGTGGGCACGTATGGCTCGTCATAGCTCAGATGACTTGGTGGTAGCTCTCACTGCCTGTCGCAATGAGTTGTTACGATGCACTGGCGCCTTGTTGGCAGCTGATCGCCGTGTCGAGGTGCTTGAGAGGGAGAATGCAGATCTTCGCCGCCAGCTTGACAATCGCAATATGAGCTTGACACGTCAGCGCAATGAGTTTCTGCAGGAGTTGCGTGCTAGTCAGCAGCATGTTTGGGAGTTGCAGCAGGATGTTCATTGTCTGAACAACCGTGCTGATCCATTTCATCCTCCGGGTGCAGCGGAGTTTGCTCCTGAGATCTTCATTGCAGCTGATGATGGTGAAGCAAGTGAGGAAGAAGAGGAAGAAGACCCCGAGGAGATCGTGCCTATTGACGAGAGTGATGACCATGGTGGGAACGTGTCCGGCATGGACAGTGACCACGATGACTAGGCTTTTTCTAGTGATCTCGCCATGATCGGTACCCTTTTGTATTGGGAAAACCTTTAATGTCATGTAATGAGAGAACCCTGTGTGTTCAGGGCTGGAACCATCAAACTTTTAATTAAGTAATGGTAACTTATGCAGTTTGGAAAACCCTTTTTGGTTGCGCCTTGTTATTGTGCGGTTGTGTGATGATTATTGAATTATTGTGCCGTTTGTTATCAAAAATGATAATTGATATCTTTTGGGCATAATCTTTCGGTTTTCTTTGGCATAACCGACACCTAACAATGGTTGTTGTGTGTTGCTACAGATGGCACCTCATACCCGTCGTCATGGGTCAACCAGTGGTGGTGGGAATGAGCATGAAGATGGGGAGTTGCCGCCTCCTCCACCGCGTACCCAGGAACAGATGTTTGCTCAGTTCTTGCACACTCAGCAAGCGATTCTGCAGCAGATGGTTGCTAGTAACAACCGCAATCGAGATGGACGCCGCGGAAACGATGAGGACCAGTACAGTAACTATAAGGACTTCATGGACACTAAGCCTCCGGTATTCAAGCAGGCCATAGAACCGCTGGAAGCTGATGAGTGGTTAAACACTATTGAGCAGTCATTCTCTGTGTTGCGATTGACTGAAACCATGAAGGCTAGCTTTGCTGCTATGTTACTGCAAGGCCAAGCTGGAATATGGTGGGCCAATCGCAAGACCGCCTACCCTGTGGTCGCTGATATCACCTGGGAGCAGTTCACCAGGGATTTCAGGGGACATTTCATTCCAGCAGGCTTGATCAAGATGAAGGTCAATGAATTCATGCAGCTTACTCAGGGTACCAAGACCCTCACTCAGTATCATCATGCCTTTAACAATCTGTTGAGGTATGCCCCATGGATGGTAGATACAGATGAAAAGAAGATTGAAACCTTCAAGAGAGGTCTTAGTACCAAGCTTATGAAGACTCTGGCAAACAACGCTCGTACAACTTTTAACGAGTTCATCAGTGAAGCTTATATCCAAGAGAAACAGAACAACTTGCACACTGCTTCCAAGGGAGGCAAGAGGCCATTTGAAGGAAGCTCTTCTCAGTCAAGGACTCCAGCAGCTAGTCGTGCGGTGGCAAATCGCCCTGCTTACCGTCCGGCTGTTCCTGGAGCAAAATTCAGACCCCCTCCAAAGAAGCAGCCAGCGCCACAACGCTACAAGAAAGGCTTCACAGTGCCTTTGAACAAGAACAATGCTCCTCCAAGCAACGCCGTTCAAGTGAGGACCAACCAAGGTCTGGGGCCATGCTTTAATTGCGGTCAACAGGGGCATCTTGCTCGCTATTGCCCTCATCCAAGGCAGGGTCGTGTGCATCACACTACTGCTGAGGAACTTCCGGAAGGTGAACCAGTCACTGCGGGTATGTTTTCTGTGAATCAGCATCCTGCTATTGTTTTGTTTGACTCTGGATCGTTGCATTCTTTCGTGAGTCAAGCATTTGCACAAAAGCATGCATTACCAATTGTTGAGTTGAGCCATAGTTTTCGGATAACTTCAGCTGGGGCTGAAATTTGTACACGTCATGGTGTCGGGGATGTGACCATTGAGATTGGTAATCGGGTTTTCATCAGTAGTCTTATTGTGCTACTAGGGTTGAGTCTGGATGTTATTTTGGGAGTTAGTTGGATGGACAAGCGGGGTGCGGTGTTGGACGTCCCTAACCGGATGTTGACCCTAAAGGAACCCCAAGGTGAAGGTACTTTTCAAGTTCATCTGCCCCGTAGGGGAGATCTTTTTAGTCTCTCTTTCTCAGTTGAGGCCGTGACACTTCAGAGCATCCCTGTAGTGTGTGAGTTTCCTGATGTCTTTCCTGATGATCTACCTGGACTTCCTCCTGATCGAGATGTGGAGTTTGCAATAGAACTTATTCCCGGTACGGCACCTATTTCTCGAAGGCCATATAGAATGCCTCCTCATGAATTAGCTGAACTCAAGAAACAACTCCAGGAGTTATTGGACAAAGGGTTTATTCGCCCTAGTTCTTCTCCGTGGGGCTGTCCTGCAATCTTTGTTAAGAAGAAGGATGAAACTTTACGTATGTGTGTGGACTATAGGCCACTAAATGCTGTGACAATTAAGAACAAGTATCCTCTACCTCGTATTGATATCTTGTTTGATCAATTGTCCAAGGCCAAGGTTTTCTCCAAAATTGATCTGAGATCTGGGTATCATCAAATTAAGATCAGACCACAAGATATTCCCAAGACGGCTTTCTCCACTCGGTATGGATTGTATGAGTATTTGGTTATGTCTTTTAGATTAACCATTGCTCCTGCACATTTCATGTATCTAATGAATTCGGTATTCATGCCTGAGTTGGATAAGTTCGTGGTAGTCTTTATTGACGATATTCTGGTGTACTCTGAAAACAAGGAGGATCATGCTGAACACTTGAGAATAGTCTTGACTAGACTCAGGGAGCATAAGCTGTATGCTAAGTTCAGCAAGTGTGAGTTTTGGTTGACTAAGGTACCTTTTCTGGGACATATCTTATCTGCTGAAGGTATTTCTGTAGATCCGTCAAAAGTTCAGCAGGTGTTGGATTGGGAGTCACCAACAAATGTGTCTGAGGTTCGTAGCTTTCTGGGATTAGCTGGCTATTATCGCCACTTTATCCAAGATTTCTCTAAGATAGCTAAACCTATGACCAAGTTATTGCACAAGGATACCAAGTTTGTGTGGAGTGAGGAGTGTGAAACAGCTTTTCGCACCTTGCGAACGTTGTTGACCACTGCTCCAGTTCTCGCACAACCTGATATTGAAAAGCCTTTTGATGTGTACTGCGATGCTTGTGGCACTGGGTTAGGATGTGTTCTCATGCAAGAAGGCCGAGACATTGCTTATGCCTCGCGTCAACTGAGAAAACATGAGCAAAACTATCCTACTCATGATTTGGAACTTGCCGCTGTAGTTCATGCATTGAAGATTTGGCGCCACTATTTGATGGGTCACAAATGTCATATCTATTCCGATCACAAGAGTCTCAAGTACATTTTCACTCAGCCTGAGTTGAACATGAGGCAAAGAAGGTGGTTGGAGTTGATCAAAGACTATGATCTAGAAGTACACTATCATCCGGGCAAGGCCAATGTCGTAGCCGATGCTTTGAGCCGAAAGTCTCATTGCAATGTATTGCAGCCTTTCCTAGCAGACGGATTCAATCTTGTGCATCCAGTGGTGTTGAATAATATTACTCTCAGTTGTACTTTGGAAAGCAAGATTATTGAAGGTCAGAAAACAGATCCCGGCATATATCATATCAAAAGGAAGATGAAAGAACAAGAAATGCTTCATTTCCGAGTAGATAAAAAAGGTATATTATGGTTCAAGGATCGATTGGTAGTACCGAAAGACCGTGAGTTGAGGAATCAGATTATGGACGAGGCTCATTTGTCCAAGTTATCTATCCATCCTGGTAGTAGTAAGATGTATCAAGACTTGAAACCCAGGTTCTGGTGGACCAAAATGAAGAAGGAAATTGCAGCCTATGTGGCCAGGTGTGATACCTGTTGTCGCGTGAAGGCTATTCATCTTAAGCCAGCAGGTCTATTGCAACCTTTACCAGTTCTAGGTTGGAAATGGGATGAGATAACCATGGATTTCATATCTGGGTTACCTCTAACGCAAAAAGGCCATGATTCTATTTGGGTGATTGTAGATCGATTGACTAAGATTGCACATTTCTTACCAGTTCGAACTACAGATCGTCCTCATCAGTTGGCACAGCTCTACTTTGCTCAGATACTTCGGTTACATGGTGTGCTGAGGACGATAGTTTCCGACAGAGGCCCGCAATTTATTGCACGCTTCTGGGAGCATCTACACAAGTGTTTGGGAACCAATTTGGTTCGCAGCTCAGCTTATCATCCTCAAACTTCTGGTCAGACTGAAAGGGTAAATCAAATCCTCGAAGACATGTTGAGAGCTTGTGTTCTATCGTCTAAAGGTTCATGCGAAGAATGGTTACCTTTGGCCGAGTTCTCATACAACAATAGCTATCAAGAGAGTATTCAAATGGCTCCTTTTGAAGCTTTGTATGGGCGCAAATGTAGAACTCCTCTCAATTGGGTTGAATCAGGCGAAAGGAGATATTACGGGATTGACTTTGTGAAAGAGGCCGAAGAGAGAGTGCATACCATTCAAACACATCTCAAAGCCACTCAGACTCGTCAAAAGAGTTATGTGGACAAGCGAAGAAGACCATTGGAATTTGAAGTGGGTGACTACGTATACTTGAAAGTGTCACCAATGAAAGGCGTACAATGCTTCGGAGTGAAACGAAAGTTAGCTCCAAGGTTTGTAGGTCCTTTTCAAATTCTGGAAAGAAGTGGGAAAGTAACATACAAGTTACGATTGCCACCACACATGTCCACCATCTTCAATGTGTTTCATGTATCCCAACTCAAGAAATGTTTACGAGTACCGGAAGAACAAGTGGATATTGGTGATATCAAGTTGAAATCAGATTTGACCTATGAAGAAAAGCCTATTGAAGTAATAGATTACAAAGAAAGAACCACCCGTAGCCAAGTGATCAAGTTCTATAAGGTGGTGTGGAACAACCAAAGTTATTGGGATGCGACTTGGGAGCGAGAAGATTACCTCAAGGAAGTCTATCCTTCTTTCTTTAAACAATGGTAATTAACTCTAATCTCAGGGACGAGATTCTTTTAAGGGGGGAGGGCTGTAACACCCTAGTGTTAGTTACTATTTTCACACTTGCATTTGCATGTCATTTCATGCATCATTTCATTGCATTTTATTTGATTCCCTTTTATTGCTATATGTTTGTTTATATGTCCATAACATGCTAAATGTGTTGACATGCAAATGTGATGCTTGTTTACTATTCTAAATGCTTTAGACATGTTTGGGATAACATTTGGAACAATGTTCATGTTGGTGAAATTCCCAAAATACCCCTCTAGCTCATAGTTGACTAGAGAGCCCTCTAAAAGCTATTCTGTTTGACCAAACAAGAGGGGCATTTTAAAGATTCTGCATGTCAGTGCACCCTTAATCAAAGTTGTGTAGAATTTTATAAGCAACAAACTTTATTTTTGGGTCAACTCATGAAAATGGGTGGAAGGAGGTCAAAAAGTTGAATTAGTGCAGATTTGGAGCTGTTTTGAAGTTTTCAAAATTTTCCTAAGTCTAAACTGGTTTTCAGTGTCGGTGTACCCCTGTTCATCGACCTGTATCTCTCAATCCAGGCCGAACTAGAGTAAAGTGCCTTAATATGAAATGATCTACTCATGTAGCTCTTTGATCCATATTAGTGAAGTTTTCGCTGAAACGCACTGGATCACGAGTTATGGCTTGATCAAAATCGGGTTTCAGTCGGGTTCGCGGAGATTGAATAGGAGCCGATTCAGTTCGGCCGTCGGTCATCGCTGCGCTGACCGCGTCAGGCATCGGCCGCCAGGTGGCGCCGTACGCCGTCGTTGCCCTGCCGCGCCGGTCGGCTTTACAAAAGGGCAACACTCCATTCTGTCTCCCGCACGCTCCTCTTACTCTCACTCGCTCGCTTTCTCGCCCTGTGCTTGCCGTTTTCCCCTCCGCCGTCGCCATTTCCGCCGCGCCATTGCCGCGGTGAAATCCGCCGCCACCGCGCCGTCTCCGACCGCTCCACCTCCGTCGTAGCTTCGACTTGCTCTGCTCTTCGTCCTCGACCCGTTGCTGACCTCAGCCGACCTAAGGTATAGCTCCAGCGAGCTTCTCGCCGCCGCGCCATTGCCGGAGCACCGCCGAGCTCTCGGGTCGCCGCGACGAGGGCGATGCCGGGGTCGGCTTCTCTCTCCATTACTCGTCTAGGAGTCTCCGTTAGCCGTAGATCCATTCTAGGCCGTCGGATAGGTCGATCTCGCCGTAGGTTCGCCGGAACCCGAGCTCGCCGTGAACCCGCTCGCCGCCGTGCTGCCATGCGAGCGCGGTCAGTGAGCTCCCGTGCGCAATAGTTCGATTCGTCGCACGCATAGGTCCGCTAGGGTTCCAGGGACACGGAACGAAGCTTAGCCGCGCGAGTAACGGCCAGAATCGGCCGGCGCAAGCTCGCCGGACCACCGCCGTCCACCATTGCCGCCGTCGAGCTCGCTCCGGTGGGGTACGACCCTCAGCAGTTGGTCCATCGGGTTCGTCTCATTACCACGAGTCGGTAGGTAGCCTCGGCGTCGCCGGAGACCTCGCCGTCGGCGAGCTCTCGCCGGTCAGCGCCGGCGGGTCTGCTCCTCTCTCTGACGCGTGGGGTCGGGTTGACCCCGGGGCCCGCGAGTCAGCCGTTCGGGTGCGCCTCTGGTTCACTGAGCCGGGTGCACGTAGCAGTTCTATCGGGTTTGGGTTTTATGATTTATAAAATGAATTTCCAGAAAATGTGTAAAATCTTCCAAAATTCATATCTGGAGCTAGGAATGTCCAATTGGGGTGAACCAAATTTTGTTGTGTTTGTATTTCTGAGCTCTATCAAGGAAAAATATAAAATGTACTTTTTGAATACTTTTTATGTGCAGTTATAACTAAATTGTTAATTGCTTGCAAACTTGATAAATGCATAAGTAATTGTAGGAATGTGCTAAAAATGTGATTCCACTTGCATTAATCTTGTTTAGGGAAGTAGAATTTAAGAAAAATATGTTTGCTAGTGTTGCATTGTTATTTATATGATGTCTAGTATAATGTGCTTTTTATGCTTTAGTCTTACAAAAATCACTATGCTTAATGTGTTAAGGATATGGTCATGAATATTTTTTCCTGGACCATGTTATGTTGGAAAGAAGCTAAGAAAATTAGGAAATCTGTTGTTTGATACTTTTCACTGTGTTAAGTATTTTCCATTGTTTAAAAGGCTGGTTGCTTGTTATTTTTGTGTAGACTGTTATACTTGTCCAAATGACTTGAAATTTTGTCAGTAGGCTAGTCTGGATGTGTAATAGCTACTGTAATTTTTATGGATTTTTATGGTCACAGTAAACAGTAGGTCCAGTTATAGGCTAGGGACTTATTTAATTGTTTTAAGCAAATATCTTTTGGTTGGGGAGTGTTTTTATGCGTTTCTGTGATGCTCAGCATTATCACCTGTGTTAAACAGTAGAGCTAATCCTTCTTTGAGCTTAGGGCAGCAAGGTTAATATTTTGTTTATATGATGTTGCTCGCGCTTGCTAATTATAAGTTGGTTGTGGTAGGTTAGTTGATGCATGTTAATTATTAAGTACAGGTTGTAGACCCCTCACCCGGGACGAGAAATTGTTCTATGCCTTGCTTAAGAAGGGTGAGTATGAGTTGGTGGTCTAGGGAAGAAATATGCACGTACTCAGTAAATGAGTGTGGATTGTTAAACTGATTGCATATCATGAGTTAATTCGTGCATCCCTATCTTGCATTTCATGTGCATTCTCAGTTCTCATATATGCATATCATGCATACAGGATCGCCGGGAGGCGTGACGTTGTTGCAGTTCGATCCACCGGAGGAGGGAGTTCCGCCGGAGATTGAAGAGCCAGAGGTTCCCGAAGGTCAGGAAGAAGAAGCTGAACTTCCAGAGTGCCCTGATCACCAACCTACTAACTTTGTGAAAGGCAAGCCCCGGAGCATCCCTAAGTCTCCACCTACTCTTTTTACAAATGCACTGGTCTTTATTAAATCATATGATTGTGCACTTAAGTATAGGAGTTGATATGATACCGTTGCTGCATTTGTACCTTGTCCACTTATACTTGATCCTGAAGTTATTACTAGACAAGGGGATGGGTTCGATCCTATGCTTAGCCATGCTTAGACCGGTAGAAGTCGAGGGATTTCCTGTCCTTCGCGAGCATAGGTGGTTACTAATGATGATGGGGTTGGATTCCACATGATGGACTATATGTGCCACCATGCCACAGTGTCTAATGAGAGAATCAAGGCTAGGTAGCGGGGAGCCGCATGACATGGTTGAGGTCATGCCGTCTTCGGTGCTGCTTGCGGCCGACTAGGACTGAGGCCACCAGACATCAGTTGAGATTGAAAGACGTCGTCATATAGCTGGCCAGATAAGTCAGTTCTGACCGCGAAGCCGAGTATTTCTTTCTGAGCCGGGAATTGGTGCGACTAGGGAGACATATTCTGGAGGTAGGAAGTATGTGCGGAGACACCATCTTACCAAGGGCAGGTCAGGGACCTGATGCATCCTGGAAGTGGGTTGGTCTCTGAGAATATGGTCCCCACCAAGCCCGCGACATATTGTGTCTCAGAAGGATTTAACGGTGGCCCAAGAAGCCTGTGGCTCGGCTGACAGGGTTTGTGATTGGCATATTTGCCAGCTGGTATAATCGATTCGAATCGCCATCTCTCCTGGTTAGTGAGAAACTGAACTGATCTTCTGGTGAGGTAGAGGCTAATAACTTGAACCTAATGATTATGGTGAGATGAGGTTGATATCTGTGGATATCGGAAATCATATGGTTTAATTGATTGCTATAATATTCAGTGACTGCTTAGTATAGTGGCTAATCTTAGTAAATAGCTTAACTGAAATCGAAGCTTATCACAATTAAAATGAATAAGTTGAGGTTCTACCGTAGTAATGCTTTTGATGCAAAAATGATGCTACCCTCTGAGCTCCACCAAATAAGCCTTGCATATCCTTGAGAGTCTTTTTATTTACTCCCTGTCAGGTAAGTCTAGCTGAGTACAATTGAGTACTCAGGGTTTTATTCCCATTGTTGCAGATGGTGTAGTCTACTACGCGTATTGCAGGAATTGCTTCACCCCTGCGGGCGAAGAAGACTAGACCCGAGGGCAGGGTCATTATCTATCCTTAGATGTTGTAAGAATGCTGTGACAGGGTCATTTGATGGTACTCGTATTTGAACTCTGTGGTGTAAAACTATGTTGACTTCCGCTACTACTATATTTGTGTAAAAGACTATGTTGTACTCTGATGTTTAAATTCGGTTGCGAACTTATGTGTCATGTGATCGGGTATTGCTGAATGAATGATCCTTGGGGTATGAAATGTTTGAAATCCTTCGAGATTTCTGGACTACCGGGTTTATATTGGCTCAAGTGCGACTGGATTGCGATTAAAATGCGATCGTTGTACTTGTGCTCGTATAAATTGGTCGGTTCTGTGACAGCGGTGGAAGAAGACTCCAGAAGGCGGGGCACGAAACCCTAGGGGGCGCCGGTTGGCCCCACCCTAGGGCCGGTCGGCACCACTTTGTGGGGTCTCGGGCCCTGGTTGCTCGGGTGTGTTCTAGAGGCTTCTAGTGTTCTCGTGATGATGTTTCCTTCGCGGTTAAGTTTTTTGTCTTTTATGCTCTTTAACCCTTCTTTTATGCTTTTCTGGAATAGCCCCTGGAAAATACAGAACATGCAAAACTAGTGGAAACTGTCAGTTAAAACCCTAGAATAGTGTGTATTCATGTATCCTTTGGTGCCTAAAGTTCTAATAAAAGTTGACGTTATCCACCGTCAACAACACCCCCAAGCTTACCTGTTTGCCAGTCCCTTGGCAAACAAACTAAGCCTAAATTACCAAAGTATTTGGATCAGAAGTTGCTACGATGCTTTCATACTTTCCAAGTACACATGCTTTCAAACAGAAATTCTGAAACTGCTCTAACTTTCAAACTTACCAATTGTACATTTAACTATGGAGCTTCTCAGCTTTTGCATAAGTCTTGAGCAATCAAAAGATAGAACAATCAAGTCAAGCACTATGCCTCAAATTCTTCATATTACCAATATTTCGGAGTTTTGCAAGTTTTCAAAATAAAACTCAGAGCTTAATTGTATGACACCCTCAAGTCTCTTAATATATGTGGTATTTATGGATCTCACTGAGGCATTAATGATGTTATTATGCCTTCCTACAACTAAGGATTATAGTGGAGCTTATAGGAGTGGCAATAACAAGGACGAGCATACTTGCAATTCATATATTGTAAAGTCAAACAATGGATCCACAGAGAGTCAAGTCATACAATCAAACCAAGATGTGCATGTGTATGGAATATGGTGGATGGGTGTATATAAGATGGCTAATCCTAATTCTACTTTTGCTCTTTGAAAATAGATCTCTCTCTTGGAAATTAGAACTTTTCGGGAAAACATGGGCTATCTTTATTTCCTTTTTCTTCTTTTCTTTGTGTCTCTTCTTATTTTTTCATAGGGAGGCGGGCATCTAAGTACCCATTGTTTTAATTGTTGGGACACTTGTCCATCTTTTACTCCCTTTTCTTTTTTTCCTTTTTTTCAATACTTTTGCATAGCCACATTCATCCTTTGAATATAAATAATTGGAGAGATAATGATAAGAACTTAGAGCAATTAAACAGGGGCTGTCCTATAGGGTATATTTTGGGTGTTTACTCTCAGGGTAGGAGAAAAATATTTTTAAGGTGGATCTGGTTGGAAGTGAAAAATGATTGCGCTTACTCCCAGAGTAGGAGTAATGCATATTTGGGTGGAGTGTGTAAGTGATCTTGATTTTAAAAGCATGACAAGACTCTCATAAGGTATACAACAAAGGTTGACTAAACTCAGTGCAAAGTAAGAAGCATAAATGTGCATAGGTTTTCCTATCTCTAAATGTAACATATATGGCTTTGGTAGGAATTCACACTTTGTCATACAAGAGCTCATCATGTAAGATTTTAAATTTAAAATAAATCTCCAGAACTTAGTACTGCTAGGAATAAGATAAATAGCAGCTCAACCTTCATGTATCATATCAATCAATCACCTAGACTTACCTTAAGCATATGCCTCCACAAGATTCAGGTTCAGAGTAAATTCTTAAGCCAAAACAGTAGTATCCAAAACTCGGGAGAATTTAAGGTTGAAAACTAGACACTTGAAAGGAATTACGGCAGAGCAACTATTCATCATCTCCAAGACAAAATTTCAATGTTCTTCAGTTTTTATTTGACTCTAACCTAGAATGACTATAGACACACTCTAAGACCACTCTAATATTTAGCTAAGTTTTTATTTGGTTTTCAAATTTTATCTTACTAGCTAACTCACGCGAAAAAGCGATATGGTACAATAATAATAAGATGGGAAACTTATACTTAGCTAGATTTTAAATGGAGGGTGCCCTCCCCCAAGCTGGATGTTTGACAGGTTTTTGATGTTGCAAATTGAGTGATCCGTCTGGGAGCAAGTGTATCGGCAGTGTAAGGGCGTCAGGTTGACTAGCTCTTTGATCTTGTATTTTCCTGTGGAACTCAATTTCCAACAAAAATACCAAATCTTATGGAGAGGGGTTAGGTTTAGTACCACTCTATGGTAAGTAATTGATTTTATATTTCTAGCAGAAGTTTCGTAATTGGGTGGACCTTCATGTGCCCACATATTTTTGGTTTTTTCTAAAAAGTGTGGACCTTCATGTGCCCACATATTTTTGGTATTTTTATGACTTTATAAAGCAGACTTGATAATCGCATAGGTATAGTTACCTGATAACTAGGGGATGCTCCTCCCCAAGCTAGATGTTTGCAATACTTGGTGTTGATGATCTTTTAGAGCAACCATGTCAGCAACAGTCCTAGTGGGCTCCACTGATGGACTCACTCCTCAGTCATAGTGTCATTCCTGCCGAATTGTACTCCAACAAGAAAACCGAAACTCGAGGCTCGAATTTAATAAGAGGTTAGCGATCAGCCAATAAGTAATTGATTATTCTTTTGAGTTGATTTTAAATTGATAGGTTCTAGCAGGATTCTTTTTAGGATTTTCTGATTTTCTTATGCAGAAAAGTAAATATGTATGCATGATGTATATTTTATTTTTATGCCACCACTGAGAATATTTATTCTCATGGGGCTTAGGATTTTCATAATGTAAGAAAGTAAATACAGATGCTATTATCATTTTTTTATGCCACCACAGTAAATATTCCTATGAGATTACCATAAGTTTATTCACGTGGGGCTTTAATACTTTGTGATGCAGTAAATAAGACAATAAAGATTTTTCTTTTTCTTTTTCGTTTTGATATGCATAAAAATGAATATGCTAAATTGAAATTACTAATGTCGATAGAAATACTAATTAATTAGATAACTACCATATTACCTTATGGCAAAGGTGCGGGATTTAAAGTCTACCGTTAGGACTTTTTCTTCCACTCTTGTGTATCTCTCCGTCTTAGAGATGGAGGTCTCGATGGTTGCACCTGTGGTGATGGTGATGTCACTTTTATCCTTTGTTCGGCCAGCAGGTTGGGGTAGAGCATTAATAATTGGATCTGGCAGTATCTTGCTCAGTGTGCATGTTCACAGAACTTTCACTTGTAGAATTTTGGGAATCAATAAACTTTGGTCGAAGTATTGTCCTGTTTGCAAAACCAAGATAGAGATCAAGTGCATGGGCTTTGTTAGTGGAAAAACACCAACAGAACCAAATCTATTTCTTTATTTATTCTTCTCTAGCCTTAGGCACATTGAACAAGACGAAATTGGTGTTGCATAATTTTTTTACTTATGACATGAGTGATAAGATCAGAAGATTAAGCATTTATGTTGCATTTAAGTTCATATGGCTAGAAAAGATTTAAATTTCTCAACCAATGGAAGGGTTGTCCATCTCTACATAATATATAAATTTTCACATGAGTATGACTATCATCTTCCAAAGCTAGAATACAGTGTTTAGCACATTTAGTTAAGACTGAGATCAAAAGAATGATGCCATGAACAATCTTAAAGGACAAAGCATGTTGAGTTAATTAGGTTAATCCATTCAAGCTATAACTCTAGCATGTTTGCATCTTCATTTATGTGCATACCAAGATCAAGAGAAAAATAATAACCACTTACCTTAAGATATTACCTTCATTATTAGAGCGTGATGGCACTAAGTAATGAAGGATAGATGACTGGTGGTCCTTTCCTTCTCTTGCATCTTTAGTTGTTCATGAGCATCCTGTCTCCTTTGTTGCTTATCCTCTTTGCCATCTTTTGCTTCTTTGATCTTATGACACCTTGTGAGTCCATTCATTATTATGCCTGCAACAGATCAGTAGACAACACATACCCGAAGGAATGTACAATTCTGGAACATAGGTTGTTTGTCCAGAATTTTATCATGTTCCATCTATGCTACTAAGAAGATAGGGTTGATATTACGTTAGCATAGATCATGTTCTATACAGGCATGGCTTGAGGTAAAGTAACTTGCAGCAGAAGATGATGTGAATAAATCATTAATACTCACAGTTCTTCCATTCATGATGAATGAGCTGTGTCTTTCTCTGCAAAGTTATTGAAGTTCAGCATGTGCCCTGTCTCATCTCCGATTCGAATTCACCTCATGACTTACCCAGATTAATTTTGAAAGTTTTCTGCAGGGGTTAGTCCAACAAAATATCCAATGTCTACTATAGCAATTTCTATTTCAATAACCAAACCAAACTCCATGTTTAATTTTAGTTAAGGAAGGCTATTTGACCTGAGCACCACGCTCAATTTAAAAGCCTTTGAAAATACCTATACCGTCGTACGTAGTACTCCCAAACCAAAACTTACTATGGCAGACAAAGGTGAAATGAAATCACTTATAGAGATTTATTCATTTAGAGATGAAAAGGCGAACAATTGAACATGGATTACAAAGGTAGAGACAACCGATATTAGCAATATATGATTTTCTAAGTAAGCCCATTCCCCCAAGCTGGAATTTTGCAAAGCAAAGTTAATCTTGGATGGATATAATTCAATATTGCATAATGATTGGTTGGATATACCTTGCATTGTCACTCTTCTACTTCAAACCAGAAATGGTCAGTGACAAAAATACCCAAGGGAATATTTTCATAATTATAATTGTATGCTCAATTCACAAGGGCATTATAGTAAAATTAAAGGTGCAAGCTCAATTCATTTTTCAAGAGTGGTTATTGTTGACGGTGGATATACCATAAAATTTCACGTTCAAACACCGTCAACAGGCCTCAGATTCAAGGGAAGATAAACATATCATGAGCATATTTTATTAATAACTAGTTCCACATGTACTCTTAAGCTTGTGAACGCAGGGAAGATGAAACAGAGCAGAAATGAACACTTGGAGCTTAATAATGTGGTTCGGCCGAACCATGTATTTGGGAACCAAGTCATCACACATCAAGACATGGTGCAAAACATCACTTGGAAGAGAGGAGAGCCAAGGGTGGGCCCACCCATGGGTCGGCCGAACTGCCCATGGGGCCCACCTAGCTCTGGTGACATGGAAGGATCCGTGTGACCTTCCACTCAGCTCATTTCAGCTCTCAAATCAACATGTGTTTCCATTTAATGGCTGAGAAGCAAAGCACAAGGATTCAACGTGACAACATGCAAACGAAGTGGAACCAACACAAGGGGACAGTCTGTGACAGATGGGGACCATGGTAGGGGGCTCAACCCACTAGGGGTGGGTTGGCCGAACCGCGATTGGTGGGTCTAAGCCACCTGCACGCTCCCTGACTGGTGGGGACTCCTTCTAGAAGACCCTGGCTGGGCCCACCAGTCATAGGGGGGCCGACCGAACCCCCTGGTACCCAGCCAGGTCTGTTGGCCTCCACCGACTCCCAGCATGTTCTCCACGTGATGATTTGCTCACGGCCGTCCATCTTGAGGTGGTTCTAAGGCGGTTCATCCAAGGGTGGAGAGGCATGGAGCACACGGATTGCTGACGTGGCGCCCCCCTCACTCTCCCCTATAAATAGAGGTTGCCCACTCCTCTCCAAGAGACACAAGACATAAGAGAGAAGAGAGTCACAAGTCACAAGAGTTCTACTCTTTAGTAGTAGTAATAGTCTAGTGTGGGAGTTAGAGTCGGGTCGAGCTACGCTCAGTGTCTCCGGAGTCGTCTGCTAGAGAGTCTGGTATAGCTCTTGTACCTTTCCTTCTGTAAGACTTTATCTTTATCAATATATTATCTTTACTTTACTTTACTAAGTCTCTACTTAGTGCATTACTATTCTTTATAGTGATCCTATAACCAGCTCATGTGTGTAGTTCATCGCCTGTCATAGGGTGCTTTAGTTGTTGGTACACAACTAAAGTAGTAAGGCTTAGTGTAAGCGTGGTGCTTAGGCTAGATCTTGCCTTTGAATGCCGCTTGTCACATGGATTGTTTGTGGGTGCTAGCAGGTGGTGACAGCCCTGTCTTGTCTTAGTATCCCTCCACGTGTTTTAGGCAAGTTCTTAAAAGGTAGGCTCCCATAAGAGAATAGCCGCTTCGGGTAGAGGTTATATCCCCTACTGTCTCGCCTATCCCCTACACACTGGAAGTAAGGTAGCTGTCTTGATATACTTCGTCTATTTGATAAGATAGTTCACAAGAGTAAAGTAAGTGTCATAGGAGTCTTATACTCACTTGTTCTCCTCCCACCTAGCTATACTCTACTAGTTATCTTTAGTTATCTCAAAACCTTATCGTGTCTTGATGTCATTACCCTTTCCTCTACATATCAATTTACCCCCCTATCACTAGTTGATACTAAGTTGTTATAGACTTAAGTATCTCTCTCTTTTTATTAATTATTCCTAGCAACCGCTTTCCCTTGGGATAAAAATAAATAACGATACCTTGGAATACTCCCGGATGAAGTGCTACAGCGGTATATTCTGTGCGCTTGCGGAATTATCCAATAGACATAAGAAATACCCTAGGCACTTCTAGCGCCGTTATTAGAGATAGCCTAACACCCTGTGTCTGGTGGTTGCACTAAGAAGTGTCAGCAAGCATTTCTGGCGCTGCTGCCGGGGAAAGCATTAGTCTAGGAATAATAAAAAAATTGAATCCGGAGTCTACTATCAATTTAGTTATCGATTAGTGTTAGGGGCTTACCCCTGTCTGTGTTTCTCGTTACTGTGAAGCTAGACAGTGCATGAACGGTTTCCAATTGCCGTCAAATTTCATTGAAGATCCTGAGAAATTGTTGAGGAGAACTAGACACCGTCAAGTTTCACCTCAAAGGTTCATCTCAAACCTGAATCCGTTCGAGGAAAGAGGCTCTGCACTATCAACCGAGGAAGCTATGTCCCAAAAGACCATCTCTGAGTTCTCTGCATCGTCGGCTGACAACATTGCCACCGATCCGTAGCTCAACTTGGGGGATGCTACCTTTGAGCTTAAGCTAGCTCTGATTAACATGGTGCAAGCCAATCCATTATGTGGGAAGCCGCATGAAGACTCCAATGCCCATCTCCAGCACTTCCTGGAGGTGTGTGGTACCTTCACTATCAAGAATGTTTCGGCTGACGCCATCCATCTTCGCATGTTCCCATTCTCACTGCTTGGGAAGGCGAAGCAATGGTTTTATGCCAACAAGAATGAAGCTACCACCTGGGAGAAGTGCGCCAATGTATTTCTCAAGAAATTCTTCTCAATGGGCAAAACTAGCGCTCTGCGTGAAAAATCTCAAGCTTCCAACAGCAGGCTGACGAGACGATTCCCAAAACATGGGAACGTCTCCAGGAGTACATTCATGCTTGTCCTCATCATGGATTGAAGAATGGCTCCTAATCCAAGGTTTCTACCACGGGCTAACTGGATTAGCCCGTAGTCACCTTGATGCTGCCGCTGGACGAGCATTCCTGCAACACAATGTCAAAGACGCCAAAGACCTCATTGAAAATATGGTTATCAACCATGGATGGAATGAGGAGCGTCTCCAGCCCAAGAAAAGGGGTATGCACACCGTTCATGAGGTGGACATGCTCTCAGCAAAAATGGACCTCTTGATGAAAAAGATTGAGGAAGGTTCCACGAAAGAACAAGAGGCCATTCGAACCACTGCCACCGCACGAGCAATCGAAGCTGATCCATGGTGCGAGGTATGTGGTCGAGAAGATCACTCGAGCAACAACTGTCCTGAGATGAAGGAGGAAGTGAGCTTCATCAACAACAGCAACAACAATGGGTATCGACCCCAGCAACAAGGAGGATGGAACTCGCACCCCTTCTAACAAGGAAATCAAGGTAATGGTTACAGCAATAATTTTAATAATTCTTATGGTAACAAACCTTCTCTTAAAGACCTTGTCTTAGGCCAATCTAAAATCAATGATAGTATAAACAAGAAAATAATGGCTAATGATAAGATTCTTGAAAATCTTAATGAGAAAATGGATAGCTTTAACACTGCTATGAAAAATCAATTGAGCTTTAATAAAATGCTAGAAATCCAATTAGCTCAAATAGCAACAGCTGTCCTAGCCTTCGAACAAGGTAAGATCCCAGGGAAACCAGAGAAACCAATTGAAGGTGTTAAGTTAATTTCCATGAGGTTTGGTAAGCCTCCGGTTAGACAAAACCCGGGTTGTCTTCTTGATCCGCCATTCATGGCCAAAAAGAGTGACCCCGGCCATCCTACCATCACCTGCGAGATCGGTCCACACACCTTCAACAACGCCTTCTGCGACCTTGGATCTGGAGTGAACATCATGTCCAAGGTAATGTATGAGAACTTGCTAGGGGGACCTTTGTACCCCACTTTTGTCAAATTGCAGATGGCCGATCAATCAATCCGGTTCCCCGAGGGATTGGCAAGGGACATCCTTGTCAAAGTTCAAGATGAATACATCCCCGCCAACTTCATCACTCTTGACATGGGGGCCGATGACGAAGTCTCCGTCATCCTGGGAAGGCCATTCCTCAACACTGTGAATGCCATCATCTACCTAGGATCCGGCCAAGTCCACTTCCAACTCCCAGATAAGAGAATTAAATGTCCTTTCAATGGTTATAAATCGATGCAACAGGCAAGGAAGAATCTGTGGAGAAACAAGCCACAATATGCACCCCGCCGAAAGAACCAACCGCCAAGGTCCAAAATGGCCGAACTGGTAAGTAAGGCTGAGGTGGTAAACAAGGCTGACTCTGCTGAATCACAAGCATCAACCAAGAAGGAATGGCGGAAGAAAGAGGTGCGATCATCACGATCTCCATCTCTGGGACCGATCGAAGCACCCGAAGAATGAACCCGAAATGGTGAGGTCCTGCTCTACGGACCTAAAACATGAAGCCCTTGCTGGTAAGGTAAATCAGTATTTATCTCATTTAATTCCTGCATTTCAATTTTTGCATTTTCTGCATTGCATGTCATATTTAAATTTTGCAATAACTTATTTTGACAAAATAAAACACTTAGATGAATAAAACTTATGAATGAACAGTAGTGCTCACACCTGAGGTGGTCCCACCACCTAGGTGGGGTCGGCCGACCCCATCATGGGGCCCACGCACTCTGGTGGTGTTGGCCTGGTGTAGTGAATCACCTCCTGAATTTTGAGCACCATCTCCTTTTGAATTTGGCCGACCACATTTGGTTATGACCACTTTCACTTGCTCCAAGGAGAATCCAACATCCACTACCATCCAATTCTGAAAAGTGGACACTTTGGCATGCATTACTGTTCCCATGGTCCATGGGAATCACTTTAAACATGTCCCCACTTTTGTCATACACCTTTTACCTTCACAAAACACTAGACAAGGGAATCTCTAAAATTTTCAAAACTTTTGGTCCACCACTAGTCTCTACTTTTCTGGACACACTGTTTAAAGCTGAAAAGGGACAAACCATGGCTCGGCCGAACCATGTTTTGGCTCCCTTGAAGAAAGTGGAGTTTGAATTCAAATAGATCCCCTATCCAAAGGTAAAAGCAAACACTGAACCTGTCATAAGTGGTTCGGCCGACCCACAATTAAGGTCCTACCTGTAGAGTTGCGTTCGAATTCAAATAGATTTCCTGTACAAAGGCAAAAGCAACTCTGATCATGTAATAATGGGTTCGGCCGACCCATCAAAGGAGAGCTCTTAGCAAGGTCTAATTTGAATTCAAATAGATTCCCTGTCCAAAGTTGAAAACAACAAAGACCTGCCGTAGGGGGGTCCACCGAACTGGCCATGGTGGCCTAGCCACCAGCCCTTCTTCCCCTATAAATACCCTTGCATTGTGTGCTTAAATCCACACCCAAACCAGCTGATTTCTGCCGATCACACAATCTCTCTTCTTCTCTCCATTTGAGCAAGGTCTTTCTCAAGTTTAGTTTAAGTTTAGCCACTCATACCAAAAACCCAAAAATATTGTAGTAGTAGAAGCTTGTATCACTCTCATCTTTGCTCTCAAATTCTTGTTTGTGGAGGTAACCATACCCCGCAAGGACTACTAACAGTGGGATAGCTAACGATAACGCTAACACTAATCCCTATTGTTGTAGTTTGTTCTTGTGTTAGCTCATTGTTGCAGGATGAAGAAGTTCTCCTCCGCACTCAAGAAGGCCAAGAATGTCATAGGGAGTTCCTCCCGACGACCCCGCCATGATGAAGATGAAGGAAGAGAAGCTCCACCAAGAAGAAGCTTTGGAGTGCCTTCCGAGAGGACGTTCGACCCTGAGAGCGGCCTCATGCTAAATCAAGAAGTGTACCAAAGGTACACCTCCATCTGGCACCGAGGGTATGAACATACCGGCATCATCGACCCTGTCCTTTTGGACAGCACAGGTATGACCGTGGAATTCAATACTATTTTCAATACAATCGGGTGGGGAAGTTTTTGGGAAGTGCAAGAACTTGGAATAGAAAAGCTCACTATTGAATTTCTATGCTCCTTACAAACCACTGAAAATAATGTATACTGTCTCATGTTTAACCAAGAGCATAATTTAACTTGGGGAGTTTTTAGCATGGCACTTGATTTTGATAATGACTGTCATCTAGAACTTGTTAATGCAACAAGAAGATTTGATAAAGCTGAATTTTGGAAAGCTATAACAGATCTAATGATTGCTCTGACCCTAAAACCGATGAATTCCATAATCCTACTTTGCGCTTAATCCGCTATTGGATGGCCATAACTTTTCTTCCTGGCTCTAATGTGCAAGTTCTTTACAATGATGAATTAAGACTGCTATATGCCATGACAAAGAAAATAAAAGTTTCACCTGCTAAGATGTTAGTCCACTTTTGGCTTGGTATTTTCCATAGAAGCGAGCCCATATTCTTCACTTCTTTTATCACGCACATTGCTGAAACAATCGACTTGCTAGATGGAAAACATTACTTTGAATACATTGCCTCTCCTAGAGATATTGTAACCGAAGATTTCTTCACAAGTGCTCAAATCCTTAAAAGAAATGAAAATGGTGATATAAACATGATTTATCCAAGCCATACAGCCGAAATCTCTCTCCCTTGTGAGAGGCGTCGGTTGTATGCGCTGCGCACACTAACCATAAATTGGGACCGAGAGGCAAGGAGCCAAAATATTGCAGGATCAAGAAGGGTGACAAGGAGCATGTCATAAGCCGCCCAATTTGAGCAAGACGGCACATCATGAGCTGCTGGGAGATATGAAGAAGAAGGCAATGAGCCAAGTTCCATAGACATTTCAAGGTCCACAAAACGGCCTCAACAGCACACTCCAAGAGTGTGCACTCCCCGTCCGTCCACACGGGCGAGGGGCCGTCGAAGCCAAGGATCGGAAATGGACCAACTCATCAATGACATGGGCGCTATGCAAGTTGAGAAAGATGCAACTCTAAATATGGCACAACAAAATGCTCAACTATTGCAAGCTATCCAAGATGAAGAAGCATAACGCTGGGCGGGATGATTCCAATACTACCCGCCACCACAATGAGCAAAAGGACAAGCTTGGGGGAAATCCTCTCCCCCACCAAGGTAAGTATTTTATCCTAGCTATTTACATTATTTTAAGTTATTGCATATAAAAAATGCATAAGATAAAAATTCCAAAAATATTTTCCTTATTCTCATATGTCTCATGAATGTTTAACTTCCTCATGGAAATGATGAATAGTTGCTCTGTTAATGTTTCTCTAATGCCTAGTTTACAACTTAGTATTTCTTTGAGTATGGATTACTTTGCTCATTTAAATCATCATGAGCCTGAAAACTTTATGGATGCTAAGTACTAGAACTAAGTTAAGTTGTTGTGAGATATGATATTGTGAAACAAGAGCTACTATAATATTGTTCTAAGCATGCATGATTACTGGAGATTTATTTCTTAAACAAACAAAATCTTATTGTTCCTCAATGGTGATAAAGTCCTACCACAACCATATATCTTACACATGTCTAAAACCTTCCACTTAAGCTATTTGCTTTGTATTGAGTGTTGTCAAGTCTTGTTGACCCTTATTGAGAGTATTATCATGCTCCCAAAATCAAGATCACGTACACACCACATATTTATGCTACTTCTACACTGAAAGTACGCAACCACATGCCTTTCATTTCCACCAAAATAAATGCTCCATGTGTTAAAGTCATAGAAAATCTCTCTTAGTTGTTATGGTAGTAGAGACAAAAGGCTATGCAAAATGAAAATAAAAAGAAAGAAAGATGGACATAAGAAAGTCCATAGAAAAGAAAAGAAAAATATTTGAGCAAGTTTAGGCTCATAAATAAAAGGAAAAATTATAGCCATGTCTCCAAATTTTATAGAGAGATACAATTTCAAATAGAGGAGCACTATAGTTCATATTTTCCACACACTTGCACATCTTGATCTAGGGGCATGACACTTCTCTCTTTGGATCCAAGCTTTGACTCTACAACATATGCAAAGTAAGTATGCTATATTCTTTCATTGCTACCTTAAGCTCCACATAAGCCATTTTTAGAAGTAGGCTGATAAAGAGAAGGCAACATTTACTGTATGCCTTGGTAAGGAATCATACACCATTTGAGTGACATGAGAGAACCATATGAGGAACATTAAGTTGTCTTTTGCAAAAACATTGCTAAAACCTCCAGTATGAAACTTGCAAAGAATGAGAAAAATAGTGCTCAAGTTAAACTGTTCTGTCTCTCAACCACCTAAGGCAAAGGAAAAGTCATTAGCCCCATAAAGGACTAAGGTAAAATGGGTGAATTTTTATAGCCAATTTTTCCATTCAAAAGAGAAGTAGTTAGTTGTACATGGTATTATTGAAATATGAACATTGTAGCAACTCCTGATCCACCGAGGCTAAGTTTAATTATTTGCTCAGGACGAGCAAAGGTTAAGCTTGGGGGATCTTGTTGACGGTGGATATACCATAAAATTCTACGTTCAAACACCATCAACAGGCCTCGGATTCAAGAGAAGATAAACATATCATGAGCATATTTTGTCAATAACTAGTTCCACATGTACTCTTAAGCTTGCGAACGCAGGGAAGATGGAACAGAGCAGAAATGAACACTTAGAGCTCAATAATGTGGTTCGGCCGAATCATGTATTTGGGAACCAAGTCATCACACATCAAGACATGGTGCAAACAATCACTTGGAAGAGAGGAGAGCCAAGGGTGGGCCCACCCATAGGTCAGCCGAACTGCCCATGGGGCCCACCTGGCTCTGGTGACATGGAAGGATCCGTGTGACCTTCCACTCAGCTCATTTCAGCTCTCAGATCAACATGTGTTTCCATTCAACGGCTGAGAAGCAAAGCACAAGGATTCAACGTGACAACAAGCAAACGAAGTGGAACCAACACAAGGGGACAGTCTGTGACAGATGGGGACCACGGTAGTGGGCCCAACCCACCAGGGCTGGGTCGGCCGAACCACTATTGGTGGGCCCAAGCCACCTGCACGCTCCCTGACTGGTGGGTACTCCTTCTAGAAGACCCTGGCTGGGCCCACTAGTCATAGGGGGTCGGCCGAACCCCCCTGGTGCCCAGCCAGGTCAATTGGCCTCCACCAACTCCCAGCATGTTCTCCACGTGATGATTTGCTCACGGCCGTCCATCTTGAGGCGGTTCTAAGGCGGTTCATCCAAGGATGGAGAGGCATGGAGCACACGGATCGCTGACGTGGCACCCCCTCACTCTCCCCTATAAATAGAGGCTGCCGACTCCTCTCCAAGAGACACAAGACACAAGAGAGACAAGAGTCACAAGTCACAAGAGTTCTACTCTTTAGTAGTAGTATTAGTCTAGTGTGGGAGTTAGAGTCGAGTCGAGCTATGCTTGGAGTCTCTGGAATCGTCTGCTGGAGAGTCTGGTATAGCTCTTGTACCTTTCCTTCTGTAAGACTTTATCTTTATCAATATATTATCTTTACTTTACTTTATTAAGTCTCTACTTAGTGCATTACTATTCTTTATAGTATTGTTGTGTTTTGTCTTAACTTATAGTTGAGTTATATTGGATAGTGATCCTATAACCAGCTCACGTGTGTAGTTCATTGCCTGTCATAGGGTGCTTTAGTTGTTGGTACGCAACTAAAGTAGTAAGGCTTAGTGTAAGCGTGGTGCTTAGGCTAGATCTTGCTTTTGAATGCCGCTTCTCGCACGGATTGTTTGTGGGTGCTAGCAGGTGGTGACAGCCCTGTCTAGTCTTAGTATCCCTCCACGTGTTTTAGGCAAGTTCTTAAAAAGGTAGGCTCCCATAAGAGAATAGCCGTTTCAGGTAGAGGTTATATCCCCTACTGTCTCGCCTATCCCCTACACACCGGAAGTAAGGTAGCTGTCTTGATATACTTCATCTATTTGATAAGATAGTTCACAAGAGTAAAGTAAGTGTCATATTAGTCTTATACTCACTCGTTGTCCTTCCACCTAGCTATACTCCCGGGTGAAGTGCTACAGCGGTATATTCTGTGCGCTTGCGGAATTATCCAATAGACATAAGAAATACCCCAGGCACTTCTGGCGCCGTTATCAGAGATAGCCTAACACCCTGTCTGTGGTGGTTGCGCTAAGAAGTGTCAACAGTTATTTTAGGACACAAAGTCGTTCTTGGGAAACCTTCGTTTATGAGGTGGTTTCCTCTAGAACACCAGTCTTTGTGCACCTATATCAAGATTACAACGAGATCTACAATATTTATGATAAACATAAGCATCTACACCACCCCTTTGAAAAATTTATGAACAGGTAGAATGAGGTGGTTGAAGATCTCGTGTGTGGTAGTGTTAGAGAGACCAATTGATCCAGGAGATTTCTCATATGAGCATGGATTCGATGAGGTGTTAATGAAGTAATTCACATGCTCATCGATATGATCTCCCTTTTCAAACTCCAAGGGTGTTTCTTCATGGATGTCTATAGGCAACAAGTTTGTCTCTATTATTTCATGTCTACGACATTCATTGTTTGTTTTATTTTCTAGTATTTCCCATGGATTTCTCTAAGTTTGGTCTCGTCTAAGGCTTTCTCTAAACTTGGATGAGTTATGTTTACTACAGAAATTGATTTAAGCTCACCATTTGAATCTAGACCAAGTTTAGATGCTAGTACTAAGGCCTCGTCCTCTTCTATCCATTCTTTGACAATAGCGTATGTGTTTCTAGTATATTCTATGCATTCCTGCCATTGTCGTAGCTCTTCTTGGTCATTCCAAAAATCTTCATGACTCCTATTCTTGGGATGTCTTAATGGGATCCTAGGGTCATTATGAGATTTAGGAGAGAGAGCAGAAGAAGGATCATCGCGGTCAATGATGGGTTTAGAGATGGGTTCAGATGAGGCATTTAATTTGGGCATAGAAGGGGAGAAGATAGAGTTGACTCCTATGTGGCTTTGCTCTCCTTCTATGGCATCATTAGACATGCCATCCTTGCATTCTTCCCAATGTCTTTCAGGGGGAAAAGGAAGTTGACCACACTTTTTCCAAGATGCTCTTCTAAGAAGATCTGATGTACATTGATTGATAAGCATCTTAGCTAATTGAAAGTCTAAATCATCAAAGTGGGGTTTTGATGGTTTAGGATTGACAGCTAAATCTTGGGATTGGAGTGGTTGTGTTTTAGCTACCAAAGCTTCCTCTTCTAATTTAGGAGATGATTCCTTCTCTTCCTCGGGGGGCTCAAAATTAGCTTGAGCAACCTTGTTAATCATTGCTCTTGCTTTACTAATAGACAAATAAGGAAAGGCTCCTCCAGAGGATAAATCAAGGGATTCCCTATAATTCTTGGTAAGACCCAAATAAAAATGTTGAATAAGCACAGGGTCTGGAAAACCAAGGTCAGGGCCAGATGTAACAAGTTCATTAAAAAGATCCCATGATGTACTAAGAGATTTTTGTTCTAGTTGCCTAAAAGTTAGAGCCTCTTTTCAAAGGTTAACTACTCTATGGATGGGAAAGAAATATAAACAAAATTCAGAGCATAAAGTTACCCAATCCCCTTGCATACTTCCTACGGCTCGATTATACCAACATTTAACTCTTCCGATCAAAGAGAACGGAAAAAGCTTCCACCTTAAAGTTTTATCAAACATGCCAGCAATGTGCAAGCATGCACAGGTATGCTCGAACTCTCGTAGGTGTAAGTATGGGTTTTCATTACCTTCTCCTGAGAAGGGTTTATCCCGAATCATATTAATTAGACATGGGCGCAGCTCATAGCTAGGTGTTATGATAGGCTCTACAGATTTTGGTGGCTCAAAGCTTTTGCACATGCCAAATAGATAGATAGGCGTCGAATTTAAAGCATCCATAAGGATGAACATAAAATGATGAAAAGGTAGGGATAAAATAGAAAAGATAAAAGTATAATACAAGATTAAGCTAAACTCAGTCAAAATCAGCAAACCGTTCACCGCCAAAGGCGCCAGAAATGCTTGTTGGTATAAATTAACTGCACTCTATTAAATAAGATTGTATTTAGATTATTCGCAAGCGCACAGATAATATACCGCTGTCACATTTCACCCAGAGGTTTTAAATATCGTATCCACAAGGAACAGTAGGTGATAATGACCAAGCCGATGAACTTAACCCTACAATTAGGCTAGATAATATCAAGAAAGAGGACATTGCTAATGATTATCTAGTTCCAACAACCGGTGAGCTTTGAATAATATCGTTCTAACCGGGCAGTGACATGAATAAGAGGCAAAATCAGAGTTCCCTCCTACCAGACACTTATACACCTATCGATCCTATCAACGGGAAGTGGACTACAAAGGACTCAACGCAGCTGTCACCTACGCGATCTACCACTATCCGGCCAATCAGGGGACATTCACAAGTAAACCTAACCTAGGCACCACGCCTACACTACGAAATACTACTTCAATCAAGCAATTACCAAGATCAAAGTACTCCATATGAGTTGCAAACTTAAGAACGAATAAGAACAAATTCTTACTTGAATTAGAAGTTGAATACAAAAGTACCTCAGAACGCAGCTCCGGGCGAGGGAGCTGAATCCAGACGAATACAGCTACGAAGAAGCGCCAACAGGCCGGAACTCCTCCAGAACTCTACTCCTCTACTCTATCTCTCTACTTCTCTAGACAAGACTAGATCTAGAAGAACTAGTCTCCCCTAATTGCTACATCTAACCCTAACTGGAGATATTGAATTGAAGCTCAGGAATAGGGGTTTCCTCCAGGGGGTCTGCCCCTTTATTTATAGCCCAGTGGGATGAATACGCGCCATTGGATCAAACCGACTTGAAACAAGGGCCGAGATGCATCGTGGGAGGCGGTGGAAGAAGACTCCAGAAGGCGGGGGCCAGGACCCTAGGAAGGGCGCCGGCCGGCCCCACTTTGTGGGGTCTCGGGCCCCGGTTGCTCGAGTGTGTTCCAGAGGCTTCTAGTGTTCTCGTGATGATGTTTCCTTCACGGTTAAGTTTCATGTCTTTTATGCTCTTTAACCCTTCTTTTATGCTTTTCTAGAATAGCCCTTGGAAAATACAGAACATGCAAAACTCATGGAAACTATCAGTTAAAACCCTAGACTAGTGTGTATTCATGTATCCTTTGGTGTCTAAAGTTCTAATAAAAGTTGTTGTTATCCACCGTCAACACTCTTGCTCAAGCCTTGCCTTTTGACTCCCCTCAGCCTACATTCCTGAGTCTCATTCTTTTTCTTTAGTCGGGTAAGTCTTGTGGAGTACCTCAGTACTCAGGGTTTGTTAACCCCTGTTGCAGGAATCCAGCAGTCGGAGGTGTGTCTCGCCCCCTGCTGTGTGACAGTTGTCCAGGAAGGAAGCGAGGAAGAGTAGGGTTGGACCCGTGGGCAGGGTTCTTGTTATTACTTATCTAAATATGTTGTATCGTCATTCCTCTGCTACCGACTTTTAATTATGGTCTGTAATAACTGCACTTAAATTCTATTTGGATGAATGGTTTGTAATCTAAGTACTTTATAGTCTTTCCGCGCTTTTACTCTGATGTATTTTATTATGAAATGTTGTAATTCTGTAATGGCTTCGCAATGGGATCTTGTCGGAGAAAAACGGGTGCTGATGTAGCCCGGCAGGACCTTCTAGATCATTTGGGACACGGGCCCGGCTGCCATAGGTCATTAGTGACAATGACAGGTGCCTGTGGGCCATGTGATTTAGGCGGTTCTGTTACATTTTGCCTCTCACCTTGGTATTGTAATACTTAGCCACCCGCATCTTGTTTGCTTCAATGCATTCCAAAGCATTAAGCCGATGACAATGCAAGTCCTCAAGACTGTCCATCATGATATCTCTATATTCACTGGCTGTAAGCTTATTCTGCAGCATGACGTGTCATGTTTCAGACTGAATCTCCCAAGGCAGGACAGCAGCGTGTCCGTAGACTAGCTCATATGGTGTGGCCTTAATCGATCCATGTTGAGCCATCCGGTATGCCCACAGCGCCTCACTCAAAGTCAAAAACCACCTTCTGGGATTCTGCTCAATCTTCTTTTTGATGACCTTGATCAAAATCTGATTTGAAGCTTCGGCCTGACCATTGGCTTGGGCATAATAAGGCAAAGAATTATAAATTTTGATGCCCATGTCGTCAAAGGTCAAAAACTCATCTGAAGTAAACATTGTCCCTTGATCAGTCAGGTCTGTGTTATGCCAAACCTGTAGATAATGTGCTCCTTCACAAACTCAATTATATCTCCAGACATAGCATTCTTCAAAGGAACAGCTTCTACCCACTTGGTAAAATAGTCAGTTGCAGCCAATATCCATTTGTGACCTTTACTCGATGATGGATAGATTTGGCCAATCAGATCGATTCCCCATCCTCTGAGCGGCCATGGCTTAACGATAGGATTCATGGCAGAAGCAGGAGATTTCTGTACATTCCTGAATCTTTGGCACTCTTGGCAACCCTTGTAATACTTAAAGCAATTTTCGAGCATGGTTGGCCAATAGTACCCAGTCCTTCTGATGATCCACTTCATCTTGTGAGCCGATTGGTGAGCACCACAAACTCCTTCATGAACCTCACTCATAAGCTTTGTTGACTCTTTTGCCCCAAGGCACTTTAGCAGTACTCCTTCAACAGTTTTATAATACAACTGACCATCCAGCAACACATATTTGATAGCCTTGTTCCTCAACTTTCTACTGACTTTTCATGAAGGGTCCGCAAGATAATTTGCTATCTCAGCCCGCCTGTCATCAGTCGATTTCACAATATTGAGGATCTCCTGCATTGACCTATAGCCCGACGTGCTCTGTGCCAAGCGATTTGCCTCTTGAGTTTGATCTCTGGGGATATGACACAGCAAAACCGCCAAGAATCCTCTAATCAAAGCTTGTCACTGATCGTGATAGCCTCTGAGTATGTCATCTTTACACTCATATAGGCCAAGCAATTGGTTGATGAATAGCTGTGAGTCCCCAAAAACCTCAATTGCATTGGTGTTGGTGGTCACTAAGCTCTAAATATAACCATCAACTATTGCATAAAAAGACCTGAAATAAATTATAAACAATAGTTGTAGGGTTTAAGACTAACGAGTTCCACAAGTTTTGCTTCTCCCGATGTTTTGCAGGTATATTTAATTTTACACAAAATAAAAGTGTCTCAAAAGGTAAACTGGAGCACACCATTGCATAGAGCTCGTCACGCTGATCGAAACAGATATATTACTTACTATATTTGGACACCGGAGTAAAAAGAAATAAATTTCGGAAATTTTATAAATATAGGTGGGACCCACCTACACAGTCCCATGCAGGCGGGCCACACCAGGCACAGTGCCATGCATGGCATAGCGAGCAGCGTGTGCAGGCATGGCTGGCAGGCGCTGATAGCGGGCCCATGCGCGTAGGTGCTGCCCCATGCAGAGGGAGCAGGCGACCAGCCCCAGCCAACCAGATGGCGACACGTGGCGCTGGGGGTCGCATTTGCACGCGCACGCGCGGGAGTGCGGAGGCGACGCGGCCGCTCAGCCCGGGCCAGGCTGGATAGGTGGCAGGCCAGGAAAGGCCGCCGGGCGGTCCAACTGCCCGGGATGCAGGTGGGCCGGCCCAACCGACTGGTCCAATTGGCCAGAAGCTCCCAGAATTCTCCAGAAACTGTACAGCGCACGGTTTACACCAGTTCACGTCTGGTTCGGGCACTAAATGGCCGGTTCTCATCTGGTTTTCTTCGCAGGATCGCAGAGGAATATGCCAGCAAGGTTCCCACGATCTCCCACGTCCGTACAAGGTCGGTTTGATCTGATGGTAGGCATAAAACGGAGACACGGATCGATGACGTGGCATCTGCTTGACCCTCAAGCTATCCCCCCTATATAAGGACACCCCAAGGCCCCTCTAGAGGCATTCTACACCCCAGAGCTTCATATTCTCTACATAAATTAGGGCGAGTAGGGTCCCTCTAGTTGATCTAGTTCTAATTCATCTAGTTCTAGTTCTAGTTCATCTAGTTGTAATTAGAAAATAGGGAGAGAGGAAAGGAGAGATCTAAGGAGGAGCCGGCCTGTCAGATCTTCCTTAGCTTTGTACCACTATGGGGACAATTCTTCATCGATTCATCTTCAGGTTCTTCAGTCGGTAATTCTAAGTTTTCTATTTACTTAAATTCAGTTCTTTCTTTACTTTGCTTATGGGGTCTCAGCTCGTATGGAGTGCTCTAGTTAATGTACATGATTAGAGTAGTATTCATTGGTTTAGACGTGGTGTCTAGCTAGTGTTTACCTGAGTTTGCGCCCAATTTTTACGGTTAGTTGTGGTAGCCCCAGAGGTGACAGCTCTGTCGGTCTTCGTATTCCACCACGTCAGAGTTGGTGCTTCGTAGAGCTTTTTGGCAGCCTTCCCCAGCCTCTTGTTTCTCATATTTTTGAGAGTTGGAAAGGTACTATTGCTCCAAAAGGTTTAGTATAGTAGGTCTGATCCTTTTTTATCTAGTAGACTTTAGATAACCCCTCTCTACCCACCAAAAATATATATCTCACCTGTTCTTGGACGTTCTTAATTTGTTTCTAGTACACTTCGCGTTCCCTGTGGAAAATCGATACCTTGGAATGTTCTTAGGTGAAAGCTACAGCGGTATCCGTGCGCTTGCGGATTAATCTGTGTGCGTTAATAAATAACAACAAGCTTTCTGGCGCCGTTGCTGGGGAACAGTAGCTGTTCTGGGATCGAACCATGTTTGTCCATGTATCTTTTATTTTCTTTTGTTACCACCACCTTTACCACATGGATTCCACACCCATTTACCAATTTTCTGCTCCAAAGGGTGAATTACTAGAGCCACCACCATCATCACATCCTATTCTTACGAATGGCTTTCAAATTCGTCCTGGATTCATAGCCATGGTTCAGGAGCAATCCTTCTCTGGATTAGAAGACGAAAATCCCTACACTCACCTTAGAGAATTTGAGCAATTATGTGCTTACTTGACTATTTCTGGCATGACACATGAGACCTTGAAATGGATATTGTTTCCATTCTCTCTTTCTGAGAGGGCGAGACATTGGTATGATCATAATGTTAGAAGTGTAGATGGAAATTGGGAAAAACTTCGGGACAAATTTTGTCTTGCTTTCTTCCCGTCTTCCAAGCTCGCTGCTCTTCAAATAGAAATTCTTACCTTTCAACAAAAGGAGAAGAAGACCATAGGAGCAGCATGGGCTAGATTCATAAATCTTATCAATACCGGTCCAACCCTTTCCTTGCCTGACAACGTGCTTCTTAGCCACTTCCAACTTGTTCTTAGTAAGGAAGCTGCTCTTCATCTCGACTTATGTTCTGGAGGTTCGTTCTCGCACAAAACCATTAGTGAAGGGAAAGCTATTTTAGAGAAAATCCTAGAAAACGCCCCATTACACAGGCATTCTTGATGAATTTCCTGAAGAAGAAGAAAAAGTCGAGCCAAGCCCTGACCAACAAAAGGAGATAGACACAACTGAATCTGAAATTCCTTCAAATCCTTCTGATGATTTAGTTGTCGAAGAACCTCCCGCTGTGGGAACACAACACATTTTGGAAGATGATGAACCCAATCCTTCCATGTTCCCCTTTGAAATCGAGGATGGTCTTTTTGAAGATTTTGGAAACGCCTTGAATTTACCTGTTCAAGTGAAGCCTCTGGCACATTCAGTGTCATCTGAGGATGACGATGGTCCACATAATGAACCTTTCCTTATAGAACACATTAGAGGATTATCACCCATCATGAGTCATGAGTGGTTGGCAGAATCAGAGTCATCCACTGAGGTAGCCCGAATTATTCCTCCCTCAGACATCATCTCTTGCATCCTTAAGGGAACCACCATAGAGGCTCACTATAGTCCTACAGCTGGGATGAATATTATTTCAAAGGCTTTGGCCGAACAACTATGCCCCAACGAGTTCGTGATCCCATCTCATAGGCTTCTAAGAATTCCTTCTGGAGTTACTCTAGAAAGTTATGGGGTCATAAGGTCTATCCCTTTGCGAATAAGATGCTCTGAATATGGTCTAGATTTTCATATCTATGACATCTGGGACACATCCCTCTTGATTGGTGTGCCTTTTGGGACACTCTTTCGAGAGCGACCAAAGCAAGGCATCTTAGACCTAAAATTAGGAAGTTCTCCTATTGCCATCTCGCTTGCACGCTCAACTAATGCAATAGTAGAACCCAAGCCCGAACAAGACCCAATTGAGGAGGTCTTAATGGCATCTCTAGAAGACATGACCCAACCAATTCTCGATGATGAACACTTTATTCAAGAAGAGGAAGAGTTGGTAGAACCTATTGAATTAGACGAAACAGAAGTGCCACCACAACCCTCAATTGAGCTAAAACCATTTCCTTCTGGCTTAAAATATGTTTTTCTTAACAATAATCGAGAAACCCCTGTTATCATAAGTGACAAGCTTTCCCAAGAAGAAACTTATAAACTCACTCCAAGACGTCATAGGGGTTAGTCCTAGAAAAACATAAAGCGGCCATAGGCTACTCACTCCAAGAAGTCATAGGGATTAGTCCCGTTCTCTGCACACATCGTATTCCCATCGATCCTGATTCTTCACCATCTAGGGAACCACAGCGGAGGCTTAACAACGCTATGCGAGAGGTTGTTAAGAAAGAGGTCCTCAAGCTCTTACATGCTGAGATTATTTATCCTGTACCTCATAGTGAGTGGGTAAGCCCTGTCCAAGTTGTGCCAAAGAAAGGAGGAATGACGGTCGTAAGGAATGAGAAGAATGAACTCATCCCTCAACGAACTGTCACTGGGTGGTGGATGTGCATTGACTACCGAAAACTCAACAAGGCTACAAGAAAGATCACTTCCCGTTACCCTTCATCGATGAAATGTTAGAACGGCTTGCAAAGCACCCTTTCTTTTGTTTCCTCGATGGTTATTCCGGATATCATCAAATCCCGATCCACCCTGATGACCAAAGTAAGACCACTTTCACATGCCCGTATGGAACTTACACTTATCGACGAATGTCGTTCGGGTTATGCAATGCTCCAGCTTCCTTCCAACGGTGCATGATGTCTATTTTCTCTGACATGATTGAGAAAATCATGGAGGTGTTCATGGATGACTTTATCATCTATGGAAAAACCTTCGATGCTTGTCTAGAGAATTTAGACAAAGTCTTACAACGGTGTGAAGAAAAGCACTTAGTCCTGAACTAGGAAAAATGCCATTTTATGGTTCGGGAAGGAATAGTGTTAGGACACAAAGTGTCCGAACGTGGGATAGAAGTGGACAAACCAAAGATTGAAGTTATTCAACAACTTCCACGTCCCACAAATGTGAAAGGAGTCCACAGCTTTCTAGGCCATGCAGGGTTCTATAGGCGTTTCATCAAAAACTTTTCTCAAATCGCTAGGCCCCTGACTAGACTTCTAGCCAAAGATGCACCTTTCATTTTTGACAATGAGTGTTACAAAGCTTTTGAAATTCTCAAGAAGGCATTCATTTCAGCTCCAGTTATCCAACCACCTGATTGGAATCTTCCCATTGAAATCATGTGTGATGCTAGCGACTTTGTGGTTGGTGCCGTTTTAGGCCAAACCAAAGATAAGAAACATCATACTATATCCTATGGTAGCAAAACCTTGTCTGGGCCACAACTCAATTATGCTACCACTGAAAAAGTGTTGTTGGCAGTTGTCTTTGCAATAGAGAAGTTTAGATCTTACTTAGTAGGAGTGAAGGTAATAATTTATACAGACCATGCTGCTTTAAAATACCTCCTCACTAAGAAAGACGCTAAGCCTCGGTTAATCCAATGGATTCTTCTACTCCAAGAGTTTGATATAGAAATAAGAGATAAGAAAGGAGTAGAAAATTCGGTAGCCAACCACTTGTCTAGGCTTCGATATAAAAACGCAAATGAATTGCCTGTTAATGACTATCTAAGGGACAACACACTCCTCGCAGTAACAGACTCTGATCCCTGGTACGCAAATATTGTGAATTATATGTTGCAGGTTATGTACCACCAGGAGAAGACAAGAGGAAACTCAAGTATGAAAGTCGTGTCCACATGTGGGACGATCCATATCTTTATAGGATCTGTGCCGATGGGTTGCTACGGAGGTGTGTCCCAAGAGTTGAAGGCATGAAGATCATAGAAAGATGTCATTCATCACCTTATGGAGGACATTATGGAGCATTCCGTACACATGCTAAGATTTGGCAAAGTGGATTTTTCTGGCCAACAATGTATCAAGATACAAAGGAGTTTGTCAAGAGATGTGCCAGATGTCATAAGCATGGAAACATCAGCACTCGAGATGCTATGCCACTCACGAATAACCTCCAAGTGGATCTGTTTGATTGCTGGGGGATTGACTTCATGGGACCACTCCCAAAGTCTGGAGATGCTGAATATATTTTAGTGGCAGTTGACTATGTCTCCAAGTGGGTAGAAGCATTACCATCTCGAGCCGCTGATTCCAAGCACTCCAAGAAGATGTTCAATGAAGTCATATTCCCACGTTTTGGAATGCCTAGATTGGTCATAAGTGATGGAGGACCACATTTCATCGATAAGAGGTTTCGATAGTTCTTGGCAGAAAATGGAGTCAAGCACAATGTTGCAACACCGTACCATCCCCAAACAAGCGGTCAAGCTGAAACATCAAATAAGCAAATCAAGAACATTCTGCAGAAGACCGTAGATGAGATGTGGAAGAAATGAAAATACAAGCCTAATAATGCACTTTGGGCATACCGAACTGCAAACAAGACACCCATAGACATGACACCCTATCAACTTGTATATGGAAGGACATGCCATCTACCTGTGGAATTGGAATTCAGGGCTCATTTGGCAATCAAGAAATGGAACATGGATCTCCATCTAGCTGGCAAGAATCGCCAAATGCAAATATCTGAGCCTGAAAGAATGGAGAGAGAAGGCTTACCACAACTCCAAGATTTACAAAGAGAGAACCAAAAGGTGGCATGATAAGAGAATCAAGCACAAGGATTTCAAGCCTGGGACAAGGTCCTGCTCTTCAATTTAAGAGTAAAACTCTTTGGTCATGAAAATCTTCGAAGCAAATGGGAAGGACCATTCAAGGTGATTGATACATCAACACATGGTGCCATCACAATTCAAGATGACTCAGGTGCTATATTTAAGGTAAATGGCCAACGTTTGAAAATATTCTTTGAACCTGAAAACTTAGAAGAAGTAGACTTGATTGAATTTTTGCAATTTAGTGATCCAATTTAAAATAATAATTAAAAACAAAATAATAATAATAATTATAATAATAATAATAATAATAATAATAATAATAATAATAATAATAATAATAATAATAATAATAATAATAATAATAATAATAAAATTTATACAGTCTTGTTCTTAGTTCTTTCTAGTTTATGCTAGTTCATTAATTTTGTAGGTTTTGGCTCTCTGGTATTCCACACCAGAAGAGTCCCTGTTATTTTCACAATTTTTTGTCTACGAGTAAAAGCCAGGTATTGTCTCGAAGAAGTGTGGGGGAAGGTGACACCTGCACCATGAATGCGCTGAAGTACATCATGAACTCATGGAGGAGTCTGCATACAAACTACTGAAACTCAGTTTGATCTTTCCTGACTTATTCATGTGCATACTAAGTTTTGCACTTGCTTAAACTTTCAAATTAAAACTTGGAAAGGTGACATGCTTCCAACATACTTGAGATGGAACCTTGCATAAAGAATGTTCCATATACATATACTTATGCTTGTGGGAAAATATCTTATAGGACAATCATATTGACTGAGTTATTGTGGAGTGTGATATAGTTGTGGCTTAGAAATCATACCGATTCTAGTCAAGGTGCTTGGAGAATTTTCTTCTGATAAAAATTATAAAAACCATAGTGTCACATACTCCTCAGTGGTGATAAATTCCTACCAGAACCATATACATGCTTATAGGATAGAAACCTTCCACATGCCACTTGCTTTGTGTTGAGTTTTGTCAAGTCTTAGTTGACCCTTGTCAAAAGATTTAGCATACTCCTAAGATCAAGATCACGTACACCCACATACATATGCTGCTTCTACACTGGAAGTACGCAAAAACATGCTTTTCATCAAGCTCAAAATGTTCTACTCCTACACTGGGAGTGAACACTAAAAATATTCTAGATAGATTTATCCAAATAGATGCTCCAAGTTCTTGTTACTATCTCTCAAAAGAATCAAGTTGCGGAGAAGAGGCATGAGGCTAGGCAAAAGTGTGAGATGTGAGAGAAAATAATGGGTAGAAAGATGCCCGCCTGCGAGGTAAAAATGGACAAGTGTCCAAATAAATAAAACAATGGTTACTCAGATGCCCGCCTAAAAAAAGAAAAAAAGAGAGAGCTAGCCCATGTTGTCTTGCAACATAAGCCTCAAAGTTCAAAAAGAGAGATTTGTCTACAAGGAGCAAAAGTAGAATTAGGTTAGCCACCAAATATTTCACACACATGCACATCTTGATCTAAGAGTATGACATTTCCCTCCTTGAATCCAGGGTTTGACTTTTCAACATATGCAAGGTAAGTATGCTATATATTTTCCTACCCAAAACTCCACATAAGTTTGTTTTAGAAGTAGGGAGGAAAAGAAGGCAATCCTAAGTTATGCCTTGGTGAGAAATCATACACCATTGAGTGACAGAGAGTACCATTCGAGGAGTATAAAGTGATCTATGTCTTTTCTTATGAAAACTTTAAAAACTCCAAGTTGCCGAGATAGGAGATTGGGAAGATGACTTCGCTTCAAAAGCTGTTCCACTTTTTAACCACTCAAGGAGATATGGTAGCCACTCCACATACCCCGCAGGTACAAGGAAAGTTTTGGAATTATCTATATGCTGGTCCTACATTTTGAATAGCTATGTTTATATTTATCTTAACCTTTACTCGGGACAAGCAAAGAGCAAGTGTGGGGAACTATTGACGGTCGTTAAGCTCTAAATATAACCATCAACTATTGCATAAAAAGACCTAAAATAAATTATAAACAATAGTTGTAGGGTTTAAGACTAACGATTTCCATGACTTTTGCTTCTCCCGATGTTTTACAGGTATATTTAATTTTACACAAAATAAAAGTGTCTGAAAGGTAAATTGGAGCACACCATTGCATAGAGCTCATTGCGCTGATCGAAACGGAAATATTACTTGCTATATTTGGACACCGGAGTAAAAAAGAAATAAATTTCGAAAGATTTATAAATATAGGTGGGACCCACCTACACAGTCCCATGTAGGCGGGCCCCACCAGGCACAGTGCCATGCATGGCACTGGGAGTAGCACGTGCAGGCATGGCTAGGCAGGCGCTGATAGCGGGCCCATGCGCATAGGTGCTACCCCATGCAGAGGGAGCAGGCGACCAGCCCCAGCCAACCAGATGGCGACACGTGGCGCTGGGGGGTCGCACTCGCGCATGCACGCGCCGGAGCGCGGAAGCGACGCGGCCGCTCGGCCCGGGCCAGGCTGGACAGTGGCAGGCCAGGAAAGGCCGCCGGGCGGTCCGACTGCCCCGGATGCAGGTGGGCCGGCCCAACCGGCTGGTCCAATAGGCCAGAAGCTCCCAGAATTTTGCAGAAACTGTACAGCGCGCGGTTTACACCGGTTCATGTCCGGTTCGGGCACCAAATGGCCGGTTCTCATCTGGTTTTCTTCGCAGGATCGCAGAGGAATATGCCAGCAAGGTTCCCACGATCTCCCACGTCCGTATAAGGTCGGTTTGATCCGATAGGTAGGCATAAAACGGAGACGCGGATCGATGATGTGGCATCTGCTTGACCCTCAAGCTATCCCCCTATATAAGGACGCCCCAAGGCCCCTCTAAAGGCATTCCACCACGTCGGAGTAGGTGTTTCGTAGAGCTTTTTAGCAGCCTTCCCCAGCTACTTCTTTCTCATCTTTTCGAGAGTTAGAAAGGTACTCTTGCTCCAAAGTAGGTTTAGTATAGTAGGTCTGATCCTTTTTTATCTAGTTGACTTTAGATAACCACTCTCTACCCACCAAAAATATATATCTCACGTGTTCTTGGATGTTCTTGATTTGTTTCTAATACACTTCGTGTTCCCCGTGGAATATCGATACCTTGGAATACTCTTAGGTGAAAGCTACAGCGATATCCGTGCGCTTGCGGATTAATCTGTGTGCGTTAATAAATACCAACAATCGGCCTTTACTTCATGCAGAAGTTGAAGTTCCTTCCAGATGGCCTCCTACTCGGCTTGATTGTTTGTCACTGTAGGGCCAATCTGAAAAGCAAACTCGAAACGCTGCCCTCGAGGTGATATAAGCACTATTCCAGCTCCTCCACCTTGCTTGCAGAATGATCCGTCGAAGAACATAGTCCATGGTGCCACGTCTACTATGCTGACAGTACCACCGTGATGCTGGGTAATGAAATCGGCTATGGCTTATCCCTTGACTGCTTTAGACGATTCGAACCTTAAGTCAAATTCAGAGAGTGACAAGATCCACTTGCCGATCCGCCCATTCAGGATTAGTATTGACAACATATGCTTGATAACATCTGCCTTGGACACTACCACTACACTCGGCTGACAACAAGTAGTGCCTCAATTTGGTGCATGAATAAAATAAACATAAGCACAACTTCTCGTTCAGTGTGTATCTTGTTTCAGGATCTAAAAGCCTTCTGCTTAGATAAAAAACTGCTCTCTCTTTTCCTTCGAATTCTTGAAAAAGGGCCAAACCAATCGTATGGCTTTCGGCCGTCACGTACAACTTGAAAGGCTTTCCTACCTGTGGTGGCACTAAGATAGGTGGAGACTTCATGTATTTCTTGATTTCATCAAAAGCCTTTTGATGCACGTCACCCCATCTGAACTCTTGATTGTCTTTAAGCTTCAATAATGGCGAGAATGGCAGCACCTTCTCTGACAAATTAGAGATGAACCTTCTGATGAAATTGATCTTGCCAAATAAGGACTGCAACTCCTTCTTATTGGTTGGAGGTACAAGCTTGATCAATAGCTTTCCTGCTCTTGCTGCCAACCTCTATCCCCTTGTGATGGACCATAAAACTCAGGAATTCACCAGCTAATACCCCAAATGCACACTTGTTAGGGTTCATCTTCAGCCCATGCTTTCTCGTGCACTGCAGGGTTGCCTTCAAATTGACTAAATGATCTTTATAGATCTTGGACTTTACAACCACATCATCAATATAGATTTCAACATTCTTGCCGATCAACTTATGAAAAATATAATTCGTAGCCCTTTGATAAGTTGCACCGGCATTCTTTAGCCCAAAATTCAACATCACCCACTCGAACAGACCGATCGCACTAGGACACCTAAAAGCCGTTTTGGGAATATCCTCATCAGCCATAAAAATTTGATTATAGCCAGCGTTACCGTCCATGAAGCTGAAGACTTGGTGCCCCGCAGCAGAATCGACTAACATATCAGCTATTGGCATAGGATAGCCGTCCATCGAGGTAGCTCTGTTCAAATCCCTAAAATCAATGCAGACTTGCAACTTGCCATTCTTTTTATATACAGGGACAATATTGAATACCCACTCGGCATATCGGCAAGCTCGAATGAACTTGGCTTCCAACAATCTTTCGATTTCAGCCTTGATATCCGGCATTGCCTCTGACTTGAACCAGCGTGGAGGCTGCTTGAACGGCCGATACCCAGGCTTGATAGGCAGCCTGTGCTCAACAATTGATTTGTCTAATCCAGGCATCTCATAGTACTCCCAGGCGAAGCAGTCTTTATATTCTTTTAATAACTCAATAAACTCCTGCCTAAATTTAGGGTCAAGATTGGCAGCAATGTACATCGGCCTTGGTCTATCACCAGGTCCAATATCTACTTCTTCAAGCTTATCGGCCTGACGTAAAGCCTTGTCCAAGCTTGCCCTCGGTGCCATCGATCGGATTCTCCATTAATAAAAAGACTCAGGGCCAATTGCCCGGACCGGCTGTTGACTCTCATCACTAACCTTAATGGAGCCTTCGTCCCAAGTTTTGCCAGAAAAACAATCATGATCCCCGGCTTCCCAGTAGGCAACATCAGTAGTGGCTACACTCACTGAATCATCAGCCGGGACTATTTCAATTTCATCGCCATGCCATTGGATCACACATTGGTGCATTGTAGACGGCGCACAGCAATTGGCATGAATCCAGTCACGCCCAAGTAGCAAACTATAAGAGCCCTTGTAACAGAACCACCTAAATCACATGGCCCATAGGCACCTGTCATTGTCACTAATGACCTCTGGCAGCCGGGCCCATGTCCCAAATGATCTAGAAGGTCCTGCCGGGCTACATTAGCACCCGTTTTTCTCCGACAGGATCCCATTGCGAAGCCATTACAGAATTACAATATTTCATAATAAAATAAATCAGAGTAAAAGAGTGGAAAGACTATAAAGTACTTAGATTACAAACCATTCATCTAAATAGAATTTAAGTGCAGTTATTATAAACCATAATTAAAAGTCGGTAGCAGAGGAATGACGATACAACATATTTAGATAAGTAATAACATGAACCCTGCCCACGGGTCCAACCCTACTCTTCCTCGCTTCCTTCCTAGACAATTGTCACACAGCAGGGGGCGAGACACACCTCCGACTGCTAGATTCCTGCAAGAGGGATTAAACAACCCTGAGTACTGGGGTACTCCGCAAGACTTACCCGACTAAAGAAAAAGAATAAGACTCAGGAATGCAGGCTGAGGGGAGTCACGGTAGGCCTTGAGCAAGAGTCAATGAGTTTTGCAGAAAAGCCTTACTATCCTATTTCAATATTTTAACTCAAATCTTAATTTAATCATAATCCATAATTCCAAATTCATTCCCATATATCATCATACTTCCAAATTCTTAATTATTCTCAAAACACCTAGTTCCGAATCACTTTTCAATTGTAGGTCAAAGGATCAAGTCTCCATATCCGAGGAGCAACGATGATTCGAATCGATTAGTACCCAGCTGGGGATCCCTATCCACACTGCATATATAGCACCAAAGCTTGCATATGCCAACCCCATCTACCACGGTTTTTCCAAAACCTGAACCGGTCCTGCGCCACCCGAGAACACAGTACTCCTCTCCTCTCCGGGCACGCCGGGCCACGAGGGTACACGCTGCTCTCCCCATCTCTCCACTCCCAGTGCGTGGTTGTCGGTCCAAGTAGTAGAGCCACCGGAGCCAGGGCATCCCGTAGTATGTGGCTAGTTGCAAAGTCTCGATCACAGCAGGCCTACAACAAACGGTCCCTAATTCTTTTTCCGCCGGCGACATTGCATTAGGACTCTAACCCAAGTACAAGTATCCCAACGGTTTTCAAATCTCTTACCCACCGATGGTCAAGCATTGGGACTCTAATCCAAATTCACAACCAACGAACAGAAAATCCGTTTCCGTTGGTGACGATGCATTGGGGCTGCTACCCAAGTGCATAATCCCCGAACGGGCTCATATCCCTTTCCTTTCTCATGATTCATTAATATCATATCCCCATAAGTCAAAAATAGCATTTTATCCAAATCTAAATTAATTAAGCAGGGCTAAGCATTTTTTGAACATTTTCATTTTTAAACAGGTTTCAAGGGTAATATATCAGGGCAGGTAATGCAACAAGATAGGTGACAATCAACTCATAGCAACCTAATGCAATAATTAACTCAAGTTATAAATATTTTATAAAACACAAGGCGGGGCTGAATGCACCGGGGCTTGCCTTGGATTGCGTAGAGTGTCGGATCGGGCTCGGTCCCGCAAATATCGAATCCCTGGATGACCTCGGGAGTCACCTCCTCAGCAGTGGCCTCAACATTGATTTCCTCGTTGCCGGGCACTACACGTATGCAATAATGCATGCTTAACATGATGCGAATAATAATGAATACAAAACCCAATAGTAAACAATACTAACCCTTGAGTACAACTTTCCTTCATGGTAAAGTTGCAAAACATTTCTCATAAAGTAAAATGGTGTTTTGGTTTTTCATTTTATTGACCATTTTAATAGTCATAGAAAGCCGCTACGTAGCTTTACTATCACTACCTAGTGACAATATTATTTTTGTCAAAGATCACCATAGTGAAATATCCATTAACCCAATCAATCCAAAAATCACACAAAACTACAGGAATTGATTGTTTCTACCTATTTTATTATCTAATTAATCCAACATCTCATTAATAGATGATCAAACTACTTCTATTCGAGCCCAAACTTAACCAACAGATAGATCTTACCCTACAGCAATGCCATATCAATTTTCATGATTTTTGGATTAACCTAGAATTTTTTAAAATTACCCAAAGTTGCATTAATTAATTAATGTACTGATTTTTAGTTTCTGCAGAAGTTGTTCAAAACATATATTCAATATTTTTATCAAATACTACATACAACAGAGGACCTACACAATTATTTTCATAATTTTTAGATCAGTACATTAATGCATACAAAAATCACAAAGCAGAGCACTATTCACTTTATTAGGAAATGGAAAAGCCAATTTAATTCGCGAGGAAATTGAAAAACCCCTTTCGGCCCGAAACGGCCCATGAAGGAGCCGCTGGCCCAGCCTACTCGCGCGCTGCTCTCTCTCTCTCACTGGCTCAGATACAAGGCACGTTGAATGGCCTCTCTCTCCCAAATGGCCAGGCGCGGCCCAGTCGGCCTCTCTCTTTTTCTCGCTCTCCCCCACACGGCAGCGCGTTCCCGCGGACGCGCTCACGCGCGTGCACGGTGGCTCGGCGGGTAACTCGCCGCCGGCGACCCCCGCGACAAAACCGAGCGTACCACAGTGAACCCTAAAGCCCTACGAGCACCCCAAAGAACCGTACCCAAGTGCTATGCGCCTCCGGCGAGCTCGAGCTCACCCATGGCAGGCGCGGCGGCGCGGTTGAGCCATTCCGGCCACGAGCACCCGATAAAGTCTAGGGAAAAGGCTTGGGAAGGATCAAGGGCTCACCACGGTCCTAGACTGAAAGATGGTTGGAGCAGAGGTGTCGTGGAGCGACGAGCTTGACACCGAGCAGTCTCACGGTGGCGTTCACCGACGGCACCCTCCCCGTTCCAGCGGACCTAGGGCATCAGATGACGAACCACTGCACGCATGAGCATCACGACAGAGTAGGAAGCCTAAAACGCTATACCGTGAGGGGAGAAGCTCACTGAAGCAAGCTAGACATGTCGAGGTGGTCTGCGGCGGCGCTCCTACCGGACCCGAGGACGACGACAGGCGTTACCGGATCAGCAGGGCACGAACCTTTGCGCAGCTTATTATAAGAGTTGCAATAGCCTACGAGGGATTCTCTTTCTATCTTCTAGCTTTCTTAGACTTCAGAGGTCGCTACAAAGCTGGCTCACAGCAGTTCTCTCTTCTAGAGTTTCAAATCATGGAGCGAAGATGCAAAGGAAGGAGCGAACAGGGAAAGGCATCAAGGCAAAGGGCATTAAGAAATTGGCGCTCGGAATGTCTTACTATTCAAGGGAAAGCCTACCAATCAAAAGAAGTGTGAACCTATCTCTTGCTGATTTAATCAGTGGTTAGGTTCACTACTAAGTGCTTCCCTTAACGGAAAAGACAGGAAATTTGTCTTTTTCGGGGAATAGGCTGATTATTCAGCACCGGACAGGAGAAAGGGCAATTAAAGGGAAGGAAAGTTGGGACCAGTTAAGGCACTAAGTGCGCAAGGGAGTAGGAAGGTCAGTTGCTCAGGCAATTGTGCAATGGTGGTCGGGTGATAGCCAATTCGGCCGGGGCAGTGATGGTGGTCGCCGGCGTGCCGAGATAGAGAAGGAGAGGCAGGAAGGCGACCGGGGGCTTAAATGGTGGATTTGGGAGGGGCAGAGGCGATTCAGGGCGGCGCAGGGTCCCCTACTAGCTCGGCTACGACGGGAGGCACTCGGCCGGCCGGCACGGGCGGCGCCACGCGCGCTCGGCGCGGTCAGCTGCCGGCTCTGTGGACGAACTGAGGAGAGGGGCGAGTTACTTTAGCCATTGAATTACCCTCTTTTCGGGTTTTGACCAAATTCTCTATATTTTGTGCACCAACTCGAAATTCCATCAATACAAAAGTTGTAGTATTCTTAATTCTGCACAACTTTGGTTTTTGAACCCAATTCAAAATTTGCACCATTTTGAAACTATTCAAAAAGAGGTAAATTTACTTTTTGAATTTTATTTACATTTTGATTAAATTCTCAAAAATCTTCTTAGCAACTTGAAATTCTATAAAAATAAAAGTTGTTAATTGAGCTTTACAACTTTCATTAAGGGAGATTGGTCAGATTCTTGATAGTTTTGAGATTAGCATTTCAATTTTGAATTTCATAGTAGTAATTAGGGTTTAATTTAAATTTCTATTTAAGAACTTCAAAAACACCCAAAATAAAAGTTGTGCCATTTTAAAAGATCTACAACTTTCATTAAGGGACCAACACCAAAATCCTCTTATTTTTGAATTAGGATTTTGGGTTCCGGTTTGAGTTTAAATTTGATTTTTCTTTTGAATTTCTTTTTGGGTTTTCAATCATGGGTTTAACTACACGATCATCACCATTCACAATCAAACCACTCTAAGGTCCCTAATCACAATCATAAAAAAATTAAAATTATTTAATTAGTGCATGCTAATTAGGTTTGATGCGAGATGCTTTGCAGTTAATGACGATGACATGGCATTTTAATTAACCGTAACACCAGAGGTGTTACAGCCCTTGCTGTCAATCACGAAGAAGGTGATGAGCAATGTCTTCTTCCCCACCGTCAACTCAACATTGATTGCCCCGTGGGTGTTAGAAGAATTGCCCCCAAATTCTTTGAGCATCATATCAGTTTCGATCAAATCATCAGGGCCTTTGCCCAGCTTGCGGAACGTGGTATAGGGCATGAGATTAACCATAGCTCCACCATCCACTAGCGTCTTAGTCATGGGCATCCCGTCAATATATCCCTTGAGGTATAGGGCCTTCAGGTGCCGGTGTTTGGCTGGCTTGTCGAAAGTAGCTTGCTGTGGAAAGATCAGCCTGGCAGCACCCTGTTCAGACTCTGACTCGTCAGAATCAGAAGAAGTATCACATCTTCTGGCCTTGGGCGCCATGAACTCTGCTGGTAGCACGAACACCATCTGTGCATCGGCTATTGCCTTTCCTTTATCTTGGGAAGGTTTCACTCACCAAACTTGCTTCGGGCGCCCTTCTGCCTTGAGCTCTGTGTTCCTCAGACGCTGCACTCTGCGCCTCTGGCTCCTGGTCAAGTATCCAGGACACCATTGGCCCTCCTGCCAAACCGGCTCCTCACGATCGACTAATGCTGCAATGAGCCGATCGTGCACGTCTCTTTTTTCACGCCGATCCTGCATGTCATGTGGGCGGCCAAGCCTCTCATGCACAAACCGGCGGTTGGTTTGAGAATGCTTATACTCCCGGTACTGGTCGCTACACTCTAGGCAGTTGCGGATGGTTGGCAGTCTCAAACCTTCATTCCAGCAGTGCCAGAAGAACGGGCAATACCAGTGGCTTTCTTCTTCCTCCCGACGTCGAGCCAGCTCCTCCTGATAGCGGGCGTCCTCCTCGTCACGAGCCCACCTCCGGTATTCTTCTTCTTCGAGCTGCCTCCGGTGATTCTTCTCCTTTTCCCGTCGCCACTTGTTCAATAAGTCATGGGAAGTTGGCCTGGTCTTGCTGGACTCTCCCTTCTCAAACCGGTTCTTGCTCTGTTCTCTCCTCTTCTTGATCATCTCCATCTCCTCAGCCGATATCTGCATGTCTGGATCGACTGACGCATTCTTGTTCGCTTGATCGGAGGTCAGAACCTTCATCTTTCCAGCAGGGACCGCCAGCTCAACCATGTTCTGGCCCTTCGGGAACGGGACTTTGTCAATTTTCATCTTTCCATTTGTAGGGTTATCAAACTTCAAGAGGCTCTTTGAGATGGCTCTCTGAATCTAAATCTTGAAGCCTCGGCACTCATTGGTGCCATGCAAGTCGCGGCCATGATACTGGCAGAATTTCTTTCCTTTTAACTCTTCAGTAGAAGGTCTCACATAATCAGCAAGGAACGTTATCTGCCTAGCATTGACCAGCAAATCGAAAAGCTTGTCCAGCTTTGTTGTATCAAAATCATACTACTCCTCTGTACTCCTACTTTTAGGCATAGCCGTGGGCCTCTTGCCCCACTTCAGTTCGACGGCAGCAATCTTGTCTTCATCTTCCTCCTCAGAGTCAGAATTGTTGACATATGCAGTGGGCCTGTATTTCTTTCCTTCCTGAAGGCTTGAGCTTGCAATTCAAGTGCTCCTACCCTCTGCATAACCTGGCTGATGTTGTCAAACTCCGCACCCACCAGCTTCTCCTGAACGTGCGGGAGCAGCCCACCGATAACCAGGTGAGCGAGCTGCTTGTCTGTCAGGTTCAAGGAATAGCACATATTCCTGACTTCCCTAAAGCGCTTGATTAAGGCCGAACCAGGTCTCACTGCTATTCTGGCACATGCTGGTCAGATCAACAATGTTCTTCTCCCCAGTACCGGAGAAGAAATAACTGTGAAACTTGCTCTCCAGTTCAGCCCAGTTTTGAATCGATCCTGGCTCCAATGTGGTGAACCAACTGAATGTTGGGCCAGTCAACTGGTAGTGAAAAGAAGCGGACCTTGTGAGTGTCCTCCTGAGCCGCTTCACCGAGCTGAGTTAGGTATCGGCTAATGTGCTCCATGGTAGACACGTCGTCCTGATCACTGAATTTGGTAAAGTCTGGCATGCGATACCATAAAGGAAACGCCACATGGTCAAACCAGTCAGGATACGGATGCCTGTACATGACCGAGACTCTGGCTTTCGGTTGCAAGCCAAACTGGTCCCTGAGCATCGATCTCATCTTTCTGAACAGCTCATCCTGCGGCAACTAAGTGTGTGCTCCTTGATACCCAGGGTTTGGTGCTGAAGTAAGATCCGGGTAAGTATGCCCATAGCAGAAACCTAGGGAAGCCGTCTGTTGACACTTCTTAGCACAACCACCAGAGACAGGGTGTTAAGCTATCTTCGATAACGGCGCCAGAAGTGCCCTGAGGGTATTTCTTATGTCTATTGGATAATTCCGCAAGCGCACAGAATATACCGCTGTAACACTTCACCCGGGAGGATTCTAAGGTATCGTTATTTATTTTTATCCCAAGGGAAAGCGGTTCATAGGAATAATTAATAAAAAGGGAGAGATCCTTAAGTCCAGAACAACTTAGTATCAACTGGTGATAGGGGGGTAAATCGATATATAAAGGAAAGGGTAATGACACCAAGACACGACAAGGTTTAGGATAACTAAAAGATAACTAGTAGAGTATAGCTAGGTGGGAGGACAACGAGTGAGTAAAAGACTCCTATGACACTTACTTTACTCTTGTGAAATATCTTATCAAATGGATGAATTATACTAAGATAGATACCTTACTTCCGGTGTGTAGGGGATAGGCGAAACCTCTACCCGAAGCGGCTATTCTCTTATGGGAGCCTACCTTTTAAGAACTTGCCTAAAACACGTGAAGGGATACTAAGACTAGACAGGACTGTCACCACCTGCTAGCACCCACAAACAATCCGTGCGACAAGCGGCATTCAAAGGCAAGATCTAGTCTAAGCACCACGCTTACACTAAGCCTTACTACTTTAGTTGCGTACCAACAACTAAAGCACCCTATGACAGGCGATGAACTACACATGTGAGCTGGTTATAGGATCACTATCCAATATAACTCAACTATAAGTTAAGATAAAACACAACAATACTATAAAGAATAGTAATGCACTAAGTAGAGACTTAGTAAAGTAAAGTAAAGATAATATATTGATAAAGGTAAAGTCATATAGAAGGAAAGTTACAAGGGCTATACCAGACTCTCTAGCAGACGACTCCAGAGACTCCGAGCATAGCTCGACTCGACTCTAACTCCCACACTAGACTAATACTACTACTACTAAAGAATGTAGCTTTTCTTTTCTCTTGTGGCTCTTGTGTATCTTGGGTGTCTTGAAGAGGGTGATGGCAGCCTCTATTTATAGGGGAGAGTTGAGGGGCACCACGTCAGCAATCCGTGTGCCCCATGCCTCTCCTCCCTTGGATGAACCGCCTCAATACTAGCCTCAAGATGGATGGCAGAGGTGATTCCATCACGTGGGATGCATGCAGGAAGGCGGTGGAGGCCAACCGACCTGGCTGGGCACTAGGGGGGTTCGGCTGACCCCCCTATGGTAGGTGGGCCCAGCCAGGGTCTTCTAAAAGGAGTCCCCACCTGTCATGGAGTGCAGCAGTGGCCTGGTCCCACCTTGGCCGAACCACCTCTGGTGAGTTGGGCCCACCACTGTGGTCCCTATCTGTCATTGATTGTCCCCGTGTGTTGGTTCCACCTTGGTTGCGTGTTTGTCACGTTGAATCCTTGTGCTTTGTTTCTCCACCGTTGAATAGAAACACATGTTGATCTGATGGATGAAATGAGCTGGGTGGAGGGTCACATGGATCATGCCACGTCACCAGAGCCAGGTGGGCCCCATGTAGGGTTCGGCCGACCCATACATGGGCCCACCCTGGGCTCTCCACTCTTCTAAGTGATGTTGTGCACCATTTCTTGATGTTTCTTGGCCTGTTTGATCTTTGCTGCATTCACAAGCTTAAGAGTACAAGTGGAACTAGTTATTGATAAAATATGTTCATGATATGTTTATTCTCCCTTGAATCCGAGGCCTGTTGACGGTGTTTGAATGTGGATTTTCTTGGTATATCCACCGTCAACAAGATCCCCCAAGCTTAACCTTTGCTCGTCCCGAGCAAATAATGACACTTAGCCTCAGTGGATCAGGAGTTGTTACAATGTTCATATTTCCTTAGTACCAAGTGCACAACAGAATTTTTCTATTTTGAATGGAAAAATTGGCTATAAAAATTCACCCATTTTACCTTAGTCCTTTATGGGGCTAATGACCTTTCCTTTGCCTTAGGTGGTTGAGAGACGGAACAGTTTAACTTGAGCACTACTTTTCTCATTCTTTGCAAGTTTCATACTGGTGGTTTTTAGCAATGTTTTGCAAAAGACAACTTAATGTTCCTCATATGGTTCTCTCATGTCGCTCAAATGGTGTATGATTCCTTACCAAGGCACAAAGTAAAGGTTGCCTTCTCTTTATCATCCTACTTCTAAAAATGGCTTATGTGGAGCTTAAGGTAGGAATGAAAGGGTATAGCATACTTACTTTGCATATATTGTAGAGTCAAAGTTTGGATCCAAAGAGAGAAGTGTCATGCCCTTAGATCAAGATGTGCAAGTGTGTGGAAAAATATGAACTATAATGCTCCTCTATTTGAAATTATATCTCTCTCTAAATTTTTCGAGACATGGCTATCATTTTTCCTTTCTTTATTCATGAGCCTAGACTTCCTCATATATTTTTCTTTTCTTTTCTATGGACTCTCTTGTGTCCATCTTTCTTTCTTTTTCTTTTCATTTTGCATAGCCTTTTTGTCTCTTCTACCATAATAACTAAGAGAGATTTACTTATGACTTTAACACATGGAGCATTTATTTGGTGGAAATGAAAGGCATATGGTTGCGTACTTTCAGTGTAGAAGCAGCACATATATGTGGTGTGTACGTGATCTTGATCTTGGGAGCATGATAAGACTCTCAATAAGAGTCAACAAGACTTGACAAAACTCAATACAAAGCAAATAGCTTATGTGAAAGGTTTTAGACATGTGTAGCATTTATGGCTGTGGTAGGAATTTATCACCATTGAGGAACAATAAGGTTTTGATTGATTAAGAAATAAATCTCTAGTAATCATGCATGCTTAGAACAATATTATAGCAGCTCTTGTTTCACTATATCATATCTCACAACAACTTAGACTTAGTTCTAGCACTTAGCATCCACAAAGTTTTCAGGTTCATGATGATTTTAAATGAGCCAAGTGATCCATACTTAAAGAAATACTAAGTTGTAAAATAGGCATTAAAGAAACATTAACAGAGAAACTATTCATCATTTCCATGAGGAAGATAAACATTCATGAGACATAAGGAAAATATTTTTTGTATTTTTATCTTTTGCAAAAAAAAAATTTAAATGCAGTAAATTAAAATAATGTAAATAGCTAGGATAGAATACTTACCTTGGTGGGGGAGAGGATCCCAAGCTTGTCCTTTTGCTCATTGTGGTGGCGGGTAGTATTGGAACCATCGCACCCAGCGTTGTGCTTCTTCGTCTTGGATAGCTTGCAAGAGTTGGGCATTTTGTTGTGCCATGCTCAGAGTTGCATCTTGCTCAACTTGCATTGCGCCCATGTCGTTGGATGAGTTGGTCCATTTTCGATCCTTGGCTTCAACGACCCCTCACCCGTACGGACGGACGGGGAGTGCGCACTCTTGGAGTGTGCTGTTGAGGCCATTCTGTGGACCTTGAAATGTCCATGGAACTTGCCTCATCGCCTTCTTCTTCATATCTCCCTGCAGCTCGTGATGTGCCACCTTGCTCAAATTGAGCGGCTTATGACATGCTCCTTGTCACCCTTCTTGATCCTGCAATATTTTGGTTTCTTGCCTCTCGGTCCCAATTTATGGTTAGTGTGCGCAGCGCATATAACCGACGCCTCTCACATGGGAGAGAGATTTCGGCTGTATGGCTGGGATAAATCATTTTTAGATCACCATTTTCATATCTTTTTAGGACTTAAGCACTTATGAAGAAATCTTCGGTTACAATATCTCTAGGAGAAGCAATGTATTCGAAATAATGTTTTCCATCTAGCAAGTCCATTGTTTCCGCAATGCACGTGATAAAAGAAGTAAAGAATATGGGCTCGCTTCTATGGAAAATACCAAGCCAAAAGTGGACTAACATCTTACCAGGTGAAACTTTTATTTTCTTAGTCATGGCATAGAGCAGTCTTAATTCATCATTGTAAAGAACTTGCACATTGGAGCCAGGAAAAAAGTTATGGCCATCCAATAGCGGATCAAGCGCAAAGTAGGATTATGGATTTCATCAGTTTTAGGCTCAGAGCAATCATTGGATCCAGTTATAGCTTTCCAAAATTCAGCTTTATCAAATTTCCGTGTGGCATTTACCAGATCTAGATGACAATTGTTATCAAAACCAAGTGCCATACTAAAAACTCCTCAAGTTAAATTATACTCTTGGTTGAACATGCGAAAGTAGACATTATTATCAATGGCTTGTAAAGAGCATAGAAATTCAATGGTGAGTTTTTTATTCCAAGTTCTTGCACTTCCCAAAAGCTTCCCCACCCGATTGTATTGAAAACAGTGTTAAATTCTGCGGTAATACCTGTGTTGTCTAAAAGGACGGAATCGATGATGCCGGTATGTTCATAACCTCGGTGTCGGATGGAGAGGTACCTTTGGTACTCTTCTTGGTTCAACATGAGGCCGCTCTCGGGGTCGAACATCCTCTCGGAAGGCACTTCAAAACTTCGTCTTGGTGAGGCTTCTCTTCCTTCATCTTCATCATGACGGGGTCGTCGGGAGGAACTCCCTACGACACTCTTGGCCTTCTTGAGTGCGGAGGAGAACTTCTTCATCCTGGAACAATGAGCTCACACAAGAACACACTACAACAACAGGGATTAGCGTTAGCGTTAGCGTTAGCGTTAGCTATCCCACTATTAGTAGTCCTTGCATGGTATGGCTACCTCCACAAACAAGATATTGAGAGCAAAGACTAGAGTAAGACAAGCTTCTACTACTACAATTTTTTAGGTTTTTGGTTTGAGTGGTTAACTACAACTAAACTTGAGAAAGAACTTGCTCAAATGGAGAGAAGAAGGGAGATTGTGTGCTCGAGATGATTCAGCTGATTTGGGTGTGGAATTGAGGACACAATGTAAGTGTATTTATAGGGGGAAAAGGGCTGGTGGCCAGGCCACAAAGGCCAGTTCGGCCAACCCACCCTTGGCCTGCTCAGCTTTGGTTTCTCCTTTGGACAGGGAATCTATTTGAATTCAAACTCAACCTTGCTGACAGCTCTTTATTCATGGGTCGGCTGAACCCCTTATGACATGATCAGAGTTGCTTTTGCCTTTGGACAGGGAATCTATTTGAATTCAAACACAACTCTGCAGACATGTCTCTAATCATGGGTCGGCCGAACCACTTATGACAGGTTCAGTGTTACTTTTACCTTTGTACAGGGAATCTATTTGAATTCAAACACCACTTTCGTCGCGGGGCACCAAAACATGGTTCAGCCGAACCAGGCCTTGTCCCCTTTTCAGCTTTAAACAGTGTGTTTCACTTTATACAGCAAAGCAGAGACTAGTGGTGCACCAAAAGCTTTGAAATTTTCAGAGATTCCCTTGCCTAGTGTTTTGTGAAGGTAAAAGGTGTATGACAAAAGTGGGGACATGTTTAAAGTGATTCCCATAGACCATGGGAACACTAATGCATGTCAAAGTGTCCACTTTTCAGAATTGGATGGTATTGGATGTTGGATTCTCCTTGGAGCAAGTGAAAGTGGTCATAACCAAAGGTGGTCGGCCAAATTCAAAAGGAGATGGTGTTCAAAATTCAGGATGTGAATCACTAGACCAGGCCAACACCACCAGAGGTGGGTGGGCCCTATGGTGGGGTTGGCCGACCCCACCTAGGTGGTCCCACCACCTCAGGTATGAGCACTACTGTTCATTCTCAAGTTTTATTCATCTAAGTATTTTTATTTTGTCGAAATAAATTATTGTAAAATTTAAATATGAAATGCAATGAAGAAAGTGCAAAAATTGAAATGCGGGAATTAAATATGAGATAAATACTGATTTACCTTACCAGCAAGGGCTCCATGTTTTAGGTCCGTAGAGCAGGACCTCTCTATTTCGGGTTCATTCTTCGGGTGCTTCGATTGGTCCGGGAGATGGAGACCGTGATGATCGCACCTCTTTCTTCCGCCATTCCTTCTTGGTTGATGCTTGTGATTCAGTGGAGTCAGCCTTGTTTACCACCTCAGCCTTACTTACCAGTTTGGCCTTTTGGCCCTTGGCGGTTAATTCTTTTGGCGGGGTGCATATTGTGGCTTGTTTCTCCACATGTTCTTCCTTGCCTGTTGCATCGATTTATAACCATTGAAAGGACATTTAATTCTCTTACCTGGGAGTTGGAAGTGGACTTGGCCAGATCCCACGTAGATGATGGCATTCACGGTGTTGAGGAACAGCCTTCCCAGGATGACGGGGACTTCATCATCGGCCCCCATGTTAAGAATGATGAAGTCGACGGGGATGTATTCGTCTTGAACTTTGACAAGGATGTCCCTTGCCAATCCCTCGGGGAACCGGATGGATTGATCGGCCATCTGCAATTTGACAAAAGTGGGGTACAAAGGTCCCCCTAGCAAATTCTCATACTTTACCTTGGACATGATGTTCACTCCAAATCTAAGGTCGCAGAAGGCGTTGTCAAAGGTGTGCGGCCCGATTTCGCAGGTGATGGTAGGATGGCCAGGGTCACTCTTCTTGGCCATGAATGGTGGATCAAGAAGACAACCCGGGTTTTGCCTAACCGGAGGCTTATCAAACCTCGTGGAAATTAGCTTAACACCCTCAATTGGTTCCTTAGGTTTCCCTGGGATCTTACCTTGTTCGAAGGAAGGGACAGCTGCTGCTATTTGAGCTAATTGGGTTTCTAGCATTTTATTAAAGCTCAATTGATTTTTCATAGCAGTGTTAAAGCTATCCATTTTCTCACTAAGATTTTCAAGAATTTTATCATTAGCCATTATTTTCTTGTTTATACTGTCATTGATTTTAGATTGGCCTAAGACAAGATCTTTAAAAGAAGGTTGGTTACCATAAGAATTATTAAAATTATTGTTGTAACCATTACCTTGATGTCCTTGGTAGAAGGGGCGCAAGTTCCATCCTCCTTGTTGCTGAGGTCGATAGCCATTATTGTTGTTGTTGTTGATGGAGCTCACTTCCTCCTTCGTCTCGGGACAGTTGTTGCCCGAGTGATCTTCTCCACCACATACCTTACACCATGGATCAGCTTCGATTGCTTGTGCGGTGGCAGTGGTTTGAATGGCCTCTTGGTCCCTTTTGGAACCTCCCTCAATCTTTTTCATCAAGAGGTCCATTTTTGCTAAGAGCATGTCCACCTCATGAACGGTGTGCATACCCCTTTTCTTGGGCTGGAGATGCTCCTCATTCCATCCTTGGTTGATAACCATCTTTTCAATGAGGTCTTTGGCATGCTTGACATTGTGTTGCAGGAATGCTCCTCCAGCGGCAGCATCAAAGTGACTACGGGCTAATCCAGTCAGCCCATGGTAGAAACCTTGTATTAGGAGCCATTCTTCGATTCCATGATGAGGACAAGCACTGAATGTACTCCTAGAGACGTTCCCATGCTTCGGGAATCATCTCGTCAGCTTGCTGTTGGAAGCTTGAGATCTTTCCATGAAGAGCGCTGGTGTTACCCATTGGGAAGAATTTCTTGAGAAATGCATTGGCGCACTTCTCCCAGGTGGTAGCTTCATTCTTGTTGGCATAAAACCATTGCTTCACCTTCCCAAGCAGTGAGAATGGGAACGAGCGAAGACGGATGGCGTCTGCCGAGACATTCTTGATAGTGAAGGTACCACACACCTCCAGGAAGTGCTGGAGATGGGCATTGGCGACTTCATGCGGCTTCCCACAGAATGGATTGGCTTGCACCATATTGATCAGAGCTGGCTTGAGCTCAGAGGTAGTATCCCCCAAGTTGAGCTGCGGACCAGTGGCAATGTTGTCAGCTGACGATGCAGATAACTCAGAGATGGTCTTTTCGGGCCATAGCTTCCTCGGTTGATAGTGCGGAGCCTCTTTCCTCGAGCGGATTCAGGTTTGAGATGAACCTTTGAGGTGGAACTTGATGGCGTCTAGTTCTCCTCAACAATTGCTCAGGGTCTTCAATGAAATTTAATGGTAATTGGAAACCGTTCATGCACTGTCTAGCTTCACGATAACAAGAAACACAGACAGGGGTAAGCCCATAACACTAATCGATAACTAAATTGATAGTAGACTCCAGGATTCAATTTTTTTATTAATATTCCTAGACTGATGCTTTTCCTCGGCAACAGCGCCAGAAATGCTTGTTGACATTTCTTAGCGTAACCACCAGAGACAGGGTGTTAAGCTATCTCTAATAACGGCGCCAGAAGTGCCCTGAGGGTATTTCTCATATGTTGGTATAAATTAACTGTACTCTATTAAAGATTATTATTATCAAGGTATCCGCAAGCGCACAGATAAAACAACTGATGTAGCACTTCACCAGACAATCCTGGTTTTAATATCAAACCCAAAGGAACAGTAGGTGATACTGACTAAGTCTATTGGCTCTTAACCCGATAATACAATCAATCCAGAGAATATCAAGAATGAGGAGATAACAAATGATTATCTAGATCCGACAACCGGTAAACTTTGAATAATATCGTTCTAATCGGGCAGTGACATGAATAAGAGGCGAAATCAGAGTTCCCTCCTACCAGACACTTATACACCTATCGATCCTATCAACGGGAAGTGGACTACAGAGGACTCAACGCAGTTGTCACCTACGCGATCTACCACTATCCGGCCAATCAGGGGACATTCACAAGTAATTATAGCCCCGACACCACGTCTACACTACAAACTACTACTTCAACCAAGTAGCTACCAAGATCAAAGCACTCAAATAGAGTTGTAAACTTAAGAACGAATAAGAACAAATGCTTACTTGAATCAGGATGTTGAATACAAAAGTACCAAAGAATGCAACTCCGAGCGAGGGATCTGAATCCAGATGAACACAGCTACGAAAAGGCTCCGACAAACCGGGACCCCTCCGAATCTCTACTCATCTACTCTATCTCTCTAATCTCTCTCTTGATTGCTAGTCTAGATCTAGTGGATATCTATCTTATGCTTCATGGTCTTCATCTCTTGATCTTGCTCTCCTCAGGGGGGTATGCCCCTCTATTTATAGCCCGGTGGGATGCACGTATGCCGTAGGATCAAACCGACTTGAAACAAGGGCTCAGATGACTTCTAATATGTGGTGGTATAAGACTCCAGAAGGCGGTGTGGGGGAAACCCAAGGGGGGCGCCGGCCGGCCCCACCCTGTGGGGTTTCGGGCTCTGGTGCTTCGGGTGTGTTCCAGATGCTTCTAGTGTTCTTCGTGATGATGTTTCCTTGGTGGTTAAGTTTCGTGGTAATTATGCTCTTTAACCCTTCTTTTATGCTTTTCTAGAAAATCCCCTGGGAAATAGACAATTAACCAAAACTCGTGGAATCTGTCAGTAATAACCCTATTCTACTGGATATTCATGTTTAATGCAGGGATAATTGATAATAAAATTTGGATTATAACAGGTGTCAACAATTACCCCCACACTTAGGCTTTTGCTCATCCCGAGAAAAAGGTTGGTTTTAAAATGTAAGATTCTTAGAGAGAATGGAGCTTTTAAACATAACTTGAGAGTACATTATATAAAACTAGTCTAGTCATGCATGTACTATGGAATTCAATGTGTCTACCATGAATCTTTGAGTAGTTGAAGAACAGAATAGCTTGAAAACAGATCACTCTCTTCTCTTAGTTAAGTCAATTGGAGGGTATGTAATTTTACAAATAAACTTTGCTTTACCTTCTCCTTTTGTAGTACTCTCGAATCACTGATATATCTGGTATTTTTGTATCCTTACCAAGGCATTAATGAAATTGCCTTCTTTATCCTACTTCTAAAAAGCTTATGTGGATCTCAGGTAGGTAAAATGTGAAAACATACTTGCATTGTATTTGTTGTAAAGTCAAACAATGAATCCACAGAGAAATGAGGCATATAATCGAATCAAGCTTTATTTGGTGGAATATGGTGGAACCTAATTCTACCTTGCTCCTTGAGAAAAAATGAGTCTCTCTTTTATACAACTGAGCTTAATCAGAGAGTATGAGCTACCTCTTACTCTTCTTTTTTTTTCAAGGGATGCGAGCATCTAAGTACTCATTGTTTTAATTTCTTCGGACAGTTGTCCAATTTTTTTATACTCCCTTATTCTTTTGCATAGCTCATACCTCTTTTGAATTTAGTAGTTGAGAGATTTTAACAAAACATGGAACAATTATTTGGTAACTATGCTATATAATTATTTTTGGTGTTTTCTCCCAGTGTAGGAGAGAAACATTTCCAATAGAATGACTCGCTATTACTCCGGATTAGAGTAATACTTATGTGGAATTGGCACTTGATTCGAAAATATGATAAATTTCTTCAAAGAGTTACAAAGGTTGACCAAACTCAATGCAAAGACAAATATTATATGTAGCAGGCTTCTATCCTATATATGGCTCTGGTAGGACAATATTTTTACCACAAAGGAGAGGTATAACTAATCATTTAAATTTTCAAAATAAAATCTCCAAAGACAAAACATCAAGGATTGAGTTCTCATTATTCAACTATATCATGTTTCACAACGACTTAAGCAATCATGGGTCCCTATAAATAGTTTCCAATAGTAACATGATTCCTAGAAAAGTGTTATATAATTTATTCTTAAGCTATGAATTAACAATCTCTTCTTCTCTCTTAAAAGTAATTTAGCATGTGAATTTTAATTCGGATTGAAACGAAAATCAAAACATATGTAATTATATTGTATGGGGATCAAACCTGACCATGACCGAGAAGGGGATGCAGAGGGTGCAGAGGGGGGCCTGGCCGGCCCAGGTAGGGCGCCGGGCGGTGCGCCTCTGTGGCCCCACGAGTTCCACTTCGGTGTGCGAGGTCCTGGTTTGATTATCTTCTGAATTACGTGATTTTCCCTGAGCGAATTGATTTCCATAGTCGCGATGTGCCTCCCCCACACTTATTTTCCTGCATACTTTTCTGCGCAACATGTGGAGACAACATGCGTACCAAAAATATAGACAGTAGAGTAAACTTAAACATTAATATTGATAAAAAGAATAAGGCACTTTATTCATTAATAATACTAGATAACTCTGAAAACTAACTGAGCTAACGACTGCCCTAGCTCATTAGGCTTACCTAACATACTTAATATTATAAATCAAACCTAACACACTCAATATTATAATCAAACCTAACAAACTTGTGCCTTATTACATAGATAACTAGGGCAACTTAAGGTTCCCCTTTCTTCGTGAGCGTCCTAATTTCTTCCTTAAGATCACCAATCTCTTCTTTCAGCTGATCTTTTTCACGCTTGAGACTACGAATTAACATGACATTGACTTCTATCTGCTTAGTCATGTCACTCATAATCTTGCTCCTTAAGTCTTCATTCCTCTCTATACCCCTAACGGTGTTAGAGAGAGCTTCCATCTTCTCATTAAGGATGCGTAGAGAGAGCTAGGGCTGTCTAGAGACTTTCTCTAGTGCTGATGTAGATGTAGCCCGCTGCCTCTTGGGTGGAGGTGGTATGAACTCGGTGTAGCGGACTTGGCCTGGACGTGCACGAACTCCTTGGATGGCAGGGCGAGCAGTGTACTTCGCACATACCAGCGTTCCGTTTTTGTCAGTCTTGACTGACAGGAGTCGCTCATTATCTCTAGGTGAAAGAAGTGGGGTGCCTCGGGGAATAGCTATCTGCTTCCCCTTGGTACCATCTTCTAGCAGCAGTCTCTCAGATGGCGATGGCAGAGCAGGCTGAGCATGCGTGTAGTAGACTTGCTCGAACTGCTGGGGCACCGTAGCAAGATGCTTCGGTGGAACGACGGCGAGGTGCTTTGGGGGCACGATGGCAAGGGGCTTTGGCTGCGCGAGGATGATGGCCTTCGAGTCGTCGCCTTGGAGCTTGCCGGAGTCAGCGCCGACGACCACTTTGCTTGCCATTGCTACTAGATCTAAACTAGAGAGTTTCTTTGGAGGAGAAGAAGGCAATGATGATGGGATGGCATTCAAGGGTGGTATAGGTACGTATTTATATGGTTTTCAGGAGACAGGATAAGATCAAATCTAGGTCCTACAGGATTCGTACGAAAGATTATTCGTACGCATCAGGAATCTATGGGATTGTACTTAGGAAAGATAGGGAAAAAAAGGAAACATGAGTCGGGACGAGAGGGGTCAGGGGGGCGCGCCTAGCCCCACTAGGGTGCCGGCCGGCCCCACCAGGTGTCTTTCCTAGCTGGCCGAGCTCGTGAAGCCTCTAGACTCTTCCTACTTCATGTTAGTTGCGATGCGCAATAATTTTTCGTAACGGATAATGACGGGACTAAAAAGTGGGTAGTTGGACAAAGTCCAGCCCATCAACAACTTCTAAATTAAATGGTTCTAAAAATAATTTAAGTCGGTGACCATTTACCTTGAATAACTTACCTTCGTGTGATTGTAGAGTTACCGCTCCATGTGGTGATGCATTCACGACCGTAAATGGTCTTTCCCATTTGCTTCATAGTTTTCCAAGCCCGAATAATTTGAACCTGGAATTAAAAAGTAATACCTTATCTCCTGGTGCAAACTCCTTCTTCTTGATCTTCTTGTCATGCCATCTTTTGTTCTTTCTTTATAGATCTTTGAATTTTGATAAGCCTTTTCTCTCCATTCTTCTAATTCTGATAATTGCATTTTTCTCTTTTCTCCAGCGGCTTCAAAGTTCATGTTCCATCTCTTAATAGCCCAGTGAGCTTTATGCTCTAACTCCACTGGTAAATGACAGGTCTTACCATATACTAGCTGGTAAGGTGACATACCCAAAGGTGGCTTGTATGCGGTCCGATATGCCCAAAGTGCTTCGGGTAATCGGTCTTTCCATGCAGTACCCATATCATTTACTGTTTTCTGTAGAATATTCCTGATCTGTTTGTTTGATGTTTGTGCCTGGCCACTTGTCTGAAGATGGTATGGAGTAGCTATATTGTGACGGATGCCATGAGCTTGCAAGTATCGGTGAAACTTCTTGTCAGTAAAGTGTGTTCCTCCGTCACTAATGACCATCCTTGGTGTTCCAAACCTTGGAAATATAATTTCTTCGAACATCCTCTTTGAATGTTTGGAATCAGCATTCATGCATGGCATAGCTTCTACCCACTTGGATACATAGTCAACTGCCACCAGAATGTATTCACAATTTCTTGATTTCACAAATGGTCCCATGTAATCAATTCCCCGGACATCAAAGAGCTCAATCTGGAGATTGTTGGTGAGTGGCACAGCATCTCTTGCATTGATATTTCCGTGCCTCTGACATGATCCACATCTCCGGACAAAATCTTTGGTGTCTTCATACATAGTTGGCCAAAAGAACCCACTCTGCTAGATTTTAGCATGAGTGCGGAATGCTCCATAATGACCTCCATATGGTAATGCATGACATTTCTGAATGATCTGCATGCCCTCTTCTACTGGTACACATCTTCTAAGTAATCCATCTGAACAAATTCTGAAGAGGTATGGCGGATCCTGTATGTGGAGACGACTTTCATAAATAAGCTTCTTTTTATTTTCCCCTGGTGGTACATAATATGCAACCATAAAGTTGACAATATTCGCATACCAAGGGTCTGACTTGGTCACTTTAAACAACAGGTCATCTCTCAATGAGTCATTAATAGGTAATTCCTGAGGTTTCTCAAAGTGTATTCTAGACAAGTGATCAGCAACTGAATTTTCTATTCCTCTTCTATCTTTAATTTCTAAGTCAAATTCTTGGAGTAACAAAATCCATCTTATCAAACGAGGTTTAGCATCTTTCTTACTGAGCAAATATTTTAAAGCAGCATGATCAGAATAAACAATTACTTTTGCTCCTACTAAGTAAGATCTAAATTTATCAATAGCAAAAACAAGAGTCAGGAGTTCTTTTTCAATTGTTGCATAATTTAATTGTGCTCCTGTCATAGTTTTACTAGCATCAGCAATTGCATGATGCTTCTTATCTTTTGTTTGTCCTAATACTGCCCCTACAGCATAATCACTAGCATCTCACATAATTTCAAAAGGTAAAGACCAATCACGGGGTTGAATGATTGGTGCTGATGTAAGTGCTTCTTTAAGAATATTAAAAGATTTTAAACATGCATCATCAAATTCAAAAGGAACATCCTTACCTAGCAAGTTAGTCAGTGGTCTAGCAATATGTGAGAAATCTTTTAGAAATCTGCGATAAAAACAACAGTGACCAAGAAAATTTTGGATTCCGTTTATATTAACAGGTGGAGGTAGTTGTTCAATTACTTCAATTTTTGCCTTATCTACCTCTATACCTCTTTCAGACACTAAATGTCCTAGCACTATTCCTTCTCTAACCATAAAATGATATTTTTTCCAATTAAGGACTAAGTGCTTTTCTTCACATCTCTGCAAAACCTTATCTAGATTTTCTAGACAATCATCAAAAGTTTTTCCATAAACTGAAAAATCATCCATAAAAACTTCCATGATTTCTTCTATCATTTCAGAAAATATAGACATCATACATCTTTGAAAAGAAGCAGGTGCATTACATAATCCAAAAGATATTCTACGATAAGCATAAGTTCCATAAGGACATGTAAAAGTGGTTTTGCTTTGATCATCAGGGTGGATAGGAATTTGGTGATATCCAGAATAACCATCAAGGAAACAAAAGAAAGAATTATTTGCCAAACGCTCTAACATCTCATCAATGAAGGGCAGCGGAAAATGATCTTTCTTGGTTGCTTTATTGAGTTTCTATAATCTATACACGTTCGCCATCCTGTAACAGTTCTCTAGGGTATCAATTCATTTTTATCATTTTTAACTACGGTCATACCACCCTTTTTAGGTATAACTTGAACAGGGCTTACCCACTCACTATGCGGAACAGGATAAATAATCCCAGCATGCAAAAGTTTTAAGACCTCTTTCTTAACAACTTCCCTCGTCGCATTTTGAAGCCTACGTTGGGGCTCTCTAGAAGGTGCAATCTCTGGGTTGGTTGGAATACGATGGGTGCATAAAACAGGACTAATCCCCTTTAGATCTTAGAGTGAATAACCAAAAGTAGCAAGATGTTTTTGTAGGACAGTTGTTAATCTAAAAGACTCTTCATCAGAAAGTTCATCACTAATAATCACGGGAGAATTTTGATCATCAGTCAGAAAAAAATACTTAAGACCAGAAGGTAGTTGCTTAAGCTCAATAGAAGGCTTAGGTGGCTCTAGTAATTCATCCAGAGGTTCAGGATGAATCGGATCCTCTTCCTCTTCATTAATGAAGAACTGAGTATCATCCTCTAAATTAGGTTCAATAAATTCCTCAAATGAGACAGCCTTAATTTCTTCTATCGGATCTAACTCAGGAGGTGGCTCTACCTTAGCTTTTAATGCATGAGTTATAGGCACTGAGAGATTAAATCCCTTCCCAAGTTTAATATCTAAATTGCCCGCACAACCTTCTCGCAAAAGTTTTCCTATTGGTAACCCAATCATTACATCAAAATCCCAAATATCAAAGTTATAGAAATTCAGCAGAATTCGGAATTCATTAATCACAATAGGAAGAGAACATAAAACACCTGAACTAGGAATAATATGTCCTGAGCGATTTTTCAATAATTTATTTGTAGGAATTAATGACATATCCTTCAAGAATTTTTCAGCAAATGTAAGAGACATGATATTGACACCTACTACTGGATTATAAAAGGCTTCAAAAGGATATGCATCAATTTGACATATAATAGTAATGGCAGGAGAATTTAAACGAATTATATCATTTGAAAGCTCAGATTCTATCAACCACTCATTACTCATAACAAAAATTAATTATCTAGTTATTTCTCTAAGGAATTTTAAATTAGCAGAATATGAAACATTAAAACTCTTAAAATTCATAGACTTTTGTGGTTTTATAATTTTATGATAGCGTGAGGTGTTTCCATAATCATCAAAAAGTTCATCCTCAAATTCAAGCATAAAATCAGAAATAGGTATTATCTCCTTCTTATTAGATAGTTCAGGCAAAGGTTGAAATGAATCAGACAAAAGTTTAGAATCAAATGACAAAAATTCATCTTCTAACAACTTTTCTTTTTCTTCAGGAAGATCAATTAAGATATTAGTAAGAATAGTTTTAGCATGTGAAGCAATAATATGCATAAATGCTCCTCCTGCGGCCAAATTAAGGTATTCTTTATTTTTATCATTAAGGGCTAAAAAGAAATGTTGCAAAAGCATAGGATCTGGCAATGCAAGATTAGGTCCAGAATTTATAAATCCATCAAAGCATTCCCAAGCTTTGCCTAATGATTCGTTATCTAATTATTTAAATCCAATAATTTCAAAACGAAGTTTAGCGACCTTTTCGATAGGGAAAAATTTAAGACAAAAATTAGCACGCAATACTTCCCAATCTCCTTGACTACTCCCAACATGGCGATTACACCATTTCTTTGCTTTTCCCGTTAATGAAAACGGAAAGAGTTTCCATCTTAAAGTTTCATCTGCCATGCCCTTAATGTGCAAACATGAACATGTCTGCTCAAAATCAGCTAAATGGGAATAGGGGTTTTCGCTAGAACTACCAGAAAAAATGTGATCCTAAACTAACTTAGTTAATCCCGGGCGTAACTCATAGCCAGATGATGTGATAGGTAAAGATGATTCTTTTGGCTGGAGATACGATCCCGATGGTGCTCTATATTCATATAAAAGTTGGGACGTGGGTTCCATACTTTAAAAGGTAAAAGATAAAAGATAAAAATATAATACAAGATTAAGATAGACTAAGCCAAAATCAGTAAACCGTTTCCCGGCAACGGCGCCAGAAATGCTTGTTGGTATAAATTAACTGCACTCTATTAAAGATTATTATTATCAAGGTATCCGCAAGCGCATAGATAAAACAACTGATGTAGCACTTCACCAGACAATCCCGGTTTTAATATCAAACCCAAAGGAACAGTAGGTGATACTGACTAAGTCTATTGGCTCTTAACCCGATAATACAATCAATACAGAGAATATCAAGAATGTGGAGATAACAAATGATTATCTAGATCCGACAACTGGTAAACTTTGAATAATATCGTTCTAATCGGGTAGTGACATGAAAAAGAGGCGAAATCAGAGTTCCCTCCTACCCGACACTTATACACCTATCGATCCTATCAACGGGAAGTGGACTACAGAGGACTCAACGCAGCTGTCACCTACGCGATCTACCACTATCCGGCCAATCAGGGGATATTCACAAGTAATTATAGCCCAGACACCACGTTTACACTACAAACTACTACTTCAACCAAGGAGCTACCAAGATCAAGGCACTCAAATAGAGTTGTAAACTTAAGAACGAATAAGAACAAATGCTTACTTGAATCAGGATGTTGAATACAAAAGTACCTCAGAGTGCAACTCCGGGCGAGGGAGCTGAATCCAGACGAACACAGCTACGAAGAGGCTCCAACAGACCGGGACTCCTCCGAATCTCTACTCATCTACTCTATCTCTCTAATCTCTCTCTTGATTGCTAGCCTAGATCTAGTGGATATCTATCTAATGCTTCAGGGTCTTCATCTCTTGATCTGGCTCTCCTCAGGGGGGTATGCCCCTCTATTTATAGCCCGGTGGGACGCACGTATGCCGTAGGATCAAACCGACTTGAAACAAGGGCTCAGATGACTTCTAATAGGCGGTGGTAGAAGACTCGAGAAGGCAGTGCGCGGGAAAACCCTAGGGGGCGCTGGCCGGCCCCACCCTGTGGGGTTTCGGGCTCTGGAGCTTTGGGTATGTTCCAGATGCTTCTAGTGTTCTCGTGATGATGTTTCCTTGGCGGTTAAGTTTCGTGGTAATTATGCTCTTTAACCCTTCTTTTATGCTTTTCTGGAAAATCCCCTGGGAAATAGATAATTCACCAAAACTCATGGAATCTGTCAGTAATAACCCTATTCTACTGGATATTCATGTTTAATGCAGGGATAATTGATGATAAAATTTGGATGATAACAAGTGTCAACATTATGTCTATTGGATAATTCCGCAAGCGCACAGAATATACCGTTGTAGCACTTCACCCGGGAGTATTCCAAGGTATCGTTATTTATGTTTATCCCAAGGGAAAGTGGTTGCTAGAAATAATTAATAAAAAGAGAGAGATCCTTAAGTCTATAGCAACTTAGTATCAACTAGTGATAGGGGGTAAATCGATATACAAAGGAAAGGGTAATGACACCAAGACATGGCAAGGTTTAGGAAAACTAAAAGATAACTAGTAGAGTATAGCTAGGTAGGAGGACAACGAGTGAGTAAAAGACTCTTATGACACTTACTTTACTCTTGTGAACTATCGTATCAAATGGATGAATTATACTAAGACAGATACCTTACTTCCGGTGTGTAGGGGACAGGCGAAACAGTAGGGGATATAACCTCTAGCCGAAGCGGGTATTCTCTTATGGGAGCCTACCTTTTAAGAACTTGCCTAAAACACATGGAGGGATACTAAGAGTAGACAGGGCTGTCACCACCCTGCTAGCACCCACAAACAATCCGTGCGACAAGCGGCATTCAAAGGAAAGATCTAGTCTAAGCACCAGCTTACACTAAGCCTTACTACTTTAGTTGCATACCAACAACTAAAGCACCCTATGACATGGCGATGAACTACACACGTGAGCTGGTTACAGGGTCACTATCCAATATAACTCAACTATAAGTTAAGACAAAACACAACAATACTATAAAGAAGAGTAATGCACTAAGTAGAGACTTAGTAATATAAAGTAAAGATAATATATTGATAAAGGCAAAGTCTTACAGAAGAAAAGGTACAAGAGCTATACCAGACTCTCCAGCAGACGACTCCTGAGATTCCGAGCGTAGCTCGACTCGACTCTAACTCCCACACTAGACTAATACTACTACTACTAAAGAGTGGAGCTTTTCTTGTCTCTTGTGGCTCTTGTGTATCTTGGGTGTATTGAAGAGGGTGATGGCAGCCTCTATTTATAGGGGAGAGTTGTGGGGCACCACGTCACCAATCCGTGTGCTCCATGCCTCTCCTCCCTTGGATGAACCGCCTCAATACCGCCTCAAGATGGATGGCAGAGGTGATTCCATCACGTGGGATGCATGCAGGAAGGCGGTAGAGGCCAACCGACCTGGCTGGGCACCAGGGGGGTTCGGTCGACCCCCCTATGCCAGGTGGGCCCAGCCAAGGTCTTCTAGAAGGAGTTCCCACCTGTCATGGAGTGCAGCAGTGGCCTGGTCCCACCTTGGGTGGTTTGGCTGAACCACCTCTGGTGAGTTAGCCCACCACTGTGGTCCCCTTCTGTCATTGATTGTCCCCGTGTGTTGGTTCCACCTTGGTTGCATGTTTGTCACGTTGAATCCTTGTGCTTTTTTTTTCCACCGTTGAATAGAAACACATGTTGATCTGATGGATGAAATGAGCTAGGTGGAGGGTCACATGGATCATGCCACGTCACTAGAGCCAGGTGAGCCCCATGTAGGGTTTGGCCGACCCATACATGGGCCCACCCTGGGCTCTCCTCTCTTCTAAGTGATGTTGTGCACCATTTCTTGATGTTTCTTGGCCTGTTTAATCTTTGCTGCATTCACAAGCTTAAGAGTATAAGTGGAACTAATTATTGATAAAATATGTTCATTATATGTTTATTCTCCCTTGAATCTGAGGCCTGTTGTGGATTTTCATGGTATATCCACCGTTAACACCGTCATCATTCCAGTAGTCTGCATGTATGTGTTGGTCTGCTCAGGAGAGTAATCTCTATATAGTTTAGGAGAAGCAGCTATTTTTGGAGCCGAGCCTACCATCACATTCGGGTTTGGATTGGGTGGTTTCTGTGAACTCGGCTGTTGCGGCGGAGCAGTGGACGTTCCTGCTGCTGCCTTTGTATCAAAGTCTTCCGTAGGTATGCCAAAGTAAGTCAGGCCTAGAGACTCCTAGTCCTACCTATTGATGATAGTCTTCATGATGTCGTAAAATGTTTGCAAGAAGATGTTGTGGTGATACCCAACTGCTTGGTGCGAAGCTGACCAAATGGTGGATTCAAGGAAATTTCTGAACTCATCTTCACCTCTGTCGCTGTGGCCATGCAAAATCCACCTTGGGAAGTGGTTCTTCTTCACCACACGACCCTCACGAGTCTTGCCAAACGACAGTAAGCAGGCATCAGTGAACTCTTCAATGATCTTGTCCAGAACAACAGCATCTTCAGGATCAATCTCTTCGCGCTAGACCATGATGACGCCATCATCCTTGGGCGCACCAGCTGACGCGCTCTTATCCTTAGCCATCAGTGAAACTGTCCCACTGGGCGTGCCAAAAAGTGTGTTGGCACAAAAAGTGGTTCCTCGTGTTCAACACACCAGCGAAGCCAGAAACGAACTTCAAGAGCGTTGGAGGCTTGCAGATCTAGCTAGCTTCGAAACCTGGTCTGAAAGTGTCGATGACTCTCAAGCGTGCCAGTCAATTTGACCTGCAATTGACAAGAAAAAAGACAATAGTCAGTAACACAAAGCGGAACTTGCTGGTGTGTCCAGACAGTTCTAAATATCCGGCCTTAAAGGCCCTGTTTTCAGGCTATCGACTAAAGAGTCGATATCCAAACCATATGAATCGATTTTCATGAAATAGACATTATAACGTAATATAACCGATTCACATGCACCAATGAGGATAATAATTCGCATGAGACAAATTATAACATAATTAATGCACACATGTCAAGTTATTTAATCGTAAAGTGTCTGAGTGTAGAATAGGGAGAAATCGGCTATTTAACCGATTCAGTAAATATAGGCAACATACAAGCCTATAAGATGAATAATATTTCGGCTTTCAAACTAATACACTTAATTCATGATTTACAACAGTGGGGATCGAACGGATCGAGACAACCGTGATGTAAACTATGATTTAAATCTATTGATTATCGAATCTAAATAATATTCATCTTATTACTTGAGTGCAACCTATATACAATCAAGATCCAAATATGTCGGCTAATGCAAATATATTCTATTCATCAATGCATAAACATGTGACAATCATCTTTCATTGAACGAATAGATTTATAAAATATAAAGCCGACATAATTAGATCAAGATTGAACAAATTTGGTGAGTATTACATATGAGTGAATAAATAGATTCAAACATCACCGATAACTTAATGAATCTAACTAAGATGCCAATTCTAGTTAGAGCCGGTAACTAACTCATGCATATTAACCAGCTTAATCTAAGCCCTCGTCCACCGGATGACGCTAAACATAGATTAATCAAGAGAATAAACATGAATTGATAACTAATCCTTACTCGATCTGAGTCTAAGTCCACCGGATGATGCTAAACCCATGCCAAATAAGAATCGACCTTGATCTACTATGCTCTTATGTCCACCGGATGACATTAAAGAAACAAAGCTTAGCAAGGCATGAAGATACTTACAAGCAAGCCTGTGTCCACCAGATGACACCCAACCCGTTTGAAAAAACTCGCCGAGATCTACTTTACTCTTACTCCTAAAGGTTTGGCCGGAGGCCGAAGGTGTGTTGTATTGATGTGTACGTACGTATTACAATGGCCGCGGGTTTATATTACAATGGCCGCCGGTCCAAATTTTGGTGTAAACAGAAATACATATGTATGAGCCATTTACATAGCTCTAACCATCACAACATACCATACAACACCTATCTCAGGTCAATACATGACGAGCATCATAAGAAACATGCATATATTCATTTGCCTCTAACAATTCACTAACTATTACATAAAAAGACCATTATTTAATTATTTAAAGTATATGGTAAACATGTCAAATGAATCCCAAATTTTTATGAGAGCGAGGCAATTACAATTCATGATGAAATGTATAAATTTCACATGTTCAGGTATTATAAATTAATTATTACAAAATAAACAAATCTATATCGTAATAAAGCATTGGAAAGCAAGTTAAATATGAAACCCTTTATTTTCTATAAGGACATAGCCATATTATTGCTTATTATTACACTAAAATGTCATGCAAGGACAGTGGCATACCATTTTCCATTTTTACAACTATATATTATTTATAATGCATTTAAAACAACTAAATAGACATCAAACAAGATAAATTAATACCACAGTCATACATGCACCATAATTCACGAAATTTTAACCATGCATCACAACTCATACAGAGAGTCAACTCACAGACCCCAAATACAAAAATAAGAAGCAAAACATGCATTTATTCCTTATTTAACAAGATTAAAATGAAAGACCCCAAAAACAGTAAACAACCTGCACATTTTATATTCTTAGAAGCTAGTGCATGACATGAGAAGACTAACAAAATTGGAATCACCATTTTAGGACTTATATTTCTCAGGATATGACTAAAAGCAAGTTAATTAGTTTCATAAACTACTTTCAAATAATAATTTCTACAGCATAGACACATGCATGCATGGCACATATTATGGACTTAACATGTAGAGCACTTAACAAGCAAACTAACAAAACAAGTTTCACTAATTTAGGAGATCCCTAACTCTAGATATATATTTTTGAAGGTAAGATAAAAATCTACAAGTTTGTGTAGCAAATGGGATCCTGTGGGTCCCGCACTCCCGCTTGTCTTCCACTGCAGGCTGTCTTCTTCTTCCTCAAGAAGCATGCAAGGAAGGAGGCCATCCGCGTGGCCGGCTTCGGCTCTGGCCAGCCCCAGCAAGCTCCTGCCTGCGAGCGATCGGCGACGGCGGCACAAGACCATGGCTGGCCCCAACCCTGGCGCACCCACCGGTGGCAGTGGCACGACCCAAGGTGGCTCGAGGCGCATGGTCCGCACGTAAGCGGCGGTAGCGACGGCAACCACCGCGGCAAGCGTGTTAGGAATAATCTTGCCTTTGAATTTGTTTCAAGGAAGTTATGTTAGTTTGTGTGTGTTAGTTGCATGAGTTTGACGCAGGTTAGTGGATATTAGTGGCCGTGCGATTAGTCTGGCTAGTTAGCTGCATGCACGATGGGAGTGTGGGGCTTCTGCATGGAGGTTGGCCGAGTATTGAGGAGGTGATACAATTCACCAAGGCATGGGACTCGTTCGTGGCATGGAGAGATGCCTGGCGTGGAGCTGATATGCATGCGTGCATGGAGGATGTGCTAGTAACTTGGACGTTGAGTCGTTGTATGGCTATAAAACCAGTATGTATGCGTTGTGTTTGAGGTGAGCCGAGTGTGAGAGGGAGTTTCGGTGTGTGTTGCCATTGCTGCGTTTGTCGCCCGGCTGGCATGGGTCGCCCATGAAGGTCTCCCCTCATGTTACACTATGTACCGAGTCCAAAGAATAATAGAGAAGCCAACATACAGACCATTCGGCGGCCGGGGCGTTCATCGCCCAAAAAGTTCTCCATGTTCCTTTATCCTTTGATTGTTCGTCGATCCTCAGTTCTAACAATTGGTATCAGAGCCTAGGTTAGGGAGAGGAGAGCCAGCTAGAGATGTCGACGTCAGCACCATGTATGGTTGTGGTGGAGCACGTCATCGATGGCATGGCAGCGATCCCAAAGCCTCGTCATGTTCATGCTGGTGGCGTCCGGCATGAGGCGGCATTCATGGCGGTGGTTGCCGGACCGTGTGTCGGTCTGTGCATGTAGCTATCGGAGGCGTGAGGTGCTACGACAGTGGATCGTTGTTGATCTTGTCGTGGCATGATGCAACTTCAAGTCTCGGCGTGTGTCACCGGGAATCGGCGTATGTCGTCGGAGGAGAAATCCAAGTGTATGTGCGCAGGAGGCGTTGATCACCATCAATTGTAGTAGTGGCGTGTGACTCCGCCACAAGGGTTTGTGTGGCGATCCTTTGCAGTGACGAGGAGGCGTCAGCCCAGTTCATGCTCGGGCATGACGTATCAATGGCGTGTGTCACCAAAGATGATGAAGATGACGGGCAAGTCTCCTGTGGTGGTGCGGTGAGATGGCAAGTCAAGATTAGGGGGAGATTGTTAGGAATAATCTTGCCTTTGAATTTGTTTCAAGGAAGTTATGTTAGTTTGTGTGTGTTAGTTGCATGAGTTTGACGCAGGTTAGTGGATATTAGTGGTCGTACGATTAGTCTGGCTAGTTAGCTGCATGCACGATGGGAGTGTGGGGCTTCTGTGTGGAGGTTGGCCGAGTCTTGAGGAGGTGATACGGTTCACCAAGGCATGGGACTCATTCGTGGAATGGAGAGATGCCCGGCGTGGAGCTAATGCACATGTGTGCATGGAGGATGTGCCAGTAACTTGGATGTTGAGTTGTTGTCCGGCTATAAAGCCAGTATGTGTGCGTTGTGTTTGAGGTGAGCCAAGTGTGACAGGGAGTTTCGGTGTGTGTTGCCACCGCTGCATTTGTCGCCCGGCTGGCATGGGCCACGCGTGAAGGTCTCCGCTCATGTTCCACTGTGTACCGAGTCCAAAGAATAATAGAGAAGCCAACATACAGACCATTCGGTGGCCGGGGCGTTCATCGCCGAAAAAGTTATCCATGTTCCTTTATCCTTTGATTGTTTGTCGATCCTCGGTTCTAATAGAGCAGCGCTCCGGCGACGAAGGGCACTGGTAAAATGTCTTCCGGGCACGGCATGGAGAGGGAAAGGTGTTGGCATCGCCTATTTGGTTGGAGGAGGACCACAGGAGGAAGGATGACGGCAGCCACGGAGCTCGGCTCCTGCGTGAGCCCAGGAGGAGAGGGAGCGAGCTGAGGGCGAGAGAGCGACTGAGAGGGAGGGAAACGAGTGGAGGACGATATGTGGGAACCCTCTGTCCATTTTGTGCTCAATAGTGGAGAGAGCGGAGCTCAAGCAATCTGCAATGGTGGGGCGCGGACAGAGCAGGGCGACCACTCTTCCCCTTTGCAGCATTTTGACAAACACGTGGCAGTCAACGATGTGGCAACATAGGCGGCCGATTCTAGCATGTTCTGACCTGAGCGCCAAAATGAAAATTGGAGCCCGGGCAATGCTCTACAAGATTGATTAAGGGGCCACTGCCATTTGATGACTGGATTAGGAGTTACTTAGCTGCAAACTTGATGCTATGAGAGGGTTAATTAGGATCAAAAACTTAGTGTCAACCTTGTCAAACAGTTTCGGCTTAACCTCAAAATTGGAGATGTTGTGCCCTGACGAATTCCCTTCAACTACTATTTTTGGTCCAACTTGAGTTGTGTTGACATTTCTAACGTCATCACCAAAAATAGAGTTAGACTCTATATTGGCAACGGCGCTAAAAATGCTCGCTGGTAATAATTAAATGTCACTTGGTAAATTACTTAGCCACCTCTTTTAAACCTATATCTCTCACAATAACTAAGTTGTCATCCCTAGCATGAATATAAGAGATATGCAAGGAAACTACTCAGATTAATATTAAACAGTTATTATGAATGCAAGTGACTAGAGAGGGTATAAAATATTAAGTATCTGCAAGCGAACAGATTAATTATACCATTGTAGCATTTTACCCAGGAGTATTTGGGGTTGTAATTTATATTTTACCACTGAGAAGGGTTGGCAATAAATGGGATGTAAGTAGATAGATAGATGTCATATGCATATGCAAATATGGAGATAACCATGCATGATCTACTTACTCAGAACAGTGGTTATGTCACAACAATAATGATGTATATGATAAGCATAATGATCAATCCAACCAATAAGTATATAATGATCACTTAGAGCACTTCCTATCTAGGCACTAGTATGGATTAGGTTGAAGCATAAGGATATCCTAAGTCATTCTAACTATACTATCAAAGACATATTAGATTGGTGCAATTATACTCGCAATCATGGCGAAGACACTTCATATTCATACTTAAGGGAATATTACTAAGGAAGATCAAGATCATAGCCAGACTTCTAAAGTAATAATAACTTCCTACTCTCTCTACATTCAGAGTGTGGACTACAAAGGACTCAATGGGAGTGTCACATCCACGATATACCACAGAACCAAGAATATATGGTGCATTTGCAGACAAACCACATCTAAGCACCATGCTTACATGTTGTTTATGATCCACTCATGATATCAATGAATGAGCACTATACAAACCTATGTATGAATATGAATGCATCTTAACTATGCAAAGTATACAATCTAGATAAGCAATGAATAGCATAATTGAGAACCTAATCAATGGTAGAACAATGTCAATCAACTTTATCTCAAGCACTCAAGAGAGGTTTAAGATACAAGAGAGAGCTTACAATGGCTCCAGGAAGCCTTCTAGCTCCAGACAGATCCGGAACTCGAGTAGAACTCGCCTCCTTCTACTTCTAACCTATGTAACTATGCTCTAGATGGTGAAGCTCTAATGATTCTAGGGTTTCTGGCTCTCTACAGCTGGAATGACTGATTGATGAATGAATTGATATGAAACCCTAGGGGTCTGGGGGTCCTTATATAGGACGGTGGGATGAACCGTAGCCCTTGGATCAAACCGACTTCGAATGACGGTTGAGATTGCATGAAATTTCGGAATGTGGGGCCACGTCAAAACGGAGGCAGAAAGCACTCTCCGGGGGATCGGCCGACCTGTCAGTGGGATTGGTCGATCCCCCCTGACTGGCATGTGGGCGTTGCATCCTCTGGTGAGTCTCTAGTTTTCTCTAGAATCTTCTTGATCACCTTTCGCGGTGGAATTTGTTATTTTAATCCGACATATGGGCCTCCTTTTGTTTTTTTCCAGATAACCCCCTGCAAAACACTGTTTCACTAAAACTGTAGAATTCTGTTAGTTAAAGCCCTATTCTACGGTGGTGTTTGCCTTTATACCCTTATTTCATATTTAGTTGACGGGTAAAATCATACAACAATTACCGTCAACAAGCTCCCCCTAGCTTAACCTTTGCTAGTCCCTTAGCAAAGCCAAACTTTAGCTTGTATCAAAAGTTATAACTACCCCTCACAAGTATCCAGTTTTAAACAAAGAAAGTACTCAAGGATTAGAGTAGATCAAGCTGACCTTCAGACTTACCTTTATTACCTTTAACCATGGAGCTTGTAGCCTTCTCTTGGGTCTTGGGTAATTGAAGGAAAGAATGTCTAAGTTAAGTGCTAAGTCTCAAGCTCTGTCGTTCAACTCTTATCCTGGAGCTTTTGCAAGTTTTCAAAATAAACTCATAGTTTCCTGTGTATGACTCCCTCAAGTCTCTCAGTATGTGGTATTTGTGGATCCTTACCAAGGCAATAGTGATGCATGCCTTCTCTTCCTTTCTCTCACCCTATAACTAATGGCTTATGTGGAGCTCATGGGTAAGGAGATAGCTCATACATACTTGCAATGAATATTTTGTAAAGTCAAACAATGGATCCAAAGGAAACAAGTCATACAATTGAATCAAGATGTGCATGTGAGGTGGTAGGTGGATATTTGTGGTGGCTAATCCTAATTCTACTCTTTTGCTCATTGAAAACATCTCTCTCTTTCTTTTTCAGTATTAGGGAATTGTGCTGCAGGACAACATGAGCTATCTTTCTATTTTCTCTCTTCTCTATTTTTTCAGGCAGGTATTAGAGTACCCATTGTTTTGATAAATTCGGACACTTGTCCATTTTTACCTCTCAGGCGGGCATCTTTGTACCCATTGTTTTCTCTCAACTCACTCTTTTGCATAGCCACATGCCTCTTCTCTGCAAGAGTACTTCCCTTTTTCTTTTTCTTTTGAGAGATAGCAACAAGAACTTTAGAGCATTGATCTGGGGTAACCAATGGGGTATATTTTTGGATGTTTCCTCGGAGTAAACTTTTTGGGTGGACTAGATGGAATGTATGGAATGTGGATGCACCTACTCAGGAATTGAGTAGTGCATTATGGGTGGAGTGCACATGATCTTGATTGTAAAAGCATGACGAGTTCCTAAGGTATCAACAAAATTTGACTAAACTCAAAACAGAGCAAATATCATAAATATAATGTGTGTTTTCCTATTCTAGCATGTATGGCTGTGGTAGGAATGTATAGCTCTTGTCATACAGGAACTCATCATGTGGTTTTAAGGGTTTCCAAAATAAATCTCCAGAATTCAGGTATCACTAAGAACAAGATAAATAGCAGCTCATACTTTGCATATCATATCCCTCAATTACTTAGACTTAGATCAAGCATTTGCTACCCACAAGTTTCAGGTTCAAAGTAAATCTTTAAGTTAAAATGGTTGTGTCCAAAACTTGGGATGTTCAAGGTTGAAAACTAAGTGTGATGAGGAATCATGATGGGGTGCTACTTATCAAATTTTTGAGCATGGTTTCCATCTAATCTGAGCAAAATTATTGTAAGTACTCTCTCTTTGTTTTATTCAAGCACACTAACTAACCTAAACACTATTTATTGATTTTCAAATTTTATCTCACTAGCTAACTCACGCGAAAAGCAATATGGTACAATAATAAGGTGGGAAACTTATACTTAGCTGGATTTAGTGGAGGGTGCCCTTCCCCAAGCCGGATGTTTGACAGGTCTTTGATGTGGCAAGTTGAGTGATCCTTCTGAAGCAGGCGTACTAGCAGCGTAGGTGCGTCGGGTTGACTGGCTCCTTGATCTTGTATTTCATGTAATACTCTATTGCCAACAAAAATACCAAATCTCATGGAGAGGGGTTAGGCTTAATACCACTCCATGGTAAGTGAATGATTTTATTATTCTAGCAGTTTCCTAATTGGGTGGACCTTCATGTGCCCACATATTTTTGGGTTTTTCTAAAAAGTTTGGACCTTCATGTGCCCACATATTTTTTGGTATTTTTAATTTTATAATTGCAAAAATTAAATATGATGCAAAAATCTATTCTAGATGCAAAATTATTTTTGTGCCTCCACATTGGATAGTCTTTATGACCTATGCCACAAGACTAGTCACATGGGGCTTTGAGATTTTAATACGAAAAGCAATAAATATTTTTGTTTTCTTTTTAATGCAGGAAAGTAAATATACAACTACTAAAATATTAATGCATTGCGGAAAGTAAATATGGATAAGTACCAGTTTTACCTTTTGGCGAAGGCTCGGCTGTTTATAGTCCTCCGAACAGGACTCCTTGTCTGTTCATTCCTTGTCAGGTGCATCGTCGGGTTGAGATGACCCTGGTTGCACTTCTGATGATGAGCTGGAAGGTGACTCCTTCTTCCTCCATTCCTTCCTGTTTGGTGAAGTTGATGTTGATGGTGGAGTTGAAGCTAGGAGCTCATCTTTCACAGTGTCTTCGTCTTTCTTCTCTTTATTCTTTTCGAGTTCTTCCTTATAATCCTCCCAACTATCCTTGAGTGGTTGGGTCTTCAAGTGTTGAGAGGAACGGCGTCTCCTCCTTGACCTGTTCTTCTTCGGCTGCTCATAAGTTGTGTAACTGTTGAAGTAGCAGCGGACCTTTTCCTTGTGGAACTGGAAGTGGACCTCCCCTGATCTTATATGGATAATTGCTCTTGTAGTGTTGAGGATTGGTCTTCCATGTACGAGCGGTGGGTCATACTCTTCTTCTCCCATGTCCAGGACCAAGAAGTCAGTGGGGACATAATGATCTCGAATCTTTACCATAACGTCTTTAGCAATCCCATATGGAAATCTAAACTTCTGATCCACCATCTGTAGCTACGTGTAGGTAGAGTACAAGGGTGCCTTGCAAAATAGAAAATCATAAGTTACCTTGCCCATTAAGTTGGCACTTGACCTCGTGTCACAGAAGGTCTTGTAGAAGATCTTCTGATTGATTGTGCAATCAATCGTTGGTACTCCTGGATCGTCTAGCTTGGGCATGTGTGGTGAAACCAAAGGTGATCGTACTCAGATCGAACTAAGTTGATCATCCTCACAGATTCAGTGTGATACTGCCTAGCCTTGTTCTTTCTTCTGCTTGTCTTCTTCTGCGCAGGCTTGTCTTCATAGATGTACGGCTTCTGTGGATGGGCAAGACTCTCCAGCGTCTTTTTCTTGAAGCTGAATCTTTCCTTGCTTCCCCGGATACTGAAACAGATCTTGGCGCTCTCGGTGTAGATGATGGCCTTGGCGGTGCTAAGGAATGGTCATCCCAAAATGATTGGGGACTTCTCATCTCCTCCTGTCTCAACTACCACGAAGTCGACAGGTACGTACGAGTGTCCAACTCCTACACATACATCTTCCAGGATCCCCTTCGGATAGCAGAGTGACTGGTCTGCCAGCTTCAAGCACATGTTGGTGTATAGGAGTGCATCTCTATGGATCTTCTCGTAGATCACTTTGGGCATAATGTTAACGCTTGCACCAAAGTCACAGATTGCTTCCTCAAAGGCGTGCTGACCAATGGCTATTGGTATGAAGGGCCTTCCTGGGTCTCCTTTCTTCTCTGACAGAGAGTCATCATTCCATCCTTTGGACCGATGCTCTACATGGTACCATCTTGCATTGAAGATATCCACCAAATTTGTAGTTTCTAGGTCTTCTGGTTGGCCTGGGATTTTTTCTTCATTGGCTGGATGGATAGACGATGCCAGCTGAGCTATTTGGGATTCTAACATTTTATTGAAGCTGAGCTGGTTCTTGATAGCAGAGGCGAAACCATTCATCCTATTATTGATGGTTTCTAGCAACTTGTCATTGGAGACTAGTTTCTTGAAAATTTGATCTAGTAGTTTGGTCTGGCCAGAGACTAGATCTCTCAACGGTGTGTTGAAATTGTTACCTTGGTAATTACTGCAGTAACGGTAATTACCTTGGTAATTGGGCCTCTGTTGCTGATTCCATCCTTGGTTCTGATAATTCTGATTCTGGGGGCGGTAGCTGCTGCTGTTGTTGTTGTTGACGTAGTTCACATCCTCTTGAATCTCTGGACAGCTGTGACCTGAGTGGCCAGTGCCTCCACATTCTTCACAAGTCATGTAGGCATCATGGATGTGGTTGACCTCTCTCTTGTCATTGACTCGGTCATCAAGCTTCTTCATCAGTAGGTCCATCTTGGCAGAAATCATGTCGGTCTCCTTGAGCTGGTGCATTCCTCCTCTCTTGCCGGTCGGGGCTCTTTCTTTATTCCAACTCTGGTTGGATGCCATCTTATCCACAAGGGTAGTAGCTTGCTCAATGGTGAGTGACAGAATAGCTCCTCCAGCAGCAGCATCCATCGTCTCACGGGTGCTTGTAGTCAACCCATGGTAGAAGGTTTGCATAAGCAACCAATTCTCCATCCCATGGTGAGGACATTCTGAGATTTAGTCTTGAAAGCGTTCCCACGCTTCCGGGACTGATTCATCATGCTGTTGCTGAAAGCTGGTGATCTTTCCTCTAAGAGCATTCGTCTTGCCCACAGGGAAGAACTTTGCTAGGAAGGCAGTGAAGCAGAGGTCCCATGTAGTGTTCTTGTCTTTGTTTGCGTAGAACCACTGTTTAGCTCTTCCCAACAGTGAGAATAGGAACAGGCGGAGCAGGATTGCATCTCTAGTTACTCCCTTGATGGTGAAAGTGCTGCATATCTCCAAAAAGTGTTGGAGATGGGCACTCGCATCTTCATGCACCTTTCCACAAAACTGACTAGCTTGCACCATGTTGATGAGCGCTGGCTTGAGCTTGAATCCATTGTCTCCAACATCAGTGGGTGGTCCTGTATGGATGTTAGCAGTGGTTGGAGCAGAGAACTCACTAAAGCTCTTGTTTTCCATGGCCTCAAACTCTGGTGTCAATCTTCTTCTTGTACGGATGTCTTCCGACTGAGGATCTGGGGTCTTCCTGAGCTTGGCTTGGGTCTTCCAGATCAAAGCTTCTGGGTTTTCAACAAAATTCTACGGAAGGTCAAATCACTTCAGACATCACCCTGCATAAGGTACACAAAGAATAAACAAGGATAGGGTAAGCCTGTTTGAGTAAGGGTTGTATGGTTTCTCAACATATTTGGTGTTATGCATATGATCTATCTACATCGTATGTATGCCAAACACCTTCTCTGGCAACGGCGCCAAAAATACTTGTTGACATTTCTAACGTCATCACCAAAAATAGAGTTAGACGCTATACTGGCAATGGCGCTGAAAATGCTCGATGGTAATAAATAAATGTCACATGGTAAATTACTTAGCCACCTCTTTTAAACCTCTATATCTCGCAATAACTAAGTTGTCATCCCTAGTATGAATATAAGAGATATGTAAGGAAACTACTCAGATTAATACTAAGCAGTTATTATGAATGCAAGTGACTAGAGAGGGTACAAAATATTAAGTATCTGCAAGCGGACAAATTAATTATACCATTGTAGCATTTTACACAGGAGTATTCCGGGTTGTCATTTATATTTTACCACTGGGAAGGGTTGGCAATAAATAGGATGTAAGTTGATAGATAGATGTCGTATGCATATGCAAATATGGAGATAACCATGCATGATCTACTTACTCAGAACAGGGGTTATGTCACAATAATAATGAAAGACATATTAGATTGGTGCAATTATACTAGAAATCATGGCGAAGACACTTCATAGTCATACTTAAGGGAATATTACTAAGGAAGATCAAGATCATAGCCAGCCTTCTAAAGTAATAATAACTTCCTACTCTCCCTACATTCAGAGTGCGAACTACAAAGGACTCAACAGGAGTGTCACATCCGCGATCTACCGCAGAACCCAGAATGTAGGGTGCATTTGCAGACAAACCACATCTAAACACCATGCTTACATGCTGTTTATCACCCACCCATGATATCAATGAATGAGCACTATACAAACCTATGTATGAATATGAATGCATCCTAACTATGCAAAGTATACAATCTAGATAAGCAATGAATAGCATAATTGAGAACATAATCAATGGTAGAACAATGTCAATCAACTTTATCTCAAGCACTCAAGAGAGGTTTAAGATACAAGAGAGAGCTTACAATGGCTCCGAGAAGCCTTCTAGCTCCAGACATATCCGGAACTCGAGTAGAACTCGCCTCCTACTTCTAACCTATGTAACTATGCTCTAGATGGTGAAGCTCTAATGATTCTAGGGCTTCTGGCTCTCTACAGCTGGAATGACTGATTGATGAATGAATTGATATGAAACCCTAGGGGTCTGGGGAGTCTTTATATAGGCCGGTGGGATGAACCGTAGACCTTGGATCAAACCGACTTCGAAGGACGGTTGAGATTGCATGAAATTTCGGGATATGGGGCCACGTCGAAACGGAGGCAGAAAGGACTCTCTGGGGGATCGGCCGACCTGTAAGTGGGATCGGCCGATCCCCCCTGACTGGCATGTGGGCCCTGCTTCCTCTAGTGAGTCTCTGGTGTTCTCTTGAATCTTCTTGATCTCCTTTCGTGGTGGAATTTGTTATTTTCATCCGACATGTGGACCTCCCTTTGTTCTTTTTTGGATAACCCCCTGCAAAACACTGTTTCACCACAACTGTGGAATTCTGTTAGTTAAAGCCCTATTCTATGGTGGTGTTTGCCTTTATACCCGTATTTCATATTTAGTTGACGGGTAAAATCATACAATAATTACCGTCAACAAGTTGCTTAACAAAATTTAGAGAAAGCAACACGTCATTGCAATAGGGGCAGATTTCAGACTCAGAAATATTTAAAATCCTAAAATCAGCTTTTCATTTGTCTTGTGTCCACTATTTGAGGCACTAAGATGTTGAATCATGACTTGGTCCAAAAATAACATTTGTTGTACTCCAAAATATCTGTAAGTTTTATCTAAGGTCAAACTTCATATCTTGCTCAAAAATATAGTTTCCACTTTGGTCAAAGTTGTCACAGAACCGACCAATTTATACGAGCACAAGTACAACGATCGCATTTTAGTCGCAATCCAGTCGCACTTGAGCCAATATAAACCCGGTAGTCCGGAAATCTCGAAGGATTTCAACATTTCATACCCCAAGGATCATTCATTCAGCAATACCCGATCACATGATACATAAGTTCGCAACCGAATTTAAACATCAGAGTACAACATAGTCTTTTACACAAATAGAGTAGTAGCGGAAGTCAACATAGTTTTACACCACAGAGTTCAAATACGAGTACCATCACGTGACCCTGTCACAGCATTCTTACAACATCTAAAGATAGATAATGACCCTGCCCTCGGGTCTAGTCTTCTTCGCCCGCAGGGGTGAAGCAATTCCTGCAATACACGTAGTAGACTACACCATCTGCAACAATGGGAATAAAACCCTGAGTACTCAATTGTACTCAGCTAGACTTACCCGACAGGGAGTAAATAAAAAGACTCTCAAGGATATGCAAGGCTTATTTGGTGGAGCTCAGAGGGTAGCATCATTTTTGCATCAAAAGCATTACTACAGTAGAACCTCAACTTATTCATTTTAATTGTGATAAGCTTCGATTTCAGTTAAGCTATTTACTAAGGTTAGCCACTATACTAAGCATTCACAGAATATTGTAGCAATCAATAAAACCATATGATTTTCGATATCCACAGATATCAACCTCATCTCACCATAATCATTAGGTTCAAGTTATTAGCCTCTACCTCACCAGAAGATCAGTTCAGTTTCTCACTAACCAGGAGAGATGGCGATTCGAATCGATTGTACCAGCTGGCAAATATGCCAATCACAAACCCTGTCAGCCGAGCCACTGGCTTCTTGGGCCACCGTTAAATCCTTCTGAGTCACAATATGTCGCGGGCTTGGCGGGGACCATATTCTCAGAGACCAACCCACTTCCAGGATGCATCAGGTCCCTGACCTGCCCTTGGTAAGATGGTGTCTCCGCACATACTTCCTACCTCCAGAATATGTCTGCCTAGTCGCACCAATTCCCGGCTCAGAAAGAAATACTCGGCTTCGCGGTCAGAACGACTTATCTGGCCAGCTATGTGACGACGTCTTTCAATCTCAACTGATGTCTGGTGGCCTCAGTCCTAGTCGGCCGCAAGCAGCACCGAAGACGGCATGACCTCAACCATGTCATGCGGCTCCCGCTACCTAGCCTTGATTCTCTCATTAGACACTGTGGCATGGTGGCTCATATAGTCCATCATGTGGAATCCAACCCCATCATCATCATTAACCACCTATGCTCGCGAAGGACAGGAAATCCCTCGACTTCTACCGGTCTAAGCATGGCTAAGCATAGGATCGAACCCATCCCCTTGTCTAGTAATAACCTCAGGATCAAGTATAAGTGGACAAGGAATAAATGCAGCAACGGTATCATATCAACTCCTATACTTAAGTGCACAATCATACGATTTAATAAAGACCAGTGCATTTGTAAAAAGAGTAGGTGGAGACTTAGGGATGCTTCGGGGCTTGCCTTTCACAAAGTTAGTGGGTTGGTGATCCGGACACTCCGGAAGTTCAGCTTCTTCTTCCTGACCTTCGGGAACCTCTGGCACTTCAATCTCCGGCGGAACTCCCTCCTCCGGTGGATCGAACTGCAACAGCGTCACGCCTCCCGGCGATCCTGTATGCATGATATGCATATATGAGAACTGCGAATGCACATGAAATGCAAGATAGAGATGCACGAATTAACCCATGATATGCAATCAGTTTAACAATCCACACTCATTTATTTCTTTCCTAGACAACCAACTCATACTCACCCTTCTTAAGCAAAGCATAGAACAATTTCTCGTCCCAGGTGAGAGGTCTACAACCTGCACTTAATAATTAACATGCATCAACTAACCCACCACAACCAAAAGATATTTGCTTAGAAACAATTAAATAAACCCTAGCCTATAACTGGACCTACTGTTTACTATGACCAGAAAAATCCATAGAAATTACAGTAGCTATTACACATCCAGATTAGCCTACTGACAAAATTTCAAGTCATTTGGACAAGTATAACAGTCTACACAAAAATAACAAGCAACCAGCCTTTTAAACAATGGAAAATACTTAACAAAGTGAAAGGTATCAAACAACAGATTTCCTAATTTTCTTAGCTCCTTTCCAACATAACATAGCCCAGGAAAAATATTCATGTCCATAACCTTAACACATTAAGCATGGTGATTTTTGCAAGATTAAAGCATAAAAGGCACATTATACTAGACATCATATAAATAACAGTGAAACACCAGCAAACATATTTTTCATAGATTCTACTTCCCTAAACAAGATGAATAGCAAGTGGAATCACATTTTTAGCACATTCCTACAATTACTTATGCATTTATCAAGTTTGCAAGCAATTAACAATTTAATTATAACTGCACATAAAAATTATTTAAAAAGTACATTTCATATTTTTCCTTGATAGAGCTCAGAAATACAAACACAACAAAATTTGGTTCACCCCAAATGGACATTCCTAGCTCCAGATATAAATTTTGGAAGGTTTTACACATTTTCTGGAAATTCATTTTATAAATCATAAAACCTAAACCCGATAGAACTGCTACGTGCACCCGGCTCAGTGAACCAGAGGCGCACCCGAACGGCTGACTCGCGGGCCCCGGGGTCGACCCGACCCCACGCGTCAGAGAGCGGAACAGAGCCACCGGCGCTGACCGGCGAGAGCTCGCCGACGGCGTGGTCTCCGGCGACGCCGAGGCTACCTACCGACTCGTGGCAACGAGACGAACCCGATGGACCAACTGCCGAGGGTCGTACTCTACCGGAGCGAGCTCGACGGCGGCAATGGCGGACGGTGGTGGTCCGGCGAGCTTGCGCCGGCCGATTCCGGCCATTGCTCGCGCGGCTAAGCCTCGTTCCGAGTTCCTGGAACCCTATCGGACCTGTGCGTGCAACGAATCGAACTATTGCGCACGGGAGCTCACTGACCGCGCTCGCATGGCGGCACGGTGGCGAGCGGGTTCACGGCGAACTCGGGTTCCGGCAAAACTACGGCGAGATAGACCTAACCGACGGTGTGGAATGGATCTACGGCTAACGGAGACTCCTATACGAGCAAAAGAGAGGGAAGCCGACCCCGGCATCGCCCTCGTCGCGGCGACCCGAGAGCTCGGCGGCGCTCCGGCAATGGCGGACGGCGAGAAGCTCGCTGGAGCTGTACCTTAGGTCGGCTGAGGTCGGCAACGGGTCGGAAACGAAGAACAGAGCAAGCCGAAGCTGCGCCGAGGGTGGAGCGGTCGGAGACGGCTCGGTGGCAGGCGGATTTCACCGCGGCGGTGGCGCGGACGGAAATGGCGACGGCGGAGGGGAAAGAGGAGAGCAGCGAGCGAGCAGAGGGCGAGAGAGCGGGGAGAGTGAGGGACGAGCGTGCGGGAGACAGGATGGCGTGTTCCCCTTTGTAAGCCGACCGCGCGGCAGCAACGACGGCGTACGGCGCCACCTGGCAGCCGAGGCCTGACGCGGTCGCGCGGCGACGCCCGAGGGTCGAACTGAATCGGCTCCGATTCAGTCTCCGCGGACCCGACTGAAACTCGATTTTGATCGATCTATAACTCGCGATCCAGGGCGTTTCAGCGAAAACTTCACTAATATGGATTGAAGAGCTATATGAGTAGATCATTTCATATTAAGGCACTTTACTCTAGTTCGGCCTGGATTGAGAGATACAAGTCGATGAACAAGGGTACACCGAAACTGAAAACCGGTTTAGACTTAGGAAAATTTGAAAACTTCCAAAACAGCTCCAAATCTGCACTAATTCAACTTTTTGACCTTCTTCCACTCATTTTCATGAGTTGACCCAAAAATAAAGTTTGTTGCTTATAAAATTATACACAACTTTGATTAAGGGTGCACTGACATGCAGAACCTCTAAAATGCCCTTCTTGTTTGGTCAAACAGAATAGCTTTTAAAGGGCTCTCTAGTCAACTATGAGCTAGAGGGGTATTTTGGGGATTTCACCAACATGAACATTGTTCCAAATGTTATCCCAAACATGTTTAAAGCATTTAGAACAGTAAACAAGCATCACATTTGCATGTCAACACATTTAGCATGTTATGGGCATATAAACAAACATATATCAATAAAAGGGCATCAAATAAAATGCAATGATAATGATGCATGAAATGACATGATCTATGCTTGATGACATGCAAATGCAAGTGTGAAAATAGTAACTAACACTAGGGTGTTATAGCCCTCCCCCCTTAAAAGAATCTCGTCCCCGAGATTAGAGTTAATTACCATTGTTTAAAGAAAGAAGGATAGACTTCCTTGAGGTAATCTTCTCGCTCCCAAGTCGCATCCCAATAACTTTGGTTGTTCCACACCACCTTATAGAACTTGATCACTCGGCTACGGGTGATTCTTTCTTTATAATCTATTACTTCAATATGCTTTTCTTCATAGGTCAAATCTGATTTTAACTTGATATCACCAAAATCCACTTGCTCTTCCGGTACTCGTAAACATTTCTTGAGTTGGGATACATGAAACACATTGAAGATAGTGGACATGTGTGGTGGCAACCGTAACTTGTATGCTACCTTCCCACTTCTTTCCAGAATTTGAAAAGGACCTACAAACCTTGGAGCTAACTTTCGTTTCACTTCGAAGCGTTGCACGCCTTTCATAGGTGACACTTTCAAGTATACATAGTCACCCACTTCAAATTCCAATGGCCTTCTTCGCTTGTCCGCATAGCTCTTTTGACGAGTCTGAGCGGCTTTGAGATGTGTTTGAATGGTATGCACTCTCTCTTCGGCCTCTTTCACAAAGTCAATCCCGTAATATCTCCTTTCGCCTGATTCAACCCAATTGAGAGGAGTTCTACATTTGCGCCCATACAAAGCTTCAAAAGGAGCCATTTGAATACTCTCTTGATAGCTATTGTTGTATGAGAACTCGGCCAAAGGTAACCATTCTTCCCACGAACCTTTAGACGATAGAACACAAGCTCTCAACATATCTTCAAGAATTTGATTTACCCTTTCAGTCTGACCAGAAGTTTGAGGATGATAAGCTGAGCTGCGAACCAAATTGGTTCCCAAACACTTGTGTAGATGCTCCCAGAAGCGTGCAATAAATTGCGGGCCTCTGTCGGAAACTATCGTCCTCGGCACACCATGTAACCGAAGTATCTGAGCAAAGTAGAGCTGTGCCAACTGATGAGGACGATCTGTAGTTCGAACTGGTAAGAAATGTGCAATCTTAGTCAATCGATCTACGATCACCCAAATAGAATCGTGGCCTTTTTGCGTTAGAGGTAACCCAGATATGAAATCCATGGTTATCTCATCCCATTTCCAACCTGGAACTGGTAAGGGTTGCAATAGGCCTGCTGACTTAAGATGAATAGCCTTCACGCGACAACAGGTATCACACCTGGCCACATAGGCTGCAATTTCCTTCTTCATTTTGGTCCACCAGAACCTAGGTTTCAAGTCTTGATACATCTTACTACTACCAGGATGGATAGACAACTTGGACAAATGAGCCTCGTCCATAATCTGATTCCTCAACTCACGGTCTTTCGGTACTACCAATCGATCCTTGAACCACAATATACCTTTTTCATCTACTCGGAAATGAAGCATTTCTTGTTCTTTCATCTTCCTTTTGATATGATATATGCCGGGATCTGTTTTCTGACCTTCAATAATCTTGCTTTCCAAAGTACAACTGAGAGTAATATTATTCAACACCACTGGATGCACAAGATTGAACCCGTCTGCTAGCAAAGGCTGCAGTATATTGCAATGAGACTTTCGGCTCAAAGCATCGGCTATGACATTGGCCTTGCCCGGATGATAGTGTACTTCTAGATCATAGTCTTTGATCAACTCCAACCACCTTCTTTGCCTCATGTTCAACTCAGGCTGAGTGAAAATGTACTTGAGACTCTTGTGATCAGAATAGATATGACATTTGTGACCCATCAAATAGTGGCGCCAAATCTTCAATGCATGAACTACAGCGGCAAGTTCCAAATCATGAGTAGGGTAGTTTTGCTCATGTTTTCTCAATTGACGCGAGGCATAAGCAATGACTCGGCCTTCTTGCATGAGAACACATCCTAACCCAGTGCCACAAGCATCACAGTACACATCAAAAGGCTTTTCAATATCAGGTTGTGCGAGAACTGGAGCAGTGGTCAACAACGTTTGCAAGGTGCGAAAAGCTGTTTCACACTCCTCACTCCACACAAACTTGGTATCTTTGTGCAATAGCTTGGTCATAGGTTTAGCTATTTTAGAGAAATCCTGAATAAAGCGACGATAATAGCCAGCTAATCCCAGAAAGCTACGAACCTCAGACACATTTGTTGGTGGCTGCCAATCCAACACCTGCTGAACTTTTGACGGATCTACAGAAATACCTTCAGCAGATAAGATATGGCCCAGAAAAGGTACCTTAGTCAACCAAAACTCACACTTGCTGAACTTAGCATACAGCTTATGCTCCCTGAGTCTAGTCAAGACTATCCTCAAGTGTTCAGCATGATCCTCCATGCCTTCAGAGTACACCAGTATATCGTCAATAAAGACTACCACGAACTTATCCAACTCAGGCATGAATACCGAATTCATTAGATACATGAAATGTGCAGGAGCATTGGTTAATCCAAAAGACATAACCAAATACTCATACAAGCCATACCGAGTGGAGAAAGCCGTCTTGGGAATATCTTGTGGTCTGATCTTAATTTGATGATACCCAGATCTCAGATCAATTTTGAAGAAAACCTTGGCCTTGGACAATTGATCAAACAAGATATCAATACGAGGTAGAGGATACTTGTTCTTAATTGTCACAGCATTTAGTGGCCTATAGTCCACACACATACGCAAAGTTTCGTCCTTCTTCTTAACAAAGATTGCAGGACAGCCCTACGGAGAAGAACTAGGGCGAATAAACCCTTTGTCCAATAACTCCTGGAGTTGTTTCTTGAGTTCAGCTAATTCATGAGGAGGCATTCTATATGACCTTCGAGAAATAGGTGCCGTACCGGGAACAAGTTCTATTGCAAACTCCACATCTCGATCAGGAGGAAGTCCAGGTAGATCATCAGGAAAGACATCAGGAAACTCACACACTACAGGGATGCTCTGAAGTGTCACGGCCTCAACTGAGAAAGAGAGACTAAAAAGATCTCCCCTATGGGGCAGATGAACCTGAAAAGTGCCTTCACCTTGGGGTTCTTTCAGTGTTAACATCCGGTTAGGGACGTCCAACACCGCATCCCGCTTGTCCATCCAACTAACTCCCAAAATAACATCCAGACTCAACCCTGGTAGCACAATAAGACTACTGATGAAAACCTGATTACCAATCTCGATGGTCACATCCCCGACACCATGACGCGTACAAATTTCAGCCCCAGCTGAAGTTATCCGGAAACTATGGCTCAACTCAACAATTGGTAATGCATGCTTTTGTGCAAATGCTTGACTCACGAAAGAATGCGACGATCCAGAGTCAAACAAAACAATAGCAGGATGCTGATTCACAGAAAACATACCCGCGGTGACTGGTTCACCTTCCGGAAGTTCCTCCGCAGTAGTGTGATGGACACGACCCTGCCTGGGATGAGGACAATAACGAGCAAGATGCCCCTGTTGGCCACAGTTAAAGCATGGCCCCAGACCTTGGTTGGTCCTCACTTGAACGGCATTGCTTGGAGGAGCATTGTTCTTGTTCAAAGGCACTGTGAAACCTTTCTTGTAGCGCTGAGGCGCTGGCTGCTTCTTTGGAGGGGGTCTGAATTTTGCTCCAGGAATAGCCGGACGATAAACAGGGCGATTTGCCACCGCACGACTAGCTGCTGGAGTCCTTGACTGAGAAGAGCTTCCTTCAAATGGCCTCTTGCCTCCCTTGGAAGCAGTGTGCAAGTTGTTCTGTTTCTCTTGGATATAAGCTTCACTGATGAACTCGTTAAAAGTTGTACGAGCGTTGTTCGCCAGAGTCTTCATAAGCTTGGTACTAAGACCTCTCTTGAAGGTTTCAATCTTCTTTTCATCTATATCTACCATCCACGGGGCATACCTCGACAGATTGTTAAAGGCATGATGATACTGAGTGAGGGTCTTGGTACCCTGAGTAAGCTGCATGAATTCATTGACCTTCATCTTGATCAAGCCTGCTGGAATGAAATGCCCCCTGAAATCCCTGGTGAACTGCTCCCAGGTGATATCAGCGACCACAGGGTAGGCGGTCTTACGATTGGCCCACCATATTCCAGCTTGGCCTTGCAGTAACATAGCAGCAAAGCTAGCCTTCATGGTTTCAGTCAATCACAGCACAGAGAATGACTGTTCAATAGTGTTTAACCACTCATCAGCTTCCAGCGGCTCTACGGCCTGCTTGAATACCGGAGGCTTAGTGTCCATGAAGTCCTTATAGTTACTGTATTGGTCCTCATCGTTTCCGCAGCGTCCACCTCGATTGCGATTGTGGTTGTTACTAGCAACCATCTGCTGCAAAATCGCTTGCTGGGTGTCCAAGAACTGAGCAAACATTTGTTCCTGGGTACGCGGTGGAGGAGGCGGCAACTCCTCATCTTCATGTTCATTCCCACCACCACTGGTTGACCCATGACGATGGGTATGAGGTGCCATCTGTAGCAACACGCAACAACCATTGTTAAGTGTCAGTTATGTCAAAGATAACCGAAAGATTATGCCCAAAAGATATCAATGATCATTTTTTTGATAACCAACAAATGGCACAATAATTCAATAATCATCACACAACCGCACAATAACAAGGCGCAACCAAAAAGGGTTTCCAAGCTGCATAAGTTACCATTACTTAATTAAAAGTTTGATGGTTCCAGCCCTGAACACACAGGGTTCTCTCATTACAATTCAGGTTCTACCTATTACATGACATTAAAGGTTTTTCCAATACAAAAGGGTGCCGATCATGGCAAGATCACTAGAAAAAGCCTAGTCATCGTGGTCACTGTCCATGCCGGACACGTTCCCACCATGGTCATCACTCTCGTCAATAGGCACGATCTCCTCGGGGTCTTCTTCCTCTTCTTCCTCACTTGCTTCACCATCATCAGCTGCAATGAAGATCTCAGGAGCAAACTCCGCTGCACCCGGAGGATGAAACGGATCAGCACGGTTGTTCAGACGATGAACATCCTGCTGCAACTCCCAAACCTGCTGCTGACTAGCACGCAACTCCTACAGAAACTCATTGCGCTGACGTGTCAAACTCATATTACGATTGTCGAGCTGGCGGCGAAGATCTGCATTCTCCCTCTCAAGCACCTCGACACGGCGATCAGCTGCCAACAAGGCGCCAGTGCATCGTAACAACTCATTGCGACAGGCAGTGAGAGCTACCACCAAGTCATCTGAGCTACGACGAGCCATACGTGCCCACTCTTCAGCTTCTAACTTCTTCTCAACAGCATCATGCAGGGCTTCAACGCACTTCATCCAACCATCCCTAGTGGAATAGTGCATCCTCAGGACAGCAAACATAGCACTCATAGAAGCACCCGTGCTATGAGCACGCTCGTCCCTGCCTCGCTCCAAAGAAGCTTGGCTAGACTGAGCCCACTCACCCTGAGAAGCATCCGACCCTGGGAAAAACATTTGCTGGCCCCAAATCAGCTCTCTTGTTGAACCGGCTGCAAATATCCGTCAACACCTCGAAAGCTGCAAGCTGCGCACCATCCCATGGCGTCCTCATGTCAACTTCCACCTTTATTCCTGGAAACGACCAACCCCTTTCAAGCACAGGGATAGTCACCCAAACATCAAACCAAGGCTGCACCATGGTTTGCGCTGGCTTCCAGAAATACAGTGGTGGCTCTGCATATCCCACAGACTTCAACAACCTCCATAGCACAGTGGGTGTGCCAAACTGCTCCAGAAACTGACCACTCTGCGGCTCACTTTCAGCTGCCATCTGGTACATTACAACATCTTTCAGCATTTAGAATAAGATAGGACAGCACAAATTTTACCATAGGGAAGGAAATAGTACAAATAGCTTAAATTAATTTCATGATCATGATGCATGCACGTGCCAACGACCTCACACATAATATATTTTACTAACGTTATAGTCGGTGGCATACCACGTGCTCTCATATACGTAACTAACCGTGCTACACATTTTTGCGTGGTTAGTGTACCTGCAGAAGATTCATTTCAGCCCAACTCCCAATGTATGCAGGGCAACAAGAAGCACTTTTTGCCAGAAATGTTCCCATGAACATTTGCGACCCCAAAAGTAATTACTCCACCTTACTTCCATAAGTACACATATGGATCACATGTACTCACTTCAGTAACCATACACTCACCATCGATCGATGGTTGTTCGATCTTACACTCACATCTCACCTTACCTTAGGCGACGTGGTACATTGACCCATAAGAAGCAATAAGAAACCGACAGTTCATGATTATCCGCACGATAAAACCAAACGAACCACAAATAGAAATATGATGCAATTTCCCCCAAGTCAGTACTTACATAAGCCACCTAATTACCACATATATATAGGGCTATAGGACTTGGTCATTGGTACTCATAAGTTTCACAAACACTTGGTTTAAATCACCTATACACACTACCAGTTGGCAATTAGTTTGTAAAACTCAAAACTCTTTTAGTTTTTAAATAGTCAAGTGACGGTATATGCTGAATTATGCTCTGGTACCAGCTGTCACAGAACCGACCAATTTATACGAGCACAAGTACAACGATCGCATTTTAGTCGCAATCCAGTCGCACTTGAGCCAATATAAACCCGGTAGTCCGGAAATCTCGAAGGATTTCAACATTTCATACCCCAAGGATCATTCATTCAGCAATCCCCGATCACATGATACATAAGTTCGCAACCGAATTTAAACATCAGAGTACAACATAGTCTTTTACACAAATAGAGTAGTAGCGGAAGTCAACATAGTTTTACACCACAGAGTTCAAATACGAGTACCATCATGTGACCCTGTCACAGCATTCTTACAACATCTAAAGATAGATAATGACCCTGCCCTCGGGTCTAGTCTTCTTCGCCCGCAGGGGTGAAGCAATTCCTGCAATACGCGTAGTAGACTACACCATCTGCAACAATGGGAATAAAACCCTGAGTACTCAATTGTACTCAGCTAGACTTACCCGACAGGGAGTAAATAAAAAGACTCTCAAGGATATGCAAGGCTTATTTGGTGGAGCTCAGAGGGTAGCATCATTTTTGCGTCAAAAGCATTACTACAGTAGAACCTCAACTTATTCATTTTAATTGTGATAAGCTTCGATTTCAGTTAAGCTATTTACTAAGGTTAGCCACTATACTAAGCATTCACTGAATATTGTAGCAATCAATAAAACCATATGATTTTTGATATCCACAGATATCAACCTCATCTCACCATAATCATTAGGTTCAAGTTATTAGCCTCTACCTCACCAGAAGATCAGTTCAGTTTCTCACTAACCAGGAGAGATGGCGATTCGAATCGATTGTACCAGCTGGCAAATATGCCAATCACAAACCCTGTCAGCCGAGCCACTGGCTTCTTGGGCCACCGTTAAATCCTTCTGAGTCACAATATGTCGCGGGCTTGGCGGGGACCATATTCTCAGAGACCAACCCACTTCCAGGATGCATCAGGTCCCTGACCTGCCCTTGGTAAGATGGTGTCTCCTGCACATACTTCCTACCTCCAGAATATGTCTGCCTAGTCGCACCAATTCCCTGGCTCAGAAAGAAATACTCGGCTTCGCGGTCAGAACGACTTATCTGGCCAGCTATGTGACGACGTCTTTCAATCTCAACTGATGTCTGGTGGCCTCAGTCCTAGTCGGCCGCAAGCAGCACCGAAGACGGCATGACCTCAGCCATGTCATGCGGCTCCCCGCTACCTAGCCTTGATTCTCTCATTAGACACTGTGGCATGGTGGCTCATATAGTCCATCATGTGGAATCCAACCCCATCATCATCAGTAACCACCTATGCTCGCGAAGGACAGGAAATCCCTCGACTTCTACCGGTCTAAGCATGGCTAAGCATAGGATCGAACCCATCTCCTTGTCTAGTAATAACCTCAGGATCAAGTATAAGTGGACAAGGAATAAATGCAGCAACGGTATCATATCAACTCCTATACTTAAGTGCACAATCATACGATTTAATAAAGACCAGTGCATTTGTAAAAAGAGTAGGTGCAGACTTAGGGATGCTCCGGGGCTTGCCTTTCACAAAGTTAGTGGGTTGGTGATCCGGGCACTCCGGAAGTTCAACTTCTTCTTCCTGACCTTCGGGAACCTCTGGCACTTCAATCTCCGGCGGAACTCCCTCCTCCGGTGGATCGAACTGCAACAGCGTCACGCCTCCCGGCGATCCTGTATGCATGATATGCATATATGAGAACTGAGAATGCACATGAAATGCAAGATAGAGATGCACGAATTAACCCATGATATGCAATCAGTTTAACAATCCACACTCATTTATTTCTTTCCTAGACAACCAACTCATACTCACCCTTCTTAAGCAAAGCATAGAACAATTTCTCGTCCTGGGTGAGAGGTCTACAACCTGCACTTAATAATTAACATGCATCAACTAACCTACCACAACCAAAAGATATTTGCTTAGAAACAATTAAATAAGCCCTAGCCTATAACTGGACCTACTATTTACTGTGACCAGAAAAATCTATAGAAATTACAGTAGCTATTACACATCTAGATTAGCCTACTGACAAAATTTCAAGTCATTTGGACAAGTATAACAGTCTACACAAAAATAACAAGCAACCAACCTTTTAAACAATGGAAAATACTTAACACAGTGAAAAGTATCAAACAACAGATTTCCTAATTTTCCTAGCTTCTTTCCAACATAACATAGCCCAGAAAAAATATTCATGTCCATAACCTTAACACATTAAGCATGGTGATTTTTGCAAGATTAAAGCATAAAAGGCACATTATACTAGACATCATATAAATAACAGTGAAACACCAGCAAACATATTTTTCATAGATTCTACTTCCCTAAACAAGATGAATGCAAGTGGAATCACATTTTTAGCACATTCCTACAATTACTTATGCATTTATCAAGTTTGCAAGCAATTAACAATTTAATTATAACTGCACATAAAAATTATTTAAAAAGTACATTTTATATTTTTCCTTGATAGAGCTCAGAAATACAAACACAACAAAATTTGGTTCACCCCAAATGGACATTCCTAGCTCCAGATATGAATTTTGGAAGGTTTTACCCATTTTCTAGAAATTCATTTTATAAATCATAAAACCTAAACCCGATAGAACTGCTACGTGCACCCGGCTCAGTGAACCAGAGGCGCACCCGAACGGCTGACTCGCGGGCCCCGGGGTCGACCCGACCCCACGCGTCAGAGAGCGGAACAGAGCCGCCGGCGCTAACCGGCGAGAGCTCGCCGACGGCGAGGTCTCCGGCGACGCCGAGGCTACCTACCGACTCGTGGCAACGAGACAAACCCGATGGACCAACTGTCGAGGGTCGTACTCTACCGGAGCGAGCTCGACGGCGGCAATGGCGGACGGCGGTGGTCCGGCGAGCTTGCGCCGGCCGATTCCGGCCGTTGCTCGCGCGGCTAAGCCTCGTTCCGAGTTCCTGGAACCCTAGCGGACCTGTGCGTGCAACGAATCGAACTATTGCGCACGGGAGCTCACTGACCGCGCTCGCATGGCGGCACGGTGGCTAGCGGGTTCACGGCGAACTCGGGTTCCGGCAAAACTACGGCGAGATAGACCTAACCGACGGTGTGGAATGGATCTACGGCTAACGGAGACTCCTAGACGAGCAAAAGAGAGGGAAGCCGACCCCGGCATCGCCCTCGTCGCGGCGACCCGAGAGCTCGGCGGCGCTCCGGCAATGGCGGACGGCGAGAAGCTCGCTGGAGCTGTACCTTAGGTCGGCTGAGGTCGGCAACGGGTCGGAAATGAAGAACAGAGCAAGCCGAAACTGCGCCGAGGGTGGAGCGGTCGGAGACGGCTCGGTGGCGGCAGATTTCACCGCGGCGGTGGCGCGGCGGAAATGGCGACGGCGGAGGGGAAAGAGGAGAGCAGCGAGCGAGCAGAGGGCGAGAGAGCGGGGAGAGTGAGGGCGAGCGTGCGGGAGACAGGATGGCGTGTTCCCCTTTGTAAGCCGACCGCGTGGCAGCAACGACGGCGTACGGCGCCACCTGGCGGCCGAGGCCTGACGCGGTCGCGCGGCGACGCCCGAGGGTCGAACTGAATCGGCTCCGATTCAGTCTCCGCGGACCCGACTGAAACTCGATTTTGATCGATCTATAACTCACGATCCAGGGCGTTTCAGCGAAAACTTCACTAATATGGATTGAAGAGCTATATGAGTAGATCATTTCATATTAAGGCACTTACTCTAGTTCGGCCTGGATTGAGAGATACAAGTCGATGAACAGGGGTACACCGAAACTGAAAATCGGTTTAGACTTAGGAAAATTTGAAAACTTCCAAAACAGCTCCAAATCTGCACTAATTCAACTTTTTGACCTTCTTCCACTCATTTTCATGAGTTGACCCAAAAATAAAGTTTGTTGCTTATAAAATTCTACACAACTTTGATTAAGGGTGCACTGACATGCAGAACCTCTAAAATGCCCTTCTTGTTTGGTCAAACAGAATAGCTTTTAAAGGGCTCTCTAGTCAACTATGAGCTAGAGGGGTATTTTGGGGATTTCACCAACATGAACATTGTTCCAAATGTTATCCCAAACATGTTTAAAGCATTTAGAACAGTAAACAAGCATCACATTTGCATGTCAACACATTTAGCATGTTATGGGCATATAAACAAACATATATCAATAAAAGGGCATCAAATAAAATGCAATGATAATGATGCATGAAATGACATGATCTATGCTTGATGACATGCAAATGCAAGTGTGAAAATAGTAACTAACACTAGGGTGTTACAAAAGTAACATCATTTGAGAGCTCAAATTGGGGATTTAGGCCAATTGAGATATTTTCTAGGCATTTGCTCAACATGGACCCTTCATGACTTTTGTTGTAGAGTTCATATAGAGTTGTTTGAGTAATGTTCCAAGGTTTGGTTGACTTTGTAGGCTCATCTTTACTTAACCAATAAATCAATCAAGTGGAGAACTTGTGTTTCATGTGGTTATTGAATTCCAATGTTCCTGAAACTTTTTCCAATGATCCATGTAGATGAAGATGAATGTGAGACATTGGGCATGATCATTGATTAACATATCTTGATTAGGTCCACACTCGCTGGTTAGCTTGTGAGTAACACCTGGAGTGTTACAGCCTTCCCCCCTTAAAGGAATCTCGCCCCGAGATTCAAAAAGGAAGAGTTTTCAAGGGTAGAGAAGCATGTGTTCCATTTTCCTTAAAGTTCTAGTACGAAGCTACTTAAAATTTCCATAGCACTAACAGGCATGAGTGATGTTCTGATGGTTGACGATAAAGTGCGGATGGCAAAGGTTGGTTCAGGTATCACTCCGATAGATCATATACTTCCAATTATCTTCATGCAAACAAAAGAGAGATCACTAGGGATAGAACAACATTCAAATCATTCATGATTACTTAGCAGTTGACTGATTTCCTTCATTGACTTCCATGAAGCATCATTACTTTGGAAGGGATCCAAGATATATAACACTGCTACTTTGGGAGGAATCCAAGACAAAACGTTCCAATTTGTACTTTTAGCATGCAGGATGTGGATTGGAGCATAGGTGAGCAAATTTCAAAACTTTTGTTTTTCTCTAGTAGATATAACATATACCACTATTTTCATATGGGATGAGATCATAGACAAGGCAGATATTTGTTGAGGCTGAGGAAATCGGCTAACCAACATACAAGGTTCATATCGGGTGTAGGTGCCAAACTACTGAAATGCAGACTGATGGAAATCTACATAATGTTCCATGTGTGCAATTCTCTTTCTCTGAGGACAACACTGTAATATTTGAGTCTATTGATTAAGCAGTGAATGTGATAGTTGAGTTCGTCAGCTCAGTGCTTTTGATGACCATGAATAGAGAGGATCCTTATTTCCAAGCAGCAACAATCATGCAGGCAGAGTTTGGTGCAACCTTTTGATAGATATTGTTGTAGGGAAATCCAACTAGTGATAACCAGTTCTGACAAAATCCTTGGAAATAAAACACATATACTCTCAATGTGTATTTCAACATTTGATTAATTCCTTCAGTCTGGCCCAAGGCACGCAGATGACAAGATTAACTTTTGTTTACGCTGGTGATCTAAGCGAGGTTTTATGTTACTCACTCAATGATAGAGGCAGCAGAAGACACCAAGCTACAAGTGTAGGCATATAGGTGCGTATGACAACAACTCTGCTTCTTCCGATGCACAAGGTGCTTGCAGACATTTGCGTGAGGAATGGTGATTCTTGTAAATGCATCCAACACAAGCTGGAAACTTGCAGTTCACGATCCAAGATATTGGTCTGAGGTGCACCATGTAGTCGCAAAGTTTGTGAAATATGCAACTCTGCGTAGTCACTTATTTGATAGGCAGTCTTGAAAGATATGGAATGTGCCGATTTGGTGAGACAGATCAAAATTTTCCATATAGGATCCCAATCCTTCCGTATGTGAGGAAAGCCAGTGACAAAAATCCAACTTAGCTCTTCTTATTTGCATCCTAGAACAGACATCATTGAATGGATTGGCAGGCTCGATGAGGTCGGTGATGAAGAATACTCATTTTCAAAGGCAAAGTGTTTATTCACAAAGTTTGAGAAGTAGCTCGCTGCCAACAACTTGAGTACAACTTTCCTTCGTGATCCTGTTGTAGACCAACAAAGCCAACTTGTTGAACTCCTTTTGAAAAAAGGTAAGCCTTCTTGTTATGTAGTGGCAATCCAAAGTTTGAGGGTTTACACATAATCAAAAATCCGTTGATTGAATAAGTTCAACTTTTCTTCAAATTCACACTGCTATGAGTTGAGTGCATAACACTTTGGCTGCTCAAGAATAAGGGACTGATTCTGAATGTCCTTTTTGTTCTTCATCCAAGGGAGTATCAAACATGATACTTGACTACATTATGAGGTGTACTCCACTAATCTTGAACAAAGAATTAAATGATCTGTGTGATTGTCCAGGATGGAATTGGTTTCATTACAGCAGGGTCCTAGAGGTGAGATCACCATGAACATTACCATTTGGTTTATAGGTTTCTTGTATAGCATTGTTCTGGGAGACATAGCCCTCATAAGTGGGTTAAATACTTCTTTATAGCCATGGGACATACTTGTTGGTATGAAACAACACTTCTGATAGAGATCCATTCGGCTATTCCATGCATCCATTTCTTCATGTCAGATAGACTAATCCAATTAGGAAGTACATTGCTCACATGAGAGAGTGAATGAACAAACTCCTGCATTCAATCAACTGAGGAAACTATCTCATTGTGCAGAACATGGTAATGGTTCGGTCTTGTTCTTTCTTGATACAAGAACCAAGTACGGTTCGTTCCTTAGCTGCAGATGATTCTTTCTACTGTGGTGACTAGTCAGTTGTCTCTCAATGCTAAAAAGCTCTAAGACTTCAGCTTCATGTAGCAAGTGGTGGCAGTTGATATAAATGCGCACGGTTACCATCAAGGTCAGCAAACATGAAGCAGCACAAGAGAGGATTGATCTTGACATTATGATGACCATGTAGGTAAGTATGGAACTTTACATGGAAGCTTCTGAACTTGCAGGCGACATATTGGGAAACACATTAGATCTTGCTGATTATTGCCTGACTGATACTGGTCCAACTTTAATGGTCACGTGCTCTTTCAATCCAACTGTACTGGCATATGTTGTTTGAATTCTCAGTAGATCACAATCGGGTTCTTTGTTTACCACATCTTGTAGTTTGTTAATGTTGATGTCAGTGACTTGCTCTTCACAGGTTATTCTCTTTGCATCTTCCAAGGTAAGCTTTGTTACACTGATCCATGTGTTTCTTTTGACAGAACATCGAAGGATAGATTCAGAGAAGCATCAAAAGCTAGAATCGAAGAACACCAAGAGATATATTTTGGAGAGACATCAAAAGATAGACGAGAAAGTCCATGAAAGATGGCGCATTGGTTTAGTTTCATAATGGATTACGGCTAATAATCGCGATACCAACGCGTGCCAAGTAGCACTACTTTGTGTGGGCCTCCCCACAAAGAGGCTCTCAGTTTGGTCGTGGCAACATCAATCATTAATCATAACACTACTACCAAACACATCACCAACGAGAAATCTCACGAGGCATGGATAGATTAGGAGAATTACACGAGAGATAACACATCGGTGTAGTTCCATAATGTATCATGACCAGAGATCCGGATACCAACGCGTGCCGTGCACACGATTATCATGATAATATATTCAATAGGTAACAAGGAGACCATATATACACTTGCCTTGAAACTCTACCTGATCCCGAAACTGCTCATAATCATCCTCCTCGAAGAACTCGCCCTCTAATACCACGAACATCACCAATCAAGCATCAATCCATTCATCAAATGCATACAAATATATACAACACTATTAAAACAATACACACATGCATCAAAAGATAGAAAATAACTAGATAATAATATTCTACTCGTCTCTATGATCACATACATATGTGGATCACTAAAATCTGAGTTAAAATGAGAAAGATATGATCAAAACAAGATCCAGGGGCTATTTTGTAAATAAAACATTATTTTGCAATCCTTTTTATTTAAACCGACGCTGTTACCATGATTAAACCTAAAACATAGGGGTTAGAAAGCAAAACAACACGCTCTGGACCTCGGGTTAAAAGACCAGAGGAAACAGGGGGCAAACTGGAAGAAACAGGACTTAAATAAAATGATTTTGAATTGATCTGGACTGCGGGTCAAATTCCTGGAAGGTCAGGGGCCTCTGCGCAAAAGGGATAGGGCTACCGCGCGCGTGGTCGACAGGCTGATCACGTGGCGGCGGTGGGTTGGCTCGGGCTGTGGACGCGGTCTGTGGTCCGCGCGGGCGCTCACCGTGGACCGCGCGGGATAGGGTGGCGCCGGCCACCGCGGGGCGGCACTGCGCGCGGTGGCGCGCCATGGAAGCGGCCGGGCCTTCGCCGGCGAGCACCCGGGAGGGCGCTACTGACCTCGGTTCGCCACGCAGAGGCCACCAGAGGGCAGCGCGGGCTTCGGCGGGCACGGAAAGGGGCTCAGGGAGGGCCGCCGAGGCACGACAGATGGCGGCGCCATGGCCGGAGCTCTTGAGCTCGACGGCGCGCGCGGAAGAAGGGGTTCCGAGGTAAGGGTGGCGGATTGGAGGGCACCGGCGTGACGGGGAGGTCACGGGGAGCGTGAAACGGGCCATGGTTCGGGCGGCAGAGCTTATCGGGTCGGAGCTCGACGGCGGCGAACCTGCGAGGAGAGAGAGCGCGCTCGGGTGAGGCCGAAATCGAGCGGCAAGAGGAAAAATAGAGGGCTTAGGAAGGTCGTAGTCGAGTGCGCTGTCACCTGAGGCGGTGAATCGACGCTGCGGCAGGCTGTGCTTGGCCCTCCGAAAAACTCCGGCGAGCGGCGGCGGTTATGGAGGCGGCAAGGTGCGAAAGAAGGGGGCAGAGGGGCTGGGCCTTTGCTTTATAGGGCTGGGCGAGGGCGGTGAAGGGTCCCGGGAGTGCCCACTCGGCCGAAACGACAGGCGGAGTGGCCATCAAGGCGTTGCGGTGGCGGTTATGGGAGAGGAAGGGACGGTGACGGCGCCCGACCGTCGAGATGTAGGGGAAGGGTCCCCGGTCGCTGACGCGTGGGCCCGCGTGAGCAGCGCGTGCGTGCGGTCGACAGGCGGGCCCGCGCGGCCAGTGAGAGAGGAGGGAGCGCAGAGCTGCGGCCGAGCTGGGCCGGCGGCCCATTGCCCGGGCGCGGGTGTGCGCAGAGAGGGGAGGAGGGAGTTGGGCCAGCTGCGGCTCTGGGCCGAAAAGGGAGAAAGGGAGAGAGAGGGAAAGAAAAGGTTTTTGTTTTCTGGTTTTTGTCAAAATACACAATATGAATTTGGGTTTTTGAATTCTTTTTCAAGCAACTTAACCTGCACTCAAACAAAAATAAAATGCACCAGCATGTATGCAACAAAAATATTTATGCTCCCACATTGCTTATAAAATATTATTTGCCTAATTATTCAAGAGAGGGAAAACTACAAGTGATAACTCAATTTTAAATTCTAATTTCCCAAAAATGATTTTTAGGGTGTTACAGGGGAGCTTGTTGACGGTAATTATTGTATGATTTTACCTGTCAACCAAACATGAAATAGGGGTATAAAGGCAAACACCACCATAGAAATAGGGTTTTAACTGATAGAATTCCACAGTTTTGGTGAACCAGTGTTTTGCAGGGTGTTAATCAGAAAAGAATTAAGGGAGACCCACACGTCGGACTAAAACATCGAATTCCACCGCGAAAGGGGATCAGGAATATTCTAGAGAACACCAGAGATTCATTGGCAGAAGCAGGGGCCCACTTGGCAATGAGGGGAGGTCGGCCGACCCACTAACTAGGTCGGCCGACCTGTCAGAGATTTCTGTTCACGTGCGTTTCGACGCGGACCCACATCCGTTTTTGAGGATCAATCTCCACCACCCGTCGAATTCGGTTTGATCCAAGGGCTACGGTTCATCCCACCGGCCTATATCAATAGCCCTAGATCCCCCAAGGTTTCATATCAATCAATCAGATATCAATTCAGATCAATCCAGTTCAGAGAGCTAGAAACCCTAGAATCATTAGAGCTTCACCATCTAGAGCATAGCTACATAGGTTAGAAGTAGAAGGAGGCAAGTTCTACTTGAGTTTTGGATCTTGTCTGGAGCTGGAATCTTTTCGGAGCCATTGTAAGGCTCTCTCTTATATCTTAAACCTCTCTTGAGTGCTTGAGATAAAGTTAATTGACATTATTTTTCTATTGATTATGTTTTCAATTATGCTATTCATTGCTTATCTAGATTGTATACTTTGTATAGTTAGGATGCATTCATATTCATACATAGGTTTGTATAGCTCTTATTCATTGATATCATGGATGGGTGATGAACAGCATGTAAGCACGGTGCTTAGATGTGGTTTATCTGCAAATGCGCCTTATATTCTGGGATTCTGTGGTAGATCGTGGATGTGACAATCCCGTTGAGTCCTTTGTAGTCCACACTCCCACTACAAGATTTTGACCCAATTGCCACGCGACGTCATATGCAACACAACAAATTTCGTTGCAAAAGGTGTGTGTTTTGCAACATTTTCATTTGCCGTTGCAAGAGGTGAGGCCTATAGCAACTCTTTTGTCAAAAGTGTTGCTATACATTCCCAATATTGCCATGATGACACTACGTTGCATTAGTTCTGATTGGTGTTGCAATTGTCAGGTGCTCTTGCAACCATATAAGATATTGTTGCTATTACTTGTACTTATTACCACATTTTTGTTGGGTTGCAAAATTTTTCATGACCATTGTAATAGGTAGACTGTGTATTGCAACTAAATTTCTAAATCGATGTAATAGCATGGTGCTATGTCCACATTTTTGTGTCCTTGTAATATTTATCATGACCATTGAAATAGGTAACAATGTATTACAACTATATTTTTAAGTCAAAGCAATAGTGTGAAGATATGGCCACTGCTTTGTGTTGTTCCATTATTTATCAGGACCATTGCAACAGGTAGCTTTCTTTTGCAACTACATTTTGAAAGCGTTGCAAATTTATGTTTCTATTGCCACAGTTGTGTTTGGTTGTTATTCAATCCTAGCGTCGCTGCAATGTGCTGATGTAGCAAGCATGTATTTGGTGGGCTTTTCGCGTTGTAGGACTTGTATTATTATAAATAAAAAATTGTTATATGATTGTATATATATTTTGTTCACTGAATTTTTTAACTTTGAGAATTTCTATGTAAAATTACCTAATTTAAAAATACTATGTATTTTCCGCTTTCAGTTTTACATGAGGCAAAATTGGGTTAGCGTAAAAACTAATGTTGGGCTATCCTCATGTCATGGCATAGCTGCCATCGCCAGGTCGGGGTCTCCTTCCGATCAATGTTCACGTGGTTAGGACAGGGCATTGCTTAGTGGGCGTCTAGAATTCCAAGGAGAGCAAGTCGAACACGTTGCTGCTATGCACCAACGATATTGCTTGCTTCTTACGATTGTACTTGAACTTGACACTGCTTTCTAAGAGATGTATCCATATCCGATCCTTATTACTTTTTGTTCTTGAAGCCCGATGTTCAGTGGGAGACCGACCCTATGCCTGTGAACCGCACCATGAGCTACTTGCTCATCCTGCCCACCGGCAAGACCTGCTCATGCTGAATGGCGTGGCGTCAAGCATGGCTCGTTGAGCGTCAACGTGGGGCGTCTGGTGAGGGGCGGCGAGATTCATGATTGGCACATGATTTGCAACATCGGAAGAGCATATGTTTGCTTGGCTGTGTGCAAGCGGGCGAGCGAACTCGTGCAAGCTGTAAGCAGGAGGCCAGGATTCTTCTACAACTCTATCTAATATTCAACTGTAATAACTCCAACCTAGATCTTTGTGATATACTCCCTCCATACTTGAATTAGTTGACATTTAGGACATGATTGTGCTTGCCAAGGAGTAATTAATTAGGTGTTAGTTTTCCATCTTTGCCTCTAATAAATATGGTTTCTGGGACCTTTCTATCGAGAAACAAGCAAAGGCTGAAACGGCCAGCGCATCAAGGCTGAGGCCTCGGTCGTGAGGTCCCTGGTTCGACCCCTAGTGGGGCTATTTTTCTATTGCTGGATTCATTTTGTATTGGGCAGGGATGGAGGCGAGCGTGCCGAAGCCCGAGTCCAGCGACCATACGACGTCAACCTTTGCGAGTCCCTTTATGGAACGTCCAGAGCTAAATATAGATTTCTTCTCCTATTTATTTTTACCAAGGTAACGTGTCCTAATAGGACACTGACTCCTCATCAGATTAAAATTATATTTAACAAGGGATAGTCAAGATGCACTGATTGTTGAAATCAATCTAATCTGGCCCTAATTATTACATTATATCTATCGCCCGCCCACCGCCTGTCCTCGTTCTTCTGTTCTGTATAGATTGCTTGCGGCTCCATCGTGCAAGGATCAGGACGCCCACGCCGTGGCGAGGTGGACAGTGTCTACTTCCAGCTCAAGAAACGTGGCCTGCTCAGCTGGATACACGGTGAGGTCGGCATCAAGATTTACTACCAGGATGACCCTGCTATTTTTACTAATAAAGTGGCAAATTTTCTTACCGCTGATTTTGGTCCATGCAAAAAATTATGGTCCGACCCTGTAAGTCTTCCTAGGAGTCCTAATTCTACACGTTCTTACATCCATAAAAAGTCAAGACTATAGCATAAAAAAGGGGCTGGCTGTCGATCCAAAAAGGAACAATTACCTAGCTGTTTGCCGGGCTTGCACCGTCGTCGTCCCAGCCGATAGACAACCTGACGTCTTGACCATACTCGTGTCGCGTGCAGGGTGCCCTGCAACTGGAACGGCCTAGACATCGCCTTCAGGGTGGACGCCGGCTCAAACACCAATCAAGTTTAGTTTTCTCGGGAGCACAAGTGGAAGAAACCTGCTGCTAGGATTTGGATTGCATCTTGTGTAAGCCAAATCTATTTATTATTGGTACTACTTGTTTATGTGTCCATCAATCATGCTAACCGAAAGATATCAATTCAATTTCACAATGGTTCATTTTCTACAAACATCATATATATATATGCAACTATGCAAGGTATACATCTGTTTAAATAAAGGTATATATATGACACCAAAATGTGTTGTGTTCCCATAATAGGAGGTTCTTCGACAACTAAATCATCAGAAGGATTTGAAGTAATTTCAGATTCAGTTGTGTCTACCTCCTTCTGTTGGTCGGGGCTTGGCTCGATTTTTTCTTCTTCTTCAGGAAATTCATCAAGAATGCCTATGTAAGGGGTGTTTTCTAGGATTTTCTCTAAAATAGCTTTCCCTTCACTAATGGTTTTGTGCGAGAATGAACCTCCAGAAGATAAGTCGAGATGTAGAGCAGCTTCCTTGCTAAGTCCAAGTTGGAAGTGGCTAAGAAGCACGTTGTCAGGCAAGGAAAGGGTTGGACCGGTATTGATAAGATTTATGAATCTAGCCCATGCTGCTCCTATGGTCTCCTTCTCCTTTTATTGAAAGGTAAGAATTTCTATTCGAAGAGCGGCGATCTTGGAAGTTGGGAAGAAAGCAAGACAAAATTTGTCCCGAAGTTTTTCCCAATTTCCATCTACACTTCTAACGTTATGATCATACCACTGTCTCGCCCTCTCAAAAAGAGAGAACGGAAACAATATCCATTTCAAGTTCTTATGTGTCATGCCAGAAATAGTCAAGCAAGCACATAATTGTTCAAATTCTCTAAGGTGAGTGTAGGGATTTTCGTCTTCTAATCCAGAGAAGGGTTGCTCCCGAACCATGGCTATGAAACCAGGGTGAATTTGAAAGCCATCCATAAGAATGGGATGTGATGATGGTGGTGGCTCTAGTAATTCACCCTTTGGAGCAGAAAATTGGTAAATGGGTGTGGAATCCATGTGGTAAAGGTGGTGGTAAAAAAAGAAAATAAAAGATAAACGGACGAACTTGGTTCGATCCCAGTACAGCTACCGTTCCCCGGCAACGGCGCCAGAAAGCTTGTTGGTATTTATTAACGCACACAGATTAATCCGCAAGCGCACGGATACCGCTATAGCTATCACCTAAGAGTATTCCAAGGTATCGATTTTTCACGGGGAACGCGAAGTGTACTAGAAACAAATCAAGAACGTCCAAGGACAGGTGAGATATATATTTTTGGTGGGTAGAGAGGGGTTATCTAAAGTTAACTAGATGAAAAAGGATCAGACCTACTATACTAAACCTACTTTGGAGCCACAGTACCTTTCCAACTCTCGAAAAGATGAAAAAGAAGTAGCTGGGGAAGGCTACTAAAAAGCTCTACGAAACACCAACTCCGACGTGGTGGAATACGAAGACCGACAGAGCTGTCACCTCTGGGGCTACCACAACAAACCGTAAGAATTGGGCGCAAACTCAGGTAAACACTAGCCTAGATACCACGTCTACACCAATGAATACTACTCTAATCATGTACATTAACTAGAGCACTCAATACGAGCGGAGATCCCATAAGCAAAGTAAAGAAAGAGCTGAATTTAATTAAATAGAAAACTTAGAATTACCGACTGAAGATGAATCGATGAAGAATTGTCTCTGTAGAGGTACAAAGTTGAGGAAGATCTGACAGGCCGGCTCCTCCTCAGATCTCTCTCCTCTACTCTCTCCCTATTTTCTAATTACAACTAGATGAACTAGAACTAGATCAACTAGAGGGACCCTACTAGCCCTAATTTATGTAGAGAATATGAAGCTCTAGGGTATAGAATGCCTCTAGGAGGGGCCTTGGGGCGTCTTTATATAGGCCAAGGTGGAGTAGAGGGCAAGGAACCATCACGTCATCAATCCGCGTCTCATGTTATGTGCACCGTCGGATCAAACCGACCTTAAATCAACATAGAGATGCTTTACTTAGGTGCCAAGGAAGCGTGGGAGGAAGATTCCAAAAGGGGAGCGCCGCCACTTGACCTAGGGCGCCGGGCGGCGTGCCTAGGGGGCCGGCCAGCCCCACCTTGTGGGCTTTGGGCCCTGCCTCCACTCCGATGTCTTCTAGATACTTCTAGTAGTCCAATACGCGATGTCTTCATCCGTGATACGTTTCGTGACTTTTAAGCACTTTAAATCCTCTTTTAATCCTTTTCTGGAATACTCTCTGGAAAATATGAAATCACCAAAATTCATGGAAATTGTCAGTTTAAACCCCTATCTTTCTATTGGTGACCTCTTTTATGCATGTAGTTGACGGTATAAAATTGGTGCTTAACGACCGTCAACAATCATCCAAGCCAACAAGCGCAGCTGCAGTGTCTAGTAGTCATATTAAATATTTTGGTTTAGAAACAACTGTTAAATATCTTTGTTTCAATACTGTGTCTAGCCTAAGTTTGAATGAAGATGGGAACAAATTAAATAAGTTACTATTTTGGTCTAATGGATTTATTCAAGTGGTTTGCTGATGTCTATTGAGTTTCAAATTAATTAATGATGCTGTAATATTGTGTGGCACCAAACCGAAAACACTGTAAAATTGGCGATTGGAACCACGTTTTTTGTGGCAATATATCCTATAGCAACGAACAATCCATGTAGCAAGAGATCAGATCTTATTGCCACATTGTTTTGCAATGCAATAGAAGTTGCACCTTATTGCAACAAACTTTAAGCGTGGCAATTGCACATATAGCCACCACTTGTTGGTGTTGCAATAGAATTCTTGTTGCCACTCACATTGTGCGATGCAATAGAGGACACACCTTATAGAAACGAAACCTTGGCCGTGGCAATTATACATATCGCCACCACTTATTAGTGTTGCAATAACATCCTTATTGCCACACATGTTTAGCATGGCAATACATTCTATTGCAACACACGTTTGTCGTTGTTAGTGCAACATTTGCTACGCCATGGACGTGTTGGCATTGCAAGTTCTGGCAACACCGAAGGCGTTGCATTAGCTGCACTTGCCACACCTGCAACCGTAGCAAAAGTTTAAAACTGCAGCGTTCTACGCGTTGCATTTCCAAAATGCAGTTGCAACGGCTTGCAGAAAAGCGTTGTCCAAAGAAATACCCATGCAAGCGTTTGCAACGCCTCCCATTTCTGCAATTGCATCAATTTTGGGCCTATTGCAACACATTTCAAGCGTTGCAAAAAAGTATAAATTTAGTAGTGTCAGAATGTAGGGAGAGTACGAAGTTATTATTACTTTAGAAGGCTGGCTATGATCTTGATATTCCTTAGTAATATTCCCTTAAGTATGAGTATGAAGTATCTTTGCCATGATTGCTAGTATAATTGCACCAATCTAATATGTCAAAGATAGTATAGTTAGAATGACTTAGAATATCCTTATGCTTCTGCCTAATTCATGCTAGTGTCTAGATAGGAAGTGCTCTAAGTGATCATTATTATATATTGATTGGTTGGATGATTGATTCATTACGCTTATCATATATATCATTATTATTGTGACATAACCTCTGTTCTGAGTAAGTAGATCATTCATGGTATTCTCCTACATATGCATATGATAACTATCTACCTACCTGCATCCCATTTATTGCCAACCCTTCCCAGTGGTAATAGATGACAACCCGGAATACTCTTAGATAAAATGGTACAATGGTATATATTTTATCTATGCGTTTGTGGATATAATATAATACATTTTCTAATCTCTTGCTAGAAGGAGAGATCTTTTAGAATCATGATGGGGATGACAACCTAGTTATTTCTAAGAGATAGAGGATAAGAGTTCAAGTGATCTGTAGGTTAATCAGGTAGCACATTAATTTATACCTCCCAGCATTTCGTTAAGAAATGTCAACAGCGGAAAGGATTGATTGGGGTGGTTGCGGAAAGGTGCGGGGTAGAGTTGATTAGCGCGTAGGTCTTACGTGTCGGGTGAAGCGATTTTCTTAATCTGACGATATCAACCGGGTCTTTTTAGTTTTTTTTGTAACTTCCAATCAAATCAGTCACATCAATTTTTAGATATCTGTATGGATCATTAAATGTTGAGAAAAACTAAAACTAATTTGATAGATTTACAAAATGTTATTCTACGAATCTTTTAAGCTTATTTGGTCAGGGCACTTGCAAAAATTAGAACGTTATTCCCTTAATTGTAGATGTTGTAGGTCAAAGTCTCCAACACAGTGTGTGAAAGGGAGACTTTGAGTGTGGCTAAATTAATGAGAGGAGAAACAAAAGTCTGAGAGTTCACATTTGTAAGAGATGACAGCCTCCTCTCTATAAATAGGAGGCACTCTCACCATTGTAACGGAGGACAATGAAATGAAATATACAGAGCTCTCTCTCTTCCTCTCCCATCTCTCTGTGTTCTTGTGCATGTGTTAGTGTGTGTGTGCAAAGTAATGATTTCTAACACGTTATCAGCATGAGTTCAACCAGAGCTAGAAGGTAAGAAGGTGAGGAATCAGTTTCGCCGCACAACATATGATGAATGAACCCACCACCAGTGGATGCACAAGCACCTTGGTATGTCATTCTTGAGCATGGCATGAAGCCACATCTCATCATAGGCATGTTTTACCTGTTATGTTGTTGGCACATCGGCAACGCCCAGTGACATGAAGGTGGCTCAGCCGTCATCACCGTCCATCACCGGAAACAACCTTGTCAGCCCTGAAGTGCTAACGATGGCGATGCAAGAAAGGCCCTGCCTTCCGCTCGCCAAGAAACGGACACTACCGCCTCGAAGGTGAGTAGATCAAGTCGTTGCCACCCTGAGGGCGAGCAAATCATGCCACCACCGTCCTGAAGACGGAATGGTAGTCAAGGAACGGGGGTGCCCAAAGCAGGGGCTGCCTGGCCGTCGCTGTGCAAGCCATATACGGCCTTGAAGTGCCGAACCTCGCTATCCTGAAGGCGTGGGAGCAGGTCGAGGCTACCCCAGTAGGGGCAAGCCACTGGCGTTAGGCACAGGCGACGTCGCGCCAACTGCGTGGAAGGCGCGAGCCCCACTAGAAACGCGGACGCACAGCCGCCCCTGACCACCGTGAGCACGGACCAGCAGGCCCTTCGGGCCGCCGCCGCAGGCGAGGACGAGCTGGCCTGGATAGGCCGACGCCGAAGCCACCACGACCGTTGGGGTTTGAGGCGTTGGCCACCAGACGGCCAGCAGCCACCACAACCGGCCCCAGCCCGACGAGGCGCGGCCCAGGCAGGCCGTAGCCCGGCACGGTGCGGCCCTAAATGGCCAGCAATCACCACGGCTGGTCACGACGCGAACCAACCGGCCCCGGCCCCGGCGTGCCACCGACTGCGCGGGCATGGGCGCCGGCCGCTGTGAGCGCAGGCCGCGCGAGGGCCCGCCGGCAAGCGCGCAGGAGCCTGGCCACCCCTAGCCAGCCACAAGGCCTTGCTCTGGCTCCAGGCCGCTTGCACACGGGCCCTCCCAGTACGCGGATATCGCCCAGCCAGACGCTGGTGCGCGCGGGCCGGCCGCCGCAGCTGGGGTGCGCAGGCCGCCCAGCCGCCGAAGGATGCAGGCCGCCACCAGGTCGCGCTCTTGCGCCAGCCGCAGGTGTGGCCCCACCTAACCCCTTGCTCGAGTGAGCACACGGGTGTGGGACGTCGTTGCGTCCCCTTTTTTCCTGCTTGCTGCGTGTGAATGCTGAGAAGCAGAGGGAAGGGAAAATGGGCGAACTGGTGTGTTCATGTGAACACTGAGAAAAGGGCCTCTGCCACATCCTTGGGCCATGTGCATGCACGCTATTGCTGCCTGCATGTGCATGTGCCACCGGTTCAGTCTTGAGCTTCCAAGATTGTATGTCTGTGGAAGCGTTCAACTCTGCTTTATAAAGGATTCTATTGAGACTGCGTCTATGTGGTCAGAAGAATCACTGACGCTGATATGATCGAGAAAATCCTTTCCCTACTGGATTTATGGCTGTGCTTAAAGCACACACTAGTGTTGCTGAGAATTCTTGCAACCGCAAAAGCGATCATGGCATAGATAAGGGAAAGGGGGAGCCCAAGGGTAATGGTGAACCCAAGAAGGCCATAGGTGAAACATCTGAGTAGTAGGATCACTGCTATAGATGTGGAGCCATGGGACATTGGTTCCACAATTGTTGTCCCCCGAAACACCTAGTTGAGCTCTACCAAGGTTCTTCCAGAAGTAGGAACATGTAGAGTCAACATAAGTCCAATTCACCACTAAGCCTGAAGCTCGGAAACGCAACGACATGCTTGTCGACGCGAAAGGGAAATGGTGAAGACGTCCAAATGGACAGTAATGGGACGACCTTCCTGAGGATGACTTTGATATATTTAGAGACTTGATTTTTCCCTAAGATATCATGTCAGTCGTAATGCAATGTCCATATGTACCTGACTATATATGTTCCTGAAGAGCATTTATTGCTTAAAAGGTATGAATGTTGATTTCTCCTTTTTGCAGTATATGCCAAATCCCCAAATTCTTATACCTCGTGGAAAACCCACTGAGGAACATGTTGCGATGACAAGCCATATTTAGGAAATATGGCATGACCAATTGGTCATCCTGAGTTGGGTACGATGATAAGACTCATCAATAATTCTGCTGGCCACAGAGGCTTCCCTAATCCTAAAGATTAGGGATGTGCAACACACACAAATGGTCTAATCAAAGCTTTGATCAAAGGATCAAGTGGAATGTATGACAATTATTACAGAATTGTAGGCCGCCAACTAGTTGTTGGGGCCATGTAGTGTTGCATATTGCATCACTAATCCAACCCAGGCCAACTGCATGTCCCCTTGAAGCTAGTGCATGGGAAAGAATCAAGTATTTCCCATCTGCGTATGTCTAATTGTGCGGTATATGTGCTAGACCGTCATATCAGCGTACATTATTGAGATCCTACCGGAAGTTGGGGATATACGAGCCTAAGATTGGGGATCTTCATAAGGCTCGGAACGCTGATTGCATTTCCCAGCATTAGGGAAAGATAGGTATCCAAAAGAATATTGGGAACTTGCATATAATGCATCTGGGATGCATTTCTTAGACCCATGCACTAGTAAATCTAAACCAAAAGTTTAGAGGATTATGCATTTGCAAAATATTGCAAATGAGCTGCCAAATGCCTTCACTGATCAAAAAGAGTGACAATGTCGCATTTACCTGTAGTAAATGTGCCGGAGAGGGTATGAGTAACCCAAAAGGTTACCAACTCTATTGTCTTCACCTGATCCTAGGTTGAGGGGGAGACATCCGGGAGCACGAACAAGGGTCTGTGTAGACAAGTTCTCAAGCCACTTGCATCACTTAAGGAATCAGCCGAGGAAGCTCGACCCGAAGTCGAGAATGCCCCTGAAGTGGCAACTCAACCTGAAGTTGAGATGGTCCTTGAAGGACTCCATCCTGAAGATGGAAATTCCATTGTGTCGCGCGTATAATATCGCATGGGAATATCAGAACCCCCTAGCTCCATCGTTATGGGAAATCATGATGAGCTAGAGGATATGAAAGAGATCACCACTAATTATGTGGGATCAGGAGAGTTATATATTTGAAAGACCAATGTTGTTGACAAATATTTTGACTCCAAAATTGCTGGCTCAATGGATCCAGATCCAAAGCCACAGTCCATGGCAGAGTGTTGGAAGCACTCAGATTGGGACAAATGAAAAGCCGCAATTAAGGCAGAGTTGCACTCGCTTAATGAAAGAGAGGCGGTTGGCCCTGCAGTCCCAACACCTCCAGAAGTTATCCCTAAAGGATGCAAATGGGTCTTCCTCCAGAAGAGGAATATGGCACCAATCGAGGCTAGTGGCACAAGGGTTCCCGCAGAGACCCATCATTGATTAAGATGAATCTTAAGTGGCAAAATGTCCGACACTTAATATCTATGGCAACTAATAACTTGAATATAAAATGCTATTGGTAAACTTGTGACCGCATACTGATATGGCCACTTGATTCGGAGATCCACATGAGAGTCCTTGAAGGACTCAGATCCCTGGACCGAATCAAACCTGCAACATACATAGCGTCTACCTGCAGCGGACGTAGTATGGGTTGAAACGATCCGAAAGGATATGGTTCAACCATTTGAGTAATTTCCTCCATAAGAGAAATTACACAAACAATGATGATTTCCCCTGTGTATTTATCAAGAAATCCCTGAAGGGTTTCTATGTCATCTCGGTCTATGATTTGAATATCATTGGCACCGCAGAGGACACTGAGGAAGCAATGGCTTCACTCAAGATAGAATCTGAGATGAGGGACTTGGGTGAAACCAAGTTCAGCTTGAGCCAGAAGCTCGAGCAGCACCCTGAAGGAGTGTTTGTGCACCAGTCTATAAAGAGGGTAATTGAGATTTAATTTGGGCAAATGCCACCCTCTGAGAACCCCCATGGTGGTTCGATCCCCCGAAGCGGATAAAGATCTGCTTAGACCCAAGGGTGATGATGAGGCAGTATTTGGGACATGAAGTTCCCTAATTAAGCGCCATTGGTGCATTAATGTACCGAGCGAACTACACAGGGCTTGATATTGCATTTGCTGATGGTAAGGTACAGTGTTGCCCAACCAAAGGATATTGGTTTTGGCTAAGACTGTCCTCATGTACCTACAAGGTACCTGAGACCTTGCTCTATGGTTCTCGAAGGACCAAAGTCCCAACCATGGTGGGGTATATGTGGATGGATGGCTATATGTCTGACCCACATAATGCCAGATCACAGACTGGTTTCGTATCTCTATGTGGTGGCACAACCATTTCATGGCGGTCAATGGAGCAGACGCTGGTTGATGAGTCAACCAACCACTAAAGAGATAATTGCCCAATATGAAGCCACACGAGAGCGTGTTTAGCTATGATTTGCCACATCCAGAAGTCATATGGTATAAACATCATCGACACACCCCCACCATTATCTGTGAAGATAATGCAGCTTGTGTTGCACATATGCATATGGGCTGTTGGCGTTTCTTAGCGCAATCACCAGAGAGAGGGTGTTAGGCTATCTCTGATAACGGCGCCAGAAATGCCTAAGGGTATTTCTTATGTCTATTGGATAATTCCGCAAGCGCACAGAATATACCGCTGTAGCACTTCACCCGGGAGTATTTCAAGGTATCAGTTATTTATTTTATCCTAAGGGAAAGTGGTGCTGCGAATGTTAATAAAAGAGAGAGATCCTTAACTCTATTGCAACTTAGTACCAATTAGTGATAGGGGTAAATCGATATATAGAGGAAAGGGTAATGACACAGAAACAAGACAAGATTTAGAATAACTAAAGATAACTAATAGAGTATAGCTAGGTGGGAGGACAACGAGTGAGTATAAGACTCTTATGACTCTTACTTTACTCTTATGAACTTAACCTTAACAGAGAGATGAATTAACTAGACCGCTACCTTACTTATTGTGTGAAGGGGATAGTCCGAGACAATAGAGGATATAACCTCTACCCGAAGCGGCTATGCTCTTATGGGAGCCTACCTTTTAAGAACTTGCCTAAAACATATGAAGAGATGCTAAGACTAGACATGACTGCCACCACCTGCTAGCACCCACTAACAATCCGTACGACATGCGGCAATCAAAGGCAAGATTTAACCTAACCACCACGCTTACACTAACTCTCACTACTCTAGCTGTGTACAAAGCAACTAGAGCACCCTATGACAGGCGATGAACAGCACATAACAACTGGTTACAGGATCACAATCTACTATGAGTCAACTATAGGCAAAGACAAGACACAGTAATACTATAATGAATAGTAAAGCACTAAGTAAAAGCTTAGTAAAATAAAGCAAAGATAATATATTGATAAAAGTAAAGTCTTACAGAAGGAAAGGTACAAGAGCTATACTAGACTCTCCTAGCAGACGACTCCGGAGATCCCGAGCGTAGCTCGACTCGACTCTAACTCCCACACTAGACTAATACTACTACTAAAGAGTGGAACTTCACTCTAGTTTGATTCTCTTGTCTCTTGTGTGTCTTGAAGAGGGTGATGGCTGCCTCTATTTATAGGGGAGAGTGGAGAAGCGTCACGTCAGCGATCCGTGTGCCTTTCCACCTTGGCCCTTGGATGAACCGCCTCAATACCGCCTCAAGATGGACGTCAGTGGTGAATCCAGCACGTGGGAAGCATGCAGGAGGTCGGTGGAGTATGGCGGTGGCCTAGGCCCACCAGGGGTGGGTCGGCCGAACCCCCCTATGGCAGGTGGGCCTAGCCATCGTGGTCCCCACCAGTCATAGAGCATTTCCTTGCGCTGGTTCTGTCTTGATCGTGTCGGTTCACTCCTTGATCCATGTGTTTTGATCTTTCACCATTGATTGGAAGCACAATTTCGATTCAAAGGTGGAATTGAGCTAGATGGAGAGTCACATGAATCGTGCCATGTCACCAGAGCCCTGTGGGCCCCATACATGGGTCGGTCGACCCATGCATGGGCCCACCTTGAGCTCCTGTCTCTTCCATGTGATGTTGTACACCGTATATTGAAATTTCATGGCCTGTTTGGTGTTCTCTACATTCACAAGCTAAGAGTACAAGTGGACTAGTTATTGATAAAATATGTTAATGATATGCTTATTCTTCCTTAAATCCGAGGCATGTTGACGGTGTTTGAGTGTGGAATTTAAGGGCTTATCCACCGTCAACATGGGCTATGACAAGAGCAATGTCAAGATGCATATTGCTTTTATAACTCTTTTATCCCCATGAGCTCCAGAAGAGCTAGGAGATGAATATCCTGCAAACTCATGTGAAAATATAGCAGATTATTCACAAAATCTATGCCCACTCTAGATCCGCAATTGTTTATGTGGAATTGGCGTAGAGAGTTGCAGGTTTCAGGGGGAGATAACTCCTAACGTCATAGCTCATGATTGTGATCATGAGGATCACAAGTTGGTCCCGAAGACCGATAGGTCCAGGAGGCCTAAAATGCATAAAGCAGATTGAGTGCTCCTGAAGACCCGATCCGTAAATCAATTATTGTACTCTTTTTCTCTTGATGAGTTTTTCCACTGGGTTTTCTCATGCAAGGTTTTTCAACGAGGTAACAGGTGCAACACAGCCTACCGGTATGATGTACTCTTTTCTCCTACCCGTTTTTTCCCACTGGGTTTTGGGGGGAGTTTTTAACGAGGCATGCACAAGACTGCGAGATCTGCCCGGGGAGTTATGAAATCATGATCCTGAGTTGGTCCTGAAGACCTGACTCAAACATCAATTGTTATACTCTTTTTCTCTTGATGAGTTTTTCCCACTGAGTTTTCTCATGCAAGGTTTTTAACGAGGCAACATGTGCAACATAAGTGATGCATGTGATGCACTCTTTTCTTCTACCCTTTTTCCCACTGGGTTTTTGGGGGGAGTTTTTTTAACGAGACGTACACATAGCATAAATTTGGCTAAGGGGAGTGTTGTAAATCAAAGTCTCCAACACAGTGTGTGAAAGGCAGACTTTGAGTGCGGCCAAATTAATGAGAGGAGAAACAAAAAGCATTTGTAAGAGATGACAGCCTCCTCTCTATAAATAGGAGCCACTCTCACCATTGTAACGGAGAACAATGAAATGAAATATAGAGAGCTCTCTCTTCCTCTCCCATTTCTCTGTGTTCTTGTGCATGTGTTAGTGTGTGTAAAGTACTGATTTCTAACAGTAGAGTCTCGACCAAAACGAGAAGATATCAGGCTATGTGCACCATTGAACAGTAAATGGACATGTACTCCAGATTTAGCGCTCGCACGCCCGCACCGCTGAACTGCAAAAGTGACGCTACCGTAGCGTTTGCTACAGTGACACGCCACAGGTAGAGATCGACGCGCCGAACAGTATCCTCTCCACGTGGGCCCTACACCACCGCCGACCGTTCTCGCGCCGCCCACCTGCCATGCGCCGCCGAGCAAAGGGAGGAGCGCCGGAGCCGGAGGGAAGGAGGAGGAGGGAGGGAGCGGCCGTCGGCGGGGAGAAGGAGAGAGGGAGGGAGCGTCAGTCAACGGGGAGAAGGAGAGAGGCAGGGAGTGGCCGCCAGCGAGAAAGGAGAAAGGACTCGCCGCCGCGCCGTCGAGTTGCGCGCCGAGGAGGGAGAACGACCACGCCAAATCCGGTGTCGCCGGGAAGAGGGCCGCGAAGGCCCCACGCCGTCGCGCCGGGAGGAGCGCCGGCGCCGCCGCCTCCGGGAGGAGCGCTTGGGGACAGGGGCGCCCACCGCGCCACGCTCGTCCCATCGCTGCCGCCGCCACGCCGTGCTTGGGGACGGCTGCCGAGCCGCCGTGCTCAGGGAGGGCTGCGCCGCCGCGCGCGCTCCGGCCACGCCGCCGGCAAGGAGACGAGGGAAGCGTAGGGAGGGAGGAGACGAGGATAGAGAGGCGGATAGCGGTCGGCGCGCTGCGCATCGCTTCACCTCTACGCTATAAGGCGTCGGCCAAGCCTTGTAGCGTGCGCGATACCGCCCCCCGCCGTTCCCGATGGCCGACGCGGGGAAAATATCGCGACAGCCGGCCCAAACCCTCTCGCCGTTACCGATGGCCGACGCCTCCTCCGGTTGCGGCGGCGGTTACCACACGTCAGCCCCGCCATCCACCGCCACACACACCTCGCCGGCGTCCTTGGACGGCGGTCTCCTCCTCCGCCACCTCCAAAACCCTCCCTCTGCGCACCCGCGAGAGGAAATCCTCGCCCCGCCTTCCGTCGCACCGGGGGCGCACCACTTCTTCCTTGACCCTGCCGTCGCCGCCGTGGGCCCGCTCTTCGCCGCATCAGTGCAGACGCAAGGGGGAGATTTCGGGTGGTCCTCCACCTCCACCACGCGCTTACAGCAGCAACCCCAATTCCCGGATACCCGATTCGCTCCAGGGGGCGCTGCTCTTGGCGGCAGAGGGTTCGGATCTGGGGATGCGGTCAGGGCGGAGAGGCCTCGGCCGGGGGCACCGCCTCCAGGGTTTGGCAAGCCGTCGCATCCACCACCTGCTGCTCGTGATGCGCGGAAGGCATCTGGTGTGGTATTGAGTAGGGAACAGTACAATCCTCGTCCCATGGATTTCGTTCCGGCTCTTGCAGATGTTCGTGATGCGATTGGCAGAATGCCTCATGGACAAGGACAGCAGCTTTCAATGCCAATTACTGGTGGGTCTGATGCAGCTGTAAGAATGATGTACAGGGAACATCATCAAGATCGTTTTTTGTCACGGACACCACCTGAGATCAATGCCAATGGATCGTTTGGCAGGATGGCTCTTGGAGAGCAGCATACACTTCCTATCTTAGGTGGCAGGAGGCACCATGGAGACCAGTACATGCCTCCAGTCCAGGAAGGCAAGGCACCTCTTAGTGATCATGCTGAGCATGAATTCTGCTTAACCAATCAGCCACAAAGGGAGCAGAGTTGGCATGGTCTTAGAGAGGACAAGGGCTATGCTTTGCAGATGGTGCCAAATGCGGATGCCCATTACACATTTGGTAAGGCACTGGTGAAAGAGTTGCACCATATGACAGAAGCTGCTGGTAGTTCAGTTCCAGTGGAAATTACAGAGAATCAAGCAAGTGGTTTGGAAGGTGGCAGAATACGGAAAGTAGTTTTGGAGCATGGAATTGATGGAAAGGTGGTAGTTGGGGCAAGTAAGTTTGAAGTGTTATATGAAAAGAGTAAGATTAGATTTGCTGGACATGATGAACAAGATGACGTTGATGAAAGGGAGGATGCTATAATTGAGCAGATGACCCAAAATCTGGCGATTGATGGCAATGGTTATGCCAAGGGAGTAGTATTGGAAAAAACTATCCCAAGGAGTAAGGTAAAGTGGAATTTTTTTTTTCATAACCCATGTCTGCTATGAACAACTAGATTTTAATCCTTGATTCCACAATTATTGCGAGAATGCTAAGTATTGGGAGACAATATGGTAGGGAGGGGGACCTATCGGCTTCTGCTTGTCCGACAGGCCTATCGGTTAGCCCCGGGCCGACTAGGCATATCGGGTATCCAACGGCCGACTGGCCTCCTGTCAGCGCCAATAGCATCCATTGGCCGCCACGTCGCCGCAACGTAGCCATGTCGGCTACTGGCTGGGCGATAGGTGTCCTGTCAGCTTCTGAGCGCCGACAGGGTGCCATTTTTGCAACTTCCAGTAAACAGCTTCTACATTTGCAATTAATCATTAAAAAAAGTATTATTTAAAAAAGTTAGATTGCCCAATTTTCAGAGTCCAACAATCAACTCCCACCAACTTCTTGTACTGACCATGTCATTATAAACATACCTGTTTTTACTTTTCCTAATCACCTCTCCCTCACGCTTTCCACTCTGCACTGTGGCCACAGTAACCGAGTGCTAGGTTGTTTTCCTCATATTTGCTGATATTTACAAATGGGAAATGGGGGGGGGGGGGGGGGGGGAATAGAGAGGATCATGGGCAACCCGTTTTGTGGTCATGACTGCAAGGAGCCTACATATGGGGGAAGGAGGAAGAAATCTTTTTCCTACATGCAACTATGCAAGGAACAAGGGGAAATAGGGAGGATGAGGGGAGATTGTGGGAGATCCATTTTTGTGCTTGGATCAGGATGAGACTGCAAGCTGATTAGGGGCTTTCGTTGTCCACCCATGATTGCCTTCTCTGTACGTTGAGGAAGAGTGGGAGTTGAGAGAAAGAGACCACAAATTAAAATGGTGGTTGCCAATCAGATGCCTGCTTTTGAACCTTCACCTTTTTTCAATCCAGCGTTCCAGCTGCTTTTCAGAGTCTCTAGCTGGAACAACCAGGGCCATATATGCACTCATCCTCAAACTAATTTTTTTAGCTTAAACCGGTTCTATCTAATTCTGCCCTTTAACATTCATTAAGTTGAATTGAACTGCATCTATCTATAAGTTACTAAAGCTGGATCAACTTTGCTGCATCTTAATTCACCATATGTAGAACATTGCAGTTTGCTAGTGTCATAAACTGCATTTAGCTGTTTGCCGGGCTGCATTATTTTTTTTCTTGAACACGCAGGGGAGCTGCTATCATTATATCAATATCAAGAAGAATAAAAAGGGTGAAAAGAACCCCAAACAACAACACATATACTCACACCTTGGAAACTAGGAAACTGGCCCAGTTGCATTATCATGGACTCTTGCCAGCAACAGTTTCCAGTTATGATTCCGCAGCTGATTTTGTAATTTACTAATCTTGAGATCAACATTAAGGTATGTCAGATTTATCCATACTTTCTTTTTATGTTGCAGGATTTCAGATCAGACTTTTCTAGAGGCCATCATGTATCAAGCCAGAGAATAAGATTCCAGAGGAGAAACAGGCCATGTCGATATGACATTGATCGATTTACACCTAACTTCTTGTCAATTTTCGAATCTTTGGTGCCTTCTGAGGAGGAAATTGCAAAGCAGAAGCAGTTGTTAACATCTCTAAGCAGACTAATAAACAAGGAATGGCCTAATTCAAAACTATACCTGTATGGATCATGTGCCAATTCTTTCGGTTTCTCAAGTAGTGATATTGATCTTTGTCTCTCTATTGATGACAAGGAAATGAGCAAGGTTGATATTATATTGAAATTGGACAGACATTCTCCAAGCTGGAAATCTCCAGAATATTCAGGTGAGCTCAGATATAATTCCCTGTTGTGTGACATGCCAACTGATGTTTTGAGTTAAATGATATCTTCAACATTTTACTAAACCATGTGGCTGATGTAGCATGCAGTACCTTTGCAGTGCTTCTGATTTGTTTCTACAAGACCTTTATGAATTATTGCTTACGAGTTACGACAATGAACAATCCCACAAGAATTCTCTGTTACTATATAAATTTTTGTATTGCAGTACTATTGTGTTGAGATCCAATATTGGTTTGGAATTTGAAATGGTTTACTGAATTTTTGACACAAACTAATGAAATTTTGCAGCCATTAACTCGAGCAAGGGTCCCAATAGTGAAGCTTATGGATCCGAAAACAGGGCTTTCCTGTGATATATGCGTCAATAATCTTTTAGCAGTTGTTAACACAAAACTGTTGCGAGATTATGCACAAATAGATAGAAGGTTACGGCAGTTGGCGTTCATTGTGAAGCATTGGGCTAAAATTCGGCGTGTAAATGAAACTTACCAAGGAACACTTTCTAGTTATGCGTAAGTTGTCTATTTCACATTATTAACAATATAACTTTCTCATCTTTACGTGATAATGGTCTGAATTTTATTATTTTCTTGACTTTCAGCTATGTGATAATGTGCATTCACCTCCTACAGCTGCGAAGAATACTCCCATGTCTACAGGTTTCTGGGTTGTAGTGCATTTCTTCTACATTGTATCTGTGAAGAATTCTTGGTATTTAGGTTCTAACTGTGTATTATTGAAACACTGATTATGAAAACAACAAAATTTAGTTCCAAACAAGTTGGGTAGGCTAGATCTGAAACAAATATGTCTGGAGTTTTTTTGTATTTATTATACGTTTTTTCTACTGTTTTGTACATGTTGCGAATAGGTCTGCTATCGAACTGGTTAGTATGGCTCAAGCAACACCATAGGTTCCAGTGTTCAAAAAGGCGCTCCTAGGCGCTCGCCTTCGCACGCCTTTGCGCTAGGCGGAGGGGCACTGCTTCGCCTAAGGGGGTACGTGAAGGATAGGTGGCGTGCCCCCAGATCTAGGTCTACGGTTGGCGGCAAGCGTGCCAGGAGGAGGCTAGCGGTGGGCGCGGGCATGGCCGGGACGAGGGCAGGCTGCGAACGCGACCAGGAGGCAGCATGCGACAGGCAGAGGCTGGGTCATGGCAGGAAGGTGGGCTGCGAATGCAGCTGGGAGGCGCGGATGTCGGGCGGTGGTGGGGGAGGTAATGTCGACGGGTGCGGCGACAGCTGGTGGTGAAGGAGGCAACGTCGGGCGCTGGAGGCGGCATAGGCGAGCGGAGTTCGGGAGGGAGAGGCAGGCGAGTGGAGTTCAGGTTGTGGTGGGGGAGCTGGGCCATTAAATGGGCCCTTTCCCTCTTTCTCCCCATTCCATGACCACTGATCTTCTGTTTTATTTTTATTTTTATTTCTATTTTTGTTTTAAGTATATATACATGTATTACCTACTGCCTAGAAAAATGCCTAGTCTCGCTTAGGCTTTAGGCGGTGGGTCACCACCTAGAGAGCCCTAGCGCCTTTTTGAACATTGATAGGTTCTGTGTTGACTTTTGGTTGGGGGCATATTTAAACATTGGTTAAAAACAACCCTTGTCGGCTCTTTTGCTGAGTTATGCATGTAACCACCTGAGTCACTTTCAGTGAGATATAGGGCACTCCGTGGCACATTCTGGGCAGCGGGCTTTCAGGTTGTTTCTCGGTCTATGTGCTTGATAGAAGCTGCTGCTTAGTTTAATCCGTGAGGGAAGTCTTTTCCCTGCATTGCATAAGTATATTTTAATAGATCAGCATCTTGTAACTAAATTTTACTAGATCATCATCTTCCCAACCTTCATATGTTATGTTATTATTCATATTATTTGTAGCACCCAATGTTGAACTCCTTTTTTGTTCTCTCAATTATGAGCTCATCTAACTATAAAAGGTGGAACTATTTAGTTTGTACTCCCTCCATCCCAAATTGTAAGTCATTCCAATAATCTTGGAGAGTCAAAGCATTTCAACTTTGACCAAAATTATTAAGAGAAATACAAATGTTTATGACACCAAATAAGTATACTTTGAAAATATATTTGGTGAAGAATTTAATGATACTTAGTTGATATTGTAAATATTATTATCTTATCATATCAACTTGGTCAAAGTTAAGATGGTTTGACTCCAAGATTCTTGGAATGACTTAGAATTTAGGATGAAGGGAGTATTTCGTAATTCTCCCCCCTAACTGTTCTGCAATGGTTCAATGATATGCCGTCCAGGCTTAGCGCTGATGGTTTTGATCGACATGTTTTAGAAACAGCGTGAGCTGCATTTTGATGCCTCTCACTTGCCCAGGTTTGCTGACCTATCTGGATGGCCCAAATAGTAATGATGGGTTGCAGTCAATTGAGGAGGAAATTTAGATGGGGGGTGGGTGCTAGACATGCGTGGTAGAAGGAACTGAAGCAAATGCTGGCATGCTGTGGGATTCCTGCTTAATGTAGTGCTTGCATGGATCTGAGGCTTGTCATTGGCTGAGTTTAGCACATTTCTTTTTTCCTTATGAATGTGTCGAGTGCATTGATAGTGTTAGATAATTTTAGTTTCATGCATGGCTGATGATTTGTTTGGTAGCTAAGCAAAGACCATGCTTTTGGTTTCAAGTTGCCATATGCACATTGTATGCAGCATCTAGCCCTGTCTTGCATCAAAAAGGGAAAAAATAATAGTGTATGGTTTCATTCCCCATGTCAGCAGAGTTGGGATGCAAATTAAATGGTTTCATATCTTTTGACACCTAAATAGGTTCATAGTAATGTGAGGGTGTAAATTAAACTGCATTCGCAGATGACAGGCCAGATGGTTTTTTGTTTCAATTTAGAATGGTGAACGATGGCTGCAACAGTTTAGAAGAATATGCGTGCTTCTTGTTTTTTTGTTACATCTTGATAACATATTCTTTCATTTGAAATATTCACCTCTGTAAATATTTTTCATTGGTCATCTCTGTTCCTTTGTACTACCTTTTACTTTTTCAACTAACTGACAGTGTCATGCAATACCAGGAAATGGAGGCCACTTATTATGTCAAGGTGGACGAAAATAACTGTGCTTACTTTGACCAAGTGGACAAGCTAAATAATTATGGTGCTCACAACAGAGATACAGTATCAACGCTGCTCTGGGCCTTTTTCCATTACTGGGCATATGAGCACGATTACACAAGAGATGTCATATCAATTCGTACTGGAAGGATTATCAGGTATGACATATTACCTTGCTGAGGCATCATTTCTTTCTAGAAGGCTCTCTTTATGTCATGATCGTTTCTTTCCTTGTCCCGTTGTCCGTATGTCAATGTGATGGATATGGTGGTTAGATGGTGCGTGTTTAATATGTTTGTAGCTGTTTCACTGTAGGTATAGCATATCCATTGTTATTAGTACGGGCTAAGTAAATTGTAAACAATTGATGATACAACCAAAGTGGATTCCAGTTTTCTTTGTTGTGTAGTGAAACACTAAGTAATTGAAAGATATAACATTCCCTTGTCCTTTTGACACAAATTTCAGTAAAGAACAGAAGGACTGGACAAGACGAGTTGGAAATGACAGACATCTCATATGCATCGAAGATCCGTTTGAAATCTCCCATGATCTCGGTCGCGTAGTTGACAAGTTCAGCATCAAAATACTCCGGGAGGAATTCGAGCGAGCAGCTAATATATTACAGTTTGATCCAAACCCCAGCATAACACTCTTTGAGCCGTACGTGCCCCCTCCATTGCCGAGCCTGTTGCAAGAAGAAACTGTGAATGCTGCAGAAATTGAACTATGATAGCGTTTGGTTTGTCCTCAGGTAATGTAATTGGAAACGGAATCAGCCCACTGAGAGTATTGATCGTGGGATCACTGATTGCAGCCTTTGGTTGGTTGGATGTGTAAGCGACTTAATGGTATTGTTTACCGCTGCATGTGTTTAGTTTCCAACTCAGGGATCAAAGTTAGTTCCCAAACTTAAATATAAATGGTGGTATGTTCTATACTAACAAGCCAATTGGCAGAATCTGACAAGAACACTGTATAATATCATACTAAACCCAGGTAAAGAATTTTTTTTAATAAAAGATAGTTTATATCTGGCTTCATCTATCAACTGATTCGAATCAGACCTTTATTATAGAGTTCCGCCCATGGACATACACGTGGGTTGTAAAAAACTAATTTAACGATAATAAGGTTTTGAGTAAACATGATTAATATGCCTAGTTAATAAAGTTTTGAACTAAACATGATCAATATGCCTAGTTGATAACCATCTATTGAAACTAAAGAACTGCAAAGCGGACGTCTTTAGATGGTGTCCGACTAGGGTTAGCTGATCTTGTAGATTAGGGCCTGTTTGATTGCTAGCTACAACTTGCCACGCCTAAGGTTAGGTGCTTGCCACACCTGTGGCTTGCCACAATCTGTGGAAAAAAATGAACTGTTTGGTTAGTGATTTACGTCTGGCAAAATAAGTGTGGCCGCTGTTTGGATGACTGCCACATATATCTGCCGTGCGACAAATCAAACTTCATAGGTCCTAGAAATAGTTTCTAAGATTATATAAAGTGTTGAGTACGTGCTTACTAGCTCTCAAATGATAGAAAACAAATTATCCCGTAAACAAAATTCATAAAAATAGATTACAGCTAGGGAGCTATAGCCTACAAGAAATGTTCATGGAGGAGTGCTACTTGTGGTCCAGCGCTACATCAGGGTCATGATGAGAGGTGGTGTCAGTGCATATGCGAATGGGCTCGTATGAGAGGAGCAAGCCGACGAGCCAGTGGCAGCAGAGGGATTGGCAGCAGAGTTGTGGCGGAGGCGGACGGAATGGACGCCACACATTTGGCCTAAAAAAGTATGGCGAGTGCTCTTCTGAAAGTGTAGCGAGCCTTATTTGATTCATCAACCAAACACCAGCTAAAGCAACTGTGGCAAGCCTTTAGGTATGGCAAGTAGTTGTGGCTGCCAACCAAACATGTCTAATATGCCGTTGCAATCTTGCCCATTGTCAAAACCAATACATTCCTCTGAACAGAACCGCCAAAAGGATTTCAGTCTACATTTGTCAAAAGCTTCCTTATTTATTGTTATCCAAACTGCCCAACAAAGCGTGCCACAAGAATTCGGCATAAAAACAATATAAAAAAAAGATGTTGAATAGTTTCTGGAGAATGGTAGAAGGAACACTTTCTATCACCATTCCAATTCCGTCGGGCTAGGTATTCTTAGTTAAAATCATGTCTTTTTTTAGATACCATAGAAAATCTTTAATTTTTATAAAAACTTTAATTTATCATATATCTTGTGACACTCTAACCTTATTATTAATTAACGCAGCACACATGGATTTCACCATAAAACTTCCATATGTATTCAACCAAAAAAAAACATCACTTTCCTCTAGTAAGTTAGTATCATGTAAAGAAGCACCAATTCCATGTCAGTCTCTTAGTTTCGCACCCAGCTAAGTTCTGGCGAAAATAAATATTTAGTGGAGATGAACTTGGAATTTGTGCCACAGAGTCTCGTTTTTCTTCTTACAATGTTAAACAATGCAGGAAATCTATCTTTAAGAGGTTTATTGCCCAATCAATTGTCTTCCTAAAACCTGATTTGCGTACCATTTTTCACTTTAAACAAACTAAAAGACCATAAAAGTGTCTTTGATATTCATTAAACTTTTTTCAGAAATAAGAGTTTATTGGTTTTTTAACACAGCTTCCTAGCGTCTTATCCTTTATGTATTTGTTTCTCAACAGTTCTTGCCACATGCCATCTTCATTCAATGTAACACCCCTGGTGTTACTAAACTAAATTGGACAAGTCATCATATGCACTGCACTGCACCGCATTCATGTTTAGTTCATTTTGATGTGCATCAACTAAACTAAATTTAATTCACAGGATTGATTGTGTTTAGGGCTATAGAGTGGATTTAATCTCAAATTAACTTTAAAACCCTAAATTGGGTTAAAACCCTAGTTTCAAAACTAAGTGTAATTGGGTCTTGGTCCCAAAGGCAAAGTTGTAGCTCTTAATTAGTAGAGCAACTTTCATATGGGGAGTTTTTCAAATTATTAATTGGAAATTCAAATTAAACCCTAATTTCTATTTGGAAATTTGAATTTCAAACCCTAATTCAAAAACTAAGAATTTGGGGATACACCTTAAATGAAAGTTGTAAAGCTCATCAAATAAAACAACTTTGATATTTACAGAATTTGAAGTTATTCAATTAATTTTGAATTTGAATTCGAATTTAATAAGGGCCAATTACCCCCTTTTCCATAATTTCAAAAATATTCAAAATTTGAAAATATTGTCTTTACCAAAATTGTTCAAAATAACATTCTGCACAATTCTTATTTGGACCATTTTTCGAGTTTATATATGAAATCAGAAGTAATTTCTGAAATTGGAAATCAGGATAATACTAATCTACAGTAGCAAAGAGGAGGAGGCAGTGCCACGCTGACTGCCTCGTCACTCGCCACCGCCCCGTTGCTCTCCGACCACGAGTTCACGTGCGGGCATGCGTCCTGGTAACGTGTCGGGCTCGGGGGGGTCATCGTGGCAAGACGAGAGCTCTCCTTCCCATCTATTTAAGCCAACAGCCGAGCTCGCCGTCATCTTTTTTTTTTCTTTACCACCGCCGGCATGAGTTGTTCATCGGCAAAATTGGTACTGCATGAGCCATCTTCATCCAATTGCCTAAGCACGTAGCTTCATCACTCCCTGGCGCATCCATAGAGGCCAACCGAGCTGCTTTTCATCACCTGGGATTCTGGGAAGCTCCAGCGTCGTCTTCTTCTCTTGAGCCGGCCGGAGCACCGCCGCGTTCGGTTCTTCCGTGGCCGGCGCTTCTCGAGATCACCGGAACGGTGTCCTTGCCACCGGAGCATGCTGTCGTCGCCGCCCGCACGTCGCGAACCTCGTTCCAGCCCTTCTCCGGCCTCGACAACGTGAACATCGTATCCGTGGTGAGCTTCTGGGCCGCGTTATGCCCTCGGTTTGGCCTGCGCCGCTCTGTAGCTGCCGGTCCACGAGCTCGTCAGAGCTCTGTGTTGCCATCGCCGCCGCGCGCGTAGCCATGTAGGCTAGACAGCGTTTTCGGTTCGATTAGTAAGACAAACGCGTACACTTGTGCGTGCTGCTCGTGTTCATGCCCTCGCTGTTGCCAGAGAAGTCCCAGACCGCCACCCCCGCCGCGCGCCGCCGTGCAGCTCGTCGGTGGAGGCGCTATGGTCCTCGGCAAACCTAGACCGTAGCCCTAGTCGCCCAACCAGTTTCCAAGATTGATGCGCGAGGTAGTTAGGAGCGCGGTGGTGCCTTTTCCCTCACCGGAGAGGTCGTCGGGCGGCAAACCGACGTGGTCGGAATCACCGCGAGCGTCGCGGCCATTACGGGCGAGAGGTAGAAGACGGTGATGCGGGGTTGGGCCAACCTGTTGCGCGCTGGGTCATCTGTTGGGCCAGCCCAGCAGCGATGGTCCGAACAGTCAAGTTGTTTTTTTTATTTTCTGAATGTTTGAATAGTGCAGAAACTTCAGAAATTGATGGAAAAAATAATTATAGTTCCATTAATTGTGAAACGTTATGTATAAGCTCTCTGTGAGATAATTCTTATAGGAAAAATATGAAATATGCATTTGTGACACTTTCTGTATCTGATAAAAATGTGTGTTTTAATTAATAAATGACACTTATAGGATTTTTGTAGGCCAAAGTAATTATTCAAAAATCATGAAAATTGTTTTGTCACTGTTTATGCTGAGAACTAGCTGTTCCAAAAATTTGTGGCTCATTTGAATAAAGTTAATTTTATTCTTTAAATATACTAAAGTAATTATAAGTGATAAAATGAATATTAAACCCTATTGATTCAGGTTTTGTGTGACTTGTGGATTGCGTGATGACCATGGATCATAAAGCCCCAAATGGTCCTTGGCACTTGGTTGAAGTCATAGTTAACTTAGGCTATCAACGACTGTTAAAAGGGTTCATAAACTAATTATGCTGTAACCACATTGTTTAGCAAGATCTAGATTACAACTTTATCGTGAGGGAAAGTTGTGCTTAAGGTCATTAGGTTGATACCTGATTTACTTTACTGTTCATATCATACCGCATCATGTAAGCAAGCATTATTATTTTACATGTAGTAAAAGGGGTTCAGAAACCCTACTTGATTGATTCCGAAGGAGGGTGTTTCTTCCGAAGATGTCAAGCGGGTTTTTCTCTGGTTTTCTAGTTTTTTGACCGAAGTGACAGACCTGCAAATCAAAGGCAAGCCCCGGTGCATTTAACCCCCCTTGTGTTTTACAAATTTTATCACCTTGAGTGAAATTACTGCATTAGGTTGATAGGAGTCGATTGACACCTATTTGCTGCATTACCTGCCTTGATAATTTTCATATCATCCTTGAAACCTAATTTAAATGAAAATGTTTGGAAAATGCTTAGCCCTGCTTAATTAGTTAAGCTTTTATAAAATGTTATTTTTGTGTGCTATGATGATATACTATGAAAAGTGATGACGAACTTGACAGGTCAGTAGACTTGCATTGAGAAAAGTGTCTCAATGTAGTGTCTCTGGCTGTCTCCAATGAAATTGAATTAGGGACCATTCGTTGTAGGCCTGCTGAGATCAATACTTGCAACTAGCCACATACTACGGGAAGCTCTAGCTCCGGCAAATCTAGTTCTTGAACCGACAACCGCACACTGGGAGTGGAGAGATGGCTAGAGTAGCGTGCACCCTCATGGCCAAGAGCCGGATTGGAGTGCTGTGGTCTTGGTTGGCGTAGGACCGATTCAGGTTTGGAGGAGCCATGGTAGACGGGGTTGGCATATGCAAGCTTAGGTGCTACATATGCAGTGTGGATAGGGATCCCCAGCTGGGTTTAATCGATTTGAATCGTCGTTGCTCCTCGGATAATGGAGACTTGATCCTACTAACCATACATCGAAGAGTGGTTCGAAACTAGGTTAACAATGGAGATGGAATGGAATTGGAATGACATGCTGAATCACCAAAAATTCAGGTACAAGTTGTAACAATAAAGTAAAACTTGGAAAGTAGCAACAAGATAAAAAGCTTTTTGGCAAAACACATTGATTCTTGCTAAAGCCTCTCCTTGACTCCCCTCAGCCTGCATTTCTGAGTCTTCTCTCCAATTTTTTGTCGGGTAAGTCTTGTGGAGTACCCCTTGTACTCAGAGTTTGTTAACCCCCTGTTGCAGTTTATATTAAGGAGCAGTACAGATATGGCTATCGTCTGTCTAGTGGAACCAGAGGGATGCCCTATGCAGTAGGTGACATGTGCTTATCAGCACTACCTTGGGCAAGATGTCGTCTATAATACTTAGGTATTGTAAGAGCTACTTACCTTGTCCTCTTTGACAAGGAGTTTTGTAAAAACTATCACTGGCTTTGTAAACTATGATTGTAACTCTTCCGCTTTTTACTCTGATGTATTTTGAACTCTATGAATGAATGTAATAAGACGGTTGGTTTCCATTTCGTGAAATGTTCCTCGGTGGGACATTGCGGTGTTTGCAAGAACATCCGATAGAGTTTTCGGGGGTTATCAGGCTCCCGTGCATAGCAGTCAGAGGTCGTTGGACTACGGCAGGTGAACGTGGGCCATGGTAATTCGGGAGGTTTTGTCACAGCTGTCTCAGAGCATTATTTCAAGCTACGGAACCAATCAACACCTTTCATAAGCTTCAAAATCCAACAAACTGTATTTTAAAGCTATTTCAGAAAATTTCTTCTAACTTACCTTAATGCTTGCTTAAAGATGCCTGCAAAAGACTTGTTAGGATGACCAGCTCAAAAGGAACTGATAAGCCTCTAGCGCTTCTTCAAGGAATGATGTGGCGAGCCAACCACTAGTACCAACCTTCATCTATACTCGTTCCTTATGCCCTGTCCTAGACGACTATATGGCGAAGTTGATCCTGCATTTCACCTCATCTAAGATGATTCTGGAAAGACCCTCAAGTACTACGGGATTGGGTCTTGTCCAGAGGCTGTGCGTCGTATCCAGATCTTCAACACCCCGACACCAACTGGAATCAGAGGCAGTCAAAGATCGTGAAGTCTTAGGACCGAGCATATTGGTGCACTCACTGTGAGATGATAGAATTCTATCGTAGGATTGGTATCTAAGCCGAAATCTAGGCGATTGAGGCTTTAGGAACAGATTCCGATAATAGTAACACATATCAATATGGGCTAGCACCAGTCCATTGTGTTAGCAAGGCTCACTCATTGCCCTGTTGTTGACACTTCATAGCGCAATCACTTGAGACAGGGTGTTAGGCTATCTCTGATAACGGCGTCAGAAGTGCCTGGGGTATTTCTTATGTCTATTGGATAATTCCGCAAGCGCATAGAATATACCGCTGTAGCATTTCACCCGGGAGTATTCCAAGGTATCGTTATTTATTTTATACCAAGGAAAAGCGGTAGCTAGAAATGTTAATAGTAGGAAATCCTTAATTCTATCTCAACTTAGCACAACTAGTGCAGAGGAGGTAATCGAAGTATGATAGGAAGGTGATGATTCAAAGATACAAATGAAATGCTAAAAGATAACTAGTGCAGTATAGCTAGGTGGGAGGACAACGAGTGAGGAAGGTCCCTGTGATTGAAGCTCTACTCCTGCGATCTAACCTTATCAAATAGATGAAACAACTAGGATTGCAACCTTACTACTTGTATTGCCAGGGATAGTCCGAGACAGTAGAGGATATAACCTCTACCCTAAGTGGCTATGCTCTTATGGGAGCCTACCTTTTAAGAACTTGCTTAAAACACGTGGTGGAATGCAAAGACTAGACAGGCCTGTCACCACCTGCTAGTACCCACAAACAATCCGTGCAGCAAGCGGCATTCAAAGGTAAGATCTAGTCTAAGCACAACGCTTACACTAATTCTTACTACTCCAGCTGTGATCAAGGCAACTAGAGCACCCTATGACAGGCGATGAATAGCAAACAAGAGTTGGTTACAGGATCACAATCTAGTATATAGCAACTATGAGGTAAGATAAATCACAACAATACTATTGCAAGAATAATATTGCACTAAGTAAATACCCAGTAAAGTAAAGCAAGAATATTATATTGATATAAATAAGTCTTACAAAGAGAGAAAGATACAAGAGCTTTACCAGACTCCACAGAAGATGACTCCAGAGACCCCGAGCTTAGCTCGACTCTAACTCTAACTCCCACACTAGACTACACTACTACTAGAAGTGGAACTACACTAATCTTCACTTGTATCTTGAATGAATCATGTCTTGAAAGGGTAGAGGCAGCCTCTATTTATAGGGGGGAGTGGAGAGGTGTCATGTCAGCGATCCGTGTGCTCCATGCCTCTCCACCCTTGGATAAACCGCCTCAAAACCGTCTCAAGATGGACGACCAGGATTGAGCCAGCAACATGGAGGAATGCACAAGGTCGATGGACCATGGCGGTGGGCTGGACCCACCAACGGGGGTCGGCCGACTCCCCTTTGACAGGTTGGGCCCACCACTGTGGTCCTTACTAGTCATAGAGCATGGCCATGTACTGGTTTTGCTTTAGTCTTGTCGGTTCACGCCTTGATCCATGTGCATTGATCTTCCACCGTTGATTTGGAAACACAACTTTGATCCGAAGGTGGAATTGAGATGGGTGGAGTGTCACACGGATCATGCCATGTCAGTAGAGCCCTGGGGACCCCACATGTGGGTCGGTCGACCCCTATGTGCGCCCTCCAGGTGCTTGTCTCTGCCCTGTTTGATCTTCTCTGCATTCAAAATCTAAGAGTACAAGTGGAACTAGTTATTGGATAAAATAAGTTCATGTTATGTTGATCTTCCATCGAAACCGAATCCTGTTGTATTTAAAGTATGGAATTTTATAGCTTAATCACCGTCAACAAGATCCCCCAAGCATAATCTTTGCTCATCCCGAGCAAACAATTAAACTTAGCCTCGGTGGATCAGGAGTTGCTACAATGTTCACATTTCAATAGTACCATGTGTATAACAAAATACCTCTCTTTTGAATGCTCACCCATATTACCTTAGTCCTTTATGGGGCTGATGGCCTTTCCCTTGCCTTAGGCGGTTGAGAGACAGAACAGTTTGACTTGAGCACTAATTTTCTCATTCTTTGCAAGTTTCATACTGGAGGTTTTAGCAATGTTTTTCAAAAGAAAACTTAATGTTCCTCATATGGTTCTCTCATGTCACTCAAATGGTGTATGATTCCTCACTAAGCACATAATAAATGTTGCCTTCTCTTTTTATCCTACTTCTACAAAAGCTTATCTGGGGCTTAAGGTAGGAATGGAAGAGTATAGCATACTTACTTTGCATGTATTGTAGAGTCAAAGCTTGGATCCAAAGAGAGAAGTGTCATGCCCTTAGATTCAAGATGTGCATGTGTGTGGAAAGTGGTGAACTATAATCCTCCTTTATTTGAGATGATCTCTCTCTACTTTATTTTGAGACATCGCTATCATTTTTCTTTTCTTTTCTTTTATTCATGAGCCTAGACTTGCTCATATATATATTTTTCTTTTTCTTGGACTTTCACCTGTCGATCTTTCTTTATTTTTTATTTTGCATAGCCAGTGTCTCTTTTATCAAATCAACTAAGAGAGATATTCTATGACCTTTAAAACATGGAGCATTTATTTAATGGAAATGAATGGCATGTTGTTGCGTACTTCTAGTGTAGAAGAAGCATATATGTGTGGTGTGTACGTGATCTTGATCTTGGGGCATGATAAGTCTCTCAATAAGGGTCAACAAGACTTCAAAATACTCAATACAAAGCAAATAGCTTATTTGGCAAGTTTGAAACATGTATAGCATATACGGCCGTGGTAGGAATTCATTACCATTGAGGAACAATAAGGTTTTGATCGTTTTAAGAAATAAATTTCCAGTAACCATGCATGCTTAGAATAATATTATAGTAGCTCTTGTCTCACTGTATCATGTCTCACAACAACTTAGAATTAGTTCTAGCACTTGCAACCCACAAAGTGTTCAGGTTCATGATGGTTTTATGTGAGCCAAGTGATCCATACTTAGAGAAATATTAAGTTGTAAACTAGGTACTAGAGAAACATCAACAGAGCAACTATTCATCATTTCCATGAGGAAGATAAACATTCATGAAACATATGAGATAAGGAAAAATATTTTTGGTATTTTTATTTTATTCATTATTATTATCTAAATGCATCAAATTAACAACAAGGCTAAGATAGAATACTTACCTTAGTGGGGGAGAGAATCTTCCCCAAGCTTGCACTTTTGTAGGTGTCTCACTGAGGTGGATGTGGTGGGTATGGTGGTGGATAATGAGGAGGATATTGTGGTGGATATGCTGGTGGATATGGCCGCGGGAACTGCTGTGGATGCTGCGGTATGTATGGTGGTAGTGGCATGTTATGGTGTGCGTAGAGGGTGGCCCACTGTCTACCACTCTGCTCTCAAAAGTCCTAAAGCTGCTGCTGGGTTTGTACTATGGCATTATGAATGGCTTCATGTCAGGTGCGCAGCACACCAAATTGATTGGTGAGCAGTTCCATGTCATGGCGGTGACTTCTAGTCCCGGCATCCTGAAAAGATGAGTGGGAGAATCTAGCACTTTGTGCCCCTGACCGGCGCCTCCCTCCAGAACTAGAGGCCTGCATTGCATTTGAACTGCCTGCTTAGGTACTATCATCTTCTTCAGACGAATCATCAAGCTGTGCGGCGCGTGTTCTTCCACGGGTAGCAGGTCCTGAAAAACTCCAGGGGCCTCCTACTCCTGCAATGTTAGGTACTAAAAGGGTGGCCCCCATACAATTTTAATTCTGCACATGGTAAGGTGAGTCTTGCAGTAGTATTATGGAATTTAAATTCAATTGTTTCTTGGGGACCACCAGCAATAATGTGTGCCTTAATAAAATATTCTGCATCAAGGATGGTTCTAGGGGTGGTTATGTAATCATTAAATCCATTAAGCATCTCAAGATAACTACAAAATTTTGTAATGATAGATGTGAAGTCAAATGAGCCAACTCTTTAGGGTGCAGATATCCAATGTTCTACCATAGCTTTCACGGGTGATACGCGAATTTTACGTGGCATGGCATACAATATTTTTTAAATCAACTTCTCTAACAATTCTTACATCATCCCTAGGGAATAAAGTGATTCCCAACCATCTATGCAGAAAGTGGAGCGTGGGGTCGCAAATATGGCTAGTACGTGGTTTGCCCATTTTGTTTTCTCCCGTTATCTCATGCCAAAATTCAAGCTTATTAAATTCTCGGGTAGCAGTGATATGAACAAGGATAACTCAGCTGCAAATTTGATTAGACAATTATGGCTACAACACAGGGTCAATTTCAATAGCAATACCTGCAAATTTATGCCACATTTCAGCATCCTTTATCTATATCAATAGATAGATATCGAAGTCTAGTTTCTAATGCAACAAACGGTGCATCTTTTGGACTTCCGAGCTAGGAGTTATGGCTGTTTTAGTGGAGATAGCACTAGCTGTTGGTGGTTGCGCGAGAATCAAAGAAGACCCTTCAATTTCTCCACAAAGATAACCTTCCACTTGCTTTTATTTATGCCTCTGTTCACACCCAACCAGGAGGGATGTTCCTGAGTATAAATATCCATGTAATCCTCCATTGTAATAAGATAAGATAAGAGACTCTTGATAATGATAAAATAGCCACCTTGTGTGTGTTCTTCTCCGATGGAGAGAATATTTGGAAATCTGTGGTAAGGCATGAGTGCTTTGCGACTTAGTTCTTTCGATTCCTGAGGGGGTTGTAGAACGCCGAACTGCGGTTCACCCAGTTTGTGCTTCACGTCTTTACGGCGTGATTGCGTGGGCTGGTTTTCGTCGATGCATGGAAGGGTGGATGTCTTGGCAGTTCGTCGCGGGTGCAACATCTCGTGGTGCACTACCTCTCCATCAGGTCGTGCAGCGATAGTTATCTTTTCTCTTTTGCTCCACCATGAAGATCGGGCAACAACAGCAGCTCACGCGTGATCTGTCGCGTGTGTGCGCCTATCAAGCAGCTTCTAAATTTGTGGTGCAATTTATAAAACCTAAATAGGCACTAAACTAATCCCACAGAAGATCAAAATCTTGATTAAACAAGCAAAAAATAAATGTTGTCTCTAGTTGTTTTTACCGTGCTCATGAATTCTAAAGTGAGACGCTTGCTACCCGGATAATTAGAAAAATCCCACCCCAACCTATTGCACCAAATACATGAAAGAACTCCTCATTCATACCTGTGAGCTAGAGGAGTTGAGAATCAATTACCTTAGTATGCTCGAAGTTGCGGTTGCGGATCGCGTTGAGGATGAGCAATTCTTGCAGGGTGACCCAAATGCCTGTTTGTGGGTCCTCTATCCTGGCAGGTTCTTCTTCTTCATCAGACCCTTCGTTGCTTGCATCATGATCATGAGGTGATTGCTCCATGTTCCCCAGTGTTGTTGCTCTGCACAGGTAAAGGTTCTCTAGAAATTTGTTCATCTTGCGACCCTGAGAACCGTATCTCAGTGTCATGGGAGGATTGCCCTTCCCACGATGAACGTCACGATGAACTCCCACTTAGTGCTGTGCGTACTTTCTTTGCTGTGGCTTTGAATGGATTCTTCATGTTTGCACAAAGACAAAGAGACAAACCAAGCTTGGACAAGAGGGGTTAGCTTAAATTAATGGACCTTCTTACCGGGTGAGTACCTCCCTCTAATCCTCCAAGGGATGAACCGTTTGATTGATGAGAGGTTAGTCAGGGAAGTGTTTTTGAGTGTTGGGATTCTGAGGATGGCAAGCACTTTCCTTCATGTGCTTTTAAAATGAGAAAGGAGGAGGAGTGGTGAGCATAGCCAGGGTCGGCCGACCCCAACTTCCACTCAACTTGCCCAAATCATTGAAGGAATTCCTGACATCTTGAAAGGAGAGAAAGCTGGAGTGATGGGGGGTCATCTCATGGGTCGGCCGAGCACCCCCCCATCACCCCCAATTTGGCACAAAGCTAAAGTGTGGTGTCGGCAAAATATTCACAAGCTGATGGCTTACTCTCGTGGTGGCATTTTCTCTCTTGGATGTTTACTCAAGTGGGATGCATGGTGGGTGAAGAAAAAGCAAAAGGAGGGAGCAAGGAATGACTATGGCTATTGTCTACTTGCTTAAAGACACTTTCTGTGAGAGCTCAAGTGATTACGATGCTTATTTTTCCCCCATGATTAGCAAAAGGTGGTCACTAATATAAGTGCATGCAAGGAATCTACGGGAGAGTGAGTGGGAAACAAGGATGGGATGTGAAAGTGAGCGGGGGACATGGATGGGATGTGAACAAGTCCCTAGGTTCCCATGCTCTCAAGAGGACAACTAGTAGGCGAGGTGATTTTTTAAGTGCTCATAAAGCTAGATTAAGAAAGATTATTAAAAACACTAATGGTCATCACATCCCATGATTTCCCTGCTTAGCTTCTAAATCCCAACTTAATGTCAAAAGATGAGACAGGAAAGCTTCCTTGGGCAGGTCGCCCGACCCCTCTCTCTGCCCCATTTAAATTCTCAAGCAATGTATTGCTGAATATATCATTGTACGAGCAAAGTGAGTGGTGGTGGGTCCATTGAAGGGGTCGGCCGACCCCTCCCTGGGCTCCACTCAGGTTCAAAAAATCTCCCATGTTTTTATTTGACAAGTTTTATTAATCAAGGTTGAAAAATAAAAGACGAGGAATTAAATGTTGAATTAAAAGAATAGAAGAATTGCTTACTTACCTTGATGGAGGATTTACCTTTTTAAGTCCTTGATGTAGGACTCCCTTCTTGTACCGGTGTGATAGAGTGTCCTAGATGTGCAGCTGGTCGTACCAACTTTCTTTTCCAGACTTGTTTGCTCTTTGCTCGTGGTAGCGATTTGGGCTTCTTTATATCTCTCACGAGAGCAAAGGCGTGCAGCTCTTTTAGCATGATTAATGAGCATTGCTCAACTTTCGGCCAGAAGTGGAATGTCTCTAGGGTCCCGTTGATAGTGAATTGAATTTCTCCAGCTCTAACGTCAATGCGTGCATTGGCGGTACTGAGAAATGGTCTCCCCAAGATGAGTTCTCGTCTACCTCCATGTCTAGGACCACGAAGTCCACGGGGACGAAGAATCCACGTATCTTGACGGGGATGTTTTCAGCTATCCTCGCCGGGTAGCGGACCGATTGATCTGCCAGCTGCAAACGTATTGATGTAGGGGACAAGATAGTATGATTGAGTTTGTCAAACACTACCTTTGGCATGACGCTGACACTTGCTCCCAAGTCACACAGTGCATGCTCAAAGTACTATGTCCTAATGGAGCAGTCTATCGTGGGACACCCTGGGTCCTTCTTCTTGGGCGGCAGCTGATTCAATATGGTCGCACTGCATTCCTCTGTTAATTTGACGATTTTTGTCGTGGGCAGCGGGCCCTTGTTGTGGAGGATGTCTTGTAAATACTTGGCGTAGGTTGGAACCTGCATCACATCAAGTAATGGAATATTCATATATAGATGACGAATTACCTTGATGAATTTTCCGAATTGCTCGTCGATGGTTTGCCTCCTTGTCCTAGGGAAAGGTAGCAGCATACTGGTGTCATAATATTTGTCTTTCCATGGAATTTGGTGTTGTCTTCAGGTGGTGGTGACTCTTCTTCTTCTTCATCATCCTCCTTGTCTTTTCTTGTGGCCTTCCCTACCATGTTAGGATGTGGTGGATCACGAGTGGACTTACCTCCCCTCGTGGTCACCGCATTGATATTTGAAGTATTGCAAGAAATTTTAGGAGATGGAATAGTAGCAACAAGATGAGCTATTTGAGATTCTAATATTTTATTAAAACTCATCTGTTCTTTAACAGAAGAAGCAAGAGCATCCATTTCAGCATTTAATGTTTCAAGGGTCTTATTATTTGCTATCAACTTTTTATTCATGCTTTCATTGATTTTAGCTTGATTCATGACAAGATCTTTTAATGATGATTGATTGTTTTTGAAGCACTAAAACTTGCATTACCTTGAAACTTGGAGTTTGACGCCCATCTTCCTTGTTGAGGATATTTTGAGTTGTTGTAGATGGCGTCTACTCTCTCAGGATTAATTTAGGAATGCATTACACTACATACCTGGTCCCATTGATTTTTAGAAGCATAGTGTTGGATGGCCTCTCGGTCTTTCTTGAAGTTACCACGTTCTTCTAGCCTTCTTAGTAAGAGGTACATCTTCTCAGTGATTGCATCTACTTCATGGATGGTATGTGTGCTCTTTTTCTTAGGTCGGAGTCGGTCTTCATTCCTCTCTTGATTTGTCACCATCTTTTCTATCAGGTTCTTGGCTTGTGTGACATTGAGTGAAGTGAATGCTCCTCTAGCAGCGGCATCAATGTGACTGCGGGCTATAGAGGTTAGCCCATGGTAGAAACCTTGAATAAGAGCCATTCCTGTATCCCATGGTGGGGACATTCCCGAATGTACTCCTGGAGACATTCCCATGCTTCGGAGATCATCTCTTCCACTTGTTGTGTAAAGCCTGAAATCTTTCCTCGAAGAGCATTAGTTTTGCCCATCGGGAAGAACTTCTTGAGGAATGCATTGGCGCAGGCTCGTCCAATCACCAACATATTCAGGACAAGCATAGAACCATTGTTTTGCCTTTCCGAGCAAAGAGAACAGAAAAAGACGAAGACAGATGGTGTCTACTTTGACTCCTTTTATAACAATAGTGCCACACAACTCTAGGAAATTCTGGCGATGCGCATTTGCACCCTCATGAGGCTTTCCTCTAAATGGGTTGGCTTGCACCATATTGATAAGAGCTGGCTTTTGCTCAAAAGTGACATCCCCCAAGCTAAGCTGCGGACTGGTGGTGACATTGTCGACCGACGGTGCAGAATACTCGAAGATGCTCTTTTGGGCCATAGCTTCCTTAGGTGACGGTGCAGAGCCTCCTTCCTTAAGTGATTCCAAAACCGAATCGGACTTCCAAGCGGAGACTGAGCGATGTCTAGAACTCCGGGTGAATGTTCCGGGATTTTCTATTGCTGTGGCTCGAAACTGGAATCCACTCATGTAATGCCTTGCTTCACGATAAAGAGAAGCAAAGGCAAGGGTAAGCCCTCCTACAACTAATTGGTACTAAATTGATGATAGGTTCCGGATTTGAATTCATTAAAGTTACTAGGCTATGCTTTCCCCGGCAACGGCGCCAGAAATGCTTGTTGACACTTCGTAGTGTAATCACGAGAGACAGGGTGTTAGGCTATCTCTGATAACGGCGTCAGAAGTGCCTGGGGGTATTTCTTATGTCTATTGGATAATTCCGCAAGCGCACAAAATATACCGCTGTAGCACTTCACCCGGGAGTATTCCAAGGTATCGTTATTTATTTTATCCTAAGGGAAAGCGGTAGCTAGAAATGTTAATAGGAGGAGATCCTTAATTCTATCTCAACTTAGCACAACTAGTGCAGAGGAGGTGATTGAAGTATGATAGGAAGGAGATGATTCAAAGATAACAAATGAAATGCTAAAAGATAACTAAAGTAGTATAGCTAGGTGGGAGGACAACAAGTGAGGAAGGTCCCTATGATTCAAGATCTACTCCTGTGATCTAACCTTATCAAATAGATGAAGCCACTAGGATTGCTACCTTACTACTTGTATTGCCAGGGATAGTCCAAGACAGTAGAGGATATTACCTCTACCCGAAGCGGCTATGCTCTTATGGGAGCCTACCTTTTAAGAACTTGATTAAAACTCGTGGTGGGATGCAAAGACTAGATAGGCCTGTCACCACCTGCTAGTACCCACAAACAATCCGTGCAGCAAGCGGCATTCAAAGGTAAGATCTAGTCTAAGCACAACGCTTACACTAATTCTTACTACTCCAACTGTGATCAAGGCAACTAGAGCACCCTATGACAGGCGATGAATAGCAAACAAGAGTTGGTTACAGGATCACAATCTAGTATGTAGCAACTATAAGGTAAGATAAATCATAACAATACTATTGCAAGAATAATATTGCACTAAGTAAATACCCAGTAAAGTAAAGCAGGAATATTATATTGATATAAATAAGTCTTACAAAGAGAGAAAGATACAAGAGCTTTACCAGACTCCCTAGAAGACGACTCCAAAGACCCCGAGCTTAGCTCGACTCAACTCTAACTCCCGCACTAGACTACACTACTACTAGAAGTGGAACTATACTAATCTTCACTTGTATCTTGAACGAATCATGTCTTGAAAGGGTGGAGGCAACCTCTATTTATAGGGAGAATGGAGAGGTGCCACGTCAGCGATCCGTGTGCTCCATGCCTCTCCACCCTTGGATAAACCACCTCAAAACCGCCACAAGATGGACGACCAGGATTGAGCCAGCAGCATGGAGGCATGCACAAGGTCGGTGGACCATGGAGGTGGGCTAGACCCACCAAGAGGGTCGGCCGACCCCCTACGACAGGTTGGGCCCACCTCTGTGGTCCCCACTGGTCATAGTGCATGGCCATGTACTAGTTTTGTTTTAATCTTGTCGGTTCACGCCTTGATCCATGTGCTCTGATCTTCCACCGTTGATTGGAAACAAAACTTTGATCCGAAGGTGGAATTGAGCTGGGCAGATGTGACAGAACTGCATTAATCATAGGGTCCACGTGCACCTTCATCGTCTCTAAGGACCCACGATCAGTCTGCACGAGTTCCCATTGACCTAGGTAGACTAGTCAGGTTTCCTCGGAAACCCTAATTCACCCGAGGATCTCATTGTAAAGACCTTGCAAGTATTACAACAGTTCACACAAATAAAATGAATCATAGTAAAGGGTGCGGAAATATTACATAACCATAGGTTTACAAATATAAAATATATTATCCCAAACCAGAGTTTTGCAGTGGAGTAGCATCATACAATTAGACACCCTGCCCAAGGGTTATATCATTTACTCCTCCATCCATGCACGATCCATTGACCGGCACGATCCCACGCAGAACTGTACACTTAATTCACCTGCAACAGGAGTTAACAAACCCTGAGTACTGGGGTACTCCGCAAGACCTACCCGGCTAAAGAAAAAAAAATGTGACTCAGGAATGCTGGCTGAGGGTAGTCAAGGTAAGTCTTTAGCAAGAGTCAAGATATTTTGCAGAAAGAGCATTACTAATCCTGCTTTCAGTATTTAACTCAATATTATTATAATCAACATCAATAGTTCTCAGTTCTTTCGAATATAACCTTCAAATCCAATTACTTATTCATTTTCAAAAACATCCTAGTTCTGAACCACTTTTCGAGGTAAGTCAGTGGATCAATTCTCCATTAACCGAGGAGCAACCATGATTCTAATCGATTAATACCCAGCTGGGGATCCCTATCCACACTGCATATGTAGCACCTAAGCTTGCATATGCTCACCCCGTTTACCACGGCTTTTCTATCCCTGAACCGGTCTTGCGCCACCCGAGAGCACAGTACTCCTCTCGTCTCCAGGCACGACGGCCACGAGGGTACACGCTACTCTTGCCATCTCTCCACTCCCTAGTGCGTGGTTGTTGGTTCAAGCAATAGAGCAACCGGAGATAGGGCTTTCCGTAGTATGTGGCTAGTTGCAAAGTCTCGATCCAGCAGGCCTACAACGAACGGTCCCTAATTTCTTTTTTGCCGACAACTATGCATTGGGACTCTAAACCAAGTACAAAGTTACCCGATGGTTTCCAAATTCATGCCTGCCGGATGACAAGACATGGGGATCGCCGCCCCATGTGCACATCAACTGAGTGAAACATTTCCCTTTTCCATCGGTGGTCAAACCTTGGGACTCTAACCCAAGAGATACAACCACCCAACAGAAACATCCCCTCTCGTCGATGACGATGTACTGATCAGGTGCACAGTCACTGAACGAGAACATTACCAATTCCCTTTTTCATGAATTATTCAATAAGATATCACAATAGCTCAAGAATAGCATTTTGTGCAAATCTAAATTATTCAAGCAGAGCTAAGCATTTTCCAAACATTTTATTTCAAAATGGTTTCCGGATATTTCAGTGGTCAAGGTTAGTAATGCATCAATTGGGTTATCAATCAACTTCTATAAACCTAATGCAGTATATTAACTCAAGTTATAAGCCTTTTGTAAATCACAAGGAAGGGGCTGAATGCACCGGGGCTTGCCTGTTGCTTGAAGTAGACAGAACCCTGAAGTCAATCACCGAGGAGGATCCACGTCTACCGAGTGAAGACCGTACTCTGGACATGCTTCAGGTAATAATCACCGCGCGTTCACTACACGGAATAATAATGTAACACTTAACATGATGATATGTATGCCATGATGCAGGAGATGCACTAACTGGTAAACTAATAAATGTAAAGTTAATCTAGAAATTTGAGTACAACTTTCCTTCACGACAAGGTTGCAAGCCAACGAAACTAATTACTATCAAGTATTACTTACTTTGGTTTATTGAACATTTTAACAGTTGTTAAAAGCTAAACTAGCTCTCCTAGGATAATGGCCAGTACTCACTTAAATGATTCATGAAAATCTTATTATCACATGTGTATAATATAAACTACAAAATTTTTAATTAATAATTGGTCTTCCTACTTGAAGTTCCTTTAAACATCTTAATTACATGATTATCATAAGCCTTAACAAGTTAGCAAGACACTAAGGGTCAGCACATGATGATGACCCAAGATTTACACACAAATCCAAAATCACACGATCCCTAAATTGATTAAGGTTTCAATTCATTTTATTAATCAATTAATAGATTATTAAAAAATAATTAAGTAAACTCTTTCCATTTGAGCCCAAACTTTGCTAACAGATAGCTCTTGGTCTAAAACAATGCCAAAACAATTTTCATGATTTTTGGACTAACATGGAATTTATTAAAATTGCTCCAAGTGGCATTTGTTAATTAATTTTCAGATTTTTAATACCTACAGAAAATGCTCAAACCCACTAATTTATATTTTTATTAAATACAACAGATTTCATAGAGTACATGTAATTAATTTCATAATTTTTGGCACAGCAATTTAATTCCCACAAAATTCACAAATCCGTCAACTATTTATTTTCAGGAAAAATATAAAAATCGGTTTGCACTTCACTGCAACCCTGCTGGGCCGACCCAACTTGGCCCAAACAAACCCAGGCCTGCCCAAGCCGGCTTGGCTTGGCACTGGCCAGCCTGGGCCTGCCCGCGTCCAAGGCAGGCGATTTGCCGGCCTACCGTGCCAGCTCAGGCGAAGGCCGGAGGCGGCCGGCGGTGGCCGAGTGGCCAGGAAAAGGCCACAAGACGCCCCACAACATGTTCTCTCCCCTAATCCACTCTTAGCTATGAAACCAAAGCTCCAGCAAGTATGGCCGCAGCCATGGCGATCATGGCGGTTTTGCCGCGGCGGCACGGGCGTTCCGGGCCGCCGAAACCCTCCCAGGCAGACCCCTCAGTACCAAAAGCTCCCAGTGCTCACCTAGGTTCACATGCGCATGCTGGTTTTAGACGGAGGCGGGTAGAGCGGCTCGGTTGACGTCAATGGCGGGTTCGGCGGTGCTATCCGGCGGCAAGACTCCGTTCCGGTGACTACAAGGCTCCAAAGAAGACAAGGCCGCGTCCATGAGCTTCACCATACTCGGAAGAATATAGAACCCAAGACGGGAAGGAGAAACATCCATCGTGAAGCTCTATCCCCGATGAACGGAGCTCGGCGACTCTCCTACCGGCCGCGGGGAAGGAAACCTCGCTCCGGCCAAGTCCGGCGACGAGAAGCAGTAAGGGCGGGCTCTATCAAAGCGCGACGGAGAAACGGAGTTAGCCCTAAGATGGAGGCGGTGGAGATGGTTTACAGACGGCGAATTTGGAGCCCAACCGAACCTCGACGGCGGCGGCAATAGAGGGAGAAGTGGGAAAACGACGATGACTTGGGCTTAAATAGACAGTGGAGAGATACGGACCTGGCTGCGACGTCGACAGGCGGCTGGCTAGCCCTGGGCAGCGCCGGCGGCCGGCGCACGCACGCGTGGTCTCTGCTCGCGAACAGAGCACGAGCAGAGTGCGGACGGGGTGTCGACACTGTAGCAGAGCATGACTATTCACTGATTTTTGCCAAATTACTTTTTACTTTATGTAACAAGTTGAAATATTGCCAATGTAAAAGTTGCAGTAGATTTAGTGCTGAACATTTTTGGTTTATGAACCACATTCAAATTTTGAATGGATTTTGAATAAATCAAAAGGGGGTAATTAGGGATTTTGAATTTCAAACCTAATCCAATCAAATTCTCAAAACTTTTCTCAATAACTTGAAAACATGCAAAAATAGAAGTTGTTCCACTTGTCAAGTGCTACAACTTTCATTAAATGAGTTTTATCAGATTCTTCATAGTTTTTGAAATAGGATTTCAAATTTAAATTTTGAAACACTCATTAGGGTTTATTTTGAAATCTCACTGCATAACTTTAAAATCCCCAAATATAAAAGTTGTTCAACTTGAAAAGCCCTACAAATTCTTGATAGTTTTTGAAAGGGCATTTTAAATTTGAATATACAAACACTAATTGAGTTTTAATTTAAATTTCCACTGGTAAACATTGAAAGCTCCAAAAATGAAAGTTGTTCCATTTTGAAAGGGCTAAACTTTTATTAAAAGACCATCATCAGATTCTTGCTAGTTTTTGAATTTGTATTTCAAATTTATTCTTTAAAACATAGGTTAGGGTTTTGTTTGAAATTCTTTTTGATAACTTCAAAATTTCCCAAAATAGAAGTTGTTCAACTTTTAAAGATTTACATCTTTTGTTTAAGGCTCAACCCCAGATTCTATTTTGTTTTTGATTTAGGGTTTCGGGTCCGATTAGGGTTTTTAATTGTTTTCCTTTTTATTGGCTATTTGGATTTAAAGGCATACACACAAACAAATATTTAAATCATAAAGTCACTCACAGGTACCTAAGCACAATCACATGAGGAAATAAAAAAATTGTCTTAGTGATGCACAGTGACAATGAGTTTATGCGGAATGACTTACATGCAATCATGATGACATGGCCGGTTTTAGTTATCGTAACATCAGGGGTTACATTCTTCCCCCCTTAAAATAAATCTCGTCTCGAGATTTAAGATGCGGCTAAAGAATTAATTTTAGTAATGAAAAAGAAAGTATGTCGAGTAAACATTTTTCAAACTTGACTATAGAGCAAGTAGGGGTTTTATATTTTGTAAGACTTGAAAGCGATAACTTATTTTTAAATGGTAGCAAGGAACTTAAGAAAGTTTTCAGATAAGAAATTCTCTGATTTTCCGGGTAACTTCTTCTCCTGAAGACTTATTCCAAAGTACTTGTGCATCATCCTGTTGAAGTCCTCTGAGTAACACGATCTCTTTTTGGCTTACGACTCACACTGAATGCTTAGAGCGTGTCAGATCAGGTTCAATTCAACTCCTACCAAGTCAACAACTCGATCTGGCACTTGAAGACACTTCTTAAGGGGTGATACATGAAATACAACTTGTGCAGATGATAAGTGTTCAGACGCTTTAGTTGATAAGTTACTAGCCCACACTTCTCTTTCTATCTGCTATAATAAAGATTCTTATTTGACCTAATCAGTTGTCTCTCAACACTAAAAGCTTTAACTTTTGCTCTTTAAAATAAACCTTTACGAGGAGTATCTTTTAAAGATGGGTTTCAAGGGAAGCGAGGGCACATTAATTGTGAGCTATAATGGTTCAGGAGCACCGACTATGATACCAGTGCGCCCCCCGGTAAGATCTTATGTGGTTGCAGTCCACAGAAGATTCCAAGTTTTGACACAGTACCATAGTCACGGGTCGAGATACCATAATAAAACACAATTAAAGTAACCTCAGTAAAAAGAGAGAAAATATGTCGATTGTGTCTATGATGTAAAGTGACCACAGACCATGATATGAAGCATATACCCATCAGAATCTGTAACAGAACCGCTTAAATCACGTGGCCCACAGGCACCTGTCATCACCACTAACGACGTATGACAGCCGGGCCCGTGTTCCAGATGACCTAGACGAGCTCTGCCGGGCTACATAAGTACCCGGAATCTCCGACAGGATCCCACTACGAAGCCATTACAGGATTATAACATTTTATAACAAAATACATCAAAGTAAAAGTGCGGAAGAGTAAATAGTACTTAATATTACAAACCCGTGTTCGAATGGGAATTAGGTGCAGTTATTACAGACCATAATTTAAATGGGTAGCAGTAGCGATAGAACAACAGTACAACAAGATAGATAATTAGTACACGAACCCTGCCCACGGGTTCAACCTTATTCTTCCTCACTCTCCTGGACGATAGTGACACAGCACGGAGCCAGACAGACTTCAGACTCTTGCTGACTACCTGCAACGGGGTTAACAAACCCTGAGTACATGGGGCACTCCGCTAAGACTTACCTGCCTAAGAGTGTAAAATTAGACTCAGGAATGTAGGCTGAGGGAAGTCAAGGTAAGGCTTTAGCAAAAGTTCGAGAGTTTTGCCGAAAAGCATTACTAGTCCTATCTCAATATTTTATTTCAATAATACTATTAATCATTACCATAATCCAAGTGCTTTCCAATATTCATCATCATTCTTTCGATACTCCTTTATTCATTTCAAAACATCCTAGTTTCGAACCACTATTCGATGTAGGGGTGAGGATCAAGTCTCCATAACCGAGGAGCAACGACGATTCGAATCGATTAATACCCAGCTGGGGATCTCTATCCACACTGCGTATGTAGCACTTAAGCTTGCATACGCCGCCTACCACGGCTTTTCATACCCCAGAACCGGTCCTGCACCACCCGAGAGCACAGTACTCTTCTCGTCTCCAGGCACGACGGCCACGGGGGTACACGCTACTCTCGCCATCTGTCCACTCCCAGTGCGTGGTTGTTGGTTCTAGCAGTAGAGCCACCGGAGTCAGAGGCTTTCCATAGTTTGTGGCAGTTGCAAAGTCTTGAACATAGCAGGCCTGACAACGAACGGTCCCTAATATTTTTCCATTAGAAACCATGCATTGGGACTCTAACCCAAGTACACTGGTAACTACCCGGTTTTCACATCCCTTTCCGATGGTGAGGATCGTTGGGACTCTAACCCAAACAGATGGTCGACCAAACGGAAAAACCCATCTCCGTGGATGACAATGAACTAGCTAGGAACACTGCCAACCAACAAGGACATAACCATTCCCATAAAGTGATTCATTTGATTTGTCTCATCACAGCTCAAAATAGCATTTTTGCAAATCTAATCATTAAACATGACTAAGCATTTTTCAATACTTTAATAAAATTAGGTTCTCAGGTATTGATCAGTGGTCAAGGATGGTAATGCATAAATGGGTTGTCAATCAACTCCTATTAACCTAATGCAATAGATTAACTCAAGTGATAAACATTTTAAAATAGCAAGGAGGGGCAAATGCACCGGGGCTTGCCTTGGATGGTGTAGAGTGTCGGATCCTGGGTCGGTGCCACAAATATTAAAACCTTGCACAACTTCCTGAGTAGTCTCCTCAGATGCACCCTCAGACTTTACCTCCGGATTCTCGGTCACTACACGTTTGCAATGAATGAATGTATGAATGCGATGCGCATGAAATGATAGATGAAATTCAAAATAAATAAGGCACACACATGATCAAGACCCTACCATAGGCTAGCCATGATTACTCTAATTCACAATGCCCTAGGTCATAAACGTGATTGACCTAGAATCTCAAGCAATCCAAAAATCACACCAATCAATAATCATTTCATTCCCTATTCCTATTATTAATCATTTAAACCAATATATAATTTAATAAATATTTAAATATTTCCATTTGATGCCAAACTTCACCAACAGTTAGCTCTGGACCTAAAACAGTATCCAATTAAATTTTTTTATGATTTTTGGACTTATAGGGAATTTATTAAAAATCAACAAAGTTACCTTTATCATTTAATGTGCTGATTTTTAGTTAATACAGAAAGCACTCAAATCCTACATTTCATATTTTTATTAAATTCTACACATCACAGAGAGCATCCACAAATATTTCCATAATTTTTGGTGCAGTAGATTAATTCACATAAAAAGATTAAATCCCAACACTATTCATTTTAATTAAAAATAAAAAGCTCTAGTAAATCATTCGGGAAAATGAAAACGGCCATTCGGCCCATTTAAGCGAACAGGCCTAGCACGGCCCGGCCGCGCCCGCGCGCTCACGCGCCTCCGCACGGGGACACTGACAGGCTGGCCCCAGCCGTCAGTTTCTCCTCCCACCTCTCGCCGCGCCCCTGGACGCGAGTGCGCGCGTCGGGCCGCCGTGGAACTCGCCGCCGACGACCGCAGCAGCGAAGCCAAACGACCCTACACCTATCCTCGAGCCTAGTGAGCAGTCCTAAACACCTAGCCCCTACTTTAACCGCCTTCGACGAGCACCAACCCGCCCATGGCGGCTCGGCCATGATGGCGGAAAGAACTCCGGCCACGACGAGCCACAAACGACCCAAGGAAACTATCTCAGAGAACCAGAGGCTCACCCCGAAGATGAAGCGCACCCAGGTGGAGTTGAAGGAAGAGTGGAGACTAGAAGTTGATGCCGGCGGAGAACGTAGCAGCGTGCGCCGACGACGAGGCTTTCGTTCTGGCGTACCTAGAGCGATAATGGTTAAACCAACACAATCATGAGAATCATAGTATTCATAGCAGCACCGGACGAGGGTTGGAATAGAGAAAAACTCGCCGGAGCAAGCTGGTCTCACCAAGTTGGCCCGCGGTGGAGCTCTAGCCGGAACTGAGGACGACAGCGACGTTCCGGGACCCCTAGGCTACTGCAGCTTGCACCACAGGGGTGGAAACGGAGCGCAAGAACGAGACGACGCTATTGGCAAAACGAATTTGCTGGAGGTGGAACCGCGAGAGTGAATTTGGCCGGAGGTCGATGGTGGTTGCCGGCGGCCGTGCGGGAGGAAATAGGAGAATGGGGGGGAGGCTCGTCGCCTTTAATCGACCGAGGATGAGGGGATAAGGTCGAGCGCCTGTCCGGGTCACCCGAACGGCCTTGGCTCGGCGGCAACAGCGCGCCTGGCGGCTGGACGACGGCCGGCGCGCGGCGTGGGCACGCGCGCACGACGTCGAGCACTGTAGGGCCCCTAGGTACTGTAGCTAGTTTTCTAGGTCAAAACCTATTCAAATCAATTGAGTGCCTAAACGTTTGAATCAGAGAAAGACCCCAAAACGAAAGTTGTGCAAATCTTTCTGGAGAACAATTTTGCTTTTGAGACCTAGTTCAAATTCGAAATATTTTTGAACATATTAAAAAGGGGTAGAATTAGGGTTTGAATTACAAACTGAAATTTTAAAATTACTTTTAAATTTTCTCAACAACTTGAAAATGGTCAAAATAAAAGTTATTCCCTTCAGGGAGCTTTACAACCTTTATTAAGGAAGTTTTATTAGATTCTCAATATTTTTTACATTGAAGTTTCAAATTTGAATTCCTACATAGTAATTTGAGTTTAATTTGAATTTCTATAATGTAACTTCAAAATCTTCAAAAATAAAAGTTGTTCCATTATAAAATTTATACAACTTTCATTAAGACACTTTCCTCAGATTCAATATAGATTTTGAATTAGGGTTTTAGGTCAAATCTGGGGCTTCATTTGATTTCTATTAAATTTTATTTTTGATTTTTGATTGAGGACTAGTTACACAATCAATACTAAATGAAATCCAATCACTCTAGGAGCCCTAAGCACAATCATATGCAGATGATTAATAATAAACATGATGACATGGCAATTTAGTTAGGCAATAATACCGGAGATATTACAGAATCTCATGTGATTGTGAGTTACAGGAGATCCCAGGTTGCTATATTGTATTGCAACCGTAGATCATGTTACATCGTAGCGAGATGGATTTGTTTCCACATAAAGTGCAACAAAGAAATCTTTTATTAATTGTGAAGCTATAGTATGTGACAACCCTAAACCTCGATACCTGCGCGTGCCTAGAAGAATCTCTGTGCGGCCATGGCACGCCAGGATCCCTAGGTTTTGACACGGCACCGTGGTCACAGGTCATGGCACCACTATAGGCACAACCATAACGATTTTGGAATAACATGTTGGATTTGAGTGAGCGGTACATGTCGGATCGAGGCATGACATGTATGTAGATAAAAGTCATGGTCTAGTGCTAGGTTTTCGTACTGAGTCTGTGGACGAATTTAAGTGCGTCCTAAGGTTTTCCAAAGAGTGAATTTTCAAATAGATTTCAAGGCATTAAAAATATACCCAGGAATCCATAAAATAACAGGGAATCCTCAGCGGATCACAGATACCATTTCCAAGTGATTGGATCTTAGGTATCATTTCCAATTCGGTTCCCGTTATTTCATCAGATGGGATTAAGATGATTGCAAGGACAAAGAATTTTGAGAATTCGAATAGATCAAATGTGAATTCTCAAAGTAGGTTGTAATATAGTTATAAATAGCAAAAGAATTTTGAAATTTATGAAGAAATATGGACATGAATTTTTGTGAAAGATATTTGAAAGAGAGTGAAAGCACATTAATTGCAGGCTAGGATCATGACCATGAACCCTGATAGCAGCGAGCGTCCGGCAGTAATTTCCCATGGTTTTGATCCATAGGGGATCGCAGATTTTGACGCTGTGTCATGGTCTTGGAGCATGATATCCCATAGACTACAATTACAATAGCTTTCAACCAACACATGTTGATTGACGGTTTCAAAGAAATAGCATGTGTCGTGAAAGGAGAAAATCAAGACTGACATATACGTAGGTTTAGATAGTCAGAGATTTATCTAGTTTTTAGTGTCGAGTTGACTACATCTAGAAGTTCCCAAAGGACTGAAAACTTTTGGAGCGAAGATTATCGAGGATTGGTAAAAACCCAGTCTCATGACAACATTAACCAACTTTGGAACACACCTAATCACTCATAAGCTTAAGCAGGAAATGATTTGACCGATGACAAAAGATTATCCGAGGTTTACACATCAGTTCGCATTGACTATTAGCTTAGGTCGACTTACTCCAACCTATTGAACTACCATTACACCAGTTTCCCTACCGACACAGAGTTTTGGATTACAAAAACACTTAACCTCAGACTTGACCTGATCTGACACTGGGTCTAGGAAACTATCTATCTTCATAAACTAATCGACCTGACCACTCACTACTTCTGACTCCGAGTCACTCGCTACTTCCTCCAACTCTTCATCGACATTCTCTGCTGAACCAGACTCTTCCTGATGGTCAGCTGCTGGAACCGCTATATCTGGAATTGGATCATTCATGGCATGGAGCATTTGCATTTCTCGTTGCAGATCAGTGATATTCTGATGGGCTGCCTGAAGTTGTTGCTGATAGGTGTTATGCAGGCCCCAAAACATTGCATCCTGATGCTGCAAATACCCAACGGTCTCTCTAAGACCTTCCCTTGCCATTACGGCACAAGAATAAGCTTCTTCACGCTGTTGAATGAGAAGTCCAGGTCTGAAGGTGAAGACTATCCACCAGACTCTCCAGCTCCTCTATGTGATGCTGGTCTGCTTGTCGCTGTGCTTCGAGTGCTTCTATCTGGACATCTAGTCCGATCTTTTCTACATTACCGACCTGAGCAGCCTCTTCCCATTTTAGGGCTTTCTTACTGGCCTTCTTCTTCTTGAGTTCTGTACTCTTGAGTGCTTCATAACATTCAGAGTAAAGTTCCTGCCACTCCTCGCGTCCTCGCTCATGGGTCAGATGGAGGTTAAGGACGGCTAGCATAACTCGAGTAGTGGCTACCAATATGGGATCCTGTTGATCAGAATTTTCTTCCAGTTGCTTGGCTTGTTGTTGAAGACCGTTCCAGTTTCCTGGTGCCTCAGACGGAAACATTCTCAGAGCAGAGACTCTGACCTCTTTCTGACATCTAAAGCAGATCTTTCTCAGGACCTCCAATGCTGTTGCCTGAGGCTCCTTCCCAAGGACTCATTCCTTCAGCCTGTGCTTCCCAAGCTGGCCAAAACTGAAGCGGTGGTACAAGCTGCGATCCGGAGGGACACTTCGTACCATAGCCTAGCCAAGGAGAATAGTACGAGACCATTGATACTTGGGTGGTTCCGAGTAGCCTACTTCCTGCAGTAGCTGCCACAACACTGTAGGGGTTCCGAACATAGCCAGGCATTCATCGATTCCAGTGGTAGGGTCTTGCGGATCCATCTATTGAGAAGAAGGGTAAGGATTCATTTTTAACAAAAATATATTTAGAAATAGGTTTTATTTTAGAAAGTAGAGATATATTTCATATCGGGGGTATTATTAGTAGTTGTAATGTCATGATGCATGAGCGTTCCAACGCAAATCAGAATACTTTGATATATACTTATTATTCCAAGTAATTTAATTACTAGACTGACATGCACTCAGTGTTTTCGACATAGGGCATACTTAAGGTGCTAATCCACTACTAAGCTCAAAACCTGACTATAAATCTATAGAAATAATTAAGGAGAGATTCTATAGATTGAATAAGGAAAGTACAGAAGCAACTTGGACCAAACTACCCCATTAATTTTATTCATTCCAAATCATTTTGAAGTTTTTGTAAAGTAATACTGCAAGTACTTTACAATGAAATGCTCTGATACCACTTGTAACAGAACCGCCTTAATCATCGGGCCCACGTGCACCGTCATCGTCCCAAAGGACACACGATCAGTCTGCACGAGTTCCCATTGACCTAGGTGGACTGCCGGGTTTCCTCAGGAAACCTTAATTCACCCGAGGATCTCATTGTAAAGACCTTGCAAGTATTACAACAGTTTACACAAATAAAATGAATCAGAGTAAAGGGCGCGGAAGTATTACATAACCATTAGGTTTACAAATATAAAAGACATTATCCCAAACCAGAGTTTCGCAGTGGAGTAGCATCATACAACTAGACACCCTGCCCAAGGGTTATATCATTTACTCCTCCGTCCATGCACGATCCATTGACCAACACGATCCCACGCAGAACTGTACACTTAATTCACCTGCAACAGGGGTTAACAAACCATGAGTACTGGGGTACTCCGCAAGACTTACCCGACTAAAGAAAAAGGAATGTGACTAAGGAATGCTAGCTGAGGGTAGTCAAGGTAAGGCTTTAGCAAGAGTCAAGATATTTTGTAGAAAGAGCATTACTAATTCTGCTTTCAGTATTTAACTCAATATTATTATAATCAACATCAATAGTTTTTAGTTCTTTCGAATATAACCTTCAAATCCAATTACTTATTCATTCTCAAAAACATCCTAGTTCCGAACCACTTTTCGGGGTAAGTCAGTGGATCAATTCTCCATTAACCGAGGAGCAACGACGATTCGAATCGATTAATACCCAGTTGGGGATCCCTATCCACACTGCATATGTAGCACCTAAGCTTGCATATGCTAACCCCGTCTACCATGGCTTTTCTATCCCTGAACCAGTCCTGCTGCCACCCGAGAGCACAGTACTCCTCTCGTCTCCGGGCACGACGGCCACGAGGGTACATGCTACTCTCGCCATCTCTTCACTCCCAGTGCGTGGTTGTCTATTCAAGCAATAGAGCCATCGGAGATAGGGCTTTCTGTAGTATGTGGCTAGTTGCAAAGTCTCGATCCAGCAGGCCTACAATGAACAGTCCCTAATTTCTTTTCCGCCGGCAACCATGCATTGGGACTCTAACCCAAGTACAAAGTTACCTCACGGTTTCCAAATTCATGCCTGCCGGATGACAAGACATGGGGATTGCCGCCCCATGTGCACATCAACCCAGTGAAATATTTCCCTTTTCCATCGGTGGTCAAACCTTGGGACACTAACCCAAGAGATACAACCACCCAACAGAAGCATCCCCTCTCGTCGGTGACGATGTACTGATTAGGTGCACAGTCACCGAACGAGAACATTACCAATTCCCTTTTTCATGAATTATTCAATAAGATATCACAATAGCTCAAGAATAGCATTTTGTGCAAATTTAAATTATTCAAGCAGAGCTAAGCATTTTCCAAACATTTTATTTCAAAATGCTTTCCGGATATTTCAGTGGTCAAGGTTGGTAATGCCTCAATTGGGTTATCAATCAACTCCTATAAACCTAATGCAGTAGATTAACTCAAGTTATAAATATTTTATAAATCACAAGGAAAGGGCTGAATGCACCGGGGCTTGCCTGTTGCTTGAAGTAGACAGAACCCCGAAGTCAATCACCGAGGAGAATCCATGTCTACCGAGTGAAGACCTTACTCGGGACATGCTTCAGGTAATAATCAACGCGCGTTCACTATACGAAATAATCATGTAACACTTAACATGTTGATATGTATGCCATGATGCAGGAGATGCATTAATTGGTAAAGTAATAAAAGTAAAGTTAATTTAGAAAGTTGAGTACAAGTTTCCTTCACGACAAAGTTGCAAGCCAACAAAACTAATTACTATCAAGTATTAATTATTTTGGTTTATTGACCATTTTAACAGTTGTTAGAAGCTGAACTAGCTCTCCTAGGATAATGGCCAGTACTCACTTAAATGATTCATGAAAATCTTATTATCACATGTGTATAATATAAACTACAAAATTTTTAATTAATAATTGGTCTTCCTACTTGAAGTTCCTATAAACATCTTAATTACATGATTATCATAAGTCTTAACAAGTTAGCAAGACACTAAGGGTCAGCACATGATGATGACCCAAGATTTACACACAAATCCAAAATCACACGATCCCTAAATTGATTAAGGTTTCAATTCATTTTCTTAATCGATTAATAGAGTATTAAATAGTAATTAAGTAAACTATTTCCAGTTGAGCCCAAACTTTGCTAACAGATAGCTCTTGGTCTAAAACAGTGCCAAAACAATTTTCATGATTTTTGGACTAACATGGAATTTACTAAAATTGCTCCAAGTGGAATTTGTTAATTAATTTTCAGATTTTTAGTACCTGTAGAAAATGCTCAAACCCACTAACTTATATTTTTATTAAAGACAACAGATTTCATAGAGTACATGTAATTAATTTCATAATTTTTGGCACAGCAATTTAATTCCCACAAAATTCACAAATCCGTCAACTATTTATTTTCAGGAAAAATATAAAAATCGGTTTGCACTTCACTGCAACACTGCTGGGCCAACCCAACTTGGCCCAAACAAACCCAGCCTGCCCAGGCCGGCTTGGCCACACACTGGCCAGCCCGGCCATCCCGCGACCAAGGCAGGCGCTCTGCCGGCCGACCGTGCCAGCTCCGGCGAAGGCCGGAAGTGGCCGGCGGTGGCCGAGCAGCCAGGAAAAGGCCACAAGACGCCCCACAACATGTTGTCTCCCCTAATCCACTCTTAGCTATGAAACCAAAGCTCCTGCAAGTATGGCCGCAGCCATGGCGATCATGGCGGTTTTGCCGCGGCGGCACGGGCGTTCCGGGCAGCCGAAACCCTCCCAGGCCGACCCCTTAGTACCAAAAGCTCCCAGTGCTCACCTAGGTTCACGTGCGCACAGCTGGTTTTAGATGGAGGCGGGTAGAGCGGCTCGGTTGACGTCAATGGCGGGTTCGGCGGTGCTATGCGGTGGCAAGACTCCGTTCCGGTGACTACAAGGCTCCAAAGAAGACAAGGCCGTGTCCATGAGCTTCACCATACTCGAAAGAATATAGAACCCAAGACAGGAAGGAGAAACACCCACTGTGAAGCTCTATCCCCGATGAACGGAGCTCGGTGACCCTCCTACTGGCCGCGGGGAAGGAAACCTCGCTCCGGCCAAGTCCGGCGACGAGAAGCAGTAAGGGCAGGCTCTATCAAAGCGCGACGGAGAAATGGAGCTAGTCCTATGATGGAGGCGGTGGAGATGGTATACAGACGGCGAATTTGGAGCCCAACCGAACCTCGACGGCGGCGGCAATGGAGGGAGAAGTGGGAAAACGACGATGACTTGTGCTTAAATAGACAGTGGAGAGATACGCAGCGTGGAGAGGGTCCCCCATGGACCCGGCTGCGACGTCGGCAGGCGGCTAGCCGGCCCCCGGCAGCGCCGGTGGCCAGCGCGCGCACGCGCGGTCTCTACTCGCGAACAGAGCACGAGCACAGTCTGGACCACCCTGTCAACACTGTAGCAGAGCATGACCATTCACTGATTTTTGCCAAATTACTTTTTATTTTATGTAACAAGTCGAAAAATTGTCAATGTAAAATTTGTAGTAGATTTAGTGCTGAACATTTTTGGTTTTTGAACCACATTCAAATTTTGAATAGATTTTGAACAAATCAAAAGGGGGTAATTAGGGTTTTGAATTTCAAACCTAATGCAATCAAATTCTCAAAACTTTTCTCAATAACTTGAAAACATGAAAAAATAGAAGTTGTTCCACTTGCCAAGTCCTACAACTTTCATTAAATGAGTTTTATCAGATTCTTCATAGTTTTTGAAATAGCATTTCAAATTTAAATTTTGAAACACTCATTAGGGTTTATTTTGAAATCTCACTGCATAACTTTAAAATCCCCAAATATAAAAGTTGTTCAACTTGAAAATCCCTACAACTTTTATTAATGGAATTTGCCCAAATTCTTGATAATTTTTGAAAGGGCATTTTAAAGTTGAATATACAAACACTAATTGAGTTTTAATTTAAATTTCCACTTGTAAACTTTGAAAGCTCCAAGAATGAAAGTTGTTGCATTTTAAAAGGGCTAAAACTTTTATTAAAATACCATCATCAGATTCTTGCTAGTTTTTGAATTTGTATTTCAAATTTATGCTTTAAAACATAGGTTAGGGTTTTTTTTTGAAATTCTTTTTGATAACTTCAAAATTTCCCAAAATAGAAGTTGCTCAACTTTTAAAGATTTACAACTTTTGTTTAAGGCTCAACCCTAGATTCTGTTTTGTTTTTGATTTAGGGTTTCGGGTCCGATTAGGGTTTTTAATTGTTTTCCTTTTTATTTGCTATTTGGATTTAAAGGCATACACACAAACAAATATTTAAATCATAAAGTCATTTAAAGGTACCTAAGCATAATCACATGAGGAAATAAAAAAATTGTCTTAGTGATGCACAGTAACAATGAGTTTATGCGGAATGACTTACCTACAATCATGATGACATGGCCGGTTTTAGTTATCGTAACACCAGGGGTGTTACAGTGGAGTGTCACACGGATCATGCCATGTAAGCAGAGCCCTGGGGACCCACATGTGAGTCGGCTGACCCCTATGTGGGCCCTCTAGGTGTTCATCTCTGCCCTATTTGATCTTCTCTGCATTCAAAAGCTAAGAGTACAAGTGGAACTAGTTATTGGATAAAATAAGTTCATGTTATGTTGATCTTCCATTGAAACCAAATCCTGTTGATAGTATTTAAAGTATGGAATTTTATAGCTTAATCACTGTCAACAAGATCCCCAGGCTTAACCATTGCTCGTCCCGAGCAAACAATTAAACTTAGCCTCGGTGGATCAGGAGTTGCTACAATGTTCACATTTCAATAGTACCATGTGTAGAACAAAATACTTCTCTTTTGAATGGAAAATGTGGCTATAAAAACTCACCCATATTACCTTAGTCCTTTATGGGGCTGATGGCCTTTCCCTTGCCTTAGGCGGTTGAGAGACAGAACAACTTGACTTGAGCATTAATTTTCCCATTCTTTGCAAGTTTCATACTGGAGGTTTTAGCAATGTTTTTCAAAAGAAAACTTAATGTTCCTCGTATGGTTCTCTCATGTCACTCAAATGGTGTATGATTCCTCACTAAGCACATAATAAATGTTGCCTTCTCTTTTTATCCTACTTCTACAAAAGCTTATGTGGGGCTCAAGCTAGGAATGGAAGAGTATAGCATACTTACTTTGCATGTATTATTGAGTCAAAGTTTGGATCCAAAGAGAGAAGTGTCATGCCCTTTGATTCAAGATGTGCATGTGTGTGGAAAGTGGTGAACTATAATGCTCCTTTATTTGAGATGATCTCTCTCTACTTTATTCTGAGACATGGCTATCATTTTTCTTTTCTTTTCTTTTATTCATGCGCCTAGACTTGCTCATATATATTTTTTTCTTTTTCTTGGACTTTTACCTGTCCATCTTTCTTTCTTTTTCATTTTGCATAGCCATTGTCTCTTTTATCAAATCAACTAAGAGAGATATTCATGTTATTGGATAAAATAAGTTCATGTTATGTTGATCTTCCGTCGAAATTGAGTCCTGTTGACGGTATTTAAAGTATGAAATTTTATAGCTTAATCACCGTCAACACCTGTATTGAATGCATGTGATGCATGAGAGGCACCGATTCTCAAGAAGGGGAAACCAAGCACTGTTGGGTGCACCACTTCGGTTGACCAACTCTGCATCCCCTAATGATATCGGTCTTCTGTCTTTCTATTTCATAACTTATTTTTCTTAGAGTTTTTAGTGACCACCTTATCATGAGGTGGAGGATAACTTAGTCTAGTTTTAAGTAACAAGGTAGCTCATAATATATTAAGCCCTGTTAACACTGAATTTTTGGCTGGTAGCCGATAGCCGATACCGAAGGAAGATAGCCGATCTCGGAAGCAGATTCCGTCCAGCAGAAGGAAGGAGAATAGCCGATTGCACGGAGAATCGGTTATCGGGCGAAGGTGACAGGAGGCGTGCAGCGTCGGTATTGGTGACGTCATCTAGAGTCTGCACCGCTAAGATGCGATCACGATCAGAGTCCGTTATGAAAGGGAAGATGTGACTCCAAATTACCTTAGATATAGGATAGTTTGTTAGTTTCCTTATCTATTGATGAGCTTGTGATTCGACTAGGACTCTATCTACGCTCAGGGTATAAATATAAGCCCTCAGCCATTGTAGATACAACAACATCAATACAACACAACTTTCGGCTCCGGCTAAACAAACCCTAGAGTCAGTCGAGTCCGGCGAGTTACTTCATCCAGGCTGGGTGTCATCCGGTGGACGCAGGCTTGCTTGTAAGTATCGTCAACCCCCTGTTAAACTATGTCTTTTTAGCGTCATCCGGTGGACGTGGAAGCATGGCGGACCAGGGTCCTTGCTAAGCTCTGTTTCTTTGACGTCATCCGGTGGACGTGGGAAGCACAGTGAGTCAAGGATGATTCACGCTGGTTTACCCGATCAATCTTTGTTAACCGTCATCCGGTGGACGAGATGCAAATTAGGACGGTTTTCACGCGCGGATTAGTTATCGATTCGTGTTTGTTTGCTTGATTAATCTATTAGTTAACGTCATCCGGTGGACAGGCTATAGATTACGATAGTTTGCATGCATGGATTAGTTATCGGCTCTAGTTAAATTTGGCAGTTTAGCTAGATTCATTAAGTTACCGATGTTGCTTATGTTTATTGTTTATTATTTAAAGCAATCATCAATTTGCCCGTCTTGATCCATATGCGTCGGCTTATATCTAATAGATCTATATGTTCAATGAATTATGTTTGCCATTCGTTTTATATTGATAAGATAGAATGTTTTGCACCAGCCGGTTGTATTTTGGATCTAGATTGGATACGGGTCGCACTCAAGTAATAAAATAAACATTGTCTAGATTCAAGGGTTAACGGATCTACGTTGCAACTTCCTCATGACTGCTCGATCTCCACTGTTGCAAGATTGTGATTTAGATCTATTAGCCGGAGAGTTGAAACATTGTTTGCTTTATAGACTTGTATGTTGCTCGTATACACTAAATCGGCTGAAATAGCCGATTTCTTCTTATTTTACATTGAGACATCTTATGATCATGTTAGCTTGCTGTGACTACATCTTTTATAATATACTTCCATCTAATGCAAGTATATATCATTGAATTCATGTCTGAATCGGTTAACTTGAGTTATAATGCATGTTTCGCTACAATCGGTTCATAACATGACGGAATCAGTTTTCTAGTCGATCTCCCATTACATCGGCTCTTTGAGCCATACAATTGGAACTACCTGGACATACCGGTTAGTTCCGCCCTGTGATTACTGATTACGTCTTGTTTCCTTATCAATTGCAGGTCAAATTGACTGGCACGCTTGGGTGTTACTGACACTCTCAGACCAGGTCCGAAGCTAGCTGGATCTACGAGAGCTTTACTGCCTCAAGGGTCGTTTCCGGCTTCGCTGGTGTGTTGGGCTTAGGGAACCACTTTTTGCGCCAACACACTTTTTGGCACGTCCGGTGGGACCTTTCATTGAAGACCATGGCAAAAGGAAAGGCTACGGCGGACGGCCCCTCCAGGGATGACGGTGTTCTCAGGGTCAAGGTCGAAGACCTCAGTGAGGAGGACGTGGCAGTGCTGAACAAGATTGTTGAAGAATTCGCTGATGCCTGCCTGCTTTCATTCAGCAAGTAGAGTGATGGCTCTGTAGTGAAGAAGAATGCATTCCCGAGATGGATCATGGACGGCCATTCTGATAAATCTGAAGAGGAGTGCAAGGCTGACCTCAAGCAGATGCTGGAAGAAGCGACCTGGGAGGCCGCCTATTCAGCAGTCGGCCATCACCATAAATCCTTCCTGCAGACATTCTATAACATCATGAAGACTGTTCTCAAATGGCAGGATTGGGAGTCTCTGGGTCCGGTTTACTTCAACATACCCGCAGAGGATGCAGATCCAAAAGCAGCGGCAGGGACCTCCAATTCCTCACCGCAACAGCCGAGCCAGCCGAAAACGCCAGGGCAGGGTGCCACTGCGGCCGGTTCGGCTCAAAAAATAGCAGCTTCTCCAAGATTATACAAAGATCATACTCCGGAGGAACTCGCCGCTTTCATGCAGGCCACTGGACAGTCGGTGAACTCGATGAACTCATCAGCAGTGAACCCGACAGCTGGAAATACGCCGGCGGCAGACGTGGCCAACCCAACTCCTGGATACCATGAGGGGATCACATATCAAGACCTTCAGGCAGCGCCGCATCCGGGGTACGCCCAGACGCCCAACAATCAGCTGCTGGAGCAGATGAGTGCCATGCTCCGTGATACGTTCGGTTTACAGCCGAAGACCGGGACTGGAATCAAATACAGGCGCCCTTACCCCGAGTGGTACGACCGAGTGACATTGCCGCCCAGGTATCGCTTACCCGACTTCTCCAAGTTCAGTGGGCAGGACGACATCACCACCATGGAGCACATCAGCCGTTACCTGACCCAGCTCGGCGAAGCTTCGTATGAGGTAGCTCACAGGGTCCGGCTCTTTCCGCTATCATTGACAGGATCGGCGTTTAGCTGGTTTGCATCTATGGAGCCTGGCTCGATTCAAGGCTGGAAAGATCTGGAGACTAAATTCCATAATTACTTCTTCTCCGGCACTGGGGAGAAAGACATCACAGATCTCACCAACATGCGCCAAAGGCCGAATGAACTTGGATCGGCTTTCATCAAGCGGTTCAGGGAGACCAGGAACATGTGTTACTCTTTGAACCTGAACGACAAGTAGCTCGCCAAGATAGTGGTCAGTGGGTTGCTCCCACACGTCCAAGAGAAGCTTGTGGGCACCAACTTCAACAGCATCAGCGAGGTGATGCAGAAGGTGGCCGCATTAGAACAGCAGGCCCAGAGTTTCAAGAAGGAATCAAAATACAAGCAGGCCTACGTCTGTGATTCCGACTCAGAGGATGGAGAGAATGAAGAAGTGGCTGCTATTGAGGTTAAATGGGGAACAAAGCCCATGGCCGTACCGAAGGGTTGGAGCGCGGAAGATCAATACGACTTTGACACGCGCAAGCTGGACAAACTCTTCGACCTATTAGTCAGTGCAGGCCACATCACCTTCCTAGCTGATTACGTCAAGCCATCTCCTGAAGATTTGCATGGAAAACCGTTCTGCCAGTACCACGGCCTCACCTCACACTCCACAAACAATTGCCGCAATTTCAAAGCAGCAATCCAGAATGCTATTAGGCGCGGTTTGTTGAAATTTGAGGCTCCTCCCAAGGGGAAGATGAAGATCGACAAATTCCCATTCCCGAAAGGGCAGAACATGGTCCAGATCGCGAATCCTCTGACTAAAGTAAAGGTATTAACCTCCGAACGGGCCAGGAAGAACTCCTCAGTCGATACTGATGCACAAATCACAGCTGAGGAGCTGGCGCTGATCAAAGGAAGGAGGGAACAGAATCAGAGGCAGCCGGAGCAGGGAGAATCCAGTGGCACCAAGAGCAGGAGGCCCACACACCAGCACCTTCTGAACAAGTGGCGGCAACAGAAAGAGAAAGATCATCAGAGGCGGCTGCAGCGCGAAGAAGAGGAGTACCGCAGGTGGCTCCGCGAAGAAGAAGAGACGCGCTATCATGAAGAAATGACTCGCCACTGGGGAGGTGAGGAGGATCATTGGCATTGCCCATTCTTCCGACATTGTTGGAATGAAGGCCTGAGGCTGCCAACGCTGCGCAACTGCCCAGAATGCAGCGATCAGTACAGAGAGTACAGGCAGTCCCAGGTCAACCGCCGGTCTGTGCATCAGAGGCTGGGGAGCCCCCACAGCCTGCGGGATCGGCGTGGAAAAAGGGACTCGCATGATCGGCTTGATGAAGCGGTAGTTGAACGCCGACAGCCGGTTTGGCAAGAGAATCAGTGGTGCCCAGGGGATCTAACTAGGAGCCAAAGGCGCCGGGTGCAGCGGCTCAGAAACAGAGAGCTCCAAGCTAAGGGACGTGCCAAACAGGTATGGCGCGAGAAGCCTCCACAAAATAATGGAAAGGCTGTAGCCGATGCACAGATGGTGTTCGTGCTGCCTGCACAGTTCAGAGCCAAGAAGTATGATACCGAGTCCGACTCAGACGATTCGAGATCAGAAGACGGAGTGGCCAAGTTAGTGCTCGCACAGCAAGCTACTTTTGATAAGCCAGCCAAGAATCGACATTTGAAGGCCCTCTATCTCAAAGGTTATGTCGACGGCATGCCCATGACGAAGATGTTGGTGGACGGTGGTGCCACTGTCAATCTCATGCCCTACACTACATTCTGCAAGCTAGGAAGGGTCCCGATGATCTAATAGAAACTGATCTGATGCTCAAGGATTTCGGGGCAATTCTTCCAACACTCGGGGGGCAGTCAACGTCGAGCTAACAGTGGGGAAGAAGACACTGCTTACCACCTTTTTCGTGATCGACAGTAAAGGTGCCTACAGCTTGCTACTCGGACGCGACTGGATTCATGCCAACTGCTGTGTGCCATCGACCATGCATCAGTGTCTCATTCAGTGGCATAGCGATGAGGTCGAAGTGATCCCGACCGACGACTCGGTCAGCGTGGCGATGGCAGATGCCACATACTGGGAAGCTGGGGATCATGACTGTTTCTCTAGCAAGACTTGGGAAGGAGGCTCCATCAAGGTCAGTGATGAGAGTCAACAGCCGATCAGGGCAATCGGCTCTGAGTCTTTTTATTAAATGGAGAATCCGATTGACGGCACAGAGGGTAAGTTGGGGCAAGGATTCACATCGGCTGACAAGCTCGAAGAAGTGGATGTTGGACTCGGCGACAGACCAAGGCTGACGTTTATTGCCGCCAATTTAGACCCAGAGTTCAGGCAGGAGCTGGTTCAACTATTGAAAGAGTACAAAGATTGTTTCGCCTAGGAATATTATGAAATGCCTGGATTGGACAAATCTATTGTTGAGCACAGGCTACCTATCAAGTCAGGGTCTCGGCCACACAAGCAGCCTCCACGTCGTTTTAGAGAGGATGCTCTACCTGACATTAAGGCCGAAATCACGAGGTTGTTAGAAGCCAAGTTCATTCGAGCTTGCCGATATGCCGAGTGGATATCGAACATCGTCCCTGTGTATAAGAAAAATGGTAAATTGCGAGTCTGTATTGATTTCAGGGATTTAAATAGATCTACACCGATGGATGGCTACCCTATGCCAATAGCCAATATGTTGGTAGACTCGGCTGCTGGGCACCAAGTTATTAGCTTCATGGATGGCAATGCTGGTTATAATCAAATTTTTATGGCTGATGAAGACATCCCGAAGACCGCATTCAGGTGCCCTGGTGCGCTTGGTTTGTTTGAATGGGTGGTCATGACGTTTGGATTAAAGAATGCCGGTGCAACCTATCAGAGAGCTATGAATTATATATTTCACAAGTTGATCGGCAAAGTCGTTGAAATTTATATAGATGATGTGGTGGTGAAATCCAAAAGCAATAAAGATCACCTGGCTGATTTAAGAACCACTTTGGAGTGCACAAGGCGACATGGTCTGAAGATGAATCCTAACAAGTGTGCGTTTGCCGTGTCAGCTGGCGAATTTCTGGGATTCATGGTCCACCGCAAAGGGATAGAGATCGGCAGCAAGAGTAGGAAGGTGATCGATGAACTCGTACCTCCAACCAACAAGAAGGAATTGCAGTCTTTACTTGGTAAGGTTAACTTTATCAGAAGGTTCATTGCCAACTTATCAGAGAAGGTGCTGCCGTTCTCACCATTGTTGAAGCTCAAGAATGATCAAGAGTTCAAATGGGGTGACGTGCAACAGAAGGCTTTTGACGAGATCAGAGAATACATGAAGACTCCTCCTGTCTTAGTACCGCCACGGGTAGGGAAGCCTTTTAAGTTGTACGTGACGGCCGAAAGCCATACCATTGGGTCGGCCCTTTTTCAAGAGTTTGAAGGAAAAGAGAGAGCAGTCTTCTACCTGAGCAAGCGGCTCCTTGACCCTGAGACAAGATACACACCGACCGAGAAGTTGTGCTTGTGCCTATTCTACTCATGCACCAAGTTGAGGCACTACTTTCTTGCCTCGGAGTGTGTGGTGGTGTCCAAGGAGGATGTCATCAAGCACATGCTTTCGATGCCTATTTTAAATGGTCGGATAGGCAAATGGATCCTGGCGCTTTCAGAGTTTGACTTGAGGTTCGAATCGGCTAAGGCGGTCAAAGGGCAGGCGATAGCCGATTTCATTACACAGCATCACGGAGGATCGGTTAATGTAGCGGATATAGCACCATGGACTATGTTTTTCGACGGTTCTTCGTGCAAGCAAGGTGGTGGCGCCGGAGTAGTGCTCATCTCACCGCGAGGTCTGCGTTTTGAGTATGCTTTCCAGATAGGGCCGATTGTCACAAACAATCAGGCTGAATATGAAGCCGCATGGAAAGGTTTCCAGCTTCTGCATGAAGCAAAAGCCGATGCAGTTGAAGTATTTGGCGATTCACAACTAGTCATCAACCAATTGCTCGGTTTGTATGAGTGTAAAGACAAGATACTCAGAGGCTACCATGATCAGTGCCAGGCTCTCATCAAGAAGTTCATGACGGTATCTCTCTGTCACATCCCCAGGGCCCAGAACCAGGAAGCTAATCGGCTAGCGCAGAACGCGTTGGGTTATCGGCCGATGCAGAAGATTTGTAACAACGAGCAATCAGCTGATGATTGGAGGGGCGAGATAGCAGGTTACCTGGCAAATCCTTCACAACAGGTCAGCAGAAAGCTAAGATACAAAGCCACCAAGTATGTGTTGTTGGATGGTCAGTTGTATTACAAGACTGTTGAAGGAGTGCTGCTCAAATGCCTGGGGGCAGAAGAATCAGTAAAGCTGATGAGCGAAGTACATGATGGAGTCTACGGTGCACATCAATCAGCTCACAAGATGAAGTGGATCATCAGGAGGACTGGTTACTATTGGCCTACGATGCTGGAAGATTGTTTCAAATATTATAAAGGGTGTCAAGAATGCCAAAAGTTTGGAATATACAAAAGTCTCCAGCTTCTGCTATGAATCCTATAATTAAACCATGGCCGTTTAGGGGATGGGGTATTGATCTAATCGGCCAAATCTACCCACCACCGAGCAAGGGTCACAAATGGATCCTAGTGGCGACTGATTACTTCACCAAGTGGGTAGAAGCCGTTCCTTTGAGGAGCGCCACTTCAGCTGACGTGATCGAATTTGTGAAGAAGCATATTATTTACAGGTTCGGCATACCTCAGACGATCACAACCGATCAGGGGACAATGTTCACTTCAGAGGAGTTTATGACCTTTGCTAACGACATGGGCATCAAGATTTATAATTCATCGCCATACTATGCCCAAGCCAACGGACAAGCAGAAGCCTCCAATAAAATTTTGATCAAGGTCATCAAGAAAAAGATTGAGCAGAACCCCAGAAAATGGTATTTGCATTTGAGCGAGGCACTGTGGGCATATCGCATGGCACAACATGGATCGATCAAGGCTTCACCTTATGAGCTAGTCTATGGACACGCTGCTGTCTTGCCATGGGAGATTCAGACTGAGACACGGTGTGTCACGTTGCAAAACAAGCTTACGGCCGGTGAATACAAAGACATTATGATGGACAGTTTAGAAGATTTGCACTGTCATCGGCTTAGGGCTTTGGAATATATTGAAAAGAATAAGGTACGGGTGGCCAAGTATTACAACGCAAAGGTAAGGAGGAAGAGCTTCACCGAATCAGAGCTAGTATGGAAAGTCATTCTACCTATTGGTACCAAAGATAGCCGATTCGGTAAATGGTCGCCAAACTGGGAAGGCCCGTATCGCGTGGTGGAATGCGCTCCGGGTAATGCTTATATCCTTGAAGACTTGGAAGGGCAGAGACTCGCCAGAGCCATCAACGGGAAGCATCTGAAGAAATACTACCCTAGCATCCAGGTTGGGGGATAATAGCCGATTCATGTGAATCTGGCTCTAACAACTGATGCCGTGCAGGCGGGTCGCCTTCAGGACAAAAATGGCCGACATCGTAGTAACGAGTCGCCCTTAGCAAAGAAAATGTATATACAGTTTTGCAAATTGGATTGTTTCGGGCATAGCAAGTTCAGAAGTATCATATACATCAGAATGCCTAATACAATCTAGTTTGGGTTATTAACGCCGTCCCGGATCACGTCCTCGGCGTCGATGGACACGGAGAGACCGTCGGCATGAGGGGCGAAAGCGGCCATCAGCGTGCCGAACTCCTTCATGTCTTGGCCTGCCCGGATTCCCGGTTCGACGTTCTCTAGCACGATGCCGGAGTTGATCTGGGCGGCGGTCAGAGCTCCCGCGGCACCGTGACGGACGCCGCTCATCGCCACCTGGCGAACGCGGTGGTGCACGTCCGCAAGCTGCTCCACCTGCGTTTGCCCCCGTGCGCGGAGGACGTCGGTGACGTTCGCTACAGCCACGCGTAGTTCGTGCAGCTGCGTCGTCAGAGCTGCATAAGCAAGGAAAGTCAGTGATTGGAAACGCGCCATGCACATAGTTGGACAAAGCGGGAGATTACCCGCCACGGTGGCCTGTGACTCCGCGAGGTTGGCTCGCGCCTCCGTCAAATCAATACTGGCGACAACAAGCGCGACGGCTTGGTCCTCGTTCTCCTTATCCAGCCGGCCGGCCTCTTTGGTAGCCTCGGAGTAGAGGTTGCGATACCGCACCATCTCATGGTGGAAGTGGCGGCCATCGGCGGCGGTGTAGGAGTCGCAGGAACTCGAAGATGATTCCGAGTTCGATTCCACTCCGGAGGTGGTGCTGCTAGCCGGAGCGTGAGGGAGGTTCGGTTGTGGTGCTGTGCGACGCACCGAGGAACTAGCGCCGATTGGTGCACCGGAAGGAAGATGGAGCGGGAGACGTTGGCTGAAAGGGATCGTCAGATCAGGCACCCAGACTTAGCCAGATTCAAAGATCGACGAAAAGGGAGAATAAGATACCTGCTATGGACTCTCCGTCCGCTGACTTGCATCATACGCCTGATTGGAGCCCTTACAGGAGCAGAGGGCCCGGCGGCGTCACCAGCGGCGGGGGTTTCCGGGGTTGCTGTCCCGGTTGCAGGAACGGCGTCACCATCCGCCGGGGCTGCCCGAGGAAGATCAGCGCCGGGGGCAGGGTTGTTCAGGCTGGCTAAAGAGCTAGCAATGCCGCTGACGAGAGATGGTTGGTGACTGCAGAAACGGATCAAATCAGATGGAAAAAGCGAGGAGATGGTAGGCTGACGGTTGAATTTACCCCAAAGTCTGCTCGATTCGGGCGACGCTGGCCCAGATGCGGCGGATACTCCGTTCCATCTCATCGCCGTCGACGGGCTCAGACGCCGGGCGCTTCCCATGGTTTCCATCGCCGGCCATGGTCGTAAACAAGGATTGAGAGCAGAAGCGAATTGGATACAAGGAGGCGGCCGGGAGAGTTGGTCGGCGAGACGGATACGATGGCGTGTGATATTGCCTCAAGCCGGCCAACTATTTATAAGACAACACGGGCACCGAGGCGGTTTCTTTGGGAAGTGAGACGGAACGGCGGATTTTAGGTTGCAGTTAATCCACGTTTCTTGAATCCAGAACAGTTACCAAATCGGGGAGACAAAGCGCCGCCATCAATGGTCGCAGGCCGATCGGTTTTTTGGGTCAGGCCATTTTAGCTGATCCTATTGTGGGTACCCACAAGCCGATTCGTGATGAATCTGGCTGAGGGGTTAGTTCCGAAGGAAAGCCGAACGGAGCCGATGCTAAGAAGCAGACCTGAAAGCCGATTCGTATGTAGAACGGATCAGGCTGGGTAATCGATTCTAAGATACAATGCAAGCCTGAGAGCCGATTCGTATGCAGCAAAAAGTTATCAACATCTTTATCGGCCTAGAATGAAGGGACGTACAGATGCGAAGAAATAATGGCGAATAAGACCTTTGAGTAAGACATAAACGGCGTTAAACTATGTCTTCTATTAATCGGATACTATTCAACGATGGACTTGCATACAGATGTGTGGAAATATGGTGAGAATATGCTTATATTTCAAGGATTAAAGGAAGAAGACCTAGACGCACTATGGCTGCTAGTGAGTCTCTCGGCACAAGGAAGACCATCGGATCATAGTTCGAAGCATGAAGAAATCATACTCCGAACTAGGAGGGCATGTGTTAACACCGAATTTTGGGCTGGTAGTCGATAGCCGATACCGAAGGAAGATAGCCGATCTCGGAAGCAGATTCCGTCCAGCAGAAGGAAGGAGAATAGTCGATTGCACGGAGAATCGGTTATCGGGCGAAGGTGACAGGAGGCGTGCAGCGTCGGTATTGGTGACGTCATCTAGAGTCTGCACCGCTAAGATGCGATCACGATCAGAGTCCGTTATGAAAGGGAAGATGTGACTCCAAGTTACCTTAGATATAGGATAGTTTGTTAGTTTCCTTATCTATTGATGAGTTGTGATTCGACTAGGACTCTATCTACGCTCAGGGTATAAATATAAGCCCTCAGCCATTGTAGATACAACAACATCAATACAACACAACTTTTGGCTCCGGCCAAACAAACCCTAGAGTCAGTCAAGTCCGGCGAGTTACTTCATCCAGGCTGGGTGTCATCCGGTGGACGCAGGCTTGCTTGTAAGTATCGTCAACCCCCTGTTAAACTATGTCTTTTTAGCGTCATCCGGTGGACGTGGAAGCATGGCGGACCAGGGTCCTTGCTAAGCTCTGTTTCTTTGGCGTCATCCGGTGGACGTGGGAAGCACAGTGAGTCAAGGATGATTCACGCTGGTTTACCCGATCAATCTGTGTTAACCGTCATCCGGTGGACGAGATGCAGATTAGGACGGTTTTCACGTGCGGATTAGTTATCGATTCGTGTTTGTTTGCTTGATTAATCTATTAGTTAACGTCATCCGGTGGACAGGCTATAGATTACGATAGTTTGCATGCATGGATTAGTTATCGGCTCTAGTTAAATTTGGCAGTTTAGCTAGATTCATTAAGTTACCGATGTTGCTTATATTTATTGTTTATTATTTAAAGCAATCATCAATTTGCCCGTCTTGATCCATATGCGTCGGCTTATATCTAATAGATCTATATGTTCAACGAATTATGTTTGCCATTCGTTTTATATTGATAAGATAGAATGTTTTGCACCAGCCGGTTGTATTTTGGATCTAGATTAGATACGGATCGCACTCAAGTAATAAAATAAACATTGTCTAGATTCAAGGGTTAACGGATCTATGTTGCAACTTCATCATGACTGCCTCGATCCGCTCGATCTCCACTGTTGCAAGATTGTGATTTAGATCTATAGCCGGAGAGTTGAAACATTGTTTGCTTTATAGGCTTGTATGTTGCTCGTATGCACTAAATCGGCTGAAATAGCCGATTTCTTCTTGTTTTACATTGAGACATCTTATGATCATGTTAGCTTGCTGTGACTACATCTTTTATAATATACTTCCGTCTAATGCAAGTATATATCATTGAATTCATGTCTGAATCGGTTAACTTGAGTTATAATGCATGTTTCGCTACAATCGGTTCATAACATGACGGAATCGGTTTTCTAGTCGATCTCCCATTACATCGGCTCTTCGAGCCATACAATTGGAACTACCTGGACATACCGGTTAGTTCCGCCCTGTGATTACTGATTACGTCTTGTTTCCTTGTCAATTGCAGGTCAAATTGACTGGCACGCTTGGGTGTTACTGACACTCTCAGACCGGGTCCGAAGCTAGCTGGATCTGCGAGAGCTTTACTGCCTCAAGGGTCGTTTCTGGCTTCGCTGGTGTGTTGGGCTTAGGGAACCACTTTTTGCGCCAACAAGCCCTATGCTGCAAACTGTAGTGTGTTGTTTATTTTAAAATATATTAAGCTATATATATAAGTGTTGGATCGATCATGCATCATATCATAACATCTATTATTGATACCCCCATTATGAAATATATGTATTTTACAAAATAAAACTAGCTTCAAAATAAGTTTTATGTTAAAGTGAATTTCCACCCTTTTGCTAAACAAATGGATCAGCTGCAACATACTTTTAAAAACTTCAAAAGGTTTTATGAGTTAAAACATTTGAAGAAAGAAAATTAAAAATGGTGCTTCTAGCTTTCCTTGTGCTTGCTGCAAATATTTGGTGAAGAGTTCCTGAAGACCCAAGCGGAAAGCAAGAAGATATTGTTCAACTTTTTGTAGAAGGCCCTGTGAAGAGTTGAGTTTCTCCAACAATGTCCTACGGAGTGCTTCTCAACTTCCATTAGGAACAGAGCGAAGATAGTGCACAAAGCACTGGCTTATCTATGACTAAGTCATGCTAACGCCATATGAGATTGAAAATAAATTTCCCTCATTTGATTAAAGTGTAGCTGTTGTCCATTATAGTTGTACTATTCCAATAATTATCATCCTTTCCATATTTTTGTCAATCCTTGAAAATCTTTGCTCCATAAGTTCCTAGTCCTAGGGGAACTTCTGGATGCACTCATTTAACTTAATACAAAAGTTTGGCTAATCATTGAATTCTTAAGTTCATTCATGTGTAAACTTATATTCTCCTTTCAAAATACTGCCATTTCCATGAAAGCTATTGTAATTGTAGTCTATGGGATATCATGATCCATGACCATGATGCAGCGTTGAAACTAGGGTCTCTTATGGATCGCGACCATAGAAAGTTACTACTGGACATTCGCTGTTATCAGAGTTAGTGGTCAAGATCCTAGCCTGCAATTAATGTGCTTTCACTCTCTTTAAAATCTCTGTTGGAAAATTCATACCTATGTTTTTCCTGAATTTCTAAAATTTCTTGTTGTTTATAGCTATCTTGAAATCTACTTTGAGGATTCACTTCTTCGGGAACTTCAGAATGCACTTGAATTTACCCCACTGACCTAGTATAAAACCTGGCATTAGTCCTTGACTTTTCGTCAGTCTATGTGCCATGCCTGGATTCGACACGTACTGCTCCCTTGAATTTAACATGTATTTAAAAATCATTAAGGTTGATGCCCATAGTGATGCCACGATCTGTGACCACGGTGCCGCGTCGGAACCAGGAGTCCCCTTGTGTCTATCCAACACATGGATGTGCTGCTAGGGGCGCGCAGGTATCGAGGCCTAAGGTCATGATCCACTATAGCTTCACAATTCAATAAGCTCTCTCTCGTTTGCACATTGTGTGGAAACGAATCCAACTGGCTATGGTGTATTATGATCCATGATTTCAGTACAACGTCAGAACTTGGGGTCTCCTATAGGTCACCACCATAAGGAAATACTGCTGGGTATCTAAACCCGGGGTCTCCTGTGGGGTGTAACTTTAAGGAAATACCTCCGAGCGTTTGCTTGTATCGAGATTTGGGGTCATTATATCTCATAGCCATAATTGTTATGCCTTCACTCCATTGATTCCTTCTATTGAGGCTACTTAATTGTATCTTGTAATGGTGTCTCGACCCGTGACTATGTGCTGTGTCAAAACTTGGAATCTTCTATGGACTGCAGCCACATAGATTCTGACCAGAGTATACACTGGTATCGTAGTCGGTGTTCCTGACCCACTGCATCTGTAATTAATGTATTCTCTTCCTCCTAAAATTATTATATCCATATTTTACCAAAAATTTTGGAATCCTTGATAAGCTGATTTAGGGTTTGATGTTTGCAATAGATGTATTGTTGGTAAGGTCTTTTGGGTAGAAAGGCAGTTTGGTTTTGTGTCCTGAATCAGAAAGAGCAAGCTACACCAGTACAGACAACTCTGCAGCAATTCCACCAGAGTTTTTTTCAAACCCTATAATCATAATTTGATTTCTCGCCCTCAAGAAATTTAAAAACCTTCCTTATTTTACAAAAGATAAAAATGTATATGACTTATCTTCTTTCCTTTACTCGTCCCCATTGAAAGCTCTATGTTTAATTTTGGCTAATTGATGACACCTAGTATCTAACCATGTGCTTAAGATATTGATTACAAGTATGGTTAGAAGATCAAGTGTGGAGCAATGACAGCATCCAAGCTCTTGGTGTAAGCCCATCAACATGAAGATCAAATGCTTCAACACTTGGTGGTTTGGATGGAGCTCAAGGCAAAGGTGAATTCAATAGGGCTCTTTCCATTTTGGTGATCAAGACACTAAGGAGAGTGTGATCATATTTAGGATAGATAGCCGTACTATAAAGAGGGGAGTCATTCCACAGTTAACACGGTTATCAAGTGGCATTAGATGTCTGGATCATGCATCGCATTTAGATCTAGTGGCTAACTCAAAACCTTTGCAAAATACTTTGAAAAGGATAACACACTTCAAGAAATGTTTCATAATTAACAAGTGTTAGCCAACTTAAGCAAAGGACTTGACACGGGCTCTAAAACACCAAATTCAGAGCGTCGGACACTCTGATGGCCGATCGTCGGACCATTTCCCAGGGTCTGACGGCTAACTGCCCCTGTGCACGCAAGCGAGCGTCGGACGACGTTTTTCTGAGCGTCAGACTATTGTTCAATCGTTCGACAGTGCGTCTGAGCAGCTGAACAACACGTGGCATTCAACGGAGCGTCGGACGTAAAAGTTTGGTCTGACGGGGACCGTCGGACACCGTCCGAAGAATTATTTGCTCTCGGGTTGCTCTCTGAAAACGTCGGACTGTGCGGAGCCTTGGTCTAACGGTTCTCGTCCGATGATCACCGGACTATTTGGCTCAATCCGACGGTTAGCAGATCAAGGCACCAACATTTGAATTCAAAAGGTCTGATACACGTGGCAACACACGATTCGCTGGTAAAAGCGTCGGACGGTTTTCATTAGTCTGACTCCCACGGGTCTAGCATCCGACGCATAGCGTCTGATGGCCCGCAGAGAGGAGTAACGGCTATGTGTGTTTGTGCAAGTCTATAAATAGCTCATGGCCAGTTCTTGCTCTCTCTCTTGGCTCTCTAACTTGTTGATACACCTCTTGAGCATTCTCCTAACACTCACCCTCACATAGATTGTATAAATCTCATCCATTGTGAGCAAGAGTGTGATCCAAGTGCATTGCTTTTATCTTTGCATCCATTGACACTTGTTGATCATGTTTGTTGCGGAGTTCTCTCATTTCTCTTGGTGATTGCCGTCACCTAAACGGTTTGGAGTAGCGGTGGAGCTTGGCGGAGTTGTGATTGTCTCCGGGCACTCCCGGTGATCTTGTGAGGGGTTTGGTGCCTTCCCCGGTGGAGTGCCAAAGGTAACCTTAGTGGATTGCTCGTGTCATTGAGTTACCTTGCTCGTGGTAGGTTCTAGTGGCGCTCATTTGTTGAGCTTGACATTGGTTGTCAATTAGCCACCGAACCACCGAGTAGTGGTCGACACAACGGGGACTAGCGTGCCAGCAAGCACGTGAACCTCGGGATAAATGCTTTGTCTCCATTGTGTTGGCTTGGGCTTCATTGGACCATCACCTTTGTGTGTATTGGTATTTATATTGGTGATAGGCTAGCTTCTCTACTTGGAGGTATAACACCACTATACTCTTCTCTTTACTTCGAGCACTTCTTTTGTGTTCTAGTAGTTCTTGTAATTTAGTTGTTCACCTAGGAGTAAAGTAGTTGCAACCTAGGTTAGCTTGTATGTGACTTAGAGACTTAAGTAGAACGGTTTGGAAGGCTTGCATTTTTGAGTAGGCAAGCGCAAAATTCGCTTCGCCTTTTGTTGTACTAACTTGTTGGTCAAGTGTTGTTTGTAGATTTTTAATTAGGCTATTCACTCCCCTCTAGACACTTTGGACCTATCAATTGGTATCAAAGCCAGGTTACCGTTTCTTGCAACGCTTAACATACTTCGGTGTGAAGTATGGCTCATAACAACTTGATCAATCATATGGGCAAGCCTCCTCGGTTCGATGGCTCTAGCTATGGCTATTGGAAGAAGCAAATGAAAGCTCACTTGAAATCAATGAATAGAAAGATGTGGGAGATTGTTGAGAAGGATTTTGTTGTGATTGACATGAATGATCCCACTCCAAGAGAAGAAGAGAAGCTTCAATTCAATGACATTGCTCTCAATGCTATCTATAGTGCTCTTGATGAGAAGGTCTTTGAGCAAATCAAGAACTTGGAGTATGCATATGAGGTTTGGAAGAAATTGGAGGACACATATGAGGGCACCACCGCCGTCAAGAGTGCCAAGCTATACATCCTCAAGGATAGATATGCAAGCTTCAAGATGAAGGATGATGAGAGCATACCAGAGATGTTTCACCGGTTGAGTGTTATTGTTAGTGATCTCATGGCTCTTGGTGAAACAATTAGTGATAGAGACTTCTCACATCTCTTCATGAGATCTCTACCTCCTTGGTTTGAGACCTTGGTTCTTATTCTTGTGAGGGAGGATCTCTCAAAGATGAATCCAACACAAGTGCTTGGTGATGTCATGACACATGAGACATACCGAGTAGAGAAGGAAGGAGGAGTCCGGGAAGAAAAGGAAGAAGAGAAGAAAGACAAAAATGAGAAGAAGATCATTGCATTCAAGGCAACTTCATCAAGTCACAAAGGCTAAGCAAAGAAGCAAATATCAAGTGATGATGAAGATACCTCATGTGATGATGATGAGGAGATGGCACTCCTTGTGAGATGGTTTGGAAGATTCATGAGAAAGAAGGGCTATGGTGCAAGAAAGAGAAGGGACTTCACCAAAGGCAAGAGTCCAACCATGAGATGCTATGAGGGTAAGAGCAAGGACCACTTGATAGCCGATTGTCCTCACAAGAATGATAGTGATGATGAGGATGACAAGAAGAAGAAGAACAAGAAGGACAAGAAAGGCAACAAGATGCAATTCAAGAAGAAGAAGGAGCATTCTTATTATGTCACATGGGACAGTGATGCTTCTTCTTCCGATGATGATGATAGTGATGATGACCGCAAGGTCACCAAGAAGAAGGCCATTGCTAGTCTTGCTATCTAGAGCAAGCCATCTCTCTTTGGCTAAGCCATCTAAGGTACAATCCGAATCCGATGAGAGCGGTAGTGAGAGTGAGGAGGACGACTTCTCCAAGGAGGAGCTCCTTGACATGTTGCGTGACACACACTCTTATCTTAAGAAGAAAGTGAAAGAATGCAAAGCATTGACCAAGGAGAAGAAGCTCCTTAAGCAATCCTTTGATGAGCTTAGTGCTTCTCATGAGTGTCTAAAAGAAGACCATGAGAACCTAAAAGAAGCTCACTCCAAACTTGAGAAGGCTCATTCTTCACTTTTGAAGTTGGCTAAGATAGAGGATGTGCCCACAACTTGTGACGTAGGTGTTACTTGTGATTTATTTGATACACCTATTGTTGTTGCCTCCACTAACACTTCTTGTAGCACATCCACCTCTACCTCATCTAAGGATGTTGGTGTCACTTGTGATGCCAATCTTGGTTGAGAACAAGAACCTCAAGAAGGAGGTGCATGAGCTCACTCTAACCTTAGGCAATTCCTATGGTGGAGATGTATGCTTGTTTAAGTGCTTGGGTAGTCAAAGGTTCTCCATTAAAAAGGAGGGTCTTGGCTATACCCCCAAGAAGGGCAAAGCCGCCTTTGTCCCTCACAAGACCACTTTTGTGAAGGGCAATGGTGTGGTTTTCTATAGTTGCAAGCAAGTGGGGCACAAGGAGCAATATTACAAAAAGAGGATGATGAAGCAAAGCAAGCCTAATGTGTCATCCATTAGACTTGATTCTTGCTATATGCTTACAAAATGTGCAAAGGGAGTGAGAGTCAAGTACATTGGTGCACCTAAGGAGAGCCCAAAGAAGAAGGCTATTTGGGTACCCAAGAGCTTGGTCACTAACCTCCAAGAACCCAAATAATCTTGGGTACCAAAATCTAATTGATTTCTTTGTAGGTGAACTACAAGTCCAGAGGGAGGCATTGGGTGCTTGATAGTAGGTGTACTCAACACATGACCGGAGAATCAACCATGTTCAATTCATTCAAGCCAAACGAAGATGAGAATCTTGATAGTATCACATTGGGTGACAACAAGAAGGGCAATGTTATCGGTGTTGGAAAGATTGCAATTTCAAATGATATGTCTATCTCCAATGTCTTGCTAGTAGAGAGCTTGAACTTCAACTTGTTGTCCGTGGCTCAATTGTGTGACATGGGATTCAAATGCATTTTTGGTGTTGATGATGTGGAGATTGTTAGTGTTGATGGAAGCAACTTGATGTTCAAAGGTTTCTGGTATGGCAATCTCTATTTGGTGGATTTCAATGCTAGTGAAGCTCAATTGTCAACATGTTTGTTCACCAAATCAAGTATGGGTCGGTTATGGCATAGAAGGCTTGGTCATGTTGGAATGAAGCAACTAAATAGATTGGTCAAGCATGACATGGTGAGAGGATTGAAGAATGTGCAATTTGAAAAAGATAAGTTGTGTAGTGCTTGTCAAATGGGAAAGCAAGTTGGAAACACACATCCTAGCAAGAGCATGATGAGTACATCTAGAGCATTTGAGTTGTTGCACATGGATCTATTTGGCCCAACCACTTATGCTAGTCTTGATGGAAATAAATATGGCTTTGTGATAGTGGGTGACTATACAAGATACACATGGGTCTTCTTTCTAGTTGATAAAAGTGAAGTATTTAACATATTCAAGACATTTATCAAGAGAAGTCAAAATGAGTTTGAAGTAACTATCAAGAGTGTGAGAAGTGACAATGGAAGTGAGTTTAGAAATACAAGATTTGATGAGCTATGTGATGAGTTTGGAATCAAGCATCAATTCTCGGCCAAGTACACTCCTCAATCAAATGGCCTTGTTAAGAGAAAGAATACAACACTTATTGATATGGCAAGGTCTATGCTTAGTGAGTACAATGTGAGTTTGGATTTTTGGGCCGAAGCAATCAACATGGCATGCAATTGTAGCAACCGGCTCTATTGTCATCGCCTAGTGAAGAAGACACCATATGACCTATTGAATAGAAGAAAGCCCAACATTGCATACTTTAGAGTATTTGGTTGCAAATGCTACATATTGAAGAAGGGTGCAAGATTGGGAAAGTTTGAGAATAAATGTGATGAAGGCTTCTTAGTTGGCTACTCCACTACAAGCAATGCTTATAGGGTTTGGAATCACTCCACCAAACTCATTGAGGAAGTTCATGATGTTGAATTTGATGAAACCAATGGCTCACAAGATGAAGATGAGAATCTAGATGATGTGAGAGGAACTCAACTAGTGAATGCTATGAAGAATATGGATATAGGTGATATCCGGCCAAGACAAGTGATTGAAGTGGAAGATGAAGATGATAAAGATCAAGTGCTAACTCAATCCGATGTGCAAGCAAATCCAAATGAAGCAAGCTCTAGTGGTTCTCATGATCAAACTCAAGTTCAAGATGATGAAGATCAACAAGCCATTCCATCTCAAGCAAGTCAACCAAGCTCAAGTAATCAAGTTCTCCAACCGGTCAATATTGCAAGAGATCATCCTTTGGACCAAATTGTTGGGGACATTAGAAGTGTCCAAACGAGATCAAAGTTAGCAAACTTTTGTGAGCACTTCTCCTTTGTTTCATTTGAAGAGCCAACTACCATTGAAAAGGCCTTGAATGATAGTGATTGGGTAAATGCTATGCATGAAGAGCTCAACAACTTTGAAAGAAATCATGTTTGGGAACTAGTTGAGAGGCCCAAGAACTACAATATCATTGGTACCAAAAAATGGGTGTTAAAGAACAAGAAAGATCAAGATAGCATTATGGTGAGAAACAAGGCAAGGTTAGTTGCACAAGGATATACTCAAGTGGAAGGATTGGACTTTGGAGAGACATATGCTCCGGTTTCAAGATTGGAAGCAATTCGGATCCTTCTAGCTTATGCATGTGCACATAATATCAAGCTCTATCAAATGGATGTCAAAAGTGCCTTCTTGAATGGATACATCAATGAGCTAGTGTATGTTGAGCGACCCCCGGGTTTTGTAGATGAGAAGAAGCCCAACCATGTCTACAAGTTGAGAAAGGCCTTGTATGGTTTGAAACAAGCACCAAGGGTATGGTATGAAAGATTGAGAGATTTCTTGCTATCCAAGGGTTTCAAAATGGGGAAGGTTGACACCACTCTCTTCACTAAAAGAATTGGCAAAGACTTGTTTGTGTTGCAAATCTATGTTCATGACATTATCTTTGGTTCAACCAATCAAGACTTTTGTGAGGTGTTTGGGAACATGATGGCAAACGAGTTTGAGATGTCCATGATTGGAGAGTTGAGTTATTTCCTTGGTCTTCAAATCAAGCAATTGAAGAATGGAACTTTCATAAGCCAAGGAAAATACATTAGGGACATGTTGAAGAAATTTGGGATGCAAGATTCAAAATCCATTAGCACACCTATGGGCACAAATGGTAATCTTGATGAAGACAAAAGTGGAAACATGGTGGATCAAAAGAAGTATCGGTCTATGATTGGAAGCTTACTCTATGTGATCACTTCTAGACCGGATGTGATGTTTACTATTTGCATGTGTGCAAGGTATCAAGCTTTACCTAGAGAGAGTCATTTGAAGGCAACCAAGAGGATATTGAGATATCTTAAGCACACAATCGATGTTGGACTTTGGTATCCTAAGGGGTTAAGCTTTGAGTTGATTGGTTATTCGGACTGCGATTATGCGGGTTGCAAGATCAATAGAAAAAGCACTTTCGATACATGCCAATTATTGGGAAGATTACTAGTATCATGGTCATCCAAGAAGCAAAACACGGTTGCACTCTCTAACGCCGATGCCGAGTATGTTAGTGCGGGGAGTTGTTGTGCACAATTGTTATGGATGAATGCCACATTAAGTGATTATGGAATCAAATTCAAGAATGTGCCATTGCTATGTGATAATGAAGGTGCCATGAAAATTGCCACCAATCCGGTTCAACACTCAAGAACAAAGCATATTGATGTAAGGCATCACTTCATTAGAGATTACCAAGCCAAAGGTGATATTCAAGTTGAGAGTGTGGGCACCGATGATCAACTCGCCGACATTCTCACCAAGCCACTTGATGAAGGAAGATTCTACAAGTTAAAAAATGAAATGAACATCCTTGATTTCTCTAACATGAGTTGAGCATGCACCCCCACTATATGACTTGCCTCTACTCCAACAAAGTAAAGGTATCATTGTTTGGCATGTCATTCATATGATTCTAGAACTTGCGTAGAGCATACAGACATACTTCTTCTTAATAGGCTCATTCATGACAAACTAAATGTTTTTGAGATCATATGCCACTACTATTGCTTCTATGACTTGTTTGATCTAGTAGTGACATGTGATTAGTTTGTGGGCTTGTGAACCTAGTATTTGACTAGAATATGAGCATTATGATATATAAGCCAACTTTGTCAAGATAACCCCAAGTGGCGTGAAGAAGCTTGCCAAAGGACAAACCGAGTTATATATTTGTGCAATTTATCTAGTTAAATACTTAAAAGAAGGAAGATAATGGAAACAATCTAACAAGTGGTTTCCTCCATACCCATGCTATCCTTTTATGGTCATTGATGACAAAGGGGGTGAGAATGGAACAAAGATATGGAGGTTGAGCGATGAACCATCATTAGGCCGATGATGGGAGAGCTATAGGCCAAGTGAGAGGGATCACAAACTTTTAAAATTTTGATCTCACACTTAGGGGGAGTAAGCTCACAAGCATGATTGCAAGTATTTGATTGTGCATTCTCATATGTTTGATGCATTGCATTTGTACTTAAATTCAATATACTTGCTTGCTTGGTGTATGCTAGACTTAAGTGGTGTGGTGAATTGAAATACTAGCATGCATAGAAAGTGGTAGCTAGTTCCCGTTTTTACCTAGTGGTACTAGAACCTTGTTTCTAATGTTGATCTCATGAGGTATTCCAGTGTTTTTGGTTGCAAGAATTCTTTCAAGTGGAATCTAACTATCCATAATGCTAAGGAAGGTTTATACATTCACTCCGATGGTATCACGCTTCGAAGGTCCAATTCTATAAACCTTAACATCAAATTGGTAGTAATATCTCTCCCATACTTCTAATCCAAAACATATGTGCAAAGCCTTTCAAAATCCAAACACTTGGCACATATGTAGGCGGAGCTAATATTACCAAATTGAATTCATTGAATATCTTTGTAAGAGGTTGTCATCAATTACCAAAAAGGGGAGATTGAAAGCTCTATGTTTGGTTTTGGCTAGTTGATGACACCTAGTATCTAACCATGTGCTTAAGCTATTAATTACAATTATGATTAGAAGATCAAGTGTGGAGCAATGACGGCATCCAAGCTCTTGGTGTAAGCCCATCAACATGAAGATAAAATGCTTCAACACTTGGTGGTTTGGATGGAGCTCAAGGCAAAGGTGAATTCAATAGGGCTCTTTTCATTTTGGTGATCAAGACACTATAGAGAGGGTGATCACATTTAGGATAGACAGCCGTACTATAAAGAGGGGAGTCATTCCACAGTTAACACGGTTATCAAGTGGCATTAGATGTTTGGATCATGCATTGCATTTAGATCTAGTGGCTAACTCAAAACCTTTGCAAAATACTTTGAAAAGGCTAACACACTTCAAGAAATGTTTCATAATCAATAATTGTTAGACAACTTAAGCAAAGGACTTGACACAGGGCTCTAAAACACCAAATTCAGAGCGTCGGACGCTCTGATGGCCGAGCATTGGACCATTTCCTAGGGTCCGACGGCTGACTACCCCTGTGCACGCAAGCGAGTGTCAGACGACGTTTTTTGAGCATTAGACTATTGTTCAATCGTCCGACGGTGCGTCTGAGCAGCTGAACGACATGCGGCATTCAACGGAGCATCGGACGTAAAAGTTTGGTCTGACGGGGACCGTCGGACACCGTCCAAAGAATTATTTGTTCTCGGGTTGCTCTCTGGAAACGTCGGACTGTGCTGAGCCTTGGTCCGATGGTTCTCGTCCGACGATCATCGGACTATTTGGCTCAGTCCGACGGTTAGCCGATCAAGGCGCCAAGGTTCCAATTCAAACGGTCTGATACACGTGGCAACGCATGATTCGCTGGTAAAGCGTCGGACGATTTTCGTTAGTCCGACACCCGCGGGTCTAGTGTCTGACGCATAGCGTCCGACGGCCCGCAGAGAGGAGTAACGGCTATGTGTGATTGTGCAAGTCTATAAATAGCTTATGGCCGGTTCTTGCTCTCTCTCTTTTGGCTCTCTAACATGTTGATACACCTCTTGAGCATTCTCCTAACATTCACACTCACATAGATTGCATAAATCTCATCCATTGTGAGCTAGAGTGTGATCCAAGTGCCTTGCTTTGATCTTTGCATACATTGGCACTTGTTGATCGTGTTTGCTGCGAAGTTCTCTCATTTCTCTTGGTGATTGCCGTCACCTAGACGGCTTGGAGCAGCGGAGTAGCTTGGCGGCGTTGGTGATTGTCTCCGGCCACTCCGGTGATCTTGTGAGGGGTTTGGTGCCTTCCCCGGTGGAGTGCCAAAGGCAGCCTTAGTGGATTGCTCATGTCATTGAGTTACCTTGCTCGTGGTAGGTTCTAGTGGTGCTCATTTGTTGAGCTTGACATTGGTTGTCAATTAGCCACCGAACCACTGAGTAGTGGTTGACACAATGGGGACTAGCGTGCCGGCAAGCACGTGAACCTGGGGATAAATTCTTTGTCTCCATTGTGTTGGCTTGGGCTTCATTGGACCATCACCTTCATGTGTATTGGTATTTATATTGGTGACTGGCAAGCTTCTCTACTCGAAGGTATAACAGCACTACACTCTTCTCTTTACTTCGAGCACTTCTTTTGTGTAGTAGTAGTTCTTGTAGTTTAGTTGTTCACATAGGAGTAAAGTAGTTGCAATCTAGTTAGCTTATATGTGACTTAGAGATTTAAGTAGAACGGTTAGGAAGGCTTGCATTTTTTAGTAGGCTAGCGCAAAATTCGCTTCGCCTTTTATTGTACTAACTTGTTGGTCAAGTGTTGTTTGTAGATTTTTAATTAGGCTATTCACCCCCTCTAGCCACTTTGGACATATCAATTGGTATCAAAGCCAGGTTGCCGTTTGTTGCAAGGCTTAACATCCTTCGGTGTTAAGTATGGCTCACAACAACTTGATCAATCATATGGGCATGCCTCCTCGGTTCAATGGCTCCATGAGAAGAAGAGAAGCTTCAATTCAATGATATTGCTCTCAATGCTATTTATAGTGCTCTTGATGAGAAGGTCTTTGAGCAAATCAAGGACTTGGAGTATGCATATGAGGTTTGGAAGAAATTGGAGGACACATATGAGGGCACCACCGCTGTCAAGAGTGCCAAGCTATACATCCTCAAAGATAGATATGCAAGCTTCAAGATGAAGGATGATGAGAGCATACCAGAGATGTTTCACCAGTTGGGTGTTATTGTTTGTGATCTCATGGCTCTTGGTGAAACAATTAGTGATAGAGACTTCTCACATCGCTTCTTGAGATCTCTACCTCCTCGGTTTGAGACCTTGGTTCTTATCCTTGTGACGGAGGATCTCTCAAAGATGACTCCAACACAAGTGCTTGGTAATGTAATGACACATGAGACATACCGAGTAGAGAAGGAAGGAGAAGTCAAGGAAGAAAAGGAAGAAGAGAACAAAGACAAAAATGAGAAGGAGAGCATTGCATTCAAGGCAACTTCATCAAGGCACAAAGGCAAAGCAAAGAAGCAAATATCAAGTGATGATGAAGATAGCTAAAGTGATGATGATGAGGAGATGACACTCCTTGTGAGAAGGTTTGGAAGATTCATGAGAAAGAAGGGCTATGGTGCAAGGAAGAGAAGGGACTTCACCAAGGGTAAGGGTCCAACCATGAGATGCTATAAGCGCAAGAGCCAGGACGACTTGATAGCCGATTGTCCTCACAAGAATGATAGTGATGATGAGGATGGCAAGAAGAAGAATTTGGGGATACACCTTAAATAAAACTTGTAAAGCTCGTCGAATAAAACAACTTTGATATTTATAGAATTTGAAGTTATTCAATTAATTTTGGAATTTGAATTCGAATTTAATAAGGGCCAATTACCCCATTTTCCATAATTTCAAAAATATTCAAAATTTGAAAATATTGTCTATACCAAAATTGTTCATAATAACATTCTGCACAATTCTTAGTTGGACCATTTTTTGAGTTTATATATGAAATCAGAAGTAATTTCTGAAATTGGAAATAAGGATAATACTAATCTACAGTAGCAGAGAGGATGAGGCAGTGCCATGCTGACGCCTTGTCACTCGCCGCCGGCCCGTTGCTCTCCGACGATGAGTTCGCGTGCGGGCACGCATCCTGGTAATGTGTCGGGCTCGGGGGGGTCATCGTGGCAAGACGAGAGCTCTCCTTCCCATCTATTTAAGCGAATAGCCAAGCTCGCCGTCATATTTTTTCGTTCTTTGCCACCACCGGCATGAGTTGTTCATCGGCAAACTTGGTACTGCATGAGCCATCTCCATCCAATTGCCTAAGAACGTAGCTTCATCACTCCCTGGCGCGTCCATAGAGCCCAACCAAGCCGCTTTTCATCACCTGGGAAGCTCCAGCGTCGTCGTCTTCTTCCGAGCCAGCCGGAGCGCCGCCGCGTTCAGTTCTTCCGTAGCTGGCGCTTCTCGAGATCACCAGAACGGTGTCCTTGCCACCAGAGCTTGCTGTCGTCGCCGCCCGCACGTCGCGCACCTCGTTCCAGCCCTTCTCCGGCCCCGACAACGTGATCATCGTATCCGTGGTGAGCTTCTGGACCTCGTTGTGCCCTCGGTTTGGCCTACGCCGCTCTGTAGCTGCCGGACCGCGAGCTCGTCAGAGCTCTGTGTTGCCATCGCCGCCGCGCGCGTAGCCATGTAGGCTAGAGAGCGTTTTCGGTTCGATTAGTAAGACAAATGCGTACGCTTGTGCATGCTGCTCGTGTTGATCCCCTCGCCGTCGCCAGAGAAGTCCCAGACCACCATCCCCGCCGCGCACCGCCGTGCAGCTCGTCGGTGGAGCCGCTACGGTCCTCGGCAAACCTAGACCGTAGCCCTAGTCGCCCAACCGGTGTCCTAGATCGATGCGCGAGGTAGTTAGGAGCGTGGTGGTGCTTCTTCCCTCGCCGGAGAGGTCGTCGGGCGGCGAATCGACATGGTCGGAATCACCGTGAGCGTCGCGGCCATTACGGGCGAGAGGTAGAAGATGGTGATACTGGGTTGGGCCAGCCTGTTGCGCGCTGGGTCATCTATTGGGCCGGCCCAGCAGCGGCGGTCTGAACAGTCAAGTTGTTTTTTTATTTTCTGAATGTTTCAATAGTGCAGAAACTTCAGAAATTGATGGAAAAATAATTATAGTTCCATTAATTGTGAAACTTTTTGTATATGCTCTCTGTGAGATAATTCTTATAGGAAAAATATGAAATATGCATTTGTGACACTTTCTGTATCGGATAAAAATATGTATTTTAATTAATAAATGACACTTATAGATTTTTGTAGGCCAAAGTAATTATTCAAAAATCATGAAAATTGTTTTGTCACTGTTTTATGCTGAGAACTAGCTGTTCCAAAAAGTTGTGGCTCATTTGAATAAAGTTAATTTTATTCTTTAAATATACTAAAGTAATTATAAGTGATAAAATGAATATTAAACCCTATTGATTCAGGTTTTGTGTGACTTGTGGATTGCGTGATGACCATGGATCAGAAAACCCCAAATGGTCCTTGGCACTTAGTTGGTTGAAGTCATAGTTAACTTAGGCTATCAACGACTGTTAAAAGGGTTCATAAACTAATTATGCTGTAACCACATTGTTTAGCAAGATCTTGATTACAACTTTTTCGTGAGAGAAAGTTGTACTCAAGGTCATTAGGTTGATACCTGATTTACTTTACTGTTCATATCATACCGCATCGTGTAAGCATGCATTATTATTTTATGTGTAGTGAACGGGGTTCGGAAACCCTACTTGGTTGATTCCGAAGGAGGGTGTTTCTTCCCAAGACGTCAAGCGGGTTTTTCTCTGGTTTTCTGGCCGAAGTGACAGACCTGCAAATCAAAGGCAAGCCCCAGTGCATTTAACCCCTCCTCGTCTTTTACAAATTTTATCACCTTGAGTGAAATTACTGCATTAGGTTGATAGGAGTTGATTGACACATCCTTGAAACCTAATTTAAATGAAAATATTTGGAAAATGCTTAGCCCTACTTAATTAGTTAAGCTTTTATAAAATGCTATTTTTGTGTGCTATGATGATATACTATGAAAAGTGATGACGAACTTGACAGGTCAGTAGACTTGCATTGAGAAAAGAGTCTCAATGTAGTGTCTCTGACTGTCTCAAATGAAATTGAATTAGGGACCATTTGTTATAGGCCTGCTGAGATCAAGACTTGCAACTAGCCACATACTACATGAAGCCCTGGCTCCGGCAAATCTAGTTTTTCATCCGACAACCGCGCACTGGGAGTGGAGAGATGGCGAGAGTAGAGTGCACCCTCGTGGCCAAGGGCCAGATTGGAGGAGTGTTGTGCCCTCGGGTGGCGTAGTGGTGGTATAAGATAACTCAAACAAATAAACACTAGTATTATCTGCAAGCAAACAGATACTGATGTAGCACTTCACCCAGGAGTATTTCAGGTATCCAGGTATCGTTATTTATATTTTACCACAGGGAAAACGGGATGACTAGAATCTAGACTTAACCGCTGAGCTGCTACCAAGGATGGAGAAAATAGGTGATATAGGAGATTGCTAAGCCTTCTAGTTCTAATCCTCACAATATATGATATGATTGTTCTTGAAGGGGAATTACTATAGGAATACACCAACAAAGGGTAAATTCCTTAGTAATGGAATCCTACGGTCTTACTGACGGGAGGTGGACTGTGTAAGACTCAATAAGGCTAGGTCTCCCTCGCGATCTACCACCGATCCGGACAGTATAGGGCATTTACGAGTAAATATAATCTAAGCACCACGCTTAAACTATAAATAACTACATCAATCAAGGAGCTACCAAGACTAAAGCACTCAAAAGAATTATAAACCTTAAGAACAATAATAACAACGTTACTCACTTGGATTAGAAGTTGAACTCTGAAGAAATCTTTAGAAACAAGTCCCAAAGAAGAACTTGAATCCGCGGGTACAAGTCGTAGAGCAGTCACCGACTGGCCGGCAACTCCCCCAATTATCTCCAGCTCTACTATCACACTACTTCTAAAACAAGAGTAGCCCTAATCTGGAGAGACTACAAGGCTAATCTTCTACCTGATGCTTGGCTCTAGATTTGATCATTGCGTTTCTACTCTATTATAGATATGTCGGTGGAATTCTGAAAACCTGGATTGATTTCTCTCTGGATCGATATGGAACCCTGGAGGTCTGGGGGTCCTTATATAGGTCGGTGGGATGAACCGTAGCCCTTGGATCAAACCGACTTCGACGGGCAGGAGGAGATTGCGTGGAATTTCGGGATGTGGGGCCACGTCGAAACGTAGACGAAAAGGACTTTGCAGGGGATCGGCCGACCTGTCAGTGGGATCGGCCGATCCCCTCTGACTAGCATGTGGGCCCTCCCTTTGTAGGCGTGTCTCTGGTGTTCTAGAATATTCTTGATCTCCTGCCGCGGCGTAATTCGGTATTTTTCTCTGCGATGTGGGTCCTCTTTGGTTCTTTTCCTGTATAGTCCCTGGAAAACACAGGTTCACCAAAACTAGTGGAATTCTATCAGTTTAAACCCTATTCTAGGTGTTGGCTCTCATTTATATCCTTTTTCATGATTGGTTGATGGGTAAAATCATACAATAACTACCGTTAACAAGCTCCCCCACACTAGATCTTTGCTCGTCCCGAGTAAAGGATGGAATTAAGCAATCTTAACTTTAGGACTAGACATCATCATTTCACCATTCCTAGTCATACCTGCACTGCAGGGATTTATTGTGTTTACCATGAAACTTTGAGCTGTTGAAGAATAGAATAGCCAGAAACTGATTACCTTCTTCTATCAATCAAGTAGTTGGAGGTTTTTGAATATTTTGAAAATAAAAGCATAGCTTACCTTCTCCTTCTTTGTAGTGCTCTCATGTCACTCATATGTGGTGGTGCTGATCCTTACCAAGGCATAGATGATGTTGCCTTCTCTGTTGCCTACTTCTAAAGCTTATGTGGAGCTGAGGTAGGGGTAAAGTGAAAACATACTTGTATTGCATATATTGTAAAGTCAAAACAAGGATCCAAGGAGAAAGGTGTCATACTCTTAGATCAAGATGTGCATGTGTGTGGAATATATGGTGGCTAACCTAATTCTACTATGCTCCTTTTGAGTATTTTCTCTCTTCTGCTTCTGCAGGAGAACATGGGCTATCTTTCTTCTTTCTCTCTTCTCTCTTCTTTTTTTTAGGCGGGCATCATTATACCCAGTGTTTTCTCTTTTCTCACATTTTTGCATAGCCACATGCCTCTTCTCTGCATACTTTTGAGAGATGATAACAAGAATATTTGGAGCATTTATTCCTAACTTCTTTTTGTGCTTCCTCCAATATCGAAGTGAAACATTTTTGGGTAGAAAGGCATGTTGTTGCATATCCCAGTGTAGGAATAGCAGATATATGTGGAGTGTATGTGATCTTGATCTTGGGAGCATCATAAATTTCTCAACAAGGGTCACCCGGTTTGACAAAACTCAAAGCAATAGCAAGTAATAAATGTGGAAGGTTGATTCTATCCTATATTTGGCTCTGGTAGGTAAATGCTTTTGCTACAAAGCAGAAGCATAGATATTGGTTTTAAGTTTTGCAAATAAAATTCTCCAACAACTAGATTTCAAGAATCAAGCTTTCATTATTCTTACTATCTCGTATTCCACAACTACTTAAGCAACATGGGGTCCCTAATTTTAAGTTCCCAACAGTAGCAAGACTACCAGGAAAAGTGTTATGTGTGTCTATCCTTAAGTCAAGGCTACTCAGGTTAATCCTTTCATGTTTTAAAGTCGTTTAATCATAAGTTTTTCAATTCAGTGCAAAACAGTGAGCGATGTATGGGAAAATATGGAGTTCAGGGTACGTACCTGACTGTGGACGAAGCTCGCAGTGAAGCGGCACTAGGATGGATCGGCCGACCAAGGGTAGGGATCGGCCGATCCCTCCTGGTGGCCGTTCGTGCCCTGTCTTGTCGTGTGTGATCTGTGCGTCGGGTGCTTCTGTTTTGGTGTACTTTCATCTTCGGTGTCGTTCTATTGCGTGCTCCTCCCCTACACTTGTTTCCTAGTTTTCCTTTATGCACAACAAAGTTGAGACAAGCACAAATATATCCAAGCGAGATAGTATTGACTCAAAACTAACTTTTAATAATAGGGCACTTTTATTACATAAAACTTTCAAACTAAAACAAACTAAGTGAACTAAAGCGAACTAATCGAGCTAAGAGAACTAAATGAACTAAGGGTGCCATATGGATACATAACTCTAATACTTCATAGAATTGGTCTGGGAGAAAAGCTCAAACTTAATCTCTAACTCCCTTTGCTTTCCGTCCTTCAGATCAATCCTAAGATTAGTATCAGCTATAGTCCTAGCAAGGAGCCTACCTGGTTCTTCATGATCTGCTGCTGGAGCTCTGCCATGGTTACCTTGGAACGCTTTCGTGGGGGTTGCTCTCCACATGGTGCTTACCTTGGGTGGCACGTACTTGACTTTGGCCGGGTCAGCACGGTCTCCATCAAAGGTGGGGCGAGTGGTATACTTGGCACATGAGACACGGCCATCCTTGTCGAGCTTCACTCCCATTAGCGTCTCGTTTGGCTTCGGTGGCAAGAGCTTGACATCCTTCGGCAGCTTGACGATTGGTTCCTTCCATGGCGCGTCCTTCACGTAGAGGGTCTCCGGCAGTGATGGAAGGGCTGGTCTTGCACAAGCACGAAACCAGGGAGTTCTAGCAGGGATGATGGCTTGAAAATCGTCGGCAGGAACCTTGCTTGGATCAATCCCATAGGGGATGATCTTCTTGTCGGCCATGGGAGTTTTGGATGAGAGCTCGTAGGCACGGGGAAGAGAACTGGTTGGATGAGATGAGATGGGAGGCTAGCAAGGGCTGGTTATATAATCGTCCGGTGGCTGCTAGGGCTTCAAAATTTTTCCCTACGATCTTACGGCGGCGGCAGATGGCTTACCAAAAACGAAAGTTGGAAAATATGCGAGAAGATACCAGAAAGATCACGCCACAAAAAGGCAGCGGCGAATGGGGCCATAGGGGGATCGGCCGATCCCAATGTGGGCCCGGGCGATCCTCCCCGGGGTCCATTCATCTCCGGTCTATTCGTGTGGCTTTCTCACGATATTTAGTTTCTAAAATTCGGACTTTCCCATGCGGGAAGGCAAAAAGAAGGCTTAGGCCCCAATACACTTGGTAAATTAATAAATTTAATAATATCTATTTCCCTTTAATTGGTTCTAGAAAGAGTTTGAGGCGGTGACCATTTACCTTAAATAACATACCTTCGTCGGTTTGAAGTGTAACCGCTGCATGGGACGAAATGTTGATCACCTTGAATGGTCCTTCCCATTTGCTTCGTAGCTTTCCATGACCGAATAACTTCACCCTAGAATTAAAAAGTAATACTGATCTCTGGGTGTGAAGTCCTTCTTCTTTAGCCTCTTGTCATGCCATCTCTTGGTTCTCGCTTTGTAGATCTTGGATTTGTGGTACGCTTTCTCATGCCATTCATCTAGTTCAGAGAGTTGCATCTGTCTTTTTATTCCTGCAGCATCTAGATCCATATTCCATCTCTTGATTGCCCAGTGAGCCTTGAATTCAAGCTCCACTAGTAAGTGACAGGTCTTTCCATAAACAAGCTGGTATGGTGGCATTCCAATTGGTGTTTTGTAGGCTGTTCTGTAAGCCCACAGTGCATCTGGTAGTCTGTCTTTCCATGCTGTTCCCATTTCATTGACCATCTTCTGCAGAATGTTCTTGATCTGTTTATTTGATGTCCTTGCTTGCCCACTTGTCTGAGGATGATATGGAGTGGCAATGTTATGGCAGACCCCTCTTTTTGCTAAGTATAGTTGGAATCTTCTGTCGACGAAGTGGGATCCTCCTTCACTAATTATCATCCTTGGAGTACCTGTTTACAACAAAATCTAGACTGGGTGCGGATACTCGATGCCGAGCGCAGATAGCCAATTTCGGGGCAGAGGCTCAGACAGATAGTCGATCGGGTCTCAGAATTGGTTGTTGGGCCGAAGCGTAGGCGGTGCGGTTGAAAGAAATAGCCGATTGATGACGTCAGCGCGGATCTCCAGCGCCAGGAAACGATCACGTTCGGAGTCCGTTAAAGAAAGGAAAGATTGGGCTCCAAGTTACCTTTAATTTAGGAAAGTTTGTTAGTTTCCGTATTTATCTTGAGTTATAATTCGAATAGGACTCTATCAAAGCCCTGGGTATAAATATAAACACCCGGCCATTGTAATAACACACACATCAATACAACGCATCTTTCGGCTCCTGCCAAACCGTAGGAGTAGGAGTAACGTAGATCTCGACGAGTTCTTCAATCGGGCTGAGTGTCATCCGGTGGATGCAGGCTTGCTTGTAAGTACCGTCATGCCTCGCTAAGCTTTGTCTCTTTAATGTCATCCGGTGGACATGGGAGCATCGTAGATCGGGGTTGATTCTTGTTTGATATGAGTTTAGCGTCATCCGGTGGACGTGGGCTTAGATCAAATAAGGATTAGTTATCGATTCATGTTTGTTTTCTTGTTTAATCTATGTTTAGCGTCATCCAGTGGATGAGGGCTTAGGTTAAGCTTGGCTATGTGCATGGATTAGTTATCGGCTCTAACTAATTTGGCATCTTAGTTAGATTCATTAAGTTATCAAAATGTTATCTATCATTTATTGTTTACTTATCAATATAACATCTCTTTGCCTGATCTAGATTGCATAGTATTGGCCTTAGATCTACATGAAAAAGGTTCATTATGTTTCGTTCATGTTTATGCTTTGTTATAATATTCGCTTGATTCGGCCAGTACTATCGCAGTCTTGTTCGTACGTTATGAGAGGAATGGCAAGAGCCAATCTGAATGAACACAGAGCCGCCGGCCTTCTAGACCAGCTCTGTATTCCTTCTAGATTTGCTTATGATTATTTTTAGGAATAAATCTAAATTGGTGCAAAGCCGCAGGTCTTCTAGACCAGCTTCATATCAATATCAGGTTTATACCTGGAACTAATCACCATTAAGTGTTCTGCTTCACGGACCCTGGATTGGCTAATTAGCTGATGCAGTTGTGTTTTCACGAGAAAAACCAGTTAACCGATCGTGCCCTGCCAAATCTGCTAAATAGCCGATTTCTGTCTGTTTGACATTCAGATAGTCTGAACTGAATGATTTGACCTGTTTACAACAATCGATTATGTTTTAATCTGTTATAACTATCTGCATAGACTTGTTTAATGTAGATTGTTCTGTTTGATTACACATATCAATCAGTTACGTATCAGTTCAATAATTGTTTCCTGTGGCAAGACATGCATACATGCCAGAATTGACTCTTTAGTCGATTTTCGATTCAATCGGCTCTCAGAGCCACATATTAGAACTACCTGGATCCACCGGTTAGTTCGGCCCTATGATTACTGATTATTATCTTTTCCTTGTCAATTGCAGGTCAAATTGACTGGCACGCCTGAGGGTTATCGGTACTCTCTGACCGGGTTTGAAGTTAGCTGGATCTTGGAAGCTCCGACGCTCTTGAGATCATATCCGGCTTCGCTGGTGTGTTGAAGTGCAAGGAACCACATTTTGTGCCAACACACTTTTTGGCACGCCCGGTGGGACCGTTTCACTCATGACTAAGGGAAAGGCTCTGGAGACCGTGGCTCCCAGGGACGACGGCGTCATCAGAGTCAAGCGTGAGGAGATCGATCCCGAGGATGCTGTGGTGCTAGAGCAGATCATTGAAGAGTTCACTGATGCCTGTCTGTTGTCGTTTGCTAAAAATCGCGATGGCCACGTGTTCAAAAAGAACCCCTACCCAAGGTGGGTCATGCCTGGCCACACCGATAAGGAGGAGCAAGAGTTCAAGGAATTCTTCCAGAGCGCCATCTGGAACGCTTCACATCAGGCAGTCAGGACACCATCACAACGTGTTCCTGCAAACATTCTACAGCATCACGAAGACCGTCATCAAGAAGCAGGATTGGGAATCATTGGGCCCAACGTACTTCAATATACCCCCAGAAGATTCCGACTCAGATGCAGCGGCCGGAACATCTGATCCCTCCGCCGCAACAGCCGAAACCGTCAAAGTCGTCTGTTCAACATCCCAATATGACGACTGGATTCAGCTCCAAAAATAGCTCCGCAGCCCAAGCTATATAGAGACTACTCTCCCGAGCAAATTGCTGCTTACATGTGTACAACTAGGAACGTGCTAACTAGAAACATGCCTTCCACAACTCCAAACTATCACATCGGGCACACTTATGATGAGCTCACGTCGGCGCCACATCCCGGTTATGCCCAATCACCTCAAGACATGTTGGTGGACAAGATGAGTGCAATGCTCAGGGACCAATTCGGCTTGCAACCAAAGGCGGGAGTGTCGACCAGATACAGACGCCCCCTACCCTGAATGGTTTGATCGCGTGGCATTACCACCAAGGTATCGCATGCCGGATTTCGCCAAGTTCAGCGGTCAAGACGACGTATCCACCATAGAGCACATCAGCCGTTACCTGACTCAGCATGATGAGGCGTCAGTATGAGGATGGTCACAGGGTTTGTTTCTTCTCACTGTCACTGACAGGGCCGGCTTTCAGTTGGTTCACCACTCTGGAGCCCTGGGTAAATTCAAAAATGGGCAGATCTAGAAAGCAAGTTTCACAACTATTTCTTCTCTGGCACTAGGAAGAAAACTATTGTTGATTTGACCAGCATGCGCCAAAAGAGCAACGAGACTGGATCGACCTTCATCAGGCATTTCAGGGAAATGAGGAACATGTGCTATTCACTGCACCTACCTGACAAGCAGCTCACTCACGTGGTCGTTGGTGGAATGCTCCCGCACATTCAGAAAAAGCTGGTGGGCATTGACTTTGATAGCATTAGAGAGGTGTTGCAGCGAGTGACGGCCCTGGAGCTGCAAGCTCAGACCTTCCGTAAGGAGGGGAAGTACAAACAGATGGCGTTCATCAGTAATTCAGACTCGGAGGAGGAAGATGAAGATGAAATCGCCGCCGTTGAGCTGAGGTGGGGCAAGAAGCCCATGGCCATGCCCAAGAATTGGAGCGCAGCGGATCAGTATGATTTCGATACAAATAAGCTGGACAAATTATTCGATATGCTGGTCAGTGCTGGGCAGATTACCTTCCCCGCCGATTATGTAAAACCCTCTCCTGAAGACTTGAAGGGGAAGACATTCTGCCAGTACCACGGCCTCACCTCACATGACACCAACGGATGCCACGCATTCAAAACTCAGATACAGAGGGCCATCTCTTGCGGCTTGTTGAAGTTTGACAGTCCTGCTAAGGGGAAAATGAAGATTGATAAGCTCCCATTCCCGAAGGACCAGTGTCGGCCCCATGCATGCAAGATGAAAGTACTGACCTCCAACCAAGCTAGAAGGAATACGTCAGTCGATCCTGATATGTAGATATCGGCCGAGGAGTTGGCAATGATCGAGAGAAGGCGGGAGCCAAACCAGAGCCAATATGAAAAGGGAGAGTCTAGCTAGCACCAAGAAGACCAGGCCTACTTCCCGGGATCTGCAGAACAAATGGCATCGGGAGAAAGAGAAGACCCACTGGAGGTAGCTTGAAGAGGAAGAGTACCGGAGATGGGCTCATGATGAAGAAGAGGCCCGCTACCAAGAAGAGCTGGCTCGCCGCCGGGAGGAAGAAGAAAGCCACTGGCATTGCCCATTCTTCAGGCATTGCTAGAATGAAGGTCTGAGATTGCCGACTCTGCGCAATTGCCCGGAGTGCAGCGATCGATACCGAGAGTACAGGTACTCTCAGACCAATCACCGGTCTGTGCATGAGAGGCTCGAACGCCCATATGACAAGCAGCATCGGCGCTGAAAAAAGAGACCTGTGCGATCGGCTCAATGAAGCACCAGTTGATCACCAAGAGCCGGTCTGGCAGGAGAATCAGTGGTGCCCTGGAACTTGACCAAGAGCCAGTGCAACGCCTCAGGAATAGGGAGCTCAAAGCAGAAGGCCGCCCGAAGCAAATCTGGCGGGAGAAGTTTCCTTAGGTCAAAGGGAAAGCAACAGCCGATGCGCAGATGGTGTTTGTGCTTCCGGCTGAATTCAGGGCGTCCCGAGCCAAGAAGATTGAAGTTCTCTCTGATTCTGATGAGTCAGAGTCTGAGCATGCCACCGCCAAGCTGGTTTTCACGCAACAAGCTGCCTTTGACAAGCCACCCAAGCACCGGCACCCGAAGGCCCTGTATCTCAAGGGGTATGTCGATGGGATACCCATGACCAAGATGCTAGTTGATGGTGGCGCCACTATCAATCTTATGCCCTACACCACCTTCTGCAAGCTGGGTAAGGGCCTTGATGATTTGATCGAGACCGACATGATGCTCAAAGATTTTGGGGGCAACTCTTCAAATACCTAGGGGGCAATCAATGTCGAGCTAACAGTCTGGAAAAAGACGCTACTCACCACCTTCTTCGTGATTGACAGCAAGGGCTCTTACAGTCTGCTACTTCGGCGTGATTGGATTCATGCTAACTGCTGCGTACCGTCAACCATGCACCAATGTGTGATGTAGTGGCATGGTGATGAGGTTGAGGTGGTCCCCGCCGATGATTCGGTGAGTATAGCCACAGCAGATGCTGCCTACTATTTTTCTGGCAAGACTTGGGAAGAAGGCTCCATCAGGGTCAGCGATGAGAGTCAACAGCCGGTCAGGGCAATCGGTTCTGAGTCTTTTTAGTAATGGACAACCCGATCGATGGCACCGAGGGCAAGCTTGGACAAGGTTTTACATCGGTCGATAAACTTGAAGAAGTGGATATCAGATCTGGTGACAAACCAAGGCCAATATATATTGCTGCCAATCTTGACCCTGAGTTCAGGCGGGAGTTGATTGATTTATTGAAAGAATACAAAGACTGCTTCGCCTGGGAGTACTACGAGATGCCCGGTTTGGACAAATCGATTGTCGAGCACAGATTGCCTATCAAGCCTGGATTTTGGTCGTTTAAGCAGCCGCCATGACGATTCAAGCAGGATTCATTACCTGACATCAAGGCCGAGATCGAGAGGTTGCTGGAAGCCAAGTTCTTTCGAGCTTGCCGATGCGCCGAGTGGGTATCGAATATCGTCCCTGTATACGAGAAGAATGACAAGTTGCGAGTCTGCATCGATTTTAGGGATTTGAACAGAGCTACTCCGATGTATGGCTACCCAATGCCGATAGCCGATATGTTAGTCGATTCGGCTGCGGGGCACCAGGTCATCAGCTTCATGGATGGTAATGCTGGCTACAATCAAATTTTTATGGCTGATGAAGATATTCCTAAGACTGCTTTCAGGTGTCCTGGTGCTATTGGCTTGTTCGAGTGGGTTGTAATGATGTTCGGTTTGAAAAATGCCAGTGCAACTTATCAAAGGGCTATGAATTATATTTTTCATAAGTTGATCGGCAAGATCGTAGAAATTTACATCGACGATGTTGTTGTGAAGTCCAAAAGCTACAAGGAGCACTTAGCCGATTTGAAGGCTACTCTTGGAGTGTACTCGGAAGCATGGCTTGAACATGAATCCTAATAAATGTGCTTTCGGGGTGTCAGCTGGCGAGTTTCTGGGTTTCATGGTACATCGCAAGGGAATCGAGGTTGGCAGCAAGAGCAGGAGGGCCATCGATCAGCTTGTGCCGCCGACTAACAAGAAGGAATTGCAGTCCTTACATGGCAAGATCAATTTCATCAGAAGATTCATTGCCAATCTATCAGAGAAGGTGCTGCCGTTCTCGCCACTGTTGAAGCTGAAGGACACTCAGGAATTCAAATAGGGGTGACGTGCAGCAAAAGGCTTTTGATGAAATCAAGGAATATATGAAGTCTCCACCTGTTCTGGTACCGCCACAGGCAGGTAAGCCATTCAAGCTGTACGTGACGGCCGAAGACCATACAATTGGATCGGCCCTTTTTCAAGAGTTTGAAGGAAAAGAGAGGGCAGTTTTCTATCTGAGCAGAAGGCTTCTGGATCCCGAGACAAGATACACGCCAACTAAGATGCTGTGCTTATGCTTATTCTACTCGTGCACCAAGCTGAGGCACTATTTGCGGTCAGCCGAATGTGTGGTAGTTTCCAAGGCCGATGTGATCAAGCATATGTTGTCAATGCCTATCCTGAACGGACGGATCGGGAAGTGGATTTTGGCTGTCTCTAAGTTTGACTTGAGGTTCGAATCGGCTAAGGCAGTCAAAGGTCAGGCAATAGCCGATTTCATCACCCAGCATCATGCGGGCGCCGTCAGTATAGTTGATGTGGCGCCGTCGACTATGTTCTTTGATGGATCATACTACAAACAAGGTGGAGGTGCTGGGGTAATACTAATATCACCTCGAGGTCAACGATTTGAGTACGCTTTCCAGATCGGGCCGACAGTGACTGTTGGCGCTTCTTAGCGTCAGCAGAAAAGTCCACAAGCGCACGGAAGTACCGTTCTAGCCTTCACCCGGAAGTATTCAGGGTATCATAATTTCCCAGAGGAACGGTCTTTGTACTTAGTCTCTTAAACTAGTTTACTCAGAAGAGACGGAAGGGATAGATTGGGTAGAGAGCTTCTTCTAAGGTCAAACGCATATAAGCGATGGAAACTTCCCCACTACTTGCTTGCTTAAGGCCCATTGACGCACCTGGTCTGCCAAGCGATACTAGTATCAGCGGTATTCCACGTCTGAACGTGGGCGGATGCTGGTACGAGTGCATAGGGTTGTCACCACCTGCCACCTACCCCTCTACCCGTGGGCGCGCGCAACATACGAAGGTAGACACCGACCTAGACAGCACGTCCACGAAGGCGACTACTACTCTAGCGGCAGTACAGGAACATCCGTCTCTATCAGGAGTCCTCTTACTAGAGCATCCATCCAAAAGACGAACGGCGATCCCACAAACAAGTAGCTTTACAGAAGTAACATGCTTAATGAATCAAACCAAAGTTGAACACGAATTTCTTACTTCAAGTAGCAAGACGATCGTAGAGGTACAAGTTGGATCGAGAGCCGACAAGCCCGGCACTTCGTCCATCCGGAGGCAGAACTGCTTCGACTCCGCTCTTCTCCAGCTCTTGTCCCTCTCTCACTCCCTATACTAAATTAGCTATATGCTAATGGAATGGAGCTTGCTCTTCCTCTCTACATTGTGACCTCTTGTGTTGGTGAACCCATTGATGAATAGGTGTAGAGAGGAGGCCTCCTTTTATAGCTTGAGAGGAGGGGGTTCTATGCAAAAGGATCATCCCCACATGGAAGGACCCAAACTGACCTCCAAAGGGCGGTTTCCACTTTCCATCTGTGTTGATCGTTGGTGGGACCGTCCTTGGGGAACCGCCCTACAACCGCCAGAAGAAAACTGAGCCCGAGAGGCTCCACCAGGGGGGCGGCCCCCCCCGGGACCGGTCTATCCCCTGGTGGGCCCGTTTGGCCACCGCCTTCGCGTGGTTGGTTCTCCTCTGGGCCTAGACCTCTCCTATGGTTACGAATGGGCCCAGATTTGTAATAAAGGTGGGCTTCCTTTATTATTCTTGGTTGCGCATTCTTTGAATTCACATTTCTCCTTTACACTTTCCAATTGGTGTTGTGCACTTCCACTTGTTTCACCATAAATCCTGCAAAAACATAAACACTAGGGGTACAAGTGAAACTCTGTTAATAGCATATGTCTATGTGTTAAAGTATGATAGTTTCTTTCCCTTTAGGCATAAGTTGGCGGTTAAAAATGATCTATAAGGACCACCAACAAGACCCCCAAGCTTAACCTTTGCTCGTCCCGAGCAAATAGCTAAGTATGGTTGTTGATCAGGAGTTGCTACAATGTCGATCATATTTCAAATGTACCAAGTTTATAACAAAGTTTTCCACCGTAATTTGAATAAATCAGCATGCTATCCACCCTGCTATTATCTTGAAACAAATGGGGCCTTTTAGCCATCTCAAGTCTTGGGTGATTGCAAGACCAAACAGATTCATAGGCATTGCTTATCATTCATCCCAAGATGAACCATCTTTCCGGAGGTTTTGAAAATTTTTGCAAAGAAATGTAAGTTCCTCAAATGATTCTCTCGATCCCTCAAAGTGTATGAATACCTCACCAAAGGCATTGTAATGTTGCCTTTCATATCCTACCACTAAGGCTTATGAGTAGAGTTTTGGGCAGGTATAAAGGTGGGCATACTTGCATCACATATATTGCTAAGTCAAAAACCGAACCACAAGGAGATACAAGTCATATACTTTGATTGAGATGTGCCAGTGTGTGGAGAATGAAGATGGTGGAATCCTAATTTCTAAATATTTTGGCACTCCATGCATCATGAATTTCTCCTATATTGGATGGAATGAAACTTTTTTGAGGGATATAGGGCTATAAGATCATATATCCAAACTATTAATTTTTTTCTTCTTCTTTTTTGTTTGAACGGGTACTTGGAACTTTTTTTCATTTGTTTATTGCATGCCCCTTGGCATGGTTTTTGTTTTTTCTTTTAAGCATAACCCATATCTCTTGTTAGTATTTGAAGAACTTTGGCTGGAGAGATGTCATGATGGAATGCGTGGAGTAATTATATGGTGAAAAATGAATGCTCGGCTTCTCAGGGTAAGAGTCGGCATTTTTATTTGGTGGATAACAAATGCGCGGCTCTCAAGGTAAGAGTCGGCATTTTTATTTGGTGGATAACAAATGCGCGGCTCTCAAGGTAAGAGTCGGCATTTTTATTTGGTTGAAGAGTGCGCAACTCTCAGGGTAAGAGTTGGCATATTTTTGGTGGATGGATGGGTGCATGTTGTGCGCAACTCTCGGGGTGAGAGTTGGCTTTATCTGGTGGGTGCATGTGAATCTCTATCATGGGTGCATGACCATAATCTCACTTAGGTCACAACAATTTGACCTAACTCAATGTTCCATATGCAGCATATGACTAAAGGGTTTGCATAATTGAAACATGTCATATGGCCTTGGTAGGTATTTCATAATCATTGAGGAACTTTTGTTTTTGAAAGTTTTCAAAAATAAAACTACGGATGTCAAGTTTCGCTCAGAACAAAGTCATAGCACAGCCCATGTCACCATATCATATCAGGCAATAACTTAGACAAGATTAAACATGTGCGACCCATTAGTCCAAGTTTTTAGGATGAGACATTTTTAGCTGATAAACCCAAACCTTAGAGAAAGCTCGATTATAAAATGGGTACAGGTGAAACATAAGACAGAGCAACTGTTCATCATTTCAATAAGGGTAGAAACTAACACATCTTAACACATATGAGAGAGGAGAACATATCTCACCTTTTTTAAGTTGGAGAATTTTAAAAAGAAATGTGATATACAAGATACCTTTGTGGGAGCCCTCCCCCAAGCTTGCTTTTGACTTACCAATGTGTTTCACCTGGGGGTGCCGCTAATTGGTGGTGCCTCAGCTTGATGTGTAGCTCGTGGCCTCTCTTGAACGTGCTAGGAAGCTCCCCCCAAGCTTGTTTTTATGGTGGTATTGAGATAACAAGACAACAAAACTTGGGGTTAGAAGATAAATTACTCTTTTTCTTCAAGATTTTATTTATCATTATATTTTTATTTTTTTCTTTTCAACGTTCACCTAAGAAATACTTGTCTCTGCTGTCATCTAAAGACTTACCCTCATGGAGTTGATAAATTTCTGCAAGGGGTTAGTCCATAAGATTAACCAAAATCTATACTAGCAGTTTTGGTTCCAAGATCAAACTAGACACCACGTCTAATTTGTCAAGGTAGGCTTAAGAATCTAAGCACCATGCTTACATTAAATATCCTATAGAGGCATGATCACACATCCCAGCTTCGAACTAAACACTGTGCTTAGTTAGAAAGATGTAAGATCAACACTTCCAAACCGAAACTTACTAGCATAGAGAAAGGAAATATGACAGGATAACCAAGAGTCATTCAACGGAGACAGATTTTTGAACAAAGGAACCTAGTCAGAAGTTTGCTCAGCCAATCTATTCAAACTCAAACAAGGCTAGGATAAGAGAGCAAAGAAAGGCATGCCTTGCTTCATCTCCAACATGAATTTGTTCCATTATTCATGATAACAACTCAAAGTTCATTAATCAAAATGCAACACCATGTCACAATTTTGATTAAAGAAGGCTAGTTTAACCTAAGCACCATGTTTAAATTAAAAAGCCTATGGATGTACCACAAGTGTACTCATGTGAATACACCCAAACTCAGAGCATATGGCATGAACAGAGGAAGAGCATGATATTATATTTTCATGGAGATAAATATGAGTGAATGAGTTGGTCAACATTACCTTGACATACCTGAATGTGTGTACCAACAGCATGTATGGATGAAGCATCAGAGTTGTCACTGTGGTGGCTCGGTTTCCATCTCAGGTGACTACCAAGGTGTGAGTTGGAGTCCATCACTTTTAGTAGCATGTCGTCGTGTAGCAAGTAGTTTATTGGTAACTCCTGCATATTAGTGACTCGCATACACGACAAATGTAGGAGGAACAACTCATGCAAGCTTCTAACTAAAAGGAATATTGCGACCATGACTCCCCTTTGTTGTGTCTGTTTTTTAGAATCTTTAAACGAAGTGTGATCCAAGATATGCATGGAGTCATGGTTGGTCAAAGGAGTGAGAGAGGTGTTGCACAAACCACCGTTGAAGATGAAGGAGGTTTATGGAAGTCATGTGTCCTGTCCTGGTTGCGTGATGAGTCACTCGGTGTTGTGCAACGTGCAGGGGAGATCTTGAAGGTGTGTTAGGTATGCTTGAGAGATCTCCCCGACACTTATTCTTGTACCTGCTTTATTTTGATAAAAAGAAAACAAAACAAGAGCAACAACAACAAGCAAGGATTCTATTGGCTATAAGACCAGAAAGCAAGAAAGATTTTATTATTATTTCTTTTATTAGTTTTATTGAAAACTTGTTCACTCAACTTTTTATAAACAAGGCTAAGATAAAGATGCAGAGAAAGATATGCCTTGGTTTATCTCCATATCAGATTACTTTCATTGATTACGTCAACAACTCAAAGTTCATTGATCAAATTTCAACACCATGTCAAATTTTGATCAAAGAAGGCCATTTTAACCTAAGCACCATGCTTAATTTAAGAAAAAGACCTATGGATGTACCTTATAAGACTACAACCAAATCAGAGTTTATAACATAAGCAAAGGAAGCATGAATTTGTATGATCAAATGAAGACAATTATAAGAAGTTGGTGAACATTTATTTACCTTCGCATACCTGAGTATATGTATCGGCAACATATATGTATGAGGCGTTGAAGTTGTTGTTGCAGCTAGCATGATGGTTCTGCTCAGGTGATCTCCGAAGCCAGGCCACACACACATCAATGAGCATGGGCCATGGGCCTTGATGATACAAGCAAAGGTTCAGAAGAGGGTGACTCCTAATCTTTTTTTCTAGTTCGCTTTCTTTTTTTAAGTCTCCCTCATCTCTCTTCTTTTTTTTCTTTCATTCATTTTTTTCTTCTCTTTTTTTATATCATCTCTCTCTTTTTTTCAATATATATATATATATTTTAACTCTCTCTTCTTTTTTTGCAAGGCGAGACTGACATCTTCATCATCATTTTTTGAATGACCCTTTGGTGTGCATGGAACTTGGGTTTCTGTAACACCTCTGGTGTTACGGATAATCAAAACCTGCCATGTCATCATCATTGCATGTAAATCATCCGGCATAAACTCATTTTTACTATGCATTAACAAAAATGATTTTTCTTTCAACATGTGATTGTGCATAAGTGCTTGAGAGTGATTTATTATGTAAATGTTTGTGTTTGTATGCTATTATCTAAATTAAATTGGGAAATAAATAGAAAATCAATTATAAACCCTAAAGCGGTCCTAAAACCCTAAATAAAAAACTAAGCATAATTAGGTGTTGGGCCTTAAACAAAAGTTGTAAATCTTTAAAAGTTGAGCAACTTTTATTTTGGGTAATTTTTCAAGTTATTAAATAGAATTTTGAATAAAACCTTAATCTATGTTTAAAGATCTAAATTTGAAATTTAAATTTAAAAACTAGAAGGAATCTGATGATAGTACCTTAATAAAAGTTTTAGTACTTTAAAAATGGAACAACTTTCATTTTTGAATATTTTAAAGTTATGTAGTGGAAATTCAAATTAACCTCAAATCAATGATTTGAAATTTAAAATTTAAATGCTATTTCGAAAACTATCAAGAATCTAACAAAACTTGTTCAATGAAAGTTGTAGGGATTCCTAAGTAAAACAACTTTTATTTTTGCAGAATTTCAACTTATTTAGAAAAATTTTGAGTATTGCACTGGATTGGAAATGAAATCTAAAACCCACTTTTACCCCCTTTTAAATTATTCAAAAATTATTCAAAATTTCAAACTTCTTCCAAAACAAAAGTTGTCCAGCATTAAATTTGTTACAACTCTTATTAAGGAAATTTTTCATGTTGCCATACAAAGTTGAGAGCAATTTAACAAAAATTAAAAGGAGGATAAGCTCTGCTACAGTACACGCGAGGGGTCCGGCCTCTGCACACCGTACGCGGGCAGAGCCGCGCGTGCCGCGTCCCACGCCGGCGGTGCCCGGGGCCGGCCGGCCGCGTGTCGCCGTCGGGGCCAGGCCCGTGGGGGTCTCCTCCACGCCTCGTGACCCTCCTTTGCCCTATAAAACGTGAAGGCAACGATCTCCGCCCGATTTCTCTCCATCCCGTCGTCATTGCCGAGTTCGTCGTGCGCGGCAAAATTCGCGGCCGAGGATCCACCGCTGTCCAATTCAATTTGCCATCCTGTTCCTCTTGTCTTAGCGCTTCTGTATAGCCCCCTTTTGCCTTTTCTCATCCCTTGAGAGCGTCGGAACGCCGGTCACCTCCCCCACGGCCGATCGGAGCGCCGCCGTGACTGCCAGGTGTGGCCAACCTGCTCCGGTGAGTTACTTTCAGCTTCTTCACACGTTTGAGCTTCTGCGTAGTCTCGTGATGCTCATGCGCTGGCCCGTTTCCTGTTTTCCTCTCTGAAGGCGTCGGAACGTCGCGCAACACCGCCGTGGACATCGGGGCACGCCACCGCGGCCACTGTCAACGTCGCCGACGCTGCCCAGTGCCTCTCCACCTTGACTAGCGCGACCAGCTTGCCTAGGTGAGCTACCTATAGCACTAGGAGTAGTTGGTTTGGCTTGTCGGGGTTTTCGGTGGCCAGAACGTTGGGTGCCGCCCCGGCTGTCCGCCATGGACGCCGGTGAGCTCGCCACCGTGCCCGGAGAACACGCTGTTGTGTCTAGACCTGGTTACATGCTCGTGGGGACCTCATTGGTGGAGTTACTGTCGCCAGAGGACCACCGGCGTCGAGCCGCCGCCGGTCGCGCCACGTCGCTGCTGCCTCTGCACTGCTCCGGTCAGGCGCGGTGTTGGGGAGGAGGCACGGGCCGGCTGGGCCAGGTGGGCTGGCCCAGTAGTGCGCGGGCACATTGAGAGGGAGTGGGTGAGCGCTAGGCCGACTTGTAGTGTGGGCCGGCTCAGCCGAAAGGAAGTTTTTCATTTCCGTGGGAATAAAGTGATTTTCTAATTTTTCTGATGAGTAAATAGTAGCGCACCTTCTCATTTTTATAGAAATAATTCTACAGTTCCAAAAATCATGAAAATAATTATGTAGCATATCTATGATGTACTTTATTTATGAAAAATATAAAATATAGATTTCCAGTAATTTTGCTAGGTAATAAAAGTGTGCCTTTTAATTAATACATAGAGCTTCCATGATTTTTCTAGATAAAAATATATATCCAAAAATCATGAAATTTGATGGGCTATTGTTTTAGGTCAATGCCTATCTGTAGAAGCATTTTGAGTTTAAATGGAAATAATTTAATTATTTCTTATTGAATTAGGTGATTAATCGATTAATTAAAAAAAGGTTATTAAAAGTAAATTTTAAGTGATGGGGTTAATTTTTTTTGGGTTTGATCAAACACCTTGTAGAACTTGAACCTCTGTTGTTCCAAGTTTTGATGATCACTTTGTAAGTATAAAATGAATTACTTTATGTTAAATGCTAAAACAAAAATCTTAATTAATGAATTGATTAATGAAATGAGTAGAAACCCTAATTTACTTTTGTGTAGAGTGAATTTTGGATTGTGTGTGGACCTTGGGTCAACCACTGTAATGACCCTGGGTACTTTAGATCGAAATGCTCGTGGTTAGAATTAGTAGTAGTTGTAAAGCTATGCAGCGGCTTTTTACGTCCATTAAAAATGAATTCAAAGTAATAATCGATAGTTGTAGGTTAGTTGGCTTGTAACTTTATCATGAAGAAAAGTGGTACTCAACTTTCAAATTAAGTTTATTTTCTATTGATCGGTGATTTTATGCATCTCATGCATCATGGCATACATATCCTCATATTAAGCATTGCATTATTATTTCGTGTAGTGAACGCACGGTGATTATTATCGAACACAAACCCCGAGTAAGGTTTTCACCGGTGGACGTGGATATTTTCGGTGATTGGCTTCAAGGTTCTATCTACTTCAAGCAACATGCAAGCCCCGGTGCATTTGCCCCTCCTTATTATTTAAAAATGTTTTATCACTTGACTTAATCTATTGCATTAGGTTAATAGGAGTTGAGTGATAACCCATTCTTGCATTACCTTTCCTTGACCACATATTATACCTGAGACCCTGATTTATTTAAAGTATTGAAAAATTCTTAGTCATGCTTAATGATAGAGTTGCAAAAATGCTATTTTGAAAACTGTGATGATATGAAACAAATGAATCATTTTATGGGATTGGTATTGTCCTCGTTTGGTGATGGTGTACTTGGCCAGTCCATTATCATCAACGTGGATGGGTTTTCCGTTTGCTTGACCATCTGTTTGGGTTAGAGTCCCAACGATCCTCGCCATCGGAAAAAGGATGCGAAAAACCGGGTGGTCACCAGTGTACTTGGGTTAGAGTCCCAATGCATAGTGTCCAACGGAAAAATATATAGGGACCATTCGTTGTCGGCCTGCTGTGATCATGACTTTGCAACTAGCCACATACTACGGAAAGCCTCTGACTCTGGTGGCTCTACTGCTGGAACCGACAACCACGCACTGGGAGTGGAGAGATGGCGAGAGTAGCATGTACCCTAGTGGCCGTCGTGGAGATGAGAGGAGTACTGTGCTCTCGGGTGGCGCAGGACCGGTTCCGGGGTATGAAAAGCCGTGGTAGGCGGGGTTGGCATATGCAAGCTTAAGTGCTACATATGCAGTGTGGATAGGGATCCCCAGCTGGGTACTTCTGGATTCGAATCGACGTTGCTCCTCGGTTAATGGAGACATGATCCTCACCCTTACAGCGAAGAGTGGTTCGAAACTAGGTGTTTTTGAGAATGAATATGAATTTGGAAGTACATGATCTATGAGAATTGATTTTGGAATCATGGATATGAATAAAATAATGTTGAGATCAAATTATGAAATAGGATAGTAATGCTTTTCTGCAAAATACTTTGACTCTTGCTCAAGCCTTACCTTGACTCCCCTCAGCCGGGATTCCTGAGTCTTATTCCTTTTTCTTACTCGGTTAAGTCTTGCGGAGTACCCCATGTACTCAGGGTTTGTTAACCCCTGTTGCAGGTGATTTAGGTGTACAGTTCTGCGTGGGACCGTGCCGGTCAGCGGATCGTGCATGGAGGGAAAAGATTATGATTCAACCCTTGGGCAGGGCGTCTAGTGTATACAGCTACTCCACTTCGAAACTCTGTTCTGGGAAATGTAATTTATACTTGTAATCTATACTTCCGCACTCTTTACTCTGATTCGAATTATTTGTGTAAACTGTCGTAATACTTGCAAGGTCTTTACGATGAGATCCTCGGGAATTCAGGGTTTCCTAGGAGACCCGACAGGCCACCTAAGTCAAAGGGAACTCGTGCAGACTAGTCAAAGGTCCTTAGGGACGATGACGGGGCACGTGGGCCCTATGATTAGGGCGGTTCTATCACAAGTGGTATCAGAGCGTTTCATTGTAAACTACTTGCAGTATTACTTTACAAAAACTTTAAAATGATTTCAAATGAATAAAATTGATGGGGTAGTTTGGTCCGAGTTATTTCTGAACTTTTCTCATTTATTCTATAGCATCTTTCCTCGATTACTTCTATAGGTTTGTAGTTAGGCTTTGAGCATAGTAGTGGATTAGCACCTTAAGTATGCCCTATGTTGTAAAACATTGAGTGCAGGTCACTCTAGTAATTTACTCGGTATATAAACACGTATATATATTAGAGTATTCTAATTTGCGTTGGAACACTCATGCACCATGATATTACAACTATTAATAATTCCCCGATATGAAGTATATATAATTTCTAAAAGAAGACTTACTTCAAAATGTATTTTAAAAATAAAAATGACTCTTCTAGCTTTCCCTTATGCTTGCTAAAAGGTCTGACGTGGGTATCCGACAACTCAGGACCAAGGACATCCAAAGATTAGTGGAAAGTTGAAGATCCCCAACAATGATCTGCATAATGTTTCTCAACCACCCTATAAATTAAAGAAAAAATAATATATAAAGTCTTGTCCAATATATAGATTATGTATTAACTAACATTATGAAAATACATAGACTGAGTATTCATCATGCCATTCATTTAAGATAAAAATATAAGTATTTAAATTTTCCTCTTATGTTCGAAATGCGGCTATTGTCCTTTATAGCTGTCCGGTTTTGAAAATTTTATCATGAACCACGTTTCTACCAATCCTTGTTAATCTTCACTCCATGGGTTCCTAACCTTTGGGGACTTCTGGGTGCACTTGAACAGAATCCCATTAAATTCTAAAACCATGCATCGGTTCTGGACTTTCCAATCCATGCCAGTGTCATACCTTGACATGACAAATATCCCCTCCTTGACTTCAATACTGTAATTGTGTCCTATGGTGATGCCATAACCAGTGACCGCGATGTCGTGCCGAGACCTAGGGTCTCTTGCATGCCCGAGTCATGTGAGATTCTGCTGGGTGCGCACAGGTATCGAGGTTTAAGCAAGTGGTCTACTATAGCTTCACAATTCCTAAGCTCTTTTTTTTTGCACCTTTCGTGGAAACGAATCCATCCCACTGTGGTAAATTATGATCTGCGAATACCCTGTAATATCGAAACTTGAAATCTCTTGTGGCTCACTACCACAAGAAATTATGCAAAAGTATTCGCTTACATCGAGATTCGCAGTCATTATCCATTAAAATTCTTATACTTCATTTCGGTGACTCCTATTTACCGAAGTTACTTTAATTATGACCTTATAACGGTGATTGGCCATGACTATGATGCCTTACAAAACTGAGAATCTTTTGTGACCTACCGTCACACAAATTTTTCTCAGGGCACATACTAATATCATAGTCAGTGCTCCTCACCCATGAAGGTCACAATTAATGTGCTCTCTTCCACCAATAATCCTTGCTCCATAAGTTTCCGGTCCTTTGGCAACTTCTGGAAGCATTCAATCCAAAGCAAGAAATTACTGAATCCTTGATTTATCTGTGTATGTGTCAGTCTTTATCCTCTGCTTTCATGACACATACTAATTCCTTGAAATTTGTAACCAACAAGTCAGGTGTTGATTGAAAGCTATTGTAAATGCAGTCTATGAGATATCATGATCCGCGACAATGATACAGCGTCGAAATCTAGGGTCTCTTATGGGTCGCAACCATAGGAAGTTACTGCTGGATGCTCGCTATTATCAGGGTTAATGGTCTTTGTCACACCCAATTTTAAGGATAAAATTGAATGCATAACCTTATGTGTGCCCCAGGATCAGTCACACACATAAGCTGACAAATACAAGGTAATATCAAAAGACAATGATCAAATACATAACGTAGTATAATTAGAATATAACCTTAAGTAGCAAAACAGCGGAAAGACTCTCCGATCTTCGTGTGTAGACGCCAACTCCACAGGGACACAACTGACTGGTTGACCACAAGCCTAAACTTCTCCTGAGGTGTGGGGGGAATAGCAAGAGTGAGTCCATGTCGAACTCAGCAAATATAACATGGGGTTTATGAGGCTCAAACAGGATAGACATGGGTTTACAGCGGTTTAATTTTAATTAAGCATCTTTTATGCAATTGGATAGCAACAAGTGAATAAGCCCATTCTCATGATCAATAGTAAACATAATTAATGAATAGCAACACTATATTAGCAACAAGTCAACATCACCCCAAAGATAACTATTCCGTAAGACGTCCAAGGCCGCTCGTGACCGTGAGCTCGGCTAGTATACCAGTTTTACACTCTGCAGAGGTTGTGTACTTTCACTATGAGCCGTGATTCCCATTTGCTCGGGGTAGCTAGCCCCGTAACACTACCAAGGTGAGTGAGCAGGGTTTCACTATGAAGTCTTTCAAAGTACTCCGTCTAACAAGTTAGGGCCGCTAGGAACCCGGCAAGCAGATGTAGAGCCCCCCTTCTTCGTGGCACAAGGTCACGCAGGTTATACACACTCGGACAGGAGCCGCACTATACCCGAGTCGGCAGGTCCCATCACGTCTTTCGGTAACCTCTAACAAGCTAGAAAAAGTGCTCATACTTGACTAAAACCAGAGCCATGTAGCCCTCATAGTTGCACTGTCAATCCCGGTGTCATACTTACAGATCATTACCAAAGGTGAAGTATTTTGAGCATCACAAAACTATGCTCGAATCCCCAAGTTCCATGTTGCTAAAAAGGCATCTTTTAATCTTATTGCATATTTAATTAATCAAGTTTACATGATCATGATTCCCGATAGCGCGCTAGCATCAATTACCCAATGCATAAACCCATAGGTGATCAAGGAATAAGATAACAATACTAGGTAGAAACTATGGTTAACAAGGTAGACACATGCACATGAAATTAATTATTGCGGTGAATAGGATAACAAGGAAGATCCCATGCTATACTTGCCTCAACTTGAGTTCCTTTCTCTGATTCAAACCTCTGAAGACTGCTTCTTGAATCCACCACGTAATTCTCAGCTGACTATACATATACTCGATCAACACAGCACCACACAATCATATAGCAGACATACACGAAGCAAACAAGGAATATTAATTAGAACAGTACACCAATCAATAAACATTGAATTTATGAAGGTCATAGAACTAATCTACACGTTGCTATGGTCACACAGACGTGAAGATCACGTTAGTCGGAGCTACGATTGAAAAGTTAAATCTACTGGAAGATTTGCCTTTTATAAAAGAAACAAAAGAAAACTATAAAATTTATATATAAATACATTATAATAAGTTTTCAGAGAATATTATTTATATTAAAATCATATTATATCAAGAAAACAAAATAAAGATCAATTATAGTTATTAATAAAGGAACAAGGTTGAATTAATTTTATTTATAGAAAAACAGTGGCTTTATGGATTTATAAAATAACATTTAGTTCAAACTCTTCAAACAGTTTTGAAATGTTCATAAAACCTTTATACTCGTCTCTACGATCGCATCAATATAAAGTTCACGAAAAACAGATTTAAAATACAAAAGTTATGATTTTCCTAAGATTTCGTATAGAGAAATAATTAATATATTATTAATTCAAAATTTTAAAAGTGTCAAACTTACTGCACAGCGGCATAACCAGGTAGAGTTTGAAAATACGAATCTAACACAATTCGAATGAATCAAATCGGAGTTAAAACGGAGGAAGGACGAAGAAAATACGAACCGGTGGCAAACTGGTAAATACTTCATCTTCAACCTTGGTCTTCTCCTTCCTCTAGCTGTCTACTGCGCAGCCATGGCCATGGTGCCCTTGCTATAGTTCGTTGGGTCGCAGGTGAAGGGAACGGTCTCGACCAGGCCAGCAGACGGCCTACTGGCATCAGTAGAGGGGCGCCCAGCAGAGAGGAGGGGGCGACATGGCCTGCTCATTGGCTTGCTTGGTGGCTGCCGCCTGCCTGCTTACTCGATGCTGCTTCTTTGCTGCTCGTATAGGAGAGGGACGCGGGGCTGGGCAAGGCCGAGGCTGCAGGGACTGACCTGGTGGCGATGAGGAGAAGTTCCCAGGGTGGCCGGCTGCCGTAGAGGGCTGCGGTTCGCCGGTAAACGAAGAAATCACACTGCTCCAATTGTGGACTCGCCGGAAAGTTGACCGAAAAACAAAAACGGACGGGGAACAGTCAAACGGAGATGGATTCGACAAAAGAGATATACCACGGCGTAGAGAACGAAAAGAGCTACCTCGTGGTGGTGACGGTTTTCGCTGGAGACGAACGAGATGGCCGGAAAATCTCGCCGAAGAGTTCGCCGGAAACCTAACTTTTCCAAACTTTGACTTTAGATCTACGAGGCTACGGGTGGCGGCTGCGAAAACGAGCCGTACTTTCGGAATCAGCGCGTTGAGGGCTACACGGTGATATATATAGTTGTAGGGTTTGAGGTCGGCACAAAATAAGATATTTTTATTATTTTGGTAATTATTAAATATTAAATAAATCCACAAAAGTCTAGAATTGATATTTAGGCCCTGAAAAATGTTCCGAAGGCTCCGAAAATTATAGGAAAATTCCCAGAGACATTTTGAAACATGATGAACCGAAATAAAGTATTTGGAGCTGATGAAAAGGTATTTTTGAGCATCTAAAAATTAGATTTTACTTAAATAAAATAGGAAAAAGGGCCAGAAAAGTCAAGAAAAATTCCCGGAAAATTTTTAGAGATAAGTTGATGAACTGATGAGCACTAAAAAGTGATTTAGAGCTGAAGAAAAGGTTCTGATAAACTCCAATACAAGGGATAGAGTTGAGAAACACGAAATTTGATTATAGAAAGAGACAGACACATGTCGCAGAGAAGATCGTTGTACTAAACACATTTTAAAAC